>ML133488.1:2826673-3426673 GCA_003864495.1 Nemopilema nomurai
CCAATAGATTGCCCTTGTTCTACTCTACAAGACAATTGTAGAAAAGAAGGTCAATCAGGTCCATTTGCTTAGATCCTTTGCGATATTCGGCGAAGGGCAACTTCGAAAATCTATACCTACAGTTGAACCAAGTACTAGATCAGTACAATTGTAGAAAAGAAGGTCGGAATTTTCCATCAGTTTTGACCAATTTTGCAAGGCTATAGCCTTGGCGTTTTGCGAAAAACGGGGCAACTTCGAAAACCACTCATATCTTGAAAAATACACGTCTAAGAGCTGAACCAAGTACACCAATAGATTGCCCTTGTTCTACTCTACAAGACAATTGTAGAAAAGAAGGTCGGAATTTTCCATCAGTTTTGACCAATTTTGCAAGGCTATAGCCTTGGCGTTTTGCGAAAACGGGGCAACTTCGAAAACCACTCATATCTTGAAAAATACACGTCTAAGAGCTGAACCAAGTACACCAATAGATTGCCCTTGTTTACTCTACAAGACAATTGTAGAAAAGAAGGTCGGAATTTTCCATCAGTTTGACCAATTTTGCAAGGCTATAGCCTTGGCGTTTTGCGAAAAACGGGGCAACTTCGAAAACCACTCATATCTTGAAAAATACACGTCTAAGAGCTGAACCAAGTACACCAATAGATTGCCCTTGTTCTACTCTACAAGACAATTGTAGAAAAGAAGGTCGGAATTTTCCATCAGTTTTGACCAATTTTGCAAGGCTATAGCCTTGGCGTTTTGCGAAAAACGGGGCAACTTCGAAAACCACTCATATCTTGAAAAATACACGTCTAAGAGCTGAACCAAGTACACCAATAGATTGCCCTTGTTTACTCTACAAGACAATTGTAGAAAAGAAGGTCGGAATTTTCCATCAGTTTTGACCAATTTTGCAAGGCTATAGCCTTGGCGTTTTGCGAAAAACGGGGCAACTTCGAAAACCACTCATATCTTGAAAAATACACGTCTAAGAGCTGAACCAAGTACACCAATAGATTGCCCTTGTTTACTCTACAAGACAATTGTAGAAAAGAAGGTCGGAATTTTCCATCAGTTTGACCAATTTTGCAAGGCTATAGCCTTGGCGTTTTGCGAAAAACGGGGCAACTTCGAAAACCACTCATATCTTGAAAAATACACGTCTAAGAGCTGAACCAAGTACACCAATAGATTGCCCTTGTTCTACTCTACAAGACAATTGTAGAAAAGAAGGTCGGAATTTTCCATCAGTTTTGACCAATTTTGCAAGGCTATAGCCTTGGCGTTTTGCGAAAAACGGGGCAACTTCGAAAAACTCATATCTTGAAAAATACACGTCTAAGAGCTGAACCAAGTACACCAATAGATTGCCCTTGTTCTACTCTACAAGACAATTGTAGAAAAGAAGGTCGGAATTTTCCATCAGTTTTGACCAATTTTGCAAGGCTATAGCCTTGGCGTTTTGCGAAAAACGGGGCAACTTCGAAAACCACTCATATCTTGAAAAATACACCGTAAGAGCTGAACCAAGTACACCAATAGATTGCCCTTGTCTACTCTACAAGACAATTGTAGAAAAGAAGGTCGGAATTTTCCATCAGTTTTGCCAAAGGCTATAGCCTTGGCGTTTTGCGAAAACGGGGCAACTTCGAAAACCACTCATATCTTGAAAATACACGTCTAAGAGCTGAACCAAGTACACCAATAGATTGCCCTTGTTCTACTCTACAAGACAATTGTAGAAAAGAAGGTCGGAATTTTCCATCAGTTTGACCAATTTTGCAAGGCTATAGCCTTGGCGTTTTGCGAAAACGGGGCAACTTCGAAAAAACCACTAATCTTGAAAAATACACGTCTAAGAGCTGAACCAAGTACACCAATAGATTGCCCTTGTTACCTACAAGACAATTGTAGAAAAGAAGGTCGGAATTTTCCATCAGTTTTGACCAATTTTGCAAGGCTATAGCCTTGGCGTTTTGCGAAAACGGGGCAACTTCGAAAACATCATATCTTGAAAAATATCTAAGAGCTGAACCAAGTACACCAATAGATTGCCCTTGTTCTACTCTACAAGACAATTGTAGAAAAGAAGGTCGGAATTTTCCATCAGTTGTGACCATTTTGCAAGGCTATAGCCTTGGCGTTTTGCGAAAAACGGGGCAACTTCGAAAACCACTCATATCTTGAAAAATACACGTCTAAGAGCTGAACCAAGTACACCAATAGATTGCCCTTGTTACTCTACAAGAAGTAGAAAAGAAGGTCGGAATTTTCCATCAGTTTGACCAATTTTGCAAGGCTATAGCCTTGGCGTTTTGCGAAAACGGGGCAACTTCGAAAACCACTCATATCTTGAAAAATACACGTCTAAGAGCTGAACCAAGTACACCAATAGATTGCCCTTGTTCTACTCTACAAGACAATTGTAGAAAAGAAGGTCGGAATTTTCCATCAGTTTTGACCATTTTGCAAGGCTATAGCCTTGGCGTTTTGCGAAAACGGGGCAACTTCGAAAACCACTCATATCTTGAAAAATACACGTCTAAGAGCTGAACCAAGTACACCAATAGATTGCCCTTGTTCTACTCTACAAGACAATTGTAGAAAAGAAGGTCGGAATTTTCCATCAGTTTTGACCAATTTTGCAAGGCTATAGCCTTGGCGTTTTGCGAAAAACGGGGCAACTTCGAAAACCACTCATATCTTGAAAAATACACGTCTAAGAGCTGAACCAAGTACACCAATAGATTGCCCTTGTTCTACTCTACAAGACAATTGTAGAAAAGAAGGTCGGAATTTTCCATCAGTTTTGACCAATTTTGCAAGGCTATAGCCTTGGCGTTTTGCGAAAAACGGGGCAACTTCGAAAACCACTCATATCTTGAAAAATACACGTCTAAGAGCTGAACCAAGTACACCAATAGATTGCCCTTGTTTACTCTACAAGACAATTGTAGAAAAGAAGGTCGGAATTTTCCATCAGTTTTGACCAATTTTGCAAGGCTATAGCCTTGGCGTTTTGCGAAAAACGGGGCAACTTCGAAAACCACTCATATCTTGAAAAATACACGTCTAAGAGCTGAACCAAGTACACCAATAGATTGCCCTTGTTCTACTCTACAAGACAATTGTAGAAAAGAAGGTCGGAATTTTCCATCAGTTTGACCAATTTTGCAAGGCTATAGCCTTGGCGTTTTGCGAAAAACGGGGCAACTTCGAAAACCACTCATATCTTGAAAAATACACGTCTAAGAGCTGAACCAAGTACACCAATAGATTGCCCTTGTTCTACTCTACAAGACAATTGTAGAAAAGAAGGTCGGAATTTTCCATCAGTTTGACCAATTTTGCAAGGCTATAGCCTTGGCGTTTTGCGAAAACGGGGCAACTTCGAAAACCACTCATATCTTGAAAAATACACGTCTAAGAGCTGAACCAAGTACACCAATAGATTGCCCTTGTTTACTCTACAAGACAATTGTAGAAAAGAAGGTCGGAATTTTCCATCAGTTTGACCAATTTTGCAAGGCTATAGCCTTGGCGTTTTGCGAAAAACGGGGCAACTTCGAAAACCACTCATATCTTGAAAAATACACGTCTAAGAGCTGAACCAAGTACACCAATAGATTGCCCTTGTTCTACTCTCTACAAGACAATTGTAGAAAAGAAGGTCGGAATTTTCCATCAGTTTTGACCAATTTGCAAGGCTATAGCCTTGGCGTTTTGCGAAAAACGGGGCAACTTCGAAAACCACTCATATCTTGAAAAATACACGTCTAAGAGCTGAACCAAGTACACCAATAGATTGCCCTTGTTTACTCTACAAGACAATTGTAGAAAAGAAGGTCGGAATTTTCCATCAGTTTTGACCAATTTTGCAAGGCTATAGCCTTGGCGTTTTGAAAACGGGGCAACTTCGAAAACCACTCATATCTTGAAAAATACACGTCTAAGAGCTGAACCAAGTACACCAATAGATTGCCCTTGTTCTACTCTACAAGACAATTGTAGAAAAGAAGGTCGGAATTTTCCATCAGTTTTGACCAATTTTGCAAGGCTATAGCCTTGGCGTTTTGCGAAAAACGGGGCAACTTCGAAAACCACTCATATCTTGAAAAATACACGTCTAAGAGCTGAACCAAGTACACCAATAGATTGCCCTTGTTCTACTCTACAAGACAATTGTAGAAAAGAAGGTCGGAATTTTCCATCAGTTTTGACCATTTTGCAAGGCTATAGCCTTGGCGTTTTGCGAAAAACGGGGCAACTTCGAAAACCACTCATATCTTGAAAAATACACGTCTAAGAGCTGAACCAAGTACACCAATAGATTGCCCTTGTTTACTCTACAAGACAATTGTAGAAAAGAAGGTCGGAATTTTCCATCAGTTTTGACCAATTTTGCAAGGCTATAGCCTTGGCGTTTTGCGAAAAACGGGGCAACTTCGAAAACCACTCATATCTTGAAAAATACACGTCTAAGAGCTGAACCAAGTACACCAATAGATTGCCCTTGTTTACTCTACAAGACAATTGTAGAAAAGAAGGTCGGAATTTTCCATCAGTTTTGACCAATTTTGCAAGGCTATAGCCTTGGCGTTTTGCGAAAACGGGGCAACTTCGAAAACCACTCATATCTTGAAAAATACACGTTCTAAGAGCTGAACCAAGTACACCAATAGATTGCCCTTGTTTTACTCTACAAGACAATTGTAGAAAAGAAGGTCGGAATTTTCCATCAGTTTGACCAATTTTGCAAGGCTATAGCCTTGGCGTTTTGCGAAAAACGGGGCAACTTCGAAAACCACTCATATCTTGAAAAATACACGTCTAAGAGCTGAACCAAGTACACCAATAGATTGCCCTTGTTCTACTCTACAAGACAATTGTAGAAAAGAAGGTCGGAATTTTCCATCAGTTTGACCAATTTTGCAAGGCTATAGCCTTGGCGTTTTGCGAAAAACGGGGCAACTTCGAAAACCACTCATATCTTGAAAAATACACGTCTAAGAGCTGAACCAAGTACACCAATAGATTGCCCTTGTTCTACTCTACAAGACAATTGTAGAAAAGAAGGTCGGAATTTTCCATCAGTTTTGACCATTTTGCAAGGCTATAGCCTTGGCGTTTTGCGAAAAACGGGCAACTTCGAAAACCACTCATATCTTGAAAAATACACGTCTAAGAGCTGAACCAAGTACACCAATAGATTGCCCTTGTTTACTCTACAAGACAATTGTAGAAAAGAAGGTCGGAATTTTCCATCAGTTGTGACCAAATTTTGCAAGGCTATAGCCTTGGCGTTTTGCGAAAAAGGGGCAACTTCGAAAACCACTCATATCTTGCAAAATACACGTCTAAGAGCTGAACCAAGTACACCAATAGATTGCCCTTGTTACTCTACAAGACAATTGTAGAAAAGAAGGTCGGAATTTTCCATCAGTTTTGACCAATTTTGCAAGGCTATAGCCTTGGCGTTTTGCGAAAAACGGGGCAACTTCGAAAAACCACTATATTTGAAAAATACACGTCTAAGAGCTGAACCAAGTACACCAATAGATTGCCCTTGTTTACTCTACAAGACAATTGTAGAAAAGAAGGTCGGAATTTTCCATCAGTTTGACCAATTTTGCAAGGCTATAGCCTTGGCGTTTTGCGAAAAACGGGGCAACTTCGAAAACCACTCATATCTTGAAAAATACACGTTCTAAGAGCTGAACCAAGTACACCAATAGATTGCCCTTGTTCTACTCTACAAGACAATTGTAGAAAAGAAGGTCGGAATTTTCCATCAGTTTTGACCATTATTGCAAGGCTATAGCCTTGGCGTTTTGCGAAAAACGGGGCAACTTCGAAAACCACTCATATCTTGAAAAATACACGTCTAAGAGCTGAACCAAGTACACCAATAGATTGCCCTTGTTCTACTCTACAAGACAATTGTAGAAAAGAAGGTCGGAATTTTCCATCAGTTTGACCATTTTGCAAGGCTATAGCCTTGGCGTTTTGCGAAAACGGGGCAACTTCGAAAACCACTCATATCTTGAAAAATACACGTCTAAGAGCTGAACCAAGTACACACAAATAGATTGCCCTTGTTCTACTCTACAAGACAATTGTAGAAAAGAAGGTCGGAATTTTCCATCAGTTTTGACCAATTTTGCAAGGCTATAGCCTTGGCGTTTTGCGAAAAACGGGGCAACTTCGAAAACCACTAATATCTTGAAAAATACACTCTAAGAGCTGAACCAAGTACACCAATAGATTGCCCTTGTTCTACTCTACAAGACAATTGTAGAAAAGAAGGTCGGAATTTTCCATCAGTTTTGACCATTTTGCAAGGCTATAGCCTTGGCGTTTTGCGAAAAACGGGGCAACTTCGAAAACCACTCATATCTTGAAAAATACACGTCTAAGAGCTGAACCAAGTACACCAATAGATTGCCCTTGTTTACTCTACAAGACAATTGTAGAAAGAAGGTGAATTTTCCATCAGTTGTTGACCATTTTTGCAAGGCTATAGCCTTGGCGTTTTGCAAAAACGGGGCAACTTCGAAAACCACTCATATCTTGAAAAATACACGTCTAAGAGCTGAACCAAGTACACCAATAGATTGCCCTTGTTCTACTCTACAAGACAATTGTAGAAAAGAAGGTCGGAATTTTCCATCAGTTTTGACCAATTTTGCAAGGCTATAGCCTTGGCGTTTTGCGAAAACGGGGCAACTTCGAAAACCACTCATATCTTGAAAAATACACGTCTAAGAGCTGAACCAAGTACACCAATAGATTGCCCTTGTTCTACTCTACAAGACAATTGTAGAAAAGAAGGTCGGAATTTTCCATCAGTTTTGACCAATTTTGCAAGGCTATAGCCTTGGCGTTTTGCGAAAACGGGGCAACTTCGAAAACCACTCATATCTTGAAAAATACACGTCTAAGAGCTGAACCAAGTACACCAATAGATTGCCCTTGTTCTACTCTACAAGACAATTGTAGAAAAGAAGGTCGGAATTTTCCATCAGTTTTGACCAATTTTGCAAGGCTATAGCCTTGGCGTTTTGAAAACGGGGCAACTTCGAAAACCACTCATATCTTGAAAAATACACGTCTAAGAGCTGAACCAAGTACACCAATAGATTGCCCTTGTTCTACTCTACAAGACAATTGTAGAAAAGAAGGTCGGAATTTTCCATCAGTTTTGACCAATTTTGCAAGGCTATAGCCTTGGCGTTTTGCGAAAACGGGGCAACTTCGAAAACCACTCATATCTTGAAAAATACACGTCTAAGAGCTGAACCAAGTACACCAATAGATTGCCCTTGTTCTACTCTACAAGACAATTGTAGAAAAGAAGGTCGGAATTTTCCATCAGTTTTGACCAATTTTGCAAGGCTATAGCCTTGGCGTTTTGCGAAAACGGGGCAACTTCGAAAACCACTCATATCTTGAAAATACACGTCTAAGAGCTGAACCAAGTACACCAATAGATTGCCCTTGTTCTACTCTACAAGACAATTGTAGAAAAGAAGGTCGGAATTTTCCATCAGTTTTGACCAATTTTGCAAGGCTATAGCCTTGGCGTTTTGCAAAAACGGGGCAACTTCGAAAACCACTCATATCTTGAAAAATACACGTCTAAGAGCTGAACCAAGTACACCAATAGATTGCCCTTGTTCTACTCTACAAGACAATTGTAGAAAAGAAGGTCGGAATTTTCCATCAGTTTTGACCAATTTTGCAAGGCTATAGCCTTGGCGTTTTGCGAAAAACGGGGCAACTTCGAAAACCACTCATATCTTGAAAAATACACGTCTAAGAGCTGAACCAAGTACACCAATAGATTGCCCTTGTTTACTCTACAAGACAATTGTAGAAAAGAAGGTCGGAATTTTCCATCAGTTTTGACCAATTTTGCAAGGCTATAGCCTTGGCGTTTTGCAAAACGGGGCAACTTCGAAAACCACTCATATCTTGAAAAATACACGTCTAAGAGCTGAACCAAGTACACCAATAGATTGCCCTTGTTCTACTCTACAAGACAATTGTAGAAAAGAAGGTCGGAATTTTCCATCAGTTTTGACCATTTTGCAAGGCTATAGCCTTGGCGTTTTGCGAAAACGGGGCAACTTCGAAAACCACTCATATCTTGAAAAATACACGTCTAAGAGCTGAACCAAGTACACCAATAGATTGCCCTTGTTCTACTCTACAAGACAATTGTAGAAAAGAAGGTCAATTTTCCATCAGTTTTGACCAATTTTGCAGGCTATAGCCTTTTTGCAAGGGCAACTTCGACCATATTGCACAGGCTATAGCCTTGGCGTTTTGCGAAAACGGGGCAACTTCGAAAACCACTCATATCTTGAAAAATACACGTCTAAGAGCTGAACCAAGTACACCAATAGATTGCCCTTGTTTACTCTACAAGACAATTGTAGAAAAGAAGGTCGGAATTTTCCATCAGTTTTGACCAATTTTGCAAGGCTATAGCCTTGGCGTTTGCAAAACGGGGCAACTTCGAAAACCACTCATATCTTGAAAAATACACGTCTAAGAGCTGAACCAAGTACACCAATAGATTGCCCTTGTTCTACTCTACAAGACAATGTAGAAAAGAAGGTCGGAATTTTCCATCAGTTTTGACCAATTTTGCAAGGCTATAGCCTTGGCGTTTTGCGAAAACGGGGCAACTTCGAAAACCACTCATATCTTGAAAAATACACGTCTAAGAGCTGAACCAAGTACACCAATAGATTGCCCTTGTTCTACTCTACAAGACAATTGTAGAAAAGAAGGTCGGAATTTTCCATCAGTTTTGACCAATTTTGCAAGGCTATAGCCTTGGCGTTTTGCGAAAACGGGGCAACTTCGAAAACCACTCATATCTTGAAAAATACACGTCTAAGAGCTGAACCAAGTACACCAATAGATTGCCCTTGTTCTACTCTACAAGACAATGTAGAAAAGAAGGTCGGAATTTTCCATCAGTTTTGACCAATTTTGCAAGGCTATAGCCTTGGCGTTTTGCGAAAACGGGGCAACTTCGAAAACCACTCATATCTTGAAAAATACACGTCTAAGAGCTGAACCAAGTACACCAATAGATTGCCCTTGTTCTACTCTACAAGACAATGTAGAAAAGAAGGTCGGAATTTTCCATCAGTTTTGACCAATTTTGCAAGGCTATAGCCTTGGCGTTTTGCGAAAACGGGGCAACTTCGAAAACCACTCATATCTTGAAAAATACACGTCTAAGAGCTGAACCAAGTACACCAATAGATTGCCCTTGTTCTACTCTACAAGACAATTGTAGAAAAGAAGGTCGGAATTTTCCATCAGTTTTGACCAATTTTGCAAGGCTATAGCCTTGGCGTTTTGCGAAAACGGGGCAACTTCGAAAACCACTCATATCTTGAAAAATACACGTCTAAGAGCTGAACCAAGTACACCAATAGATTGCCCTTGTTTTACTCTACAAGACAATTGTAGAAAAGAAGGTCGGAATTTTCCATCAGTTTTGACCAATTTTGCAAGGCTATAGCCTTGGCGTTTTGCAAAAACGGGCAACTTCGAAAACCACTCATATCTTGAAAAATACACGTCTAAGAGCTGAACCAAGTACACCAATAGATTGCCCTTGTTCTACTCTACAAGACAATTGTAGAAAAGAAGGTCGGAATTTTCCATCAGTTTTGACCAATTTTGCAAGGCTATAGCCTTGGCGTTTTGCGAAAACGGGGCAACTTCGAAAACCACTCATATCTTGAAAAATACACGTCTAAGAGCTGAACCAAGTACACCAATAGATTGCCCTTGTTCTACTCTACAAGACAATTGTAGAAAAGAAGGTCGGAATTTTCCATCAGTTTTGACCAATTTTGCAAGGCTATAGCCTTGGCGTTTTGCGAAAACGGGGCAACTTCGAAAACCACTCATATCTTGAAAAATACACGTCTAAGAGCTGAACCAAGTACACCAATAGATTGCCCTTGTTCTACTCTACAAGACAATTGTAGAAAAGAAGGTCGGAATTTTCCATCAGTTTTGACCAATTTTGCAAGGCTATAGCCTTGGCGTTTTGCGAAAACGGGGCAACTTCGAAAACCACTCATATCTTGAAAAATACACGTCTAAGAGCTGAACCAAGTACACCAATAGATTGCCCTTGTTCTACTCTACAAGACAATGTAGAAAAGAAGGTCGGAATTTTCCATCAGTTTTGACCAATTTTGCAAGGCTATAGCCTTGGCGTTTTGCAAAACGGGGCAACTTCGAAAACCACTCATATCTTGAAAAATACACGTCTAAGAGCTGAACCAAGTACACCAATAGATTGCCCTTGTTCTACTCTACAAGACAATGTAGAAAAGAAGGTCGGAATTTTCCATCAGTTTTGACCAATTTTGCAAGGCTATAGCCTTGGCGTTTTGCGAAAACGGGGCAACTTCGAAAACCACTCATATCTTGAAAAATACACGTCTAAGAGCTGAACCAAGTACACCAATAGATTGCCCTTGTTCTACTCTACAAGACAATGTAGAAAAGAAGGTCGGAATTTTCCATCAGTTTTGACCAATTTTGCAAGGCTATAGCCTTGGCGTTTTGCGAAAACGGGGCAACTTCGAAAACCACTCATATCTTGAAAAATACACGTCTAAGAGCTGAACCAAGTACACCAATAGATTGCCCTTGTTCTACTCTACAAGACAATTGTAGAAAAGAAGGTCGGAATTTTCCATCAGTTTTGACCAATTTTGCAAGGCTATAGCCTTGGCGTTTTGCGAAAACGGGGCAACTTCGAAAACCACTCATATCTTAAAATACACGTCTAAGAGCTGAACCAAGTACACCAATAGATTGCCCTTGTTCTACTCTACAAGACAATGTAGAAAAGAAGGTCGGAATTTTCCATCAGTTTTGACCAATTTTGCAAGGCTATAGCCTTGGCGTTTTGCGAAAACGGGGCAACTTCGAAAACCACTCATATCTTGAAAAATACACGTCTAAGAGCTGAACCAAGTACACCAATAGATTGCCCTTGTTCTACTCTACAAGACAATGTAGAAAAGAAGGTCGGAATTTTCCATCAGTTTTGACCAATTTTGCAAGGCTATAGCCTTGGCGTTTTGCGAAAACGGGGCAACTTCGAAAACCACTCATATCTTAAAAATACACGTCTAAGAGCTGAACCAAGTACACCAATAGATTGCCCTTGTTCTACTCTACAAGACAATGTAGAAAAGAAGTCGGAATTTTCCATCAGTTTTGACCAATTTTGCAAGGCTATAGCCTTGGCGTTTTGCGAAAACGGGGCAACTTCGAAAACCACTCATATCTTGAAAAATACACGTCTAAGAGCTGAACCAAGTACACCAATAGATTGCCCTTGTTCTTACTCTACAAGACAATTGTAGAAAAGAAGGTCGGAATTTTCCATCAGTTTTGACCAATTTTGCAAGGCTATAGCCTTGGCGTTTTGCGAAAACGGGGCAACTTCGAAAACCACTCATATCTTGCAAAATACACGTCTAAGAGCTGAACCAAGTACACCAATAGATTGCCCTTGTTCTACTCTACAAGACAATGTAGAAAAGAAGGTCGGAATTTTCCATCAGTTTTGACCAATTTTGCAAGGCTATAGCCTTGGCGTTTTGCGAAAACGGGGCAACTTCGAAAACCACTCATATCTTGAAAAATACACGTCTAAGAGCTGAACCAAGTACACCAATAGATTGCCCTTGTTCTACTCTACAAGACAATTGTAGAAAAGAAGGTCGGAATTTTCCATCAGTTTTGACCAATTTTGCAAGGCTATAGCCTTGGCGTTTTGCGAAAACGGGGCAACTTCGAAAACCACTCATATCTTGCAAAATACACGTCTAAGAGCTGAACCAAGTACACCAATAGATTGCCCTTGTTTACTCTACAAGACAATGTAGAAAAGAAGGTCGGAATTTTCCATCAGTTTTGACCAATTTTGCAAGGCTATAGCCTTGGCGTTTTGCGAAAACGGGGCAACTTCGAAAACCACTCATATCTTGAAAAATACACGTCTAAGAGCTGAACCAAGTACACCAATAGATTGCCCTTGTTCTGCTCTACAAGACAATGTAGAAAAGAAGGTCGGAATTTTCCATCAGTTTTGACCAATTTTGCAAGGCTATAGCCTTGGCGTTTTGCGAAAACGGGGCAACTTCGAAAACCACTCATATCTTGAAAAATACACGTCTAAGAGCTGAACCAAGTACACCAATAGATTGCCCTTGTTCTACTCTACAAGACAATGGTAGAAAAGAAGGTCGGAATTTTCCATCAGTTTTGACCAATTTTGCAAGGCTATAGCCTTGGCGTTTTGCGAAAAACGGGGCAACTTCGAAAACCACTCATATCTTGAAAAATACACGTCTAAGAGCTGAACCAAGTACACCAATAGATTGCCCTTGTTCTACTCTACAAGACAATTGTAGAAAAGAAGGTCGGAATTTTCCATCAGTTTTGACCAATTTTGCAAGGCTATAGCCTTGGCGTTTTGCGAAAACGGGGCAACTTCGAAAACCACTCATATCTTGCAAAATACACGTCTAAGAGCTGAACCAAGTACACCAATAGATTGCCCTTGTTCTACTCTACAAGACAATTGTAGAAAAGAAGGTCGGAATTTTCCATCAGTTTTGACCAATTTTGCAAGGCTATAGCCTTGGCGTTTTGCGAAAACGGGGCAACTTCGAAAACCACTCATATCTTGAAAATACACGTCTAAGAGCTGAACCAAGTACACCAATAGATTGCCCTTGTTCTACTCTACAAGACAATGTAGAAAAGAAGGTCGGAATTTTCCATCAGTTTTGACCAATTTTGCAAGGCTATAGCCTTGGCGTTTTGCGAAAACGGGGCAACTTCGAAAACCACTCATATCTTGCAAAATACACGTCTAAGAGCTGAACCAAGTACACCAATAGATTGCCCTTGTTTACTCTACAAGACAATGTAGAAAAGAAGGTCGGAATTTTCCATCAGTTTTGACCAATTTTGCAAGGCTATAGCCTTGGCGTTTTGCGAAAACGGGGCAACTTCGAAAACCACTCATATCTTGAAAAATACACGTCTAAGAGCTGAACCAAGTACACCAATAGATTGCCCTTGTTCTACTCTACAAGACAATGTAGAAAAGAAGGTCGGAATTTTCCATCAGTTTTGACCAATTTTGCAAGGCTATAGCCTTGGCGTTTTGCGAAAACGGGGCAACTTCGAAAACCACTCATATCTTGAAAAATACACGTCTAAGAGCTGAACCAAGTACACCAATAGATTGCCCTTGTTCTACTCTACAAGACAATTGTAGAAAAGAAGGTCGGAATTTTCCATCAGTTTTGACCAATTTTGCAAGGCTATAGCCTTGGCGTTTTGCGAAAACGGGGCAACTTCGAAAACCACTCATATCTTGAAAAATACACGTCTAAGAGCTGAACCAAGTACACCAATAGATTGCCCTTGTTACTCTACAAGACAATGGTAGAAAAGAAGGTGAATTTTCCATCAGTTTTGACCAATTTTGCAAGGCTATAGCCTTGGCGTTTTGCAAAAACGGGGCAACTTCGAAAACCACTCATATCTTGAAAAATACACGTCTAAGAGCTGAACCAAGTACACCAATAGATTGCCCTTGTTCTACTCTACAAGACAATTGTAGAAAAGAAGGTCGGAATTTTCCATCAGTTTTGACCAATTTTGCAAGGCTATAGCCTTGGCGTTTGCGAAAACGGGGCAACTTCGAAAACCACTCATATCTTGAAAAATACACGTCTAAGAGCTGAACCAAGTACACCAATAGATTGCCCTTGTTCTACTCTACAAGACAATTGTAGAAAAGAAGGTCGGAATTTTCCATCAGTTTTGACCAATTTTGCAAGGCTATAGCCTTGGCGTTTTGCGAAAACGGGGCAACTTCGAAAACCACTCATATCTTGCAAAATACACGTCTAAGAGCTGAACCAAGTACACCAATAGATTGCCATACTTGTGCTCAACAAGAAATGGTAGAAAAGAAGGTTTTCCATCAGTTTGACCAATTTGCTAGGCTATAGCCTTGGCGTTTTGCGAAAAACGGGGCAAGTTAAAAAACCACTCATATCTTGCAAAGTACACGTCTAAGAGCTGAACAAGTACTTCAATAGTTGCCCTTGTTCTACTCTACAAGAAATGGTAGAAAAGAAGGTCAGAATTTTCCATCAGTTTTGACCATTTTGCAAGGCTATAGCCTTGGCGTTTTGCGAAAAACGGGGCAACTTCGAAAACCACTCATATCTTGCAAAATACACGTCTAAGAGCTGAACCAAGTACACCAATAGATTGCCATAGTTGCCCTTGTTCTACTCTGCAAGACATCGGTAGAAAAGAAGGTCGGAATTTCCCATCTGTTTTGTAAGACTATACACCTTGATTTTTTGCTCTGATTCCAACCCGTGAAATTGGTCGCGAAAACACACTGCAATTCTCAGGTAAACTGTCTCAGTGATGTATGTTGGATCCGTTTGGATGATTTAGAGCATGGGCAGGGTGAATCTTGATAGAAAATTCTCACCAGATAATGTTCACTGAAATTGATCGAGAAAATCTCTTCCAATATTCATGGGAACTCTAACAGACTTGTCGGTTGGTTGTGTTTCAACGATTTAGTGCATGAAAAGGGTGAATTTTTGTAGAAAATTTTTCGTCAAAAATCACGATCTATTTACGGCCTTGCTGTTTGTTCTGACAATTGTCCACAAAATTCAATGAGATGGCCGCATTATAGGCTGTATGTCCTTGTACCAAAATGATGGAGGCCCTTAAAGTGCTGCAAATATATTTTTGTCATGCTACTTTATTCATCAACAACAATTGATTTAGGTATTTCGATCATTTCTCATTAGAGTACCCCTGGCCCATTAGAGACACTGGTAAATGCGTCACTGTCCTGAGTCCTCAAACGCACACAATTCGAGTGGATATCAGAATATCAATTGGGCCGTTTTCAAACCTATGGTACACGATAAGGTCAGAGAGGGGTGCTATGGAAACAAAGTCGATCATTTTTTATCACGATTTTTGGGAGTGTGGTTCGCAAATATCTTAAACTAGCTTTTCTTTTAATTTACAGTTAAAACAAGAGGACTTCCGAAGGCATTTCCTGCAAAGAGAAGAGCCAAGAGACAGAAAAGATGCAAAATTCAAGATAAAGACTTTTAAGGGATTTAAAAGTTCATTGTTATAATATTCTGTATTCTATATTGTAATAAACTTCAATATCTAGGCCGGCCATGTTTTGTTTTTTGCACATACATCTCTTCTAGTTCAAAAGGCCCAGCCACCATAATTTCAGCTTCATGCAAAACCATTTTATAAGTAAATATTTTCCATATGCTACTTCTGTTTCATACAGTTGAATGCGAAAGTTTCCTGCTTCCCATAAACATGTTAAACCTCGTTCTGAATTGACTATGGGAACTGATCCTTATTCCGTGGTGAGGCCACATCAGGGCCGGCGAATCATCCCACCACCCCCCCCCCCCCCCCCCCCCCCCCCCAACTTTTTCTAGAGCAAGATATTTTCAAAGCCATGTAAAGAGAAATATAACGTTTTATAATATTCACATTTTGTCACACGTATCGCAACCAAGTCACTTTTTGACAAGAAGAGTTTACAAAAATTAGCAACTTTCACATCGCTATAGCGTTGTCCTTGAAAATAAGACGACAATATAGAAGGAAGCCATTTCAAAGACGTTCGTTTCGATTGCAGAATAAATTGATGATAATGTTTAGAAAAAGAAAATATTGAATAAAGTAGCAACCTTGAATATCTAAACAACATTGAAAATAAGCTTTAATGCTACATTTAAAAGTTATCTATTTAGATTGTAGAAAACCTTGCAGACACTTTTTAACTGAAAGAATCTGTTGAAAAAAATTATTATGGCGAGAATAGTCTTGGTCGAGCACATAAATTGCCGCGGCGCAAAAACATTCAGTTTAATAATTTCATACACTTGGTGCATTTCAGATAAAAAGATGTTTTTCAAAAGAAAATTTGCCAATAACAAAACAGATATTCTACATGAACCTAGAAAGAAATAATCAAATACCGCTGTTTGAAGGCCAAAGCCATTCTAATTGTAAATGGTACATAGATGATAGATCATAAACTGGCGATCAGAATTTTCATCGAAATTAAGTGGCATTTGCAAGGCTAAATGACACTGTCGCTGACGAAGTAAAACATGCAACGAATGGTTTAGGGAGAAGAGTGCAATCAAACACACCGCCCCTCAAATTCAACCGATTAAAGTACACTCGTGTCAGTGCTAAACAGAAAACGTTTAATCAAAGATCAATAATTTTAACATGGCTTTGAATCAAAGGAATTTGGACGAACTTAGCATAAAAAAATCAGCCAAACGTTAAGAGATTCTCTGAATATTCACCATGGAAATCAATTTGACAAGGTTATACTGACTTGGATACCAATGTCAGCTAAATCTGTGGCCTTTAAAACAAGAGAGTCCGTATCAAAGGTGGTCGAGATTAGACTCAATTTACCAAAAAATTGCCTTAGCAGACTTAGATGCTTGAATATGCGTCATAAGTATACTGATAAAGAACCAAAAGCCAATAGAAATCAAAGAAAGTTCCACACATAAACTGAAAAACCAATCTATTTAGTTGGCTTTGCCTGTTGAGCAGAGCTTTGATATCTTAAATATAATTCTTATTGTTTCAGCGAAACAAAATAGGTATTAATGATATGAATATTGCGAAGATACATACATACAAGAACTTGAATAGAGCTAATTCAAGATGGCAAATGAATGCAATGATATGTATTTATCGATCTGTTTCAAATGACGTCACAGCCCAACTTTCATCGACTCTTTTTTGAAATCTGGGATCAGCTTGTTCAAGAAATTCCTGTTGATTAGACAAATATGTATTATATGAAGGATCTGCAGTGAACAGACATTGTACAAAGTTCTACATGGATATGCTTAGAAACATTGAATTATCTAAGTATACGATAAGGCAGATGCTTGACCAAAACAACCTGCACCAATCTAGGCTTTGGTGGCATAGACACATAAACTGTGAATGTATCGAGTATTGTGACGTCATTGTCATATCTTCTACTGTGCCACGGACACAAGATTTTTTATGACGATTAACGCACCGTATGGCTTCAACAAGCTCTCCAGGGCTCCACCGAGGACTGTATGGGTATTCCTTGCACGTTTGTCGGTACGGCCCTTTATCCGACATGTGGTAAACAGATTGCACAACAAGAACTGGTGGCGAATCAGGGTAGCGATCTCCAGGTATAACTAGAAGATCAAAGTACCACTCGTCAACTCTAAGCATCTTGGCCATAGGCATATTTTCCAAAACACGTCTATGTGCAGTGTTTCTTTTGTGTTAGGTAAGACGTTTACTTCTTATCTTCAAACAAGGTGATAGCGACAAACAAAGCATAACTGAAATCGGAGTTCGAAATATCTCGCTGAAGTGTCAAATCTCTGCTATTTGGGTTAAGTACCTAACTAAAACAATATATTTCCATAATTTAGAACTTCTTATTCTAGTATATTTTCAAGCTTTTTTTTCTAAAGATTTAGAAATTACCGAAATATAAGAATCAGTTTCTAGCTCAGTGACAAATCCCGAAAAAATTAATGGCTCCCTCTAAACTTCTAGAGCATCTAAAAGGCTTTTGCTTGTACCAAAATCTTCATCGTTTGTCCCAAAAGGTGCCACAATAGCCGAATAAGGCCACTTGGTATGACTTGCATCATTCACCTGGGCATTGACCTGCGTGTTTATTTGTTGGCGACCAACGGAAACTACTAGGTACATAAATCATTGGATAATGCAAACATGGCAACTGACGGACAGACCAGAAACTTTTTTTAAGACCAACATACGTGCAGTTACAAACCGTAGAGGATAAAAAAGACGTTGGAGTGGTTGAGCAACATCGATATCTCTTTGAATCCAGATGCATCATACTCGATCACAGCGCTGTAACAAATAACTGAAGCAAATGTTTCATGGTACAAAACTTCAATTTGGCAAGAAAATGCGGAAGCATGCTTTTTGCAAGCTTTATGCGCTATTTCGTCCAACATTCATAGATTATGCAGACGATGGAAAGTGACTAAAAGCTGACAACAACAACAAAAGACAATCGAAAGCCACTAGAGGTATGTGGGCACATGGTTGGCTGTAAAATTATTAATCAACTTTCGTTTCACACCATCTTTTATGTTTCAGTTACTCTGAGTGTCGGACGACAAAGTGCTTGTAGTGTGCAAAAAATCTGTTTTCTCTATTTGCCGCTAAAGAAAGTGAAAATAAACAATGGTTTGGACACTCGGTAAGACCAATTGACAAATAAACTAGCAAGTGAACTCTTTGATAGCTTAATCAAGTCTTCAAATGGCTTTGAAACTCACATAAATAGTTCAGAAAAATAAGCCTAATCAATTAGAAGCCCCGCTAGGTCATAACTTTCCTAAATATTGTTGCAACATCAGATGGAAATGGGCACAGAAAGATTAGCTTGTTAATTCAATAAACAGCCTGCTATACAGCTATTGCCAAGGACCCGAAGGATCGCCTTCTCTAGTGTTGGCATACCAGCCTGAGTCCAAGACCTCAAACTAAAATAATTTGGAGCCTAAGACTCAGGCTGAGGTATACCAGAGGGCTCTCATTGGCTACCTGCCAAAGACATTGACAAATAAAGGTAAACCAATGAGGTAATCTACGCCATTTCTGAGCTTCATGGCAATTTATTTCTAGGCACATTTCAATCATTTTAAATGACAGCAGAATACCTTAAAATATAATATCTTATCAAAATAAGATAGGTCTCGTACCAATTCTACGTACCCATGAAACTCAGACAAGATCTTAGCAACTAACAACTTTCTTCTTTCAAAACGTTCAGAAATTTCCTTTACCTAAAACGAAGATGTCGTCATAAGTCGTCTGACGAGTAATGAAAATTGGGCATTTTACCCCATCATAAAGGCGTAAATAACGGACTAGAAACTTAGCATAAAATTCCACGTTAATATAACATCGTTTTATATTGGCCAAATGCGCACCAGGCACTCCTTTGTGAACCAAATGTTTATCGTTACAGTGGCTCAAACTCAGTTTAAGCAACGGGAACTCATTCACTTCATTCACCGGGAATATTTGTCAATAATCGTCCGATAAGCAATTAAATAACGATTTTGCATTCTAGCTTGTTTTGCGTGTAACAAAAGTAGGTTTCATAGCAGCACGAGATATGAGCAATCGCAACCCAGAAATTATTACAAATTATTACAAAAGAATGTAAATTAACTTAAGTTGAACTGTTTACTCTAATCATACTGTACATTAAGCGATACATGAAATTAGATAAGCGGTCATCTTTTTCTGTCAATTGAAGATATGTACATCATAAAATTAACGTTGAGACTGGTGGAAGGTCAAAATTAATGATATTATGATATGAGCTAGGATTGAAGGCAAATAAATGAAATTTTCACGTCAAGCATGAAAGAAAATCGTAAGGCTTATAAACCGAAAATCTTATCATCAAACCTCCTCAAATGACTTGAATTTGAATGCAACATTCCATAACACAAAAGCGTGTTACTAGATTTATTTCGATGATGGTGTTGCAGCTGACGACGAGACGACGATGATGATGATTATGATGACGTTGATGATGACGATTATGATGACGTTGATGTTTGCTGAGTAATGCTGACTGACGCACAGGTATCGGTAAGAGCTAGACATCCTCAGTACTGACTTCACTTGAAATACAAAGGGAGAAACGTTCAACCGAGACTTACCGTACTGGCAAGTAGGACATCGATCTTCCCGACATATGACTTAAGATCTGAAAGCCCATAAGGAGGTAGTCTCAACGAAGATGATCCACCAACGGCACTCAAAGTTCAAAAGAGACTTGAATTAATGTTTAGAAAAAAGTCAAATGCAAACTGGCAGCTTCAAATGACTGAAGGGCGAGCTACATGCTCATAGCCTTTGAGCCACTGCCGCAACGAGTTTTTAGAACACGATATTAATGTAAAATGCTTACTTTTGCAGTCTTGGGGATAGATATAGCTGTGTTGTTGCCCTCGAAAAATTGGAGGGTTGAAATGAAACGTGCAATGCTGCAATATCCTCTCCAAGATTTTCCTAGCGAAGAAGTTCACAAGCAAAGAGCTAACAAACATATGTAACCAAAAGATAGGCATAGATCAAATACCTGGAAAAACATAAAAAGGCGTCATAGTATATGCCAACTTAGCCAACAAATGTCTGTCTTCTATAAATTTGGAGAATCTTGATCAAAGGTCTTTTTGGCCTTATCGTCGCCATCTTACTCTTTGTGGAGAGGCCACTCAGACATGGAGGCAGTAAAAAAATTTGGAATATCATTTCCGATAATTGATCAAGGTGGAGAACATTCTTGAAAACCTGTAGATGGTATTTACCTTGATAAGGTAAGAGGGGAGTATTGACGTGTCCACAATGAACGCGAACAAAAATGATGCTGAGGTGACCTGACTCTACAAGAGAGAACATCCATTTGAATGTGCTACAGTGGCTTTTGACTGAAACAAGAATGCTCAAGTGATGTAAGTACAACAAAAGGAACTACAAAAATAACGAACCCTTCTTGAAAACGGTAAACGAATAAAAATTCAAAGAATTAAAAGAATTCAAATCAAACGCACAAGCTGCAGGCAGGCAATAAAGAATTTGATACTCAAATGCAAATATGCAAATAAATTGGAGTTTCTGAGATGCTTCTTAGAAGGTTTTCAACTAGTGTCAAAAGCAGAGATGTACAGAAGGGTTTATTTTGTAAAACTGTAAACCAAGCTCAAGGTCTCTACTCTTGCAGTTCAAATCACACAGCAGCTCTCTGGAACTAGATGCTCCCGTTACTAAGATGACCAGGAATAAGAATAAGGCTATTTGTACAAATGCTCGCATCTTTCTTCAAAAAGAGACACAAAACACATTGAAAGATGTTACTTTTTTCATATCATGTCAAAACATCCAAAAAAGAACGTACAAAATAGAATGACATTGCAGTGAAACGGTTATAATTATGTGACTGATAGACACAAAGAGAGGGACAAACTTAGCAAAGATATTTGGTCCGAATTTTTTTCATACTGTTAGGGCCTAACCATTTTATAACTAGCTTAAAACGCATGGTAATGGTAAAAGAAAATACTTCAAACGCTAACCCCATAACCATCGGTACTGCAAAATGCTTCACAAGTTTGGGAATAGTTGCTTGTTTCACATAGATCCTGCCATTGTTCACTAAGAGCTGGGAGTGCTGAAACCCTATGCTTTTGATGATGGGCATACTGATCACAGAGTCTGACTAACATGTCGGACAGACATGTCTTTGACGTATGGTCCCAATCAAAATACCCCTGAAATAAACAAAGCAACAGTGGAAATAAATAAGGAAATAATATGAAAATGAGCACATCAGTGGCTACATTATTATGAAACCCTCTCAAAGTGAGTCCAAGAGAAAACTCTTTCTGTTTGTATAACCAGTTTTGCACTCACTTAAAGAGGACCTACATAAAGAGACAACCAAGCCAGCTCAAAAATATGAAAATTGTCCTCAGTATTATTTTTGATGAACAAACAAACAACTATGGCAATCTAGAGGGTAAATGTAATTTGTTTGGTTGGTTCCAGCTTTTCTTTTGAAAGCCGAATTCAAAATCCCAATAAAGATTAGTTCACCCAGCCCTAGGTCACATGGTAAGAATAGGGTTTACAAACAGTTTTGTCTAAGTTTACACTTCAAAGTCATAACTTGAGTAACAAATCATAAAAATTCTGAAGAGAAACAGAAAGGAATGTATTGTTAAAATATCATATTTTAACACTTTTTTTAATTTTCTCAGTATCATAGAATAGTCTTCTACCTAGTGAGATAAAAGTCTTTCATAAGGCAGACAAGAGTATACGAGACTCACTTCAAGTTGACTAAGATCAGGGCAAAAGTCATCATCTTCAGGACCAAACACAACATCTGGTGGCAGTGTTGGTTCACTTTTATCAAAAATGACTTCCCCTGTTGGGCAAAGAAGGAAGATTAGCCATAGATTCAGAAATTAGATTCACTCTTCCAATAAAAAAATATAATATTCTACCAGCTACATCCTGTGTTAAAATAACAATGCAGAAGGGGCCTCACATTTAAAATGCCTTGCAGAGCTTTTGACTCGCACAGAAATTCATTAGTCAGTATTAATATTTGAATGAGCCCTTCCTTTCACATGACAACTCTCTTTCCTTAACCAACAAAACCCCAGGCTCATAAAGGCTGTTGGGTTGTCCTCAAAGATAGTTGTTTCCACCAACACCAAGAGCAGTGATGTATAAAAAATAATACCCCCCCCCCCCCCCCCCTCTCTCTACGCTCCTGATAAGAAAACCTGGTGGGTTGAAATAAACTACAATGTAATTTGTCGTTATTTGCCTTGAAAACATATAAACATGCCTGGCCACCAAGGTAAAAAGTCTCAATACAGCAAACAAACTCACATTTGACTGTGTTTTCAGCCAGTTGAAAAGACAAATTGAATCTATCACAACACTCACTTGGCAGTAGAGACCTAAAAAGAATAACTTGCCTTAAGCTACAAAAGTAGAGTATTGTCTTAATTTGCCTATTAATTGATTACCCAATTTGTTAAGATTGGAATCAAATGAAAATGAGTTCATTACATCATGTTTTTAATGAATCAATCAATTATTTACTTTCAGTAAATCTCAAGGTTCAAGCATTCAAAATGTGAAAAAATCGTGGATAACATAGCCTTCCTAAGTTGTTAGCTTAATTCTTGACATGTTTGTTATTTGCCTATCTAAACACTGAGATGTCAATAAAATGTACACTATACATTTCATTTATCTTTCTTCTAATAATACAATCATTGAAATGCTGGCAAGATTAACATCTTTTTGTTGTCTTCCTGTTTACTCGTCGTGTGCATTACTCAGGGTGGATACTAGCGGGATTTAAAGACGTTTAAGAGAAAATTGTTGAATATCACATTATGGACAAAACATTCCTAATGTCATTACATAAGCATCTTCAAGTATGAATATTATTACTGGAATCTCTCATGACAGCGAACCCCCACTTACCCACTTTTAAGCTCGTCCACAACAAATGGATTTCCCTTTATGCCCACTTTTATACGCTGCAAATCATCTATAATGAGTCTTAATTCTTCTTGCAATGTACCCATTACAAGGCTTTCTTCCCTTCAAGTCTAGGTTGGTCACGCCTGGATACGAAGTTTACGAAGTTTCTGGATGAACATTTATGGATCAACTTCTCGCGCCATCTTCGCACTTTCCAGGAATATGAGATAATGGCAACGAGGATTCGACTTCAGATGGAGGTCCGCCTAAGGATTTCCAGCATTTTTGAAAATTCATTGACAATGGAATCATGAAAATTTCCCTCGGTTCGTTCTCTACTGCTTAGTGAAATGAACTTTTGTAAAGCTTATAGAGTAATCTATGGCTAATATACAGTGCTTTTCAAACAGACATTGATTTGCTGGTGTTTCCAGTCTTAAACCAATTTTACCCATTCTATCCAATTACACACTATACATATATATATATATATATATATATACACATGAATAAGGTCTATAAGAATATTGAGGCTCAAAATTGCTATAGTTTTAGCTTTCGCTTGACTATTCAACTCTCAGGTTGAGCTGTAAATTATTGGTTCCCGAAGAAGGCATGGGATAGCCGTTAAATTTTTTTCCTAATTTGTTTGTAAACTATTTTCAAAAAAATTTTGGCTACCCTTAGGCTTTCAAAATTTAGCAGACTCGCTATAGTAATGACATAAGAAGGTCATATGGGCTAAATATCGACTAGTCAACGTCCAGCTGATGTAGCCATGGGCAGTGCAAACAATACCTGAACATAAAGTTATTTCGCAGGCACCAACCTACGCTTTAGACCAATATCTTGAAAGAATATTTATTTAGATTTCTTGGCAATACAAATATTTAACTACAGTCAAACAAACAGTGAGAACCAACAGCGACATGTTTCGGATTCTTTGTTGAGCGAGGGCAAGTAACTAAGATGACAAGTTACATTACAATTCTATGTCACGTACCATTTCTTTTTAATGCTCTTGTAAATTTTTTCAAAGTTTCTTAGGCTGCATTTATACAAACTGAAAAGGTTTAGTAGCCAGTGATTTTGTCAAATCATTTTTTAGTCGGTGGATTCCCAGTTAATAATTTCTCGACTCATGGATAAATGGAGTCTTTCCTGGTGCATCTTTTGCATTTAGAAGATGTCCATGAAAATAGAAAAGCTTTAAATTTGCAGAATGAAGGATAATTTTTATAGGTCCAGAAGCTAAGCAAGAAGTTAACGTTGTTTAGAGAATGCCAGACGAATTTTTGAACGGTAAAGGATGGGGAGGGGGATGAACAAAAAGACACAAAAATTATTTTCCGTAACATTGATTATAGATCTAAATACTGCAAAGGAGTACTTTTAATACTTTTTATGAACTGGGGATCTTGTAATATAATCTACTTGCTAAATGGATATTTCAATTGCATTGATTTTTTCGAAACACATAATGCATCTATCAACTTCAGTCTTTTTTTTCCATTGGAATAATAACCTATTATGTTTTATCACACTGAAGCATGTTCTTGTTCACAAGGTCCATAATTTAGAAAAAATGGCCTCTAGGTTCTTATTTTTGTTGGTTCTCGTATACGGGGATTTACTGAAGTTGCAGAGCATTGAAACCATACGTCAATGGAACTGGGAAGGAGCCCTATATTTGCAACAACAATTCTACAGTCACGTCAGCACAAAAAGTTATTCAAAGCCAATTTAAAACTTTGCCTCAATGCCTACAAACAGAAAACGAAGAAAATGAAAAAGCTACTGCGAAATTAACATGTCTAACATTGAGACTGGAACCTTTCGCTCGAGAAAAATAAATGATATCTCAACAACTGTAGCTGAAGATGCTGCTTATGAGGAGAGCGTCGAGAAAACTGAAAAGAAAATATTTAAGTTGCCACCTCATCTACCAAAAAATGCAAGCGACTTTCGTATTTTTATTTACGAAGTAACAGAGTCGAAGTCCTTTGGTGGAGCAATTCTTTTCGTTATTCTGTTAAATACAGTTATATTGGTTGCACAAACTAGCGAAAGTTTGGTTATGAAGGGTGGTAAGTGCGGGTTTTAGCGGATATTTCAATAACTACTTGAAGCCTTGAAGCAGACCACCTCTCAATTAAAGAGAAAAGCATTATGTTTGAGAAAACTAATACAACTAACATCAATTCTGTCAAATTGTAGAGATTTGTCAGTCGTCAAATAGCTAGCTTGGTCTGCAAATGGTTTAAAATTGAATTCAGGAAAGAAATTGTCACGTAATAGATTATTTTAATACAGGAATTTTTTCATACAATTTCAGGCTTGGCTAATAAGGTGATTTCGTTGATATTGGGCCTTGGATGGCTTTTGAAACTATATAAAGATAATTATATGTGTTGACAAGCATGGTAAGGAATTCGTGCAAAGAGCCGTTAAATCAAAATTTCCAATATTTTCTTTAGTGTCTAGCTTGGCAACACTTGACTATGGCTCGATTTGTCCTACGGGAATACCTGATCAAACAGGTTCTCACCCTAAAACACAGAAACAAGAAGTATTAATATAAATATTAGTACTAATAGTTAAACAGGCTTGATAGAAAGCATCGCACAGTCATGGTGATAATTTTAGATAGAACAAAAAATAATTCTGTAAAATCTTAAAAAAGAAAAATTGACAAAGTTTTTTATTTTCTGCAGTATTTCCATTCAGTTCTTCAGTTAAGGCGATGTTTGCGTTTCACATAGGTACAAGTAAGCAAAGATTTTAAAGTCAACAGCAAAACTTGGCTCTTTTAGGCTGGTACTTTGCAGTCTTGGACAATGTTTTTCTCTCTATCTACATTGTGGAACTTGTGATGAAATTGTATGGGATTGGCTTCAAATTCTTCAAAACAGGCTGGAACATTATGGGTAGGTTTCTTTTAATCTACTTTTAAGAACAAGAGACTTCTCCATTGTCCTTGCCTCAAAAACATTTTCATATACTCATGTGGCCTAAAAGTCTCAAACATTTGCAGACTGAAGAAAGGAGTTCCTTCAGAAGATTTGTATTCTTCTAGGGTTTTTGGAGTCTCGTAGAACGCTATTGTTGAAGCTAAGAGCCTATTTATATGGAGAAAATCATCCCATCTCAGCTTGTAAGTGAGACCTCATTCCTATAAACAATCCTTGTGTTTTCGTCTTGATTTTATATGGAATACAACCCAGCCCAGATAAGTGAAATCCCACCCCAAGAAAGGCAAGACCTCACTTTGGTGTGATGTTTTTTTTCGTGTAAATCGCTTGGACGTAATTTGCAAATGCACCCTCTTTGTGCGCGTGCTCGAAAAGGCCGACTACATCTTATGTTTCACTAGGCGTATCTAATACAAAAGTCAAAAGGATACGTCAAAATTAACCCCAATCCAGATCTCTAAGAAAAAGGTGGAAGGTGGGATACAGTCTCCATGCAAAAATTTGGTAATTTCATCCCATATGACAGATGATAGGCAGTGGGGTAATGTACTATTAGCCAAATAATTTTTCCGAATATATTGACGGTGAGTGTAACCAGAAGTTCTTGTAGCTTTGTTTTTCAATTCTGCAAGTATGGCGGCTGAAGCTTTCGATGGTATCTTAGGGCTTTAACGCCGCATTTCATGTGATAGATGGCGTAATAGGATGGGGCCTAGGGAAGAAGAGAAGACATCAAACTTACAGAACAGTGACAACAGTCACAAGGATAGAAGAAACCGAAAGAACAGAACGAGACATCTATGTCACTAGGCCAGCGTGATAAAAGCTATAGTTTGTTAAACGTTCGATGGTAACAGCTTATGCAGAGGGAAATCAAAAGTAAGAGAACGACTAATTTGTCATTCAGAAACAGCTCATAGTATAGCGAAGACTACACGGTCGTATGGAGATAATTCAAAATTGATTGTCTTGAGCTTCTAATCCGGAAAGAATCAGTAACCAAGAACTGTATAACCGCACACATGTCCCTACTGCTACTGAAACTATTACTCGTAGACGCACTGCACTCCTGGGACACGCCAGGAGGCGACCAGATACTCCGCTAGCCTCAATTTTGAACAACAGACCTACCGAGCCATACCGTCGAGGTGGTGCACTACGAAAAACTTTCCTCTCACAGTGTTGATTAGTGTTGATGGTGGTAACGGCGCGTTGGTCGCAACCTGCTAACGTGGACCGTACATGATGATTTTATCACTCAATCTGTTTTGAATTCTGATGCTGCAATGACGGAATCCACCAAAAACGTAGCATCGTGATTCTCAATATTTTTCCTCTAGTTGCATGTATTTCATCTATTTGCATTGAGACTGAAACATTTTTTCTGTTTCCAGATTTCCTGATTGTTCTTTGCACAACAGTGGACTTTTTGATGCCACTAATCGTACAAAACGTTGGCATCTTCGATGTTGCTGCCATATTCCGCCTTCTGAGAATGTTCAGAGCCATTCGAGCTCTGCGGGCCTTGAGAGTTTTAAGGACAATAAGGTAAGCTTAGTTGTTCATCAGTCCTGTGATTCAATGGGAATGAATCTGTCTACTTTAATCAAAGCTCCGACAAATAAAGAAGCACACCAAAACAAACATTGGCGTGCCTAGAGGCCCAGGTAGTAGATAGAGAATCTGGTCTGTTCATTCCATTCAAGTTTAACATTCCCCTAAATGAGACTGTGCACATCAAATGAGCTCTTGTCTCCTTGTGCTCGGTCGTGGTGAAACTTCAAGCCTTGAATAGCAAAGGGTTTGCAAACAGTTATCTCTCCTCAAGCACAATGCAGGACTGACGCCTGATGCTAAGTCGTCCTAGGTGAATAATTACTTCGTTTGGAAATCCTGCGGGGTAGGGGAGTTGAATACGACCTTCCCATTGCTTTGCTGCTAACACTTGCAGTATTTGGTACGACTTAGGTGAAGTGATTGGCTAATGTGTACCTTCGCATATGTGCATTTGCAAATGCACAGTGAATGATGAATTCTAGAATTCCAAGATTGTGTAAATAAAGTGACTTCGTGGTCAAATTCGTTTCCTTAACTGCTAGGCAATGCAAATAAATCGCAAATCAATAAGACAACATTGCTTGCCCTGTTAGTTAAACAATTTGCCTCAAGAAATGTAAGAAAAAGAAAGACAATTGTCAAGAAAGCAGGGCTAGGTGTACCCTGGGTACCAGAGTGGGTCTTGTCGTACCTCATTGGACTGTAATAGAACAGTTATATTACGGTGCATTTTGCAGCCTCGGTTTTCATGCACACCAATACACCAAGAGTAGGAATCGCCTTTATCGGGGCGCCCCACAACAGGTTAACATTTATCGCTGACAGCACGATCAACCTTTAGAGCAGGCTACGTCACTGCAATAGAAATGTATATGACTATCAGCATGAAGTTGCACGAGGGAAGTTGCTTTGGAAAAGAGCGGAAGTTGAAAATTCAAGAAACATTCATACCGCAGAAAGACACCCAACACCATCATGCATTTCGAATGTCTAATATCTACAAACAGTTATGGTGTTTGAAAATGATGTCCACAGCTCATAGACCTGCGTCTTGGTTCCTGTTTCACAAGTTTACCCAATGCCTACCCTTTTTCGAGCAGATGTGCCCGTCTGTAAACATAAAAGCAAAGGAGTTAACTTGTCTCTGACCTTTTATGTTCACAATTGCATGATTTGTTCCTGACTTGATATCTTGTTTGGCAGGTTTCTGAAGAATCTTCAAGTGGTGTTGACAACGGTTCTCAAATCATTCAAAGCCCTAAGCACAATAGTCATGCTTCAAGCTCTTTTTCTCTGTATCCCTTCAACAGACATTATGCAAATCTCCAATCAGAATTATTGCTAACTAATACACTATGTGATGTGTTTCTTCATGTCAACTTTGTTTATAAATAGTACATGGATGATTTAGAGGCTCGATCTATCAGTGCTTCTTTATGTCGAATTTTCAACGCAGTATCGTATCTTTTACTTAACTCATTTTAACAGGAAAGTAAATCCACGGTTTTCGTAGGCAATGCCCTGGATTTTCCATTAACTTAAATCCTGTGTATATATGTAATATTAAGCCACAGTTGCAACATAAAACCTAACAACTGAGTAGCAAAATAAAGTGAAGAACAGCATTGCAAGGGTTATATGTAATTCCAAAAGTTTAGATAGCTAACGTCATATCGAAGCAATGTAGGTGTCCGGTTTACCAAAAATGTCAGCAATCCCGTTGTCAAGGCAAGATTGCAGTATAATGTGGTGTTTAATATCCAAAGTCGTGAAAAATTTGAGCTGTTTGTTTTAAATATCTTGGCTATTGAAATTCAAGTACTGTTTCATTCTAACTTTGGATAAGTTAAGCCGATTGCTTCTCATATGCCGTTTCCAACAGAAATATGGCGACTTCATTTGAATTTCTGCGCAGATATTAATGAATGTTTATATGAAGTCCGTGCTATGGTTTCCCAGTCAAACAATGCTCGATACGTTTCTTCTGACGAGTGAATACGTTACATGCATATTTATTCAATGTAACTACATATACGCCAATGAAGTTACATATACATGTATAAATATATAAACACGTACGTTATAAATTCATAGCCTCATAATTCAATATTTTCCTCATTGTCCTGAAATAGCGTTAGGTAGTATTTGTAAAGCAGTCCTTCCTTGACCAGCGATGCAGATATGTTTGCAGTGGTTGGACGAGGCCTCTTTAACGATGTCGCTAAGAACAGATTTGGGACACTAGGCAGGGCCTTCTTCACTCTGTTTCAGCTGATAACACTGGACGACTGGTATGAGGTTTACGGCGAGGTCATAAATGAGAAACCAGGTTAGTCAAAATGTTGCCAATCTACATTGCCGCTCTGCATTTTCCTCGCCATTGTACAAAGCAAGCATAACAGAAATCCTGCGAGAAATGTAACTCGGTTGAGTAATTAAATCCCCACCCTTCCCCTTCGTGAACTACCTGCTCCTATTGAATCGCGAAGAAGACTAAAGTCTCAAAGCAAAAACCTGACGACTGACTGATTGGCTCAGATAATTCCTGTCTGCAGAACGTGAAATGTGCAGACCTGATAGGACGTTAGGGATAATTCAGAGGAACAGATTTTTCCGCGTTCTACTTGCAATCTGAATCCGTGCCTGTAACCTGACTCAAGCATTGTGCCGGCTGGGTCTTCCATGGCAAAGCTCCTTGAGTTCCACAGGCTCTGAATAATACTCGCGTCTGAGCTATGCAATCAAAATTGCTTTAAGAGAAGTTTTTACCTGCCACAAAAAAGCTTCAACATTAAGCACTTGAATTTCAACTGTTTGACTAGGCTTTAAGAAAAAGGGCAGTCCACTATCATACAGCAAACAGAAAATGAAATAAAATAATTTGACATATTACTCTCAGGTATCGCAAGAATTATCAGAAAATGCTTTATAACCATAATATGCCTAAGTTCAGAAGTATGTCATGCTATTAATCAAAACTGCTCTTTTGCAGGTCATGGCTACATCATTGTATATCTGATTTTGTACATCGTATTGGAAAACTTCATCTTTATGAAGTGAGTTTGTTAAGCAGCCGTATCTCTTGCTTAGAGTTCTCTTGCTTATCATTTGCACCATGCAAAAACCATCATTAAGTGAATAAGAAGCTTCACTAATATTGAATGTAGCGCAATATTCTAAATGCTCCGCCTAGTGAAAAGTGATTCTTTTCCATTTCAATTCGTTTTTTTTCCCATAGTCTATTCGTGGCAGTCCTGGTAGATAACTTCCAACGCGCATTCACAGCTGTTGAAGGTGGAAGAAGAAGGAAAGAGAATGACAGTGGCCAGAATCAAAGGACCCTGTTCAGGGTAAGAGCGTGTATAATGCCCGAGTAGCGTTGAGATACTGTGACCAGATTTTTAGTTTTTGGAAAGGAGTTCAATCAAACGATTAAAAATCGGTTTTTAAACCAGAGTAAAAGCATGACGTGTGTGTATTTGAGCTGGGTTTTGTTTTTTCTCACTCTCTAAGATGAAGGGCAGACTTCTCTCTTTTTCCCCAAAGGGTTACTCCGCTCTCGAAAAATTTATGATAAATCTAAAATATTGAGGATATTGAATTATCAGTCTGCGGCCAGTTAGTTAAAAGGCATTTTTTGCAAAAAAAACAGGTGGAATTAGAAGACTCGGACCAAACCGATGACGAATTCTTTACGGACTCTGACACAGACGACGAAAGCCAAACTAACGGTAGGCATCTTAATTTAGTTTTTCACTGGTGCACACTTAAGCCACTAGCTGAGCTGAACTTCACTCGTGACTGTTGACGCAAGTTTTAGGCCGTGCGCAAAGCTATGCGGATAGGACTTCCGTTTATATGGAGTTAAGTGTAGGGGAAAATGCCATGACGTAGTGGAATTTCACCTCTCGGAGCGGTGGTTTCTCTATCTAAAGGGGTGGTCTTAAAACATTACATGCTATGTATTGTAGTCGTTTTATGTCATGCGGTGGTTTCACGTCATGTAGTGGTCTTATCTCGTGGAGGGGTTCCGTATCATTTAGTCGGATGACTTTGTGTTCAGCTTGAAGTGCTGTGACGTAACAACACGGGCATAGAATCTCTTTAAAAAAACCATGGCGGAGGAATGTGTTCAAAGGGTTGAGCTGAGCCAGAACTTTTGCAATTATCTGCAGAGATGGCTGAATGGAACCCTTCGTCATCTCGAGCAGCAGGCACCAGAGTAGAATCATGAGCACAGTTTTGATTTCACCCTTTACATACTAGAGCAGCTTATAGGTCTTGTTCTGCAAGGACCACAAATATTGCCTAATCTTGAAACGTCTTATTACTTCAATTTCAAGAGCATACGATATTCTATCGTCAGTTCATTACAGCAGCAACAACTTGCAATTGATATGAAATGATCATATGATGTGCAATGAAATGAAATAAAACAAAACGAAATGAAGGAAATTGAAATAAAATGAAATAAAACGAAATAAAATGAAATCAAACGACTGCGGTTATATGAAGTGAAACAAAAACACTACATAGCATGTACTGTTTTAAAACCACCCCTTTCGATAGAGAAGCCACCACTCCAAGAGGTAGAATCCCATTACAACATTATGTGTTACGGCATTTTATCCGACACCTTATGATACCCTGGGTACCAGACCCACCATGTATCAAGGAATAGTGGGTCTGGTACCCAGGGTTAACCGTACAACTTTTGATCCTTCTAGCTAGACGATCTCAAAGTTATCCGGTTCCGTGTAAACGGGCTATCCGTAAAGGTTTTGCTACGGATCGACAATGAGGGGGCAATTTTAACAGACGTTGTTGGTTAAGCTTGATGCTGACAGCCTCGTTCTAAACTGCTGCCTCGTTATTGATGTTAAACGTTTATTTGATTCTTTCCAGCCAAAAGGGCAGCAGAAATGGCAGACCAACATCAGCCAAAACAAATCGACCATTATTACCCACCTTCAAAATATTCAAAGAGGTTTGTGTCTTTAAACGAGATAACGATAAACTGATGTATTTTCATTGAAGGAACTAAGCCAAGAATCTTTCAACATTTCCAATGGCCCCCTTTTAGTTGCTTCAAGTAACTCCAAAAAGGGCGTTGTTCGCAAATAAATTGTCACCTCACGTTTCACTTGATACAAAGTTTCAAATAGGTTCCATCTGTGACTCCTTCAGTTGAGTTTTCAACATCTCGTGGCTCTTTGGCTGGAATTATGGCTCTTTATCGCGTCCCATTCCGTGATTACAATTGGTAAACCCATCGCTGTTTATAAAAAGGAAGTTCTGGAAGAAAACAATCTTCTTGATAATAACTGATCAAAGGAGAAAGAACTGGATAATGCCATTAAGAAGGGAATGTGTCTGAATTAAGAAAAAATGTTATGGACGTTATAATCATCAATTGGCAAATGGAACAAGATGGCTGCCAAGGCATTTGAAGCATCAAAATACAGCCAACTAATGCTACACAAATATAAGTAAATGTAACATTAACTGGTCATTTTTTTTAAAACAATGAAATAAGAACGCACAACAATGAAACAACATAAATCGATGAACAATACAGACATCGAATAGCCACAATTCAATTTTTAACACACATAAAGGACTTAAGATAAGCTTTTTTTAGATAGTTTTTCTTACCGCAATAAGATTGAATTCTCACGCTTGATGACCCAGGACTGTAAACCAAACCTTTATTGACATGGTTGTTGTCTGACCTAGAAGTTCTAGATGTTTCAATTATGGTCCCACACACAAGGTATTCCCACAAAATTGCAAAAACATCGATTTACAAATTCACCTACCCCAGGGTAATGAAAAGTTGCCCCTCTCTCGTTATCAGTTTTCGAGTTTTTCCAACTCTCCTGTTATAAGCTCTATTCGAACCCAATGATTACTCGGTATTCTGGGTCCTTGATTTAGGTTAGAAAGTATAGCCATCAGTAACGTTTTAGCTTGGAAAAATAACATGAAATTTCCTGAAATATCAATTACAGGGAACGAGAACTATTTCAAGAGTACTTCACCTTACTTGGCACGCTTGAGTTCAATATTCACCAAACGAAAATCCAGCACAAGCTTTTGGATGATCTGGTCGACATTGTTGTTACGGTGAGAATGTACTTCAACATTACTATGATATTGCTTTCAGAAGCCATAGAGACAAACACTGACCTATACCGAGTTAATGATATGCGATGGTAGTGGAAATCAAACTTATATTGATATTTGATGGTTGATGACAATTGAATGGCCAACATTTTGTGCTCCTAACGTCTCTCTTTGCAGTATGCATTTTCAGATTCCCTTACCTGTTAGATCCTTTAAATAATAAGAAATGAAGTAAATAGTGATGAACTCTTCATTTTTATTCCAGATACCGGATGCCCCAGAAGAACTGGTTTAGCAACTAGGAGTATTAACTGCATTTCCCTAAGTCTTTGTGGACCTTGTTTGAACAAAGTTTTAATCTAGAGAGGCCTTTCACCAAAAGATGGCGATAGGGCATGGCATAGTTTTGGACAAGTCTCAAGAATGATTTTTTCTTCCCATCGCCTTTACAATATGGTCGTACAAAAAATGTGAATCGACCTTATAACTTCAATCGTTGTTTTTGCAAGGGCTTTGATTTTTTTGATTATTTGGAAAAGCAGAAAGAGGCTCTGCACCCCTTCTCTAACCTCTTCCTATACCCACTGGCACAGTATGCAAGGAAAAGGGAAACAGGGAAAGGCCTTGACCTAAGCCAACCCATAAGTAGCGTATAATGAGGAAGGAAAGAGCCAGCTCTCGTGCAGAGATTCGCATTTCCTTGACATAGAAATAGACAAACCATAAAAGCCTTTAAACCCCAAGAATGATATGCAGCCATTCTTGCTTCGTATTACCTGAAAAAACGCTCAATTACAATCCTTACAGCCCAGTCATAAAAAATAGTTTCTGTTCAAATGTCATCAAGTTTTACAATATCGTAAGTATAGTAGTACATTGCAAAAATTAAATGATCTATCAGTAAATCAGTTCATACTTATTAGCTGGAAACTTGAAGCAGCTTTGTATCAGTTTGAGCCAAAATTTGCTCGGAAAAGATAGAGTGCTCTTTTATGAATGACAACTGATTCTTCCGAGATGCATGCACGGAGAAACAAGAAGGAAACCGAAACATTTCAGCATAAAGAATGTTGAAATAGTTTACAAAGTGAGAAATTTGATTCACACTGTTCTATTTACATTATAAAGCAATAATAGGATAATCGAGACATGGGAAAATATATCGATATGCATCGAAGATTGCTAATTGCCGTCTCTCAAAAGCCCTAGCTGTAGTTTAGGTAGAGCTTGACATGCGTGTGTGGAACAGGAAGGTTTTCGGTCACTAGCCAGGGCTCCACGAGTAATGCTAGCTAGTCAGAGCCTCATATTCTTAAGAACTGCCTGTAGATCTTATTAAGCGCGAAATTGAAGGTAACGGCGCAAAATCGTGCCCGTCCACAATACGCAATAAGCAGAGGTCAAGATGAAAAGTCTGTGTTCAAGTTCTTCAAAGACGCAGACGAGTCTTTGTTGTCCAGACAAAAAGGAACAAGCTTTTCGCCGATTTTGCAAGTACAAAGTCCACGGCTGTGAGCGGTTGGCAGGTTCTGCCTGTCAATGTCATATTTGAGGAAGGTTTATTTGCAATTTTTGTTATAAACAATGAAAGCGAGTGAAATAAATATTTTGACTTCATTTGGTGGTAAGGTTTGAATTTAGAAAATTGTAGCCGGAGGAAGGTTATAACTTTTCCTGGGCTTTGTGCAAGTACAGAATAGAGATTACATTTCAATCTCTATTCATTGGTGCAAGTCATACGATTTGGACGCCCTGTGCGCCGGTCATGCCCGAAAAAGCGACTAAATTGAGTGAAATGCAACTAATATCTGATAATTACAATTGCAACACAGAGAGATACGGAATGAGCGATGATATGACCCAGACATTCGTAATCCATATGCTCTTCGTTCACTACCCTAAAAATGAATACACAAACGAACCTTGCGCTCTATTGGGTTCTCTTTCACAGCAAAATCCCCATTGAAATACTACTTCCCCTTAGTGCCCTGACGGCTAGGAAAAACATGGTTCTTCGAATTCTTCCTCTTTAGAAATAAGTCATCAAGGAACAAGCTCTTCGGCGTTTGAGCTCAATGAATCAATGTTTTCAGTAAAATTCTTTATATCCTTCGGCCTAAGAAGGCGATCACGGAGGCCATGGCTCTATACCCAGTACACCAAAGGATTAACAAGAAAAAAAATTTTCATTAGATATTCAAATAAATACACACACAAAATAAATAATCAATTAGTAATCAGTTTTTTGTAACTCGGTGTCCTGTGCAATATACTGCAAAATACCCTGTTGTTGCTGAAATATTTTTGCTTAATCTGCAAACTAAAATCTGAAGAAATCAGCAAGCGGAGATTTCTGCTAGAAAGAACCGTTGGGACGACTCTCTGAACCAAAGAAAATGCCCTCCCGTATTTTTTTCAAATAGCTGTTCATTTTCAAGTTTTCAAATTGTACCCTGTTCCTGTTGAATCTGATCAAGAGCTAACGAAGAGTCACAAATAAAAATTAACCGTCAGTGGGACAGATAAGAATATGGTCTCGTCTAGAATTCAGAACAAAACTGGATACAGGCTGGGAAAATAAGCATTTAGGATAAATGCGAAAAGTGTAGCATATGCATTAGCAAAATGCTTTACGCTGAAATTGTTACGGAGACAAACTGCTCTTTTTAGTCATTCCAGATCATTGTAACCATGAGGATACATCCAGCTTCACTTTTCTTTAGAATTTATGTTAGACTTACATTTTCTTTATGAATTTGTAGACTTAAAGGGCAAGGAAAACGACAAAATAGTCATTTAGCGAAGAAGAAAAAGAATTCGTTTATTTTGATGCTCCCATCGCTTGCCTTGTAAAATGCACATGGCACGTTTAAGACGCTCCTCGGATGCCTTGTGACAAGAATCGCTTGAAACTTCCCCTCCTAAACTTTGGCAGCCCCGAAAGTTGCAGCTCACGTTCCATCAACACACTTGTTCAACAAGATCATTTGCATATTAGGCTGACTGTTACCCTGGGTACTAGGCTCCATCATTTTACATATAGCGAATTTGGTAACCATTTTTATCATCTCTTTTAACAAGTTTTACATTGAAATGACAACGGCAGAACGTCAGAGGATTTCATTAACATCAACTGGGATTAGTAAAAGGTCCGAGCAGAAATTGCCAGAGTATTCAAGCAAACATACCAAGATTGTAATTCTACCATGCACTTAAAAACGTTAAATCGTTTCCTGAACCCATGCGCCATGGGGACACAGGCATCCTCGGGTAGTTTGATTATCTGCAAGCCATGCTCTCTGCAATGATCTATCAGATTAGATTACAGTATTGGGTTACAGGAAAAGAACGACTTTATTTAATTAACATTACACATTCTAAATTTCAGGCTTGTCTCTTTAGGACCACATTCGATAAGATCACTTCCTCAAGAACAACTTATTATTAATGCTTGTTACCCTTCTTCAGCCTCAACTATCAACTAATACGAAAACCTTGAATTGGAAATAGCAGGGGTGGATCCAGGAAACAGGATTGCTCATAGAAAGTTTCGTAACCAAGGGGGCTGCTATTGACAAACACAGTACCCAGGTTAATATGCCATACAAAAAATTGAAAGCTGTTTTAACAAATGGCAGGATATGAGATTATGTCTTAACCCTCCGAACAATGTAAGCGACGATGCGTTTACCTAATTAACTTAATGATTCGCTCGACCGGATCGAAGTGCTTCCAAGGATTCCTGAGTCTGGTACCCGGTGGCGTAGCTAGCCAAGTGGCACTGGTCATGCATCCAGAACATTGCGGGCGTGGTCAATATGGGCCACGCCCGTTTTTGTGTACAAAAAGTTTCTCTTCCAGTCTAACATTTAAGACAAATCATAAGGTACAGTCTAGTTGTTTTAATAAGAATATTGAAAATAAGGTTAGAACAATCCAATACATTTAGACTTCTTCCACGCTAGCATTAATGATAATAAAGATATAAGAATGCAAAGCACAGAGCGCTTATTGGCCGCTAAATAATATGGGGAAATTCAATCTAAGTTAAGTTCACACTCCATATTAAGGAATTGCCTAAACTTGAGATAAGGAACTCTGATTATTTCAACTAATTTTTAAAGGTACATAATGCAAACAAAGTACAAGTAGCAGTACTATGAATCTCCCATCCTTAAATACTTCAGACAGTGTTTGACTTGATTGGCAGGCAGAACAGGGTCTCATTTTCTTATAAACAAAAAATATATCTTCATTCACAAGTAAAAAATCTCTTCGAAATGTTTTAAGATTATCTGTATCATGATATCGTAAAGCTCTCTAGCTCTTTCAAAAAATGAATAAGAGAATTTCTGTTCACTGGTCTGTCATAAAGCGCTCACTCTGTGAAGGCAGAGCTGTCACATTTGTGTGTGTAAAGAGCAGGACATTTTGTAACTGAATGTATATATATGGTTAAAAAATGCTGATTCCATTGATGAGCACCAATATGTATACAGTAAGAATTGAAATGATAAAAGGTATCTGCAAGTTAACATATAACCAGTTGTCTGCTACCAAAGATAAAAGTTCTCTTGCTGTTTCACAGAACGACATCATTGAATGTATAGATCTGCTCAGGGGTGCACATCAGAAAAATTGGTGGGGGGGGGGCTGTAAAGATTCTCTGGACCGAATATTTTTTCCTCATAAATTGCTCATATTGTGAAAACCACAAGGACAGGTAAGTCAAGAGAAATAGACATGTGTCCAGTCATGCTTCTTATAAAAAATGTAAAGTTCTTGGATAGTCCAATCAACTGGTCCTATGTTAATTACTCGTTCTGTTTTTAGCAATTGGGCCCAGGCCTTGACCACTTCTTCGAATTCAATTGAATCGGTTAAATATTTCTCACAAGCGAGCTTCATGACATGAGTCAATCTTTCTTGCTTCATGGTGCTGCGCATCAGCGATTTGACCAGTTTTAGCTTTGAGAAAAGTGCGTTCATTCGATGCTGCTGTTATCGGTGCCGTTAAGAAAAGTTTCTTGCAATTTGCAGTCAAAGGAAAAAGATTCTTTAACTCTGCACTGTAACTGGAAGCTGCAAAGATATCCTGAATACAATGCCTTTTAAATATGCTATTTCCATACAGTGCCACTTTTCCCAAAAAAGGAGCTTTAGTAGGAATTTCGATTACCCAAGCTGGTCTAGCCTCGTTACGATGAACACTGTGAACCCGATGCTATGTAGTGATTTAAAGACCCACTGTCAACCAGCAAAGAAGCCCCTTTATTTTACAGGCGCACGATGTTTATAAACAAGAGAAGACCCTGTATATTGTAGAGGAGATTAGGAACTGTTACTTCCTTTGTAATATCAGTCTCCGTTTCTGAAGTTGATGAAAAATGACCCGGAGAATTATACGAGAAAGTGATCTGATGTTCAATGCCTTGTGAAACACTGGAACTACTGGAACTGGGTTGTCTTTGAAAAATGGATGTTGCAAACTAAAAAGAATAGAATCGATGTAAAAATGTAAACTGAAAGAAATAACTAATTTCAAAAATTGGCCTAAGTGTACTGCTTTTAAAATTTAAATGCAATTTCATATGAAGCATTTAAGTTAGTCATCACAACAAAACTTACCAGACTTTTTTGGTCTTTTTCTGGTAATACGCCTGTATCTTCGTCTTCGCATTATACTTGGGATGTGCAAGTTTACAATTTTCGATTTGTAGTCATTGTCGATTGACTTCTTGCAAATACCGCACTTTACTTTGAAGCGACTGTTAGGCATTAGTTAAATGAGAATGAGTATTATAAAACTTAAAAATCAACGAGTGATTTCAAGGCCTCCATGCAGGTACTATTCTTCTATTGCGCAATACGATCAGGGATTAACTGAAACAAATGTATCTGATGATCAACTGACAAAAATGTCCTGTCATCGCTCAAGTAGCACAAAAATCTGGACTCACGAAGACACGAGACTCGAGGATCTGGGATTATGGAACCTAAGAATGCATTCCTTCACGAAAATTGAACTCCAAATGAATAGAAAGCGAAGTTTGTAGAGTAGAGTAGAGCATAAGAATTTAGCTATTATTATTAAAAACATTTTTGTGGGACCGAATTTTACTCGTGTCGGGACTGAATTTCGAAAAATAGTGGGGGGTGAACCACCCACACCCCCCCCCCCCCCCTAATGTGCGCCCCTGGATCTGCTGGCAATTCCCGAAGTTTTCTATTGTTCTGAAGCGTCAGCACGCGGCAAAGTTGAATTTATTTAACTTTGACGCATCGTGACGCTAGGCTGGAAAAACGCTATGCGTGCACATAGCGCCAATTAATCCCACCATATTTGGTCAGCGTCATGACGCGCCGCGCTGTGACGCGGGCATGACCAAACTGACAGGGGCGGATCCAGACGGTTGCACCGGTTGCACGTGCAACCGTCAGATTTTGAGATCTGAATTTTTGCTGTGTGCCACAGTAAAAAAACTTTAAGGTCGATATCAAGACAATGGCATTTATTCTTTAGTCCTTCTACTTTGAATCAGTGTCGCTTGGCCCTTGGTTACAGCATAGTCACAAGAGAGAGATAGTCTGGAAGCGAACAATGGGCTATTGTTTTTTGCGATTGTACGCGCCTCGAGGTTGAACCAGCAACATCAACAACCCGAAGGTGCACAATCCGGCTGATTATGGCCGCTAACAAACACGAATCTCTACCTGTCGAGGAACTTGATGATATTTTGTACCTAATTAACGAAGGATTTATGGAATAAGATGAGGATTTGAATTGTCAGATTGAAGATATTGCCATAGAAGTTACCAGAGACGAAGAAAACCCTGCAGGTTTCGAATGCAACGTCTGTCGGAAGGCCTGAAGTCACGCCGCGGACTATCAAGGCACACAAATTCAAAACATCGTCGTGTTACTGCACAGTGCTGCACAAACATCTTCTTCTTCTAACTATTCTGCCGATGAAATAAGTCTTCAAAAGCTTCATCCACTACAGCTCAAAGCCATCGTATTGAAATGAGCCGAAAAGATCTCTTCAGATGAATGCTTTCCCTCAAGTTTGCGAGAACGATTTTCGAAGGAATTATTTATGTTCACAAATGATGATGCTATGAATTATGGTCGAAATCGAGAATAGTAAGGCTAGGATTTTGTATATTCACTCATTTTATAATGCTAGATCTGGGACTGGGAGGTTGGCAGCTTCTTAAATCATAAGACTTGCTAGCAAAGGTTTTAAGTGACAGTCCGAGAGCAAACGTTGTCAGCACGAATGTCCTTATTCTATATTTATTCCTTATTCCTTATTCTTAACCAAAAATTTTTGAGACAATTTTATTTCCAAACAAATTCCTTGACATCAGTCTTTATTAAGTCTCCCACATTGCTAATGGGCTTCCGGAATGACCCAGACAAAAAGAAGAAAGGGCGGGCAAAAGAAAAAGACAAGCAAGGCTTTTTCGCATTTTTAAAGTGAAATGCAAATTTACAAATTTTAACCACAACAGGGGAAAAAGCTGGTGCACACCAGCACATCAGAAATTGTTGGTGGTGCACACCGGCACACCAGGCTTTTTGCTCGTGCACACCGGCGATCTCGTCGAAAAGTGCCATACTCTGCATACCAGAGCATTTTTAAGGATTTTTGAGTGGTGGGACATCTTTCTAAAGGGCCCACACTTATGTAACGAAACTAGGAGCATAAGAGAGACGCTATTCCGATGTTGTCGATATTCATTCAACAGCAAGACAATAGCAACAGTAAGCAAGACAACGCACACACATGACATGAACGGAAGATAATTAAGAGAACAATACGAACGTCACAATACATGTTGACAGACAAACACATTGCCATTAGAATGGCGTTAACTGACAACATGACTCAACAGCACATGCGACTTTAACACGCAACTGAGATATTACGAAACATATACTGACCTATTTTAGGGTTGAGTATTTTGCCTCCAAGATATGACGCAACCGTAAGCACTGGTGGCTATTATGCTAAGAATGGGCTCAAAACACGAGACACGACGTGATATACTAATTTTAAGGCAATATCTCAGTCTGAGTAAGGTTGAAAAATGCAAGGAAACACTAAGATTTTGGTAAATCGAGCAATGAATCGAGTTAAAAGGTGGATGAATGAGAAATATAGTAATATAAAGATTGCTATCAAAATTGATTGAGCCCCAAAACTTGTTACCAACCTTTTGAAACACCGGTTACTTTTATCTCTAAGGGCCACAAAATGGCCGACATTTGGGGCAAATGTAGCATTTTCCTTTTCAGTGGTGGGGGAACTCGTAGGGCCCGGTGGGGCAATTCCCCCACCACTCAGTATGTTACAAAATGCCCTGCTGCAGACTGGACACAGAACAGATCAGAGAGCAAATATCAAAAGCTTTGAGCAGTTATAGATAAAGAAAACATAAATATTAGGTACAAATCCAAAGCTGATCCTCGGAGAAGTGTCTTTCACAAATATATATTTTGTTTGTATCAATTTGACGCTGGAGGTTCTGATCAATGACCCGATCTTTAGTGACAACGTTAGTCCTTCTTCGTCGATATTTTAAATAAATCAATATTTGGAGTGACTCCACCAGCCTAAACGCCTATTAGCTAACCACTCTTGAAAACTAGCGTTGGTTTTTTGCGACCCAGTAATACATTTTTCATCATGATTTTAAATGAGTCCAGTACCAGCATCAGTGGTCTAGCCATCCTGGATGCCACAATTTTACCAGTGTCTGGACGACGAAACCCAAAGGCTCATTTTCGAAGGAACCTTAATAAAATCATCTGCTGTCAACAGTCGCTTATCCTCGTTGCCATTGCAATATTTCACGAAAGGAAGTTAATGCGACTGAACTGCAAATTGTCTACTCGTGAACGGACCTTATAATAAACATATGAACAACAAGGCATTGACTTATGGTTCAAAGGCCAATACAAAACGAAACAAAAATACATAAAATCTCAGAAAATTACATTTACAACAAATTTCATAAATATTTTAAAACATGGAAGAAATACCACGAAGGCTTCTCCCAAAACAGATCTCATAACATTTTAGTTGGGCAGTGGCGAAAATATCGGGCAAAATCTTATGAACACCCCCGCAAAGAAAAATGCTAAGTTACTCCACTGCGTTAATCAATTCACTTTTCCATTTCTTGTTGGTTTCGCTATATGGCAAAGGAATCTTAAAAATACTAAGCTCTTTATTTCTTCTTGATTTTGAACATCCAAAGATCGAACAATTTGCTTCAGGCATTTGGAAAAACGGCGAACATACTCGGAAGGCAATTAAAACCATACACCATACACCACAAAACAACACGACGCACAAAACGTGTGCACCTTGGGAGGTCCGGGCGCTAGGAAAATCTTTATCAAAGAGCTAGAACAATAGCGCATTGTTCGCTTCCAGACTATCCCTCTCTTGTGACTATGGTTACAGCGACATTGCTGTCATCGCGGAAGCTTCATCGTCTCACCCCTGGAAATCACCAATTTGAACTGAAGGGATATCACCAATTTATTTGTCTTCTCATCATTGAATACGTTCCCACTGCGTTATTGTTTATCTAAATGGCATAAATTATAACTGGTCCCATATATGGGGAGCAACAATCGTGCAACCGTCGCATGAAATTATACGATGCGCAGTCATCTTTTAACAATATTGTTTTTGGTACAACTGTCATGGCCGCCAGAGACCTGAATTCACTATACTGCAGTTACGTCACACGGTTGCACCAGGGTTGCACAAATATGCGAAGAATTTGCTCTGGACACATAGCCTCTCTTGCATGAGATATTGCAAAATCAACAGAAAAAAATAGAAATTAGCGAATTTTTGCCAATTTAAGCCCCCAAGCTTTACATCCTTGAATGTGCACCATATTTGGTATCAAAATAACAAAAGCTTATTAAAGAAATTGTTGGTCATCCATTCCTGTAGTACACGTTTTTTTTATAGAAATCGGTTTATAAGAAACCTAGTACTAGAACCCTAAAAGTTTAAGAAACTTTTACAACGAAACCAATATTTTTAAGAAACTCAAAAGAAATAAGATGACTTTCTGAGCCGGAAAATAATACGTCAAAAATCGATTTTTGCTTGATTTAAATTTGCTAACACATTTTTATTTAAAGTAACACAGGATGTTTCGCCAATAGCAATTTTTTCCGCATATGTCCCCAAAATGCACTGGTTTTTTAAAATGAACCTAGGACTGAAAACTCCCCAGCGAAATCAGTTTATTTTGACAGCTAACTGTTTTCATGCATCAACTGTTTTTATCACATACGACCATTGCAAATTGAGCGGAAGTCGGTAATCTCAAATTGAATACCTCCCTTCTGCGCGTATGGTGGCACTTTATTGAGACGCTTTCATTAAACGGCCAATAGCGGATACTACTGCCGCAGCATATTTTTAATGACCATGGTGAATATATAGCTGTTGGAAATCACCCAGCCACCCCTGTATTGGGGGTTTGTGTATTCTTTGTAGCCTTTGAGTTATGTAATACATACATTTAACCCAAAGAGCAATTTCACTCGACAAGAAAACCTGTCTGTTTCCCTGTCTGTTTTTTCGTACCAAGGGCGTTTCCGGCTTTGATAAAAGGCGTGGTCTAGAGACACGCCCTTATTGTGCAACCGTCACATTTTTTTCTGTATCCGCCCCTGAAACATAGGGAACCAGCGTTATGGGCATTTATGTCCGGCGACATGACCATGACCGCTAGCTACGCTACTGCTGGTACCAATGCGGAACTTACGCCTTCTTAGGTCCTACCAATGCGGAACTTACTACCTTTGGTCACCCTGTCACTAAATATTTATATGTTTACCCTGTTGGTTGAACCCTGACTTTGGCTAGTTGAGCAATCACAGTCATCTGCAGTCATCAATCGAGGAAAGGGAGGTCAAATTTGGACGACGGGAAGAAGAAAACATGGTGAACATTAAAAGCCATATCAACGATGGGTACTCTGGCAGTGAGCCTAAAGTTCCAGCCACAGTTGGCCAGGCAAAGGCTGAAGACAGAAATGGTGGGAGCATTGGAAAGCAAAAGAATCCACGGTTAATCGCACTGTTGGTGGCGGTAGGTTTTGCTGTTGTCGTCATCATCGCGGTTGTGGCATGGTACCTCACCAAACCAGGTATTTTGTATTTGTTTCTACCTTGCTTTCGAAGGTAGTTTTTAGGACACTGAGAAGCTTAAGCTTATCGAGCAGAGTCCTGGTATGCCTGGAATTACAGAGAGCTGGCAACTCTCCTCACTCCTCCAGTTAAATAGCTGGAGAGCTATATACCATTCAGTTGGGAGTTTGTATTTAAAACATTGTTGAAATTATGATCATGCCATGCCGATTTGAGTGGGAAAAGGCCCAAGTATTGGTATCAGATCTCAGCTAAGGTTAGATTGGTAATGAACATGCACCCTGAATAAACTTTGTCGTGTACAGATTATTTTTCTTTTTCGAACAACCGTTTCTTGTTTTTTTAGCGCGGTACATTTTTTATAGGTGACACTTCTAAAAGCACAAGTTCATTTTCGAGTATTAGATAGCTTAAATTTGCCGTGTTCTTACGAGTTTCATCATACGGCGGGCATCACACCATTCACGTTCCGACCACTTCCCGAGCCAAGGCCGCGCGTGGGCGAAATGACTTGTGGTTTTCAGTAAGTTCGCAAACCGTTGATGCACCAACGAAATATCTTAACTAAATCCACTTTTGCGAAATTTACTAGCAAGGACTAGGAAACCTTATTCGTGCAATCATAGTCACAAGAGAGAGATAGTCTGGAAGCGAACAATGCGCTATTGTTCTAGCTCTTTGATAAAGATTTTCCTAGCGCCCGGACCTCCCAAGGTGCACACGTTTTGTGCGTCGTGTTGTTTTGTGGTGTATGGTGTATGGTTTTAATTGCCTTCCGAGTATGTTCGCAGTTTTTCCAAATGCCTGAAGCAAATTGTTCGATCTTTGGATGTTCAACATCAAGAAGAAATAAAGAGCTTAGTATTTTTAAGATTCCTTTGCCATATAGCGAAACCAACAAGAAATGGAAAAGTGAATTGATTAACGCAGTGGAGTAACTTAGCATTTTTCTTTGCGGGGGTTTTCATAAGATTTTGCCCGATATTTTCGCCACTGCCCAACTAAAATGTTATGAGATCTGTTTTGGGAGAAGCCTTCGTGGTATTCCTTCCATGTTTTAAAATATTTATGAAATTTGTTGTAAATGTAATTTTCTGAGATTTTATGTATTTTTGTTTCGTTTTGTATTGGCCTTTGAACCATAAGTCAATGCCTTGTTGTTCATATGTTTATTATAAGGTCCGTTCACGAGTAGACAATTTGCAGTTCAGTCGCATTAACTTCCTTTCGTGAAATATTGCAATGGCAACGAGGATAAGCGACTGTTGACAGCAGATGATTTTATTAAGGTTCCTTCGAAAATGAGCCTTTGGGTTTCGTCGTCCAGACACTGGTAAAATTGTGGCATCCAGGATGGCTAGACCACTTGATGCTGGTACTGGACTCATTTAAAATCATGATGAAAAATGTATTACTGGGTCGCAAAAAACCAACGCTAGTTTTCAAGAGTGGTTAGCTAATAGGCGTTTAGGCTGGTGGAGTCACTCCAAATATTGATTTATTCAAAATATCGACGAAGAAGGACTAACGTTGTCACTAAAGATCGGGTCATTGATCATAACCTCCAGCGTCAAATTGATACAAACAAAATATATATTTGTGAAAGACACTTCTCCGAGGATCAGCTTTGGATTTGTACCTAATATTTATGTTTTCTTTATCTATAACTGCTCAAAGCTTTTGATATTTGCTCTCTGATCTGTTCTGTGTCCAGTCTGCAGCGTATTTGTAACATACTGAGTGGTGGGCCCTACGAGTTCCCCACCACTGAAAAGGAAAATGCTACATTTGCCCCAAATGTCGGCCATTTTGTGGCCCTTAGAGATAAAAGTAACCGGTGTTTCAAAAGGTTGGTAACAAGTTTTGGGGCTCAATCAATTTTGATAGCAATCTTTATATTACTATATTTCTCATTCATCCACCTTTTAACTCGATTCATTGCTCGATTTACCAAAATCTTAGTGTTTCCTTGCATTTTTCAACCTTACTCAGACTGAGATATTGCCTTAAAATTAGTATATCACGTCGTGTCTCGTGTTTTGAGCCCATTCTTAGCATAATAGCCACCAGTGCTTACGGTTGCGTCATATCTTGGAGGCAAAATACTCAACCCTAAAATAGTTCAGTATATAGCACAATCTGAAGTCGCAATCCTAAGAGTTCTGTGTCATTCTCACGTCATTTCTGGTAGTGTAAAAGTGTAACGGTTGGCTTAGTGTGTAATATGTTTCGTAATATCTCAGTTGCGTGTTAAAGTCGCATGTGCTGTTGAGTCATGTTGTCAGTTAACGCCATTCTAATGGCAATGTGTTTGTTTGTCAACATGTATGTGACGTTCGTATTGTTCTTTTAATCTTCCGTTCATTTTTGTGTGTGCGTTGTTCACTTTAGAGTTTGCTGTTGAATGAATATAGACAACATCGGAATAGCGTCTCTCTCTTATGCTCTTAGTTTCGTTACATAAGTATGGGCCCTTTAGAAAGATGTCCCACCACTCAAAAATCCTTAAAATGCCCTGGTCTGCAGAGTATGGCACTTTTCGACGAGATCGCCGGTGTGCACGAGCAAAAAGCCTGGTGTGCCGGTGTGCACCACCAACAATTTCTGGTGTGCTGGTGTGCACCAGCTTTTTCCCTTGTTGTGTTAAAATTTGTAAATTTGCATTTCACTTTAAAAATGCGAAAAAGCCTTGCGTGTCTTTTTCTTTTGCCCGCCCTTTCTTCTTTTTGTCTGGGTCATTCCGGAAGCCCATTAGCAATGTGGGAGACTTAATAAAGACTGATGTCCAGGAATTTGTTTGGAAATAAAATTGTCTCAAAAATATTTGGTTAAGTAGGTAATCATTAAATATAGAATAAGGACATTCGCACATTCGTGCTGACAACGTTTGCTCTCGGACTGTCACTTAAAACCTTTGCTAGCAAGTCTTATGATTTAAGAAGCTGCCAACCTCCCAGTCCCAGATCTAGCATTATAAATGAGTGAATATACAAAATCCTAGCCTTGCTATTCTCGATTTCGACCATAATTCAACAGCATCATCATTTGTGAACATAAATCATTCCTTCGAAAATCGTTCTCGCAAACTTGAGGGAAAGGATTCATCTGAAGAGATTTCGGCGCATTTCAATACGATGGCTTTGAGCTGTAGTGGATGAAGCTTTTGACGACTTATTTAATCGGCAGAATAGTTAGAAGAAGAAGATGTTTGTGCAGCACTGTGCAGTAACACGACGATGTTTTGAATTTGTGTGCCTTGATAGTCCGCGGCGTGACTTGCAGGCCTTCCCACAGACGTTGCATTCGAAACCTGCAGGGTTTTCTTCGTCTCTGGTAACTTCTATGGCAATATCTTCAATCTGACAATTCAAATCCTCATCTTATTCCATAAATCCTTCGTTAATTAGGTACAAAATATCATCAAGTTCCTCGACAGGTAGAGATTCGTGTTTGTTAGCGGCCATAATCAGCCGGATTGTGCACCTTCGGGTTGTTGATGTTGCTGGTTCAACCTCGAGGCGCGTACAATCGCAAAAAACAATAGCCCATTGTTCGCTTCCAGACTATCTCTCTCTTGTGACTATGGTGCAATCGTTCTTGATCTTCCAGAGGGTATTTGTTCTTTTAATCACAAAGCAATGACGAAACTTTAAGCCGCTCTTTGTCGAATTCGATTATCGCTGGTCGCGCGACTGAGCGAATGCACGTTTGAGCCTGCGCAAGTCTCAACTTCCTCTTTCGCTGCGAATGCGCGATCATTCGCGAAAAACGCTTCTAAAGACGCTATGAGTCGGTGAATGGTCGCGCATTCGCAGCGAAAGAGGAAGATGTGGTGTTGTTAATTTTTCTTAGAATAACCCCTGGGTATTTGGGTACAATCCTTTCCATGATACAATACACAAATAATAAAATTTAATAATGTTTATTTTTGCACCGAAGTATTAAATAGATTGACTAAACAAATAACGCAAGTTTGACAAGAAGTGCGGAGGCCGTGTTGATTGACATGTTTAAATATTTCCCAACAATGCTCACGGAACTGCAAGACGCTTGTTGGGACAAGACTACAGGCTCGTTCGCACACCCTTAGTATCCTTACTTCCTTCTGCACCGTTCATTTGTTTAATTTATTTGTATTATTTAATCATTTATTCATTTACAATCACATTTGTGTGCACTCTATGTTGCGTCTTGAATCCCCACTTGTTTATAAGATACTAGACAATCTTTCGCTTCCAGGCAGCAATCTCGCCCCCACATCCACTTTTCAGATATCATTCTAGACATACCAAACGTAAACACTTCCTGCGTATTATGTTGTATATTCTCACAAGAGTACTCTTCTTGGGTAATGGTGCGTGAGTAATCCCCACTCCAAGTTCCAAAGGTTGAATCTCAGAGTAAATCAACGATCAAAGTTTTAGGTCATAAATATTTATTACAAACAGAAAGATGTAAACCGATAGATGTGTAGAATGGAAGATTTCTAGGTATGCGAACGACTCTCGATCTTTATAGACACGATCTATACAGATCTTTACAGGCTCAAAATCCCCCCGGCTCAAAATCACTCGAACAAAACATCAAAACATAACAAGCGGATAAATATTGTTCACTACAATTGTTAATCAAACTGGTCAGGGGGTTTCTTCTATTTGCAAGATCCATGGCATGTTTATCTGTTGATTTCTTACCTAGTTCCAATGTAGTCGCCAGAGCAACTAGCGAAAGATACATATATCGCGGTGATCGGTTCGAAGGGAAAGAGGGTTGTGACCAACATCAACAACAACAGCAACAGCAACCATTTATAAATTCCATTTTAAAAACAACCGGTAGATTGGTAGGTACGAATGACCACAAGCTCTGACATGGGGATCATATTTTCTTTTAGATTCTTTTGGCAGCTTCTCTGTTCTACACTATTAAACTATTAAATTTTTTGCACTAGTTGATGGCGGTTTCTCAAACTGGTCATCTTCGGGACCTTGCTCAAAAACTTGTGGTGGTGGAACTCAGCAGAGGACACGCAAATGTGACAACCCGGAGCCAAAAAGAGGTGGCAAAAAATGCAATGGACCAGCCATTGATGTACAGCTTTGTGCAAATAACCTTTGTCCAGGTACGTTAAGAGACTTATGCCCATGATACAATTGCTGCATGGTGCCAGCTGCAGGTCGCTAAGGTCTGATAAAATGTTTTAACAGGCGACGTCTTCTAATAAAAGCCCCCAACTCAATTACAGCCAAACTTATTACATTAACTTATTACATAATTACTTATTACACTACTTTGAAAGCTTGAAGTCTGCGTTCGTAATTGTTGAAAGTGTAAGCAGGGTTTTCTTCCAGGCTCCGCTGGTATTGCACAGGCACAGCAACTCGTACAGGATATCTTACTCACTTTTCAGATGAAGCAATCAAATGGAACACAAGTTTCTGGTAAGTCGCAGAAGGAGACCATTATTCATAGTGGTGATGTAATTCAAAGGGGACAGTGTGATACCCACGAAGGGTACAACTGTAATGGATGTATGTTTGTGCCACCAACCTATTCTGGCAAAATTTGGTGATGTAGATCATTCTGACAGCATAAGTGTAAGGTCGCCATTTCCTCCAACATAAATCAGAAGATAAATTGCACCTAAGCCAAAAACACATGAAATTGAATTAAATGTTTCGTTCGTGTAATAAAATGGGCGAATATCTCTGCTTAAACGGATATACCGCCAAGTGCTCTTGTGGTTGTTGTTGTTCTGTCCATGCCTTGCTTTAATAAGAAGCTTCAGTCAAATAACCCCGAAAACACTTTAATCTGTGTGTTCATTTGGACAGGTCGTTTTCAGAAAGCTGTTTTCGCAATGCAGAGAGAGGTTGCCAACGAGCAAGCCTTTGAATACGTCAACCAGGTGTCAAGTCGCAGGAGGAGAGACACAAGCGCAACTTCACCCACTGATATCTATGCTAAAAGGCGCAGCCTTGGTGAAAGATTGGAGGACATGAAAAAAGTAATCAAGATTGCAGCCAATCGCACCAGCAAAGATTTCGCAAGATCAGTTTTCGCAAAGAGTTTGTACGTGTTTATCAAGGTGGGTTGAAGAAAACGTCTCTGTAACTTGAACATGCAAACAAATTAACAACAATAGAATATGGCACAACAAATTAAATTAGTTTTTTAGACACTTTCTATATTAGACAAGCCAATCTCCTAGAAGAAGTAGAAAGGGTAATTTCTGTGGCAAGGTTTCACGAATGTCTGTAACTGGTCTCTAAGTGCATTTTCGTGACGATGAACCCAGAAGATAACATCGGTTCATTTGCAGGAGAATGAAGGGCTTGGTTCAAAAAACAGAATCAACGATAAAGCCACTCTACAGACAGTGGTCTGAAATGCATGAAGAGGAACAACATCAAAATGTATTAAATGTCTTGAAAACTAATAAACTATTTCTGTTATGCACTCAATAAGCAAGTTCGTTTTTTGTTTAGAAAACGATCAATGAAGGCACCCCGATTTCAAAGATCAGCAAGGCAGCAAACGGGTATCTTGAATGGATCAAAAAGGATATCGGGAAGCAGAGGTTCGATGAGTTAATGCTGGCAACGGGTGGTGCCACTCTGATGTTCGCCATTGACACAACTGGGAGCATGAGAGCAGAAATCAATGCTGCCAAAGAAATAGCGGTTGCAATTGTCAACAAAAAAAGACAGTTTCCAGTGGACTATGTCCTATCGCCCTTTAATGACCCTGGTGTGTATATCTTGCTTCATAAAGCATTTTACAACGTTATAGATAGCAAGCTCGATCGAGGCAGTACTATCTAGGCCAGCTTTTCTCCCCACTGCTTACTGCCTACTACGTTGATACTTAATGCAGCACAAGGCTGAGGGTGGATCCAAGTGAGCAGCCTCTGTAGAGCAAATCTTTTATCCTTTTGATAAGTTTCGTCCAGCTTAAAAAGGATCTACGTTTTCAAAGATCGCGCATTGCCTTTTTACTCCTATTGAAGAACAAATGATCGGATATATACACAGTGCGATCCTGTCCAGAATAAAAGACAGAATCAAATGCACAAGTCGATGCCTTACTGATTGTGCCATTTAAGATACCCCTAGCAATCTATTATCTTTTAAAGCAAGTTGAAGCTACTTGAAGGCATCGGCGAAATCGTTCTCGAATAGATTCAATGCAAAGTTTAACAGTTGCTGCAAAACATCTTACTTTGATGGTGTAATTTTTGCTGCAAACACGTATGAATATTGTTTTCATTTTTGCCAGCAAAGGCAAAGTTTAACAGTTGCTGCAAAACATCTTACTTTGATGGTGTGATTTTTTGCTGCAAACACAAATGAATGAATACTGTTTTCATGTTTGACAGCAACTGGACCAGTCACCTACATGAGCGAGCAAGATCGAGATAACTTTGTTGCGGCGTTAAGACGGCTTCGTGCCCACGGAGGGGGCGATTGCCCTGAATTGGCATTCACAGGTATGCTCGATGCACTGCGGCAAGAGCCACAGCTCGGATCTCCCATGTTTGTTTTCACAGACGCCAGTGCAAAGGACAGCACACGGGCCATGATCAACGAGGTCAAGAAATACGCCGAATATTTCTCTGTTACAATAAACTTTTTCATGAAAAACAGTTGCGGAGTGGGTATACCCACTGGATTCGACGAAGTTGCCTCGCATACATCTGGTCAAATATTCCCTTTGCAAACAGATACAGAAATACAGGGCTTCAAGGAATATGTAGAGGACTCACTGAAGGACAGCGTAGTCATCCACGAAGGAAAAGACGGCTCAGATATCTTTATTACACTGGATGGTGAAATAAATTTGTTGGTAATTTCTCTGGAGGTTAAACAGGCGAACCAGGCCAAACAAGTGAAATTGGTAGACCCAGTTGGAAGGGTTCTACCCCCCATACTGACCACCGTATATTCGTGCATATTCCGGCAACAAAACCCATTTCCTGGAACATGGCACCTCAAGTATCCTGCTACAATCGATATCAGATCGTACGTAGCCAAATCGGCAGGCAACAACACCATCGACTTCAAGCCATATTTCCTTCACACTGAAAGCGATGGGGAAGACAATAGTCGGCCTGTTTTATCAGTCTCGCATCCAGTTATAGGTAAGTCGTATTTTACTGCTAAACTAGACACGGCTGTGATTAAACACCCTTGACATAGCAGGCGATCAGTTTTTGCCGAGTGTAATTAAAAATAGAAATCTACCATAAAATGTAAATCAGATCCGAGATTCGCATCCTAAAATCGCAGTGGTTGAACGATTGACGGTTCAGATGCATGTATTAAGACTTGAAACTTCCTACGTTTGCTGGTGTCTAGATTATCAAGCTGTTTAAAACAAGCTATAATGGAAAATAAATGTGTGCAGTAACAGTTGATTTCACTTCTATTCACGATTGAGTTCAGTTGATGCCAATACAGATGGAAAATAACGATGATTCAGTCAAATAAACATTGCGATTCTATTAGCAGAAACAGTGCGATTTGTTGAAACTGAACTATTAGCCGACAAAAAGTCCACATTTTGTTGTGATTTCAGGAAAGAACACGACAGCTATGCTTCAAATCGCCGGATCAAAGCTGCTGGCCTATGAGAGTTTGTCTCTAGATATATTGAGAGAAGATGGGAAAATGCTGCAAGAAAATGTTAACATTCTGAAAACTGGAGGTGGTGAAGGAATCCTAAAAGGAAGCATAGATACACCAGTCGGAAAATTTAAAATGAGATTGAAAGGCAGACTGCTAAACGGGCAGAACTTCACACGATTGTCACAACTCACTTTCCAAGCGTCTAACATTGTCATGGTTACGATCAGAGCGGGACTCGACTACACAGCTACGGTGAGGAACAGAACTGTCCCGATCAAGGTTTATTTCTTCAGCAATGCAGACCGGGCATTATACAGAATACGGACCACGGCGACCAAGGGCAGTGCCATGGCGACTCTAACATCCTTCCAGTTAGCAAAGGGTGCCAACACCACCATCAGCGTGATACATACACTGTCGAATAGCACAAGTTCTGGAGAAATGGTCAAACTCACCGTAGTGGCCACCAATGCCGGCACGGCGGAAAGTAAGGAACATCAAATACAAATGATGTACGTTCCATAAATTGTATGTGAATGTCATTATTGAACACAACACTTAATATTGAACAGTATGACGAATATTTCTATTCAGTTTTTAATAGTAGCATCCATTCAATCCATTTTAGCATTCAACCGGGTCACTGTAACGGTTGACAATTAGTCGAAGCTGTGCTTCAGTCTTAAGTCCTATATGTCAAAGGAAACCCATATCTACTTGAGAGGGAACCCATTGTAAAAGGTTAAAAAGTACCACCGTTTGCTGGAGAGAAGAAACCTCGTTCACATGTTGCTGGGCAAACTAAAGAATTTCTTATACTTGAAATTCCACAATTAAGACGCCTAATGGACAATAAACCTCCTTTGTCTCGAATTTATAATCTACACCTAGATATAAAATGAATCAAGTTTGCGATTATTTAAATACCTTTTCGGATCTTCATGACCTAATCATGGCTGGCACCTAGTATATGATTCAGGAAGTAGGTCTCGCCGCTCCGATCGCAAACGTTTTGTTGCCTTAAAACATCATATTGTAGCATCATACTTAGAATCTAGTTGACTCATTTGCAATTTATGCACAATAAAGTTTTCGTAGCACTGTAGTGACTCGTGTTTAGAGACAATTTGAGTACGTACATACATCCTGGTCTCTGACATGCGATGTCTCCTGTGTCCATACTGAAATACTTGATATTGGCTATAAATACGAGCTAGGAGCTGTCAATCAAATGTCAAACAGCTTTAGGAAACGAAGTTTTAGGAGCAAAGTGTCCACTTTCAACACAGTTGTTTCAAACGTTTGAGACCTAGTTTTGAAAAGGTATGCCAAGTTCAAGAAAAATGTTTTTAAGCAAATTGTAGCGGAGAGTACCGAACCCATTTGGCATTCAGGGAATACAAGATTATTGTAGAGAAAAAACAAGAGAGCCAATTGTTGCAGGCAAGGTGTTGGGAAGTATCAACCACGGTGGGGAGAAAGCTGAAATTGCTTGCCTATCCGAAGTTACATAAACAAAAGGCATGAGATGTCGCCTCTATTTGATTTCGCAACCACGTTTTCGTTTTCAAAACTTAACCCTTGTTTGGTATTTTGCGCCACCTAATCACTTCACAGACACCGTCATAACGATTCGAGATAACTTCGTAATCTCTCCAAAAACTGTGTTATAACGGAAGTGAACTAACAATTTCGAATTCACCATGAAGGAATCCATTCATAACTACAGACATATTGCCACTTTGATAGGTGAAGATATTAGTAATAATTTGATCAGGTAATGTTATAACGATTAAAATGCAAAAAACCCTGATAATATTTAGTAATGGCATTAACAATTTAAATAAAAAAGTCAAATGAAAAAAAATATTTTTGTGTTCAATTTAGGTGCCATTGGCCACAAATACAAGAAGGGAAATACATGTTATAATATGTTAGCCTAAACAAGTTATAATTAAAGTGATGGGAAAAGATAAATAAAAAGTGGAAACACAAGAGACTTCTGCAAAAGCCAAAGACTCATTAATAAAATGGCAGTAGATCATTTCATTAAAGAAACCCTTTTACATCATTTCAGACTCTGTAGAAAAGGCAGACTCTGTAAAGAGAAGTTAAAAAGATGTTTTGCATGATTCTCCTGTGTATGAGTGCTTCATTTATGTATAAAAAAGTTAAATATAAATCTAGTTACCACTCTCCTCAAAGTCCAGGCAAATTTCTTTATGATGAGCACTAGATAAGATGAACTTCACCGTTTGGAGAACTTATATGTTGTAAGTTGTTCATACAGATCACCAGGACGTAAAATTGGAGAAGGTGGGAAGTGCTACAAAAAAAGATAATCAGTCAGATAATCAATTATTAGAAAAGATAATTAGTTCTGGCCTAATCCACAGTAACTTCTTAATGAGAAATTAAAAGGAAAGTAGCTTCCATGTTTCTCCCAAAGAGTCTTCTAGGGTCAGGGCAGCTGTTAATGATACATGATGGAAAGACATCACACTGCTCCTCTTAGGCCGTATATTTTGTAGCATTTATGATTTCATGAATCTGTGAATCACTGGCTGGATAATAAAAAATTAATGAGAGAGAAGAATACACTAAAGGAGCACAATTTGGAAATGGGAAATGAGTTGTTGTAAGGATCAAGGGACCAGGCCTTACCCATCCCAGTATCCAGAAGAGTTAAAACAAAGTATAATAAATATGTGGGCAAGATACAAAAAATATAAGCAAATATATCATAATTAAATATAATATAAGAAAAACAAGACATGGTATGTATGATAGAAAATATAACACAATAGAAGATAAAATAATATAATATAAAATAACATAATGATATGATATCATACAACATTATATAAATAATATTATGAAGTACTACATAGTATTGTGAAAAATCTATAAAATAAAATATAAACAGCACATACCAAATTTACAGCATTTGGGAAATTCTGGTTCTCAATAGCGAGTCCACTTCTTCCTTTGTATGGTTGTCCATGCTTTCCAAGCAACGAGCCACAAGAAAAATTGGGTGTGTATATATGGGTACCAGGCTGACTGGAGAAAACTTCCAAGAGACGACCTGACCCTGGATGGTACAACCTTTCAACAAGAAGCATGATTCAAAAATTAGCCAAAATAGTGCATTAATGCAGCAGAAGGTTTATAGCATTTGCAAACAAAACATTAAAATGCAAAAACATATTGCAATAATAAGAGAAGTATTTTTGCCAAAGCAAGACCTGTTACCATTGCTTAAAACCTTCTTCATAGGTCTTGCAAATAGCAATGCTTAAAAGCAACAAGTATTTTTGCGTAGCAAATATTGTAATAATTTAACTAAAGTTACCTTCAATAACTAATCATATATTTGCTAGTTTCAAATTAGAGTTAGCACATAGATTATGCTACTTACCAGATTTATGTTACTATGTTACTTACCAATGCACAATGCACAATAACAACAAGAAGCAGATACATTTGAAAATACCTTGCAGAAAAGGCCCCAACTTTGCACTTGCAGAAGGTATGGTCGTAATTGCCACCTGGGACATTAGTTAGGGCATCGCTGATGAATTTTGGTTGTTGAAAATTGAAGGCACCACCGTCCTCCCTAACACAGCGCCTCTCCCCTTAAAATAAATGGTTATAGAAGCTTTGAAATAGCTTTAAACATACAAATCCATTACAGTTTCTAAAGCTCCCTTTTCTTATGTAGAACATATTTGTGACTAAATGCAAGCCTTTTTCTTGGAAACAAAACTTAATGTGATAACAGTAGAGTACAGGCAGTGGTGACAGTGGATAGAGAAGTCAATTCTTCTCAAGAACGATTCAAGAAGATGAGAAACAAAAGAACATAAACATTTGCAATTTATAAGGTCCCACTTTATAATTTTCTCAGTTCATTATGAACAAAGTCAGCAATATGGATTCTCTTAGCTTCTTTTATTATATTTGCAATCAATTTAAAATGGCGCACATAGAAAAATGCTATGATGTAATGAAAAAAAGCTACAAGCATTCAATTCATTTAGTGATGCTCCTGAGAAAGTTTTGCTTCACGGTATTTCGCAAATTTGCTTTTGGGGAAAGCAGTTGACTCTATTTGCAGGTGTGAATTGAAAAAGATAATAAGCAAGAACTTGAAACTGCTTTAGTGTTCTGGTCATCTTTCATAATGCTTTGACACCTTCAGTAAAGTAGACTACCTTTCCTTGAATCTTGCCAGTTGGTTAATGGGCATGTAGGGGTGCTTTGTATTCTAAAATTTATATTCAATATTTACCTGTGGGTATCAGGCTTTTGTCAACTGGTAAGTAGGTATTTGCGTTGATCTCCAGTAAGTGGTCAGTGATTTCATTGCATTCCTAAAGTCAAATTTACATACACAACATTAGGAATAAACAGAGCCATTTGAATTTGAGATAATTGTTAATGGAAAAATCTTACTACATAAAAGATAACTTTATATTGCCAACATTACCTCACTTGTCTAAAGTAAAATTTCTACTGCATATACCTGACTAAAACTGACAGTACTCTATATGATTGTCTGACTTAAACTGATAATGTCATCTTAAAAAACACAACAGTTAAATAAGAAAAACAAAGAAGTTTATTCCCTACCTTTTGTACACCAGCAAGATTGAAGTATGGGTGACTTGTGAGGTTGACAATAGTTGCTTTATCTTTCACTGTTGCTTTGTAAGCAATCCTTAGTTCATCCTCTTCCGTTAAAAGGTAGTGTACAGAAACGTCAAGCTCTCCTGGATAGCCTTGATCACCATCAGAACTTTCAAGGTAAAAGGTAACAGAATTCTCATTTTCAATTTCTGATGCATCCCAAAATACCTAAAATAGTCACAAAAGTAAGCACAAACATCAGTATTTTTTAACTTCACTTGCATTTGGGGCTGAATTTAAGTTCTAGTACATGAAAAGATATGGAACAAGAGACACAAAATGGAATAACATATTTTATCAAGTTGGGTTACTAAGCTTAAACTGATGAGCTACTTAAAGAAAGAATCACCTTATCGAATCCCTTGAGCCCACCATGATGATGATTAATTCCATTTTCATTGCAAGGTAACTCAAAATCTTGGCCATCAATTGAAAATTTACCATTGGCAATGCGATTCGCCACTCTTCCAATAGTTCCACCAAAATATGGTGGGTTTTCTAGGTAGTCTGGAAAAGCAATAGAACTAACATTCTATATACTGCTGCAGAAGATTGGGAATATGTTTTTATCATTTTAATTTCTAATTTCCCTTTCTTATTTTACCTAAAAGAATTTCTAATGGTGAAGTTTGATGACATTGTTCATTTACATTATGCACAGCCACAGAAAAGCTATCAAAATACAATGGATGTAAAATCTCCAAACCTACCTTGATGGCTCCCTTAAAACAAATAAAAGACAATCCTATCTTTGTAGACATATGCTACAGTCCATACAAAAGCTATGGATATGTAGGGTAATGTAGTGTAGTGAAGTTATGTGTAGTGAAGTTATGTGTAGTGTAGCACAGTATGATATATTATAGTACAGTGTAGTGTGACAAAGTAAGGTATAGTACATTATTCTGGAAATTTTGATATTTAAATCTCATTTTTTGCAGAAGGATTTTTCGTGACAATTCTATAGTTTTAAAAACTTTGTTGAAATTGAAAACCTACCAGCAAGGTTTTTGAAGCCCAACAAGATGTCATCAAAATTACCATCCCTTAGACAAAGAGACAAAAGAGCAATCAAGTCTAGCAACTCTAATAAAGAGATGTAGAGACTGTTCCATTTAGGTTGGTAAACTCAAGCTATCACTTCAAGCAAATCTCTCCTTTATTTAGGCTGCAATTCAGATTCATTCACCGACCAAGGGCATAAGTCCTGACCAACCATACAAATGTTTCATCTTTTTAAGACTTGCACAAGATTCTACTGTCAGCATCATGCTGTTTCTGTTAGATGGTTTCATTAGCTTTAGGACCAATGTTGCGTATTCCCAAACAAAAAAACATCTACATGTATGCCGTCATTGTGCTCTGCATGTTGTTGGTGAACTATTTGTGCTGTATCTGCATACATGCAAACTTGTTTATGATACTTGCACATTTGCCTTCAGCTCATGTCGACAATTAGAAACTGCAAATTGGAGCAAAACAAAAAAGCAGCTCTAGCAGTCACACATTGCAAATAATCAGTCAGAGAAACGTTATTTCAGATTTGAACATTTCACTGCTTAATGATTTAATCTAAAATACGAATTAAAAAATTGAAACTTGGTTCACAAATTCGGTTTCAGGGTAGTGTTTCGGGGTAAAATGGTTCTAGTGCTCGCACCACATAAGAAATATATTTATAGGTTAAGGGATGTTGCTCTAACTCTATTGCTACAGGCAAAATTTCCCTACTACTCGACCTATATGAGCTTTTTCGGAAATGGAATAATGCAATTTTTATTGAATGGTGCGAAAAATGTTGCAAATCTGGCAATAGCGGCTTTATTAAGTTCAGCCTTTGTCAAGGTAGCCTTTGAAAAGCTTGTGCACTTTGACCTTAATAGGTTGCGCGTACTTCGATAAACCGATCTTGCTACCTGTCAGGAGTTATGATGGATTGCATGGTGGCTCCATAATTCAATAGGCTGACTGAAATTCCATTTTTGTTTCGAAGAGTGTAAACTTGCAGCTTCGAAGACAATGTGCCACTTTCCGCCATCTTTTGTTTGTTGTTCATACGTGCCCCTTCTTATAGATGTTGCTGTTGCTGCTTCCGCTAGACTTAAAAGGGTGCCTTGAAACGCCATTTCCCAAAGTATTTCCCAGATAGTCAGCAAGGTGGTCCAGAGAGGACACATAAAAAATCACTCTACCATATCCATAATCAAAAAGCAAAACAGAAAAGCCAGCAATATAAAAGTGCAAATCTCTAAAAAGTTTAACAAGAACAACGCTTTTGAGGCAAGAAAGTTTTGAAGAAAATGTTACAAGAATGGACATCATTTATAAGAAAAGTTCTTATAAAGCAATTCCTATTTTGATAACATATGTTTCATTTAAGATATAATTTAATTTTGAGATGCACCCATTGTGGCATCGAGAAGCTCCTACAAAGAATTTCATCTCTAGCTAAATAGCTTGCAAGCATGTGACCATTATAATTAAGTTTTTTTACATGTATATAAGCATCTTCTTTACACCAGAAGGCATTGATGAGATATCCATCTACAGTACCAAACTCCAAATCCCAGGTGTACTGTTTCCAAGTTATCAGTGAACGAATATTATATATTACAGAACCTTTTTGCATAGTTAAATAATTTTGTCATCTGACACTTTCATTAATAATTTTCTGGCATTTGAGGAAAACCCTGAGAAGCATCTGACAAAAAATGCATCACCTATGCTATGCATAATTCATAGTTCTGCTCTTTTGTGCTTTGGAAAACATCATGCTTTTTCAATGTCTAAATAGCAAGAAAAAACCAGGTCCCGTTTTCTAAAATTATTTGACTACTTATAAATAACATTGATGTATACTTATTGCTTTTCAAGAGCATTGGCATATTGAAACTGGGATGTTGTTTCATATTCATACATATCCAGTGCCACCTTACAACTTTCATTCACAACTCTTTCACTGTCCTTGAGGAAATCCTTAAGAATGTCCATGCAGTTATCCTTTGCAATCGACCCAAGTGCTTCTGCACATTCGTGCCTTACCATTGGGTTTTCTGATTGATTGCTCAATGACAGAGAAAGTCCTTTGATTGCTGCTGCATGCTGCATCTGTCCTAGGACGTAGGCTATTTCATGTCTGAACAGTGCACTGGAACACTTTAATCCTTCGGCAAGAATCAACACCGACTCCTCCGTCTGTTTATTTCTTAAACTAAACATTGCCCTGTAACGATCAAACAGAGGCTTGGACTCATCAAGCAAAATGTCCCTTAGAGAATCCAGATTTTGCTCTTCAGCAGGAGGGGCTGGATCGACAGAGCAATAAGGATTCTCTTTCTGCTTGTCCGACGTGGGTTCTTTATTTTGAAGCCATTTTATTCGCCCCAGGGCTAATTGACAAGTTTCTGCCACCTCGACAGCAGAGTCATTCGAATACTTCTGAAGAATTTCGGCTACTGCCGGATCTCCTATGGCTCCTAAAGCTTCTGCTGCCTCATGACGCACCATGGTATCTTGTTCTTTATCCTCAAGCACTTTTTTAAGGACAGGGATAGCATACCTGTCTTGCATCTGGCCTAGGCAGAAGGCCAACTCATGTTTCAACAATGCGGATGTATCGTCAAACGCATTTGCAATAAAATCAACTGCCTCCTTCCCACCAAGGTTCCTTAGTGTAAATAATGCCCGAAAACGATCTGTTAAAGAATTTTCCTTGTCGATAAGACGTTTTCCAACTTTGTCGAGATCCTTACTCGACACCATGATTGGGACCACTAGGACACATGGAATGACATAACAATCTCGTTTTCAACAAGAGACTGTTGGGAAATGTCCTGGATCACGTTTGGGATCTTCACAAGTTACACAACTCTGCACAGATCGTTTAACAAGTGGCAGAAAAATTGTCATGTAAAGAACATCAGGGATGTCAGGAAGTTTGACAAAGAGTGTAAACTGCATTTGCAGCAGAACGTTCCCACTGAGACTTTCATTGAGTGATGAGCTGGTTGTTCACCATCGTCACCTCCAGAATGTTGCAAAGTCAGGTTGTCTTCGATCCTTAGGCCGATTCCCTAAAAAGATGCTATACTCTACTGGAAGCGATACCTCATTTTCAGGAAACACATCAAAGACAAAGGAAGCTTCTGGGCAAGATTCAGTTGAAAAGAAAACGAAGAAAGGAAAGCTGTTAAGAAAAAAGCTGAAACCACTCGCAAAAGATACTTCTCAGAAGGTATATGTCAGCTGTGCTGTAACATTTATAGTATTGGACCATAAGAATGGGATCAGTAAAGCTGTTTTGATTTGAAAATAATCAAATCAGTCTCTATAGTCAAGTCATAAATGTTCTGTAAAACGTGGCTTTATGCTTATCTTAAATTTTAAGAAATATATGTCAGTCTTATGCAACATTCTAATACACTTTGACAAAGGTGCAGGATACTTGTGTAGTGAAATTTTGGCTAATAGATAACAAAAAAAAACGCGCCTGACTGCAGTTTATTGAAATTATAGATGATGCACATCTGATAGGGAACTCTATAGAATGATGACTTTATGGATTCTTGTGTGTTCTATATTACTTGTTTGGCCTTAGGAAGTTTAAATTTTCTTCAAATTTTTGCAATAGCTTCATGAACATGCAAAAGAAAGGGCAGTTCCTTCATCAAAAGTGACAAGAATATTGAATTATGGAGGTAGTTTGCAAATAAAATTTGCTTTATCTATCACTTGTTTTGGTTTTTTTGGCTTTTATCCTTTTCAACAAATTGTTTTCTGTTTGTGAAGCTCCCGCTGTTTCCCAGCACATACAACAATTTTACTGTCAATTCTGGCACCATTTCCTATGCAATTGGTTATCAATATTATGTCCCTTTGTTGTTATCATTTGTATTTTTTCAAAATAGCTTATATGATTTGATAAAATTCATTTGGAAACTAACAAGGTTGGAATAACTTGACAGTTTTCTTTAAAGCTAACACCAGGTAGCTTCATTTTGAATAAATGTAAACCAGTAATGAAAGGATACCTACAATTCTGTCCTTTAAAAGGATCAATTTATTAATCAATTTTAAAGGCTAAGTTTGTATTACATTGCTTATTAATTTTCTATCATTGAATCAGCTATTAGGATATTCAGACCTCTACTTTTTGAATATTTTTTATAATGCATATTATTTCCCTTAGGTTTGACTGTTGGTTTAGGACTAGGGGCTCTTACAGAGTCAGTAAAAAGACAACTTGGAATGACAAAACAAGGTATTCATTTATTAATAAATCTGATAAGGAAATTTCTTTTTTAGCTCTTTTTAAACACTGGATATCTTCAAAAACTTTCTGTTTTTTGCTAACAGCCCTTCAGAATTAATACAATTAATGTTGATATTGTCTGTTAGTTAACAAAAGTCTTCAATTGATGAGCTTATTCATATTGATATTCTTTGTGTTTTTACTTTCATTTACCTTGAAAATCTGATTTGTTGTTGTTCAAAAAGCATAATCCTGCAACCATAAATTTACCTTACTTCTGTTGCCTCATTTACATCAAATTATTACTGAAATATTATTATTTCTTTCTCAGGAAATGGAAAAGATACAATTTATGGAGAAACATCCTTTTTAAGTGAAGCTAATGCAGAGAGAATTGTAAATACATTATGCAAAGTACGAGGTGCAGCTTTAAAGTTTGGCCAGATGCTCAGTCTTCAAGGTTAGAGATTAAGATTTTAGTTTTAGAGATATGAATGATGTTAAAAAAGTGATGCATACTTGCACATGAGGTGCCTTCATGGCTGAGTGACTAAGGTATTCAGGGGCTAGTACTTAGTTGACTAGACTGAAATGAATTGTACGTAGCTGAGATGCACTATAGAGGAAAAGGTGGGGAGTAAAGGAACCAGCCTCCTTACCAGATAATTTTCTGGCTCCCACTAAACTGCATTCCTTAACTTTTTAATGTCACATGCTAACTCTTTCCTAGTGTAACATTTTAGGGTCTTGTTAATTAGTTGTGTTGCGTGCAATGTCTGTGATTGATCTTAATCTTGTTAACAAGTATGTATTGTCTTATGTCAATGTGTCGTTTCCATTATTGTGATTACATTCATTGTTGTAGAGTGACGTATTACTGTTGATTGTCATCTCCAATTATATTCAGTGTTATATTCAGTGTGTTTTGTGACCATTGAGTCAGTCTTGTTTAAGATTGATTGGGAATACATTGATCTATCGGCTGTTGTCTTACTTGGCTAAGGCCTTCGGGCCTAAGCATGCCATCTCCTATAACACGCTAGTAAAGAACCCAGAATCGTTACACTAGTTTACCTCCATATGTATTTTGTGTATTGGTTAATATATTAAACTTTCAATAGATAATTCTATGATGCCACCAGAATGGCAGAAGATATTTGATCGTGTGCGTGCAAGTGCTGATTTTATGCCAGCTTGGCAAATTGAGGTAAGTTAGATGAAGGTAGAGATATTAGCTACATTCTTGAAGTAACAGCTTCTTATGAGGTTTTCCTATTAAGTTGCTTTACAAACTGGATAAAATTAGTCAAAGAAAATAAGGAGTCAAATATTCCTATAATTTTCAAAAAAAAATTTTTGATTATCCTTCCCTAGCTGTCAGTTTTTGTTAATTAAGGAAGGTATTGGCCAGAGCCAAAGCATCAAACTAAATTAAATGTATCATCAGATTATTTGTAGGAGAAAGGGAATGTTGAAATAAACAACCAAGATAGATAGCTGCCAAAGGTCAGCAGATGTTCTAGAAACCAGTAAATACTCTTCACCAATGAATATACTTGCAGAAAGTTTTAAAAGGAGAATTTGGGACTGACTGGAAGACAAAGATGAAAGAGTTTGAAATGAAACCATTTGCAGCTGCATCAATTGGACAAGTACACAAGGCAGTTACACATGATGGGCAGCCTATTGCACTAAAAGTGCAGGTAATGATACCTTTAGTGTTTTCTTACTCTTGATGCTTTAAATTAGATACATATTTGTCACATTATGTTCCAGCTTAGTTGTTTTGGAGATGAGTTGAGACATAGGCCAAGCTTTTAGGGGTTTAATCAGCTAGCATTATTTTTTACAGAAATAACACGTTTTTATCATCATCTCATGTTTGATTGGCAAGGAATAGCAAAAAAAGGATTTTATGGCTAATAAAAAGCCAAATTTACCTTCATTTCTATGACTTCAAATTAGTGCTATCCACCTCAACAATAATTACAGTCTTTTATATCTAGTGGCTTTGTGTTTTTTCTTTCTTTCTTTTTCTCTATTTTATTATTATGATCATCAGTAAGTTAGCGATAATAATTTTGTACTAGAACCTGAATATTCAATCAAATAACAAATATAAATGCCATTATGCATTTTTCCAGTACCCTGGAGTTGCAACCAGCATTGACAGCGATATTGATGGACTGATGACAGTGCTTCAAATGAGTAGACTGTTACCTGATGGTAAATATGCTTCCTTGATAATATTCTCAATGCTGTCTTGCCTTTGTCTAGGTTCTCCTATATAAAGATCCTTTCCCTTAAGAAATGTTGAATTTCCCAATCACTTTAGGTTCAGGCGGTTCCAGCTAGATCTGTGTGCAGTATCTTTTGGAATTTTCATAAAAAGACCAGAAATTACAGAGCTAGAATAGATCTAGCGCTGTTTGAAGATTTCTTAGAAATGATACTATGACACAGATTACTCTAAAATTTTCTGATTCAACTACTCTTCTGCTGATGATCTAAGTTCAGCTGATCCTTGTGTCTTTAGGCCTTTTTATGGACCAGACAGTTGGTGTATTGCGGAAGGAGTTAGCATGGGAATGTGATTATGAAAGGGAAGCAGCATGCTCCAAGCGGTTCAGGTAGGAGCAATAATGCCAGACGGTTATTTAGAAAAAAAACTGATATTAATTCTTTGTGATGCACTGGCGTGATATTGATGTAGTCCCTTATTGTTAGCCCTTGTTTGTATTAACCCAAGTGTATACTTATTGCTAATTGTTTTCAGCTAACCACTAATGCTTATGAACACCTGCTAGAGGTCTTGCTTAGTTCTTGATTAACAGAGTTAGCTGAAACATGTTGTCTGTTTCTTGCTTCAAACTCTCTTTGTTGAACTTGAATTCACAACATCTTTATAGCTAAATACAATTTATGTTAAATGATTCCATGTCAAAGCCATTAACAAATTAGCTTTTAATTGTGACAGATATTTTTTCAAATATTATCAATAAACAAGTTTAACACTTTAGAATGCCTTTGAGACATGCATCACCAAAGCTTATATTTAAGTTGGTTATTTCAAATATAACTTATTTCAAAGCAACACTCTCCTAATTTTTTCAGTAAGCTTCTTGCTGATGACCCAACATATTATGTCCCTGAAGTAATACCCGAATTGACAACAAAGCGTATTCTTGCTACTGAATTGATACAAGGAATTCCACTGGATAAAGTCAGGGACATGGACCAAGAGACAAGAAATCGGGTATGTTAACAACTCACATTGCCTGCCTTAGGTTCTTGATGTGTATACGAGCATTGATATAATTTGTAGCCTCAACAGCTCTATCGAACACTTTCTTAGTTGGCTAGGTGATATGTTATAAGAAAACTCCAGAACCTGTGATATTTTTTCCATTTAACCTCTCGTATCTAGATGCTGTCTTTATTCCTAACAATCAGCAGACAGCAATTGGCTGTTTTATTAGAAATGCAGATACCTTAATCTATTTCATTTCTTTTTCTAGGTCAGCTTATATTTGCTTCGCCTTGTTTTGCGAGAGCTGTTCGAGTTCAGATTTATGCAAACTGATCCAAATTGGTCCAACTTCTTTTATAATGAAGAAACTGATCAGGTTTGTTTTTCAACATTATATTGATGTTTTGCATTTGATTTTTGTTGATAAAATCAATGGGCTTCAATGATTGCAATTCTTCGCCAATAACAGTGATAAAAACTATCTAGATGAGAAAAACTCTCACCAGAGGAACATTAGAACCAGCCAGTTACTAACCAAACTGGATTTCCAAGGGGTCATTTTATTTGTTAAAATATTTGGTAGTTCATATTGGTACTAAAAAGTTTTGATGCATTAAAAAATATCTTTTTCACAGATAACTCTATTGGATTTTGGTGCTAGTCGAGATTACCCCAAGGCATTTGTTGACAGCTACATAAAGGTAACAAATTACTTTGTTACCTCACAAGTATTTAAACAAAATTACTATCCTGTTAATCATAGAATAAGATTCATCACATTTTTATCACATTTTAATGGAAGGTACAGCATTTAAAGATTTATTCATTTCGCTTTTTTCTTTTGCTATGGACTATAGAAATAGAATTTAAACCTTGTTCAGGCTTTGGTGGGACGCCTGCTGCTTCCCAGGTGTGCAAAATATCGCACACCTTCATTTATTTTGAAAGCAAAAATTTTTGATGATTAGTTTTGTGGGTTTTCGTGTTAAAATTAATTTTCAGGCCACTTCAAAAAGGCCAGACACCCTGTCACGATTTCGGATTAAATATCGATTTCCGGAATAATCATCGGGTTAATCCATTTTTGATTTTACCAAACCTCTTGACCCCTCTTGACCACAGTATTTCCAAAAACATCAATTTCAGAAAAAGAGACAGATTGGTATAGTAACCAAAACGTTGACACTTTCGATATGCAAACTTTTTCATCTGAGAACACAAGTGATAGCGATGACAGCGTATTTTAAAATATTATAAAACTTTCGTTGATATTGATTGTCTTTTGTTGATAAATTGATTGCGTAGACCTACCATAATTACCTAGATTTTTCCAAAGAATTAGTGTCACCCACCACCACATACCTGGATCACGTCAGGCATGTGGTGGTTAGCATGTCTGCTATAATTTTCCCATGAAAGCCTGCTGTTGACAATGAAACTTTATTGGCTAATCAAAAGCAATGTTAACAGTTCAAACCAATGTGAATGTAACCAAAAGATTGTTTGTAGAATTCTAACTCTTCTTTTCTTTTACAGGTAATACATGGTGCTTCCAGGAATGATAGGAAAGTGGTACATGAAAATTCAATAACCTTGGGATTTCTCACTGGATACGAAACTCAGGTAATTGAAGCCCTGTGTTTTTTATTTCCTCCTGACGTTAAGTTTATTAGGTTAAATTCATTGGTACATCAAGAAATCATTTTTTGCCAACTTTTCCTTCTTCTACTTTTTGCTTCCTGCCTGTTACGCTATGCATATATCAAACCAGGTTACTCCATAGCAGCATCATAGCCTTCCTTGAATAAGTCCTTTACTCAGGCACCCATTGGGTAGTGTCCTGTGCCCTTGGTTATGGGCCTTTTCACCGGGCAAATATGCTCAGCAGCAATTGATCCAAGGTATAAACAGGGAAAAGGTGGGACACTGGGCTTTTCTGTTGTTAAGAAACGTTTTGCAGGCAGGCACTGCTTTAAAGAACTTGAATTGAGATTAACTGGGCTACCGTAATAAGGGTGCCTACACGAGTGTTTCCTGTCTTTACCCTTAACCTGTGCCCAAGGCAATAAACCGATAGTGCCACTTGTCAATTTGCCTTGCTGCATCTTGCTGCCTCTCCCATTTGGGTAACTTGGCAATTCACAAGCAAGTCTGTCTGTATTTTAGCTAATGGTGGATGCCCATGTGGATGCGGTTATGACAGTGGGAGAGCCGTTCCAGGATTACGAGCCATTTGATTTCGAGATGCAAAACACCGTAAAAAAGATACAACAGCTGGTACCTGTGATGTTGAAGCACCGTCTTACACCGCCACCAGAAGAGAGCTATTCACTCCATCGTAAACTTTCCGGGGCATTTCTGCTCTGCGCAAAATTGGGGGCCAAGATCAGTTGTCGTGAAATGTTTGAGGAAGTGTGGGAAAATTATCAGTTTGATTGAGTGGATTTGATTTTCTAATGTTCAATATAAGTAACTGGCAAAAGATAGAAATGCCTTTTTAATTACATGGAATTTTATGCTTTGCTGATGGCTTGCTTCGGAATTCCGTTCATTGTATAGGAAGACCTACAATTATTTTCCAATCCAGAACAATTTGAGAGCTTTTATTTATATTTTTCTTGTAAATGACAGTTTTTAGCATAATATAAAGTTGAAGAATCACGACAATTAATAATCACGAACTGCATTTAGCCATGTTAGTTGGTTTGTTTTCTTTTCAATGATACAGGGCAAGAAGGAAACCCTGCTGTCAACCATATTCAGCTTTTCTACCAGCCAAGCCTTTAAAAGAGGAAGGCTGCACGGAACCCGCTCTTTTACAATGGCTACCATCTTCTTGTTTGATGCTCTTTGTAACTCATGCGATGCAAATATTTAAATGCTTGGCCTTTCTGAAGATCTGAAGGCTGCTGTGACTTTCATCTTTATGTTTTATCAATAATTGTCTACAGTTTAAATTCTCTTGCTTGTCTCTGGTATTCTGCCATGAAAAATGAAATCGTGGCAACTGGTCAAGCAAGTATTTTCAACGTAAATCCAACTAACAAGGAACGAAACCAACTTGGTCCAGAATATTATCAGTACTGTTTTGTTTCAAAACATTCCTGGGTCACTTGATTGGAAATGTTCAATATTTAATATAATTCACTTAATAGAATTCAAAAAAATTGTCACAAGAGATTTAATATTTGCTGCTTGTTTTCTGCGCATTGCGTGCCACCAAACCATGTACACATCAGTATAAACATTCTCACCATAGAAAACCATGAGAACCGATGGCTATGATTCATTCCAGAATCTATACAATTCAGATACTCACGACGGCATAATAAAGGCTAATAACTTTGTTTATAATGAATGCACTTTGCTGAGTTACCACGGCATTTGTTCCTATGATTCCATTCATCAAAAGATCTCTTTTGAAAACAATAACAGCGAAAAGAGGTCTGTTAAACGAGGCTAAACGGGAGCAGAAATGCAGAGGGACTATTCGGGTGCAACGTTCAACCTTAATAAAACACATTGCAACTTTTGTACGATAAAGTCAACAGAGGAGATTCTCTTGATGGTTATTTCTTCAGCAAAAAACTACAAGCAAGGAACTTGGACACCACGAATCACAATGAACCTTGGATCAGGCTAACTATCTTTACAGTGTAAAGCCAGTTTCAGGATACGTCTGCCTAAACTCGGGCATTCCTTCACAGAACACCAGCGATTTAGCCCGTGGATATGAAACCACGCCGCCTGTTTCGCCTTATCCTCAAACTGCCCCGTGTGACGTCACTCACCTATTCACTGTGCCGGCTGTTGGGGGTAAGTGCCATACGGATTGTACCAACCGTAGTAGCTTCCGGCCTAGAAAATAAATATCATTTTAGTGTGCACCTCAAAAGCAACAAGCATTACGTTTTTTCCTATATATCAGCTAAAATAGTGAATAATTAAGTGAAAATTTCTGATCAGGGTTGCAGAAAGAAGTAAAAAACCAACAGCCTTGTAAATGAAAAAGGCGAAATGCCCAAATAAAGTGATTTAGGTATAGTGCAACTTCTTTTAGAGATTCTAGATTGTGCAAAAATATTTACCGACAACAATATTCATATTATTGTGCAGGTTATGTCGTATTTTCGTTTGGGAGCTTTAGAGTCTCTCTACACGAGGCTAGAGTGAGTTCAGGCTGACTGGTCAAAAGACAGCCAATAGTGTTATCTTCTTGCAGGCTTTTTTGAGTTTTGATCCACAACTGGCTATTTGTTTTATCAGCTTTCATTTTCCAACGTTTGCACACGTCGAGGAGTGTATGACAGAAAGCAACTCAAGTATGCAAGAACTTTGGCTCCGCGCTTCTTTGAAACATGGGTTAATGTAAAGAAGGGGAAGATCCTCACAAGACCTTCCAAACCTCTTGAATGCAAAAAAGGGCTTCTGGAAAATGAATACCATTCTAAAAAACCACTACTGGCATACTTACATTTTGGGCAGCAGCATAGGCATTCCACTGGTTAGGCATCGTTGGGTAAGCGTACGTGTTGGCGGATGATGTCATCGATGCGTGGTCTTGCGTGGCATACCCGTGGTTTGTGTACGTATTATGTGGAGGAGCGGCGACGCTATTGTACGATGTATCGTTTTTCGGCGCCTTGGGGGTCGAGCTCTCGAAGCTGAAAGAAACGAAAAGCAAAAGTGGTGAGACTGGCTGTCTTTTGAACAGGTACTTTAACGAGAAGAACTATGAAATGGCAACAACTAGCACAAATTCTCTCCTGACTTCAAGGATTCCACTAAAAATGATAGCCTAGGAAGTCATCTACCCACCACTTTATGATGAAATCTAAACATGCAGGAAAACAGGAAAAAGCAATAACTTACTGGCCTACTTTGTATTAAAAAGCTTCATATTCGTAAACATCGTTGGAATTGAGAATCACTACTATCATTGTTCAGCAGAGCTCGAGGAATGAGCTGCTGTTGTGGACCATCCTGAGTGGATGAAGAGCCATACTAGCCCCCCCCCCCCCCCTCCTCACCCCAAAAATGCAATCAAAGCATAAATATCAGACTTTTGTGACTCACCTGCTGCCACTGGTTCTCTTTCTGGCCACCACTGTGCCTGGCTTTATTTTGTACTTCTTTTGGTACACATCGTAAGCACTTACGAGGCTTTTGATACTAGTCCCTAAATCTTCCAGTATTTCCAACCTTCTTTGAAGAAAGCCTTGTTTGAATTCTGTCGACAACTCGTCACAATTTTCAACGAGTTCGCACAATTCTTGCAGACCGTCTTCTGAAATGTCATCAGTCTCGAGTTCAAGATCAAGCAGATTTAGGTACAGCTTCTTATTGCCCTAAAACCGAAGAGCATTCCGTGAAAGTAAACAAAGGAAACTACGCACAATCTAGAGATGATGCATTTAGGCATTTTGTAAGCTGGAAACAGATCAGCATACCATGAAGGAATCGGCAGTTCTGCAGAAGTGTGCGGCGTGAAAAACCAAAGCAAAAATTTAATGACAGCAAACGACTAACGTAATTCGCCAATACCTTGTCTTTCTCAATAGCCTCAAGCAAAATCTTCTTTGCAGCACTCTTGTCGTGAAGAAGCTGAAAAAAAAATATTCAGTTGTAGAATCAAAGAAAAGAAAAATATTTACGAGAGAAAAAATATATATATATATACTCATTTAGAAGATATAAACTAAACAATACAAAACAAAAGTTCATAGAAACTATGATACTTCATATGTTTTTTAAAGTACCTTGCAAGAAAGTAATTGCATGGGTCTTCTCTGATTAACGTTCATTTCCAAGAATGAAGAAAGACATGCATTTCCGATCAAACAAAGATGCATTGGTCATGTACAAAAAGGATTCTCTTAAGATTAGCAACATAGATTCTTTAGGATAGCACTTAAAGAAAAGGATAACCAATTATTCGTCGGAAGAATTAAAAAGAGCTCAATAATGGCTAGGAAACGTCTTTAAAAAGATAGCAATGCATTAGCTATGTAGAAACTGACAAAGCCATCCATCTAAGTACAGATTAAATTTACCTTAGCATAAAGTTTTGCGCATTTGATGGCGTAAAATGATTGCTCATCTACTGAACTCGTGTCCTCCATTGCCTTCTTCAAAAGGTCTATGGCCACCTCAGTACGACCTGACCTTCTCTCAAGTCCAGCACGCCGCACTGTTACCATGGCAAGACCGGGAACTGTGTTTTCCAACGATATTAAAATGTCACGTGCCAGACTGACATTTTGTTGACCTTCTTCGAACGCAGCCCAGCTGAGAATGATATCTGGCTTCTTGGTCAAATGTACAGTGCACGCGCGTTCGTACACGCTGTGAATGGTGCTGGCTGTGTAATCGCCGGCCGCGTTTTCCAGGTAATGCAGATACTGGCAAAACATTTGAGGTATTAAGACAGCAAGCTTAGCAAAGCTTAGCATCATAAGCAATCGACGATAAACGATGACAGAATAATTTGAGGTATTAAGACAGCAAGCTTAGCAAAGCTTAGCATCATAAGCAATCGACGATAAACGATGGCAGAATAATTTGAGGTATTAAGACAGCAAGCTTAGCAAAGCTTAGCATCATAAGCAATCGACGATAAACGATGACAGAATAATTTGAGGTATTAAGACAGCAAGCTTAGCAAAGCTTAGCATCATAAGCAATCGACGATAAACGATGACAGAATAATTTGAGGTATTAAGACAGCAAGCTTAGCAAAGCTTAGCATCATAAGCAATCGACGATAAACGATGACAGAATAATTTGAGGTATTAAGACAGCAAGCTTAGCAAAGCTTAGCATCATAAGCAATCGACGATAAACGATGACAGAATAATTTGAGGTATTAAGACAGCAAGCTTAGCAAAGCTTAGCATCATAAGCAATCGACGATAAACGATGACAGAATAATTTGAGGTATTAAGACAGCAAGCTTAGCAAAGCTTAGCATCATAAGCAATCGACGATAAACGATGACAGAATAATTTGAGGTATTAAGACAGCAAGCTTAGCAAAGCTTAGCATCATAAGCAATCGACGATAAACGATGACAATATCAATGCTGTAAATCTATTTCTATTTCATGTCAAGGTGCTTGCTGTTTCAAAAGACTGGCTTTGGATCACATCAACTGCAAAGAGCTGAGATGTTCTTCAAGTGTCGAAAAGTTCAATGCCTAGTGAATATCGCCATATTATGCTTGTCTCTATGTAAGTAATTGGATATCTGATCTCTTTATGCGTTCTATGAAAATTGTATCAATCATTCTCTCAAATGCCATCAATCTCTTATACTGGTGTCACATGTCACGTCGTTCTTATTAAATCAACAGGAAATGCTGAAATGTTACACACCTTTTGCCAGAATTCCTCATAAAGTGCGCATGCGATCAGGCATCTTTCAAATAGGACGCAAATTCTTTTATGATCACCTTCTTTGACTTCGAAGTCCAAATAATCTCCCCAGTTCCTTAACTGGATTCTTTCCAAGGGCTTCACGTGGAAATAAGGCCGTTTAATACCATCTTCATAGTGCCATCTTTTCTTAACCTCGTCCTCATTTTCCTTATACAACTTTTCTCGCATTGTTATGATCTTTTCCCTAACCGCTTTTTGCTCTGCCGTTTCTCCCGTCTGGAAGAAAAAATTATTGCAATGAATCCAACTGCGGAAGACTTGTTGACAGAAATGAATTCGCCAATTGTAGAGCACTGGAACTCTTTGAATTATAAAAATATTATTAATGTTAAACTGATGAAAAAATAGCCAAAAAGACATTCTAGCCGCTGGAATCCATAGCAAAATTACGAACTCTATTTTACGTTTTGCTAATGAATTACATACACATGGCTACGTAAAGAATCTTAACAGTCATGAGTTTAACGAAGAAGTGGCGAAGTTGGATCTTCACAGTTACATAAACAAAGAAAGGAGCCCCACAATGTTATCTCATTAATAACAAGTTCAAACGGATTTCTTTGACATAAATGCCCAATTACAAGACCTAATAGATGCTTGATAATAAATCTTTTATCCCTTTCTATGAAGAGTTTGCTAGCGTCCAACACCCGCAAGAGGCAAAATCCATTCTAACTGCATTTAAGGAATGAGAAGTCGAATTATAAATTCTTAAAGACAAGAGACAAAAGCAGTCGCGAAGAGCAGGGTATAAAGAGAATTACACACAGAAATTTAAAGCTTTTCACTCTCTGCTAAAGAGCCATGTTTTTCGCATGGTTCCCCTTAGCATCATGAAACATGCTTTTCAGAGTTCCCTCCTGCATACTGTCTACTGCCTAAAATGCATTGGCTATTTGAGAACTTCTACGCCACAATGATCACGTAGGACTGATTTTACAAGGACTGAGGGCCAAGTGGAAACACCAAGACGTAGAAACGACAGAAAACCCACGAGGGAGCAGTTTTCTCAAATTTCACCAACAAAATAGGCAGGCAGCACTCAAATACCTAGATTGTGTTAAATTGCCAGGTCGACTAGAAAATTGCTTCGGAAAATTTGCAAAACATCTCTTTTTTGAAGACAGTTTCGGTATCTGCTTTGTAAAAAACCACGGGGAGACACGAGGAGTTAAGCAATAATTCTAAACACTATCTACCTCATTGGACTCTTTATCAGCGCCCTCTTCGTCGATTTTTTTATTTGAGTCAGTTGTATTTGATTCCCCATTTGGACTTCCAGTATCATTCTCCTCCGTAGTGTCATCGGCTTGCACTCGAGCTTCTTCGCCTATATCCCGGGGAAAAAGGAGTTTAGAAAATACGATAGGAATTCCTAGTGATCAGCATCGGTATCGAGCACTTAAATATCATACCAGATAACATAAATTAAAGGACAGAAGTTGTCCTATAGTCCAAACAAGAAAGTTGCAGGTCAAAACGTGCGTCAACTTCTAAATTAACGTAGTAATACAATAAAGTAAGAAAATATCTGAGCATGAAACATTTAACCTTAATATGCATCAAGCACTCTTCTAAATTAACGTAGTAATAAAATAAAGTAAGAAAATATCTGAGCATGAAACATTTAACCTTAATATGCATCAAGCACTGTTTGGTTGGCTTCTCGTGAAGTGGCACAAAACAAAGCACCTTTACCTGGAGGGACAGCATCTTGTGCCATGCTTACGTCGGCATCCTCCGTTTGGGTGACCCCTGGTGGAATCGACTCTACGTCACCAACTAACTTCACGTACTCCTCCGTTGAAAGCATCCCGGTCGGATCAGAAATGGCTACCCAGTCTTTGAACCTAATCCAACAAACACATCGTAAACAAATGCTAATCAAAAAGAAGATCTTCTTCAAAATACCCTATGTCATTAGCAACATTTACTAGTCACGTTGATGTACTATCGAAAATTGAACTAGGTAACAAAAAATATTCAACATAGTCAACGAAACTTCACTCATCCGAGTTTTTGCTTTTCAAAATTGCATTACGATTTTGTACAAAAATTAATACTTCTTCTGGTAAAACTTTTGCAGGTGATATGACATACCTATAATATTCAAACTGATTTTCATTTACCCAATAACACCATGCTTAAGATTCAAAACTGACTTTTGTTGCAAACGTGCAGCAAAATACAAATAACACTCTGCAATTAAGCTAATTTCCCATTGCACTTCAAATGCAGCTTTCTTAGGATATCATAAAAAGGTCCCTTGCTACTTTGCGGTACATAGCATCGAACTTAGTGAAGACAAACATCTATTATGAAACAGGTGAAGACAGGGCCGTAAATCTATCTTGTCAATTGGGGTGAGAGAGGGGGTCAGCCGAACCAATAACACAGAGGGACACCACTATACTTACATAACCAACCAACCTTAACAATAGTTGATTAGAGCTCAACAAAGTGGCTATATCATGAAAAAAGTGTAATGCTAACCTAGGTACAAAGGATCCCATTTCTTTGGAAGAAAATGATTTAAATTCTAACGCAAAATCACTTTGCCCTAAATTTTTGGGGGGCCCGGTCCCCCCGTCCCCCACGGGATTTACGGCCCTGGGTGAAGAGCTTGGCTATTAATCATACTTGGCAAAGTTCTTGATGTATTGTTGTGTAGGTGTTGCTAACAGTCGATCGTATATGCTCAGAACATTGGCCAGGTTTCCCTGTGACTTCTCCCAGTCAATGTAGGCGTCCCAGAGCCGGTCGGAACGAAACTCCAAACCAGCTACCTCAATGGCGTCTTCGAAAAGTCTGAAATGGTAACGCCAAGCAAACATCAGCACAACAACGAGCAACGCAGGGATTTCGTGCGCTACTGGAATTTAAAATGCTCCAAAACGATTTATCGTTTATTCTCTTAAATTCAAATACCTTCACTGAACCACTTTGTTAAAATTTGTTTTGAAATTCAGTTGTCGCCAGCACATATATACCAATTGTTAATGTGCTGCAATGGCATCACGTGACGGAGAAGCATCTGCATGCCTGTCATCTGCTCACTTTGTTGCATGGTTGGGAAAGATAAAACCAGAGTAGAATCAAACAGTAAAAGGTAAATCGATGAAACGAGTCAATTTCTTGCGAACGTGAAACGAATGCCTGCACAGGGCGAATCGATAATAATCACACAACTTGCTCCAATTCCCAAAATAGCGCGCACAATTCTGTGATGGTATAACCTTTCCTGAAATAGTCAACATTTGTAATCAAGAGTATAACTATAAACTAATCCAAAATTTAGCAAAGACATGCTGGATTACATGGTGGCACCTAGATAATGCTTGTATGTGATCTGGGTTTGCCATGGGAATGTCTTCTGGCCACCTTAGTTCATTTGGTGCAGATTGGATGTGGTGGTGGGGGCTGGGTTGGGGTTATTGGGCAGTAATGGAAAATCTGTCTTTCTGGCAGCTGGAAAATGCCTTTGTAAGTTCAAAAACATACTTAATCGTGACATTCAAACTTTAAATTCTCAAATTTCTATCAGTCAAAAGCTGTTTTTGGCAAATTTTGCCTTGTCAAACACTGTCAAACTAAGTCACTTTGATCAATGGAGAGAAGGGTCCTCTCTCCGTAATTAGTTCAGCTACTAATAAAACTCCTCTTCTAAGATTTAAATACAAACTAGTATATTGATTGTACTTTGTTCAGTTGTAGTTTATTATAGACCGTGGAATTTAAAACGAGAACATGAATAATAAACCTATTTACACACATGTATAAACAATAAATATTACCATATGACAATAAAGCTACTTTAAAAACAAATGGAGTTCATCAGACCAAAAGATCTGAAGCTGTTCTGGATAGTTTTACCATAATACAAAAGATCATTTTCTGGCAATAAAGTCACAATTAAAGAACATCAAACAATGAGGTGCTTTCAGCTAGATCTCTCTATATAACATTAAACACATATAAACTAGCTTTTGAACTTTCTTTTGCTCACATAGACAAGAACAATATAAAAAAAATCTGATAGTACAGAATGTTTAAAAAGAATAACACAAAGAAAATTACACAAGTCAGTAAATTACTCAATTAAATGTATAAAAAATACAAATTCTTCAAAGGCGATTTTGTAAGAACAAGAAAGTGAAAACGTATAAAAGAAAATATATAGAATTAGCAAAAGCTTGAAATTTATTTGGCTGAATTATTTCTTATCAACAACAAAGAAATGTCTCAAATGATATGATCTTGTTTATTACTTCATAATTATAAAAAGTTGTCAATACATCAAAAGCAATGGGTATGTAGTTGGAAAAACAGCATATAGGAAAAGAAGATGAATTTAAAATAAAATAAAAAATCATACAATTTTGCAAGATTCATATGACAAGGAGTGGTTTCGCTCAATCATAAGTTGAATGCGATAAAGAAGCAACAACAGAGAAGACAGTATCATAACATTTCTGAAGCTATCAGTTGCTAAGACCACAAAGTTCTGAAAAAAATGTCATGAATAATTTAGAATATGTAATGATAATAAAAAGTTTAGATATATATATACTCACTCTCTCATTTTTTCTGTAAAGTTAGGCTCCTCCTTAGCATGTGTCATAAAAGTCAAATAATGTATCCACAAATCTATGCTTAGTGGTATGGCCTTGACTCCAGCTTTAAATACCTTAAAAATTAAGAAAAAACTATAGAAATAGATATATATTGCTGCTTTGCAGTCAAATGACTAGAAAGCCTTCCCCAATGAAAAGCGGGATATTAACAGCCAGGTTCCTAACAAAGGGAACATTCTTATAACCATTTGCATGTCAAATGAAGACTAACTTGTTGTTTTAACGAAGTTACATTCAACCCTGAAATTGATGCAGCTTTCATGTTTCTGCAAGCATTGCATAAAATTTTAAATAGTGTCTCTGTGGCATGCTCACCTCCTCTGTCAGTTCCATGTTACCATTTTTCTTTTCAAGGTCGGCATATTTCTTCCAATATCCATAACAATATGGATACCAATTGAAAAATTCTTTGTATATTTCCCTTCCTTTTTCAAGAACATTCTAAAATGAAACAACATCAGTCATTTATAGTCTATTAACACTTAATTGCAAAAGTTAAAGAGAATTTGTAAGTTAGCAATCTTAGATTGCATCAAATACTTTTATCTTTAAGTAAATATCCCTCCCCGCTGGATACAGGTTTGTTCATTATTACATTGAAAAAGAAACTTTGAAAAAATCACCTCTTGATCAACTATTTGCAACAAACATGTCCAGCTTGTAAAGTCTGAAGGAGTCTCTTTGACTGTACTCCAATACTTCAATAGCTTTTCATTTTCACTCGGAACAGTCTCCTCAATACTCTCCTGCAAATTGGTAAAAGAACGTGCTAAAATCTACATTTAAACACCTGATGATTTTCTATCCCAGTAAAATTAAGAATTAGTTTCTAATCAAATGAAAAATTAAATATGATAAAATATATATGAAGGGAAAGTGTGTAGCCTTTGTAATGATCAGCTCTATTTAGAGCTTCTGTGAAAAACGCGTACAGATGATTTAAACTTGCAAAGGTGGCTTTCAAAGCCATTTCAATATTAGACGCAAACGTGGAATGAATTAATAAAATCAGGCAGATGAATAAAAATTCATGGCATGGATCAGCAAAAAACTTGGAAAACGTTTGGCATAACACAAAACACTTTACTGAACTTGGTTATTAATCAATTTGAGAATCAAACATGAGACATGTGTCACAATGCTCCTTGCCCAATTGCGATAAATCTGGAATCTGACTCTAACAAGTGACGTCTTTGAAGCACGTGTTTACAAAACACTAATCGTAAATCCCCATAAAATAAAAGGCAAGCAAATTAAGATCTGCTTCCTTACCATTATCGTATGGGTTGACGGAACGATTCTAAAAAGGCAAGAAGTCGGTGGGCAATTGTTTCCAGGTTGAATGCTGCACAATTAGCGAACTGCTTCATGTAAACCGCACCTATATTGAAACTGAGGCCACACAAAAAGCGCCAAATTTAAGTAAATTCCAGCCATCAGTCAAGAGAAAAATGCTCCCAAAGCTCTCAAGATTAGTTCGTCTAATCTACAAGCCTAGACCTAATCTGCATAGGACGAACGAAAATCAGAATCTATCATGGATGGAAGATCTTACAAATCTCGTATGAATAAATCTTCATTACTTCTCAATTATTCGTTGATTCGGGGGCAGAGGCACAAATCTGAAAGAGAGGATGATGCATTGCTCAAATGCTTTGTGATGCCCCTTCAGTGCGATACACGTTTTGCCCAGCCATCAACACTCCTAATTATGCTAATGGTCTCCACTGGCAGTGAGCGCCAAGGGAAAATTTTGAAAATGGATTTTGTGGAGCAATGATTTTAGAACCCATTCTGAGGCTGAGTTAGTCATTAAGTCGGCTTTTTCGAAAACCAATATATTCACCTCTATGGCCTGTTTTGAATTATAATAGAGTCTAATTTCTTTCAAAATTCATTTTGTATCGACTAAATTGAATTTACGAAAGAATTTACGAAATAATTTCTGCTTTGGAACAAATAGATGGAGGAACAGTTGCTATTTTGCATACTTATATACCTTTAATGAGGTATCTAGTTTTTAGGGCAGAAACAATAAGCCCTGGTTTAAAAGCAAGCTCCAAGAAATATTAACAAAAGGTGTCTAAGTATTTCAAAGAAACTCATTGAAATGTTACAAAAGTTACTTATTGAAATTTCAATAGCAAAGATAATTTTGAGTGAAATGAGCTGTTTTGTTTTTAGAGAGTTCAGAAATACATTAAGGCAGAAAACAGGTTTGTATCTTAATTTAGCTTTGAAGTCAATGATAGAAGTATATGAAAGTTGATACTGTTTTGTTTCTTTCACAGTTAATGTTGCTATTTAGGAAAAGCTCTTGATTGAATATACCATTCAAATTGATTCCTGAAAGAGGTGTTTTGTATCTGTCCTAGATACCAGCCAAACTTTGTTTAGAGTTTTTCTCTTGCATTGTGCATGGATCATATATAGGAATAATCTAAAGGAAGCTAGATTTTTCTTCTCTTGTTTTCTAGCAAAGTCTGTCTACCTTTCTGAACTTTTCTATCATCTCTATAGAATTGTATTTTTAGTGTCATCTTAAGGGCTACTTTAGCAAATAATGTGATTGGCCCTTCAGATATGCAAGTCTGCAGTTGCTCAGTACAAAGTTATTCCAGCAGAAAGTCAGAAGGTTCCTTAAAGAGGTCTCTAGACAGAATTTGCAAAGCACAAATGAAACTGGATTCAAAGAGGTGATCATTATTTAAAGCATTTTAATGGATTCTATATATTCAAGTATTATTTTTCCTAGTATGCTTTATGCTTTCTCAACAGATAAAATATAAAGACATATTTTGAAGGTTTGTATGACTACAGTTTGGGCATGTGGTTAACCTGTTTTCATAATAGCTCAGATTTATCCAATGCTTGTGATTTCTTCCCTTAACATTGTGTTTCTACATCTATGGTTGATTTTTAGTGTTCAGGGCAATATACTTATTACGAGAGAAAATCCGCTGACTCTTTACCATCCATCTACAGAAGACATACATTATCAGGTAACAAGGTCATGAGATGTTTCTTTAATCAATTTAATAAATTCTAATGGTTGATTTACTTTTGATAATTGATAATAGTAGAATTTAAATTGAATTGCTACACATTCATGCATCGTCCCCAGAAAGGTGGCATCAGTTTTTGGGTGTGAATTAGCATGTTCAGACTAATTTTTGTCTGACATTGCTAAATATAACTGATGAAGGATCAATTAACCTTTTCTTAGGGAGGGAATCTACTGTTAAAAGACCAAACTTCCGGGAAAGGAGCACCCATATATGAAAAAAAGAGATTTCACCCTTTTTGCACCCTATTTGAGAGAGAACCTCCTTTTGGATGGATAGTACACCCCTTATACTTTTTCCCCACCCAACCATTCGCGGTATGTCATCAAATTGAAGCGCTGGAACCACAAAAATACCTGTACGATGCAAATATCGAAATGCAAACAAAGCTACCCTTTAAAGTGTGAACTCAAACGTCGTTGGGTCGCCGTGCCTTCATTTTTAAAGCAATTCGATCATTTCAAGTTTTGTACCTATCTTTCAGGCGAGGAAACAATGATACTGAATCAGCAAGAATTAGCACTTGAAACAGGTTTTTTGCAACTCTTTGGCATAAAACCATCGCCTTGCGGAATGGTGAGTTTCTGAATTATAGTATTGCACTTAATGCGGGTGATTTAATTCTCATTGTGCATTGGTATGAAACAAAGGCATGCATACAAAAAAATCAAGGGACAAATTTGGGTTCCAAAACGCGGAAAAGGCAAGATAAGGCTGCCCTCACTGCCCCAACGTCTATACCAATGTCTCCGCCTCAATGCACACGTGTACCCAGAATGCCTCCAGCGAGCCAATATACATTGCTTTGAGAAAAACCGGTTGGTGTTATAGTCACTAGCAAGCGATGTAGCCTCTTTTAGTGTCGCTCGGATTCAATATTTCATTTGCTGCCTCATGGCAGTTTAGTGTCGATGACGCCGTAAAATGATTAAAGATTTCGCTTGTTTTTGCAATTAAACGTGATACTGAGCAGTAAGAAGCTGATTCGCTGCCCATTTATGTAGGCTAAAGGGCGAGCATTTAAATGCCATTTGTACTCCTGTATCGCATAACGACGCAAGAAGCTCATACTAACTTTTGTCATTTGTGAATTAGCTCTAAGTGTTAGCTTGTGGAATTTATAAAAGAACTTGGTATGCTAAGCTTCACAATCAATGTCGATTCAACATCGAATGCATGCCACCCTAGGATCAAATTCATTGAAATTTTCAGTGAATTTCTAAACTTTGATGAGATCTTGATGAGATGGTATTTCAAAGTTTTTGTTTGAAGCTAGTTTGAAGCGAGAGGCTGGTGTTAGAAGTCATGTTACCCAGGTCAAGCCGTTTTACCATCGGGTGATGACACCACAAAATCTTCTAGAGATGGTGGGTTTTAGGGTGTATAGTTGTTAGATAAACCGCAAGACAGCTGGCTTTGGAGCACCAGAAGTAGGCTGAATAAACTGAAATTTGAATGTCAAGAGGTTAAAACAAAAGTACTGTATTTTGGTTGATTTTCAGAGACGGCGATAAATATGAGTAATTGAAGGGAACGATTTTAGTTTTCAAGCAGCTCTTGTTCTGCCACTCTCTTTCCTCCTTTTACTGCGACGCATTTGGCAGAATCATTGTACTCTTTTCGATTATCGAATTCGATTATACCACTTTAATGCAGAATTCTAATAAACGACCTTTTATGATGCCCTCTTAGTTATCATACCCTGTGTTTCGTAAGAGTTTTGAATATTGTTGACCGATTTACGTTTAGTTCCTTGCGGCCATCTTACGAACTGATCATGCTACTGAAAGTTGCAGCTGTTATATTTACAAGTTGGGAAGGTCCAAGCCTCGTCTATGTGCCACGTTAAACAATGTGGCGTCAGCAGGTGGGAATGGGCATTTCTTGGCTCTAATTTGATTTAATAGCTTTTCCCCTGTTTTTAATTATCATAATATAATTACTATATTATTTTCATTATTATGTAGTTATTATTTAAATATTAGAAGAGCTTGGATTAATTAACTCTATTTTTGGATCATTTTACTATTAGAGTGCTATTTTTGCCATTTTGTTCCTTGAGCCTTTTGGTCTTCAAAAACACTACAATAAGGGCTGCAGAAAGCAGCTGTGTCCTAAATCTGAAAACGCTCCTTCTTTTCATAAGTAGTTTCTGTTTAAGGTCTGGATATCGTTTGGTCCCTGTTTTTCGTAGTTGCATCGTTGCAAAATATATGATGAAACTATTGCAGTGTTAACTTTTGTGACTAAAGTTTTTAGAATTCACCTTAAGATGCTTTATTCGGCATAAGTTTCAAAAGGTACTTTTTATATTCAACCATTGTCACTGAATTTGAGTATGTTTTGGTTGTGATTTCCGCCAGTTGTCTGGTATTTTAGAAGGATGCTTTGCTACCAATGACTGTTTTGTTTTTCATGTACAGAATGGTGCAACGATGGCAGCAGTCTCATAGTCAGCATTGCAAGTGCAGTTGGCTCTGTTAACCAGATCAAGCAGTTTCGCGTCAGTGACAGTAGCCAACGTCAGCTGTTGATTGAGAAAGATCCCAGGTATAATGCGTTGTATTTCATTGTAATGTATTGTTCGGAATTGCATTGTAATGTATTGTACGGTATTGACTTGTAATGCATTCTACTGTATTGTATTGTATTGTATTGTATTGTATTGTATTGTATTGTATTGTATTGTATTGTATTGTATTGCTCGCCATAAACCATTGACAACCAATATAGCCGGGTGACTATGCATGTTCCAGTTCGTCAATGCTCACACGTTTCAACGCTATTTCACGTAACTGCTAGATTGTTTGTGAAGTCTTTTTGATGGATGCACGAAATATGTCTTCTACTAAAAATACAGAAAAAGAGAAACTTGTTTGTTTACCTCAGCTTGGCCAAGAATTCATCTATCAAGTTAACGCAGCACTTATTGACTGCAAGATTTTACCTGCTATTTACCAATGAACCAATTCGATCCATTGTGTCGATAAAATTTTCAATGCGGCTAAGGAATATTTTTTATCATTCCAAGCTATGTAAAAAGCATAAAGATAATTGCATCCATTTTTAATGCATCATAATCTTCTAGATTTTCATTTGACTTACTTAAGACAAGAGATTCCAAGTTCATTATTGCGCATTCGAACTCGAAACATTGTTCAGAGGTAAGCAAAAAAAAGCAGCAAAAAAGTTAATTACACTTTTTAGCCACAAAAAAGTATTTCATCTCCTACTTGCCTACTACCAAGATGCTTCAGAGGACTGCATACTTTAGATCACATTTGTTCAATCTTTTCATCGCACCGTTAGTAACATAACTGCCTATGTTTTTTAAAAGTTTACAGTTTAGTTACAATGAATCAGGCAATGATTCTGTATTGACTGAAATTAGAAAACATAAAGGTGCGATATGATCGAATTTGAATATTTTGTGAATAAACATTGAGATAAATTGTTTTATAGGTATACGTTCTCGATGCCAACTGTTCAAAACAAGGCTTTCGATGCATGGTCACTAAAGAGGATGGTAGTGAATGCTTTGTAGACCACTGGGGTGATATGTTTTATGCAATTAGAAAAAGTGGGGACGATGAAGATTATGGGGTAATGCTGCCCTTTAGCATACTTATTTCATCTTGCATCTTTTTAATAGTTATAGAGTGTTTTATTTTTCGCAGTTTCATTTGTAAATTCCTTTTGCCGGCTAAAAAAATGGCTTCAATCTTCCTAGCTATTTATTTTCATCTTTATTGTTGCCTTGATGTCTTTAATTTCTTGGGATTAATCGTAGAAGCATATTTAAAGCAAGAAGCGTTTTGCATGCTTTTAATAAGTTTTCAAGGTTTATAATTATAGAATACGTGAACTATACCCTTTCTGAAATCTACGTCCAAGCACGGAGAAGCATTTGAAATCTACGTCCAAGCACGACTGATGCAAAATTGTTTGTAGACTAAATATTTCTGATTATACTGGGATCGACTTTTCCACATTAGGTGTTAAAACTCAAAGATGAAACAAACGGTGCTGGTTGGCAGGAAATCTATACAACGAAAAAAAATTGTCGAGTATGTTAATGATCTTTTTGCTTCTTAAGGAAACGTTTTCGCAAGAAGTTTAGCGTCTGTAATTACATATCTCCATGCTTATGGGGTTTTCCTTTGACCGGCAGGAATCTAATCCAGAAACTGAAAGAACTAACTTATCTCTTCGTGATTTGAATGTCAACTGAAATCTGGGATCTTGATGATCAATTTTGTGATGGGAACAATTTAAGTTCACCAGTCTCTGTTAGTCAGCGAAAAAAACAAATACAGCCAAGAGGATGAGCTTGATCGGTTCAATGAACTTTATCGTAATGCGAACTCTGGTTTTTCGGTTTCGCATCCGCTTAGGTGCCCTGGACCAATCTGACTTTCTTTCTACTGCTGATCACCTTTCCTTGATATTCCATTTTTGACTTATAGATATTTAATATTTTAAATTATTCTTAATATTGGCAAGTCTTGCAGTTTTAAAGATACAAGTTACTCAAACTTTGTTGTAACTTTTTAAACCAGCATGGTTGTTATCTGATTGAATGCATTATTGGTATGTTCGCGTAATATTTCCTCTTCAAAAAAACAGATTAGCAGAATTAAAAAACCTTTCGCGAACGCTACACACCATTTCTGTTAGATTTTCTAAATTCATTCTCATCAAGCACGTGATAACTTTCGTTGTCTCTCTTCAGAAGTGTCTTCATGACATGGAAATTTATCACGATGGGCTGGTTCTATATGAGCTAGACAACCTTATTCCACAGTTGAGATTCATGCCCTTCGATGAAGATAAATGTGACCAAATCCACAAGGTAAGAGCGGATGTCCCAATTTCTAATAGTATTCCATTCAGTAGAGACAAAGATCGTGGTAGAATTTAATCTGGTAGATGTAAAGATATTCTGGTGGATCAACCAGATAGCGTGACTATTTAAATTTTAGTTGCGATTTATCCATCATTTTTACGCAAAAAATTTCATAAAATTTTAGGACAGCGTTCTTCTAATCGGTGGAAGATTTTTGCGTAATTATCCTCCTTCTGTAAACCATCTGAAAACCATCTGAAAACTTATCTGCTACCAGACCGTTTTCATATCGACAAGAAAAAATAACGGTCCTCCAATCACTCCCCCTCGGCTACTGGTGGACAAGCACCATAGAAGAGGAAACTTAGATTGTCTGTTTCTAATGTTCGTTTAACGCATGTCAATTAATTTGTGCTTAAGTAATTTCAACAAGGTCCGGTTTTCCTGTTGTGCCTACCCATAAAGAGCTATAAAATTCATGTGACGACTAAGAAATTTGGAATTTAACAGATTCTCCCAAGAGATTGTACTTGTATCAAGTTCTTGTAGTTATTGTATGGACAAGACTGTCTCCTTTTTCAGGCAAGTGACCATCCTTCAGTTATGGAATCCTTCTCAAACCAGGTATTAATTTTTTACGGACATGATTTGATTTTTTACTTTTACATATTTTGTTTTGAAGCCTGCTTATTTTCGAAGTTCTTTCTGTTTAAATTTCATACTTCAACCATTTTGCTGGTACATTATTGGGGTGCATCTGCTTCAATCATTGTCTGTTTTGTACCCCATGCCTTTTCCTTTAGACCATATATTTTAGTAGAGCGTGCCACTTTATATAGGTTTGTCATGCTGGTACATTAGAAACATAGCACGTTTTGTGTTTAAAGTGCTAAATGCTAATAACAAGAGACACACAAATTTAGATGCGGTTATATAGAATTTTTAGATCTTTGCAATCTGACTTAGTATTATCGTAATAAAGTGATGTGATTGCAATATCTGGTAAAAATTATTTGAATTTATTTGATTTACTTAATTGAATGCATCTTCGCTTTATGATGCATGCAGAGCCCTCAAGCCAACACAATACGATACACTATTACGTCACCAATCCAACCGGTTACGTTATTTGAATACGACAGAGCTAACGAATCTTCAGTATGTTTCTTTTTGAAACTATTACTTTCCTAGTTTATATCTTTTTTGTTGCAAGCGTTAGAGCCCTTTGCCTACCAAAATGCATGATATGTTGACTCCTTGATAATTTATCCATGTCCTATTACCTTCACTGTTATTCAATTTTCCTCAATTCTACACCTGCGAGTATACAATTGTTCGCATTTCAATTCGTATTTTGTTGAACCTATGATTAGCAATAAGACAAGTCAACCTGTTTTTAGTGGGTAGTGCAAAGTTATCTTCCAACTTGGAACTCTTCAGCTTTTCAGTGCAGGCTTCTTGAAAGCAGAAGCAAGGTTAGATATAATGTTTTTCATCAAAGTTTTGCACTTGAAGTTCCTATTTAACTATTTAATACTGCATTGTAACTTCAATGATTTTGTACCATATACAATATTTGCTATTTCACATTATCAATAGGTGTTATTATGCCATAATCATGGTCACATAGTCATACATTAGAAATTTTGTTATAACAAATATTTGCAGTGGGCTTTCCCTAATCTCTAAATACTTATTTCATTCCTTTTTTATCTTCATGGAACTTGTTGGTTTAGGATGGCACAAACATTCCTATGACAGTGTTTTTCAGCAACAATGTGAAAGACCTCAGTGAAGCTCCTGCCTTTCTAAATGTATATGGTATGCAAATCCTATATATAATTTCATTGTCTTGATTGCATATCAACAGTTTGAGTTAACTTTGCTTTTTCAGTAGATTTTTACAAGGAATCTACCTTTTGTCTTTCATATCTCATTTACTTGTTATTTGTGCATTTCACTTCAATCTGATGCAAGAGATTTGATTGTAAGCTATGCCAAAAACCACTAGTCAAACAACTTGCATTTATTTTCAAAGGATCATATGGAGAGCCAGTTAATATGAGGTTCTCGCCTGAGACAGCATTCTTGTTAATGAATGGCTGGATACTAGCCTTTCCACATGTGAGGTATGGCATAGTATGATATTGCAATCAAGCCAATGTGTACTGTTATGTCACTCTAAAGATGCTGCAACAGAAGCTTCAATCTTTCAGAAAATGGGGACTTACGTTATTGGATCTAGCATTCGTGTCTGCCTTTAATGTTCAAGTTGCACTTTGCTTTTTTTAAAGTACAATGTTTTTTAATTTGTTTTACAGCAATATTTTTAACTTTATTTTGAATCATTCTATCCAGATTCTATGATGTCTATTAAGCATTGCAAAAATCTTTGTTAATAAGCTGTTCTGGTTTTGTTTGTTTAATAGAGGTGGTGGTGAGTTTGGTAGAAAATGGTACAAAGATGCAACAAAACTTCATAAATGCAGAACATTTCAGGTCTCTATTCGTTCTGATTCACAGTATGCCATTCAAGTCCTAAAAAAATGTTTCTGTCTTTCTGTGTTGCAGTTTTTTTGGCACTTGTAGTACTAATGATAATATATGTTTTTTCGTTAAATAGAAATTTAGATTTTGAAACCAATTTAGAGGATTGTGAGATTAAAATAAAGTCTTTAATTAGAGGATGTTGTTATATATTTCAGGATCTTGAAGCAAGTGTAAGTTGTCTGCATGCATCTGGGTTTTCAGCCCCTCGTAAAACAGCTGTTTTTGGGATGAGTGCAGGCGCATTGCCAGTTGCTGTTCTCTGTAATGAAGCTCCTGACACTCTTAGAGCTGCGGTCTTGAAGGTACTTTGCTATTTCTAAGTTGTTGTCATTTAATTTAGACAGGCCCCATTTGAGATAGATAGGAATGAATAAAATAAACAGCAATTTGATTAGTACATCTGACGCTTTTTTCTTAAATGTTTTCACGGTCACCAGCTAATTTCATGCTTTGTCATAGTTTCTTGGCAGATTTACAGATACTGATTTGATGCTTAAATCATTTTTGTTATAATTCAATTAACTTTTCACTGTTTCTTAAGCAGAGAAGAGCTGTAAGTATGTTGTAGCAATGGCATTTAGATAAAGTTTTCCAAACGTAATTACAACTTTCTTTCCTTGGTAAGGCTCCTAGACTTAAGCAGATAATAGTTAATATTTTTTGATAAAAAATCACTATCTGAATTGTAGGTACCCTTTTTAGATGTACTGAACTCCATGTCAAATGAACGTATGGGATTGACAGTACAGGAATATGAAGAGTGGGGAAATCCTCTGTATGTATTTATTAACTGTTTTTCATTTATTCTAGAACATAATTAACCTTGTTTCTTTTGCCTTTTACTTATAAAGTATTATAAATAAACCCTGTTACCTTTTCAACTTGCATCTCCTTTAGCAATTTATATGTAAATATGTGTGTGTTTATAAAAATGTAGGTTAATTTTTTAGTAACTACATGCTAAATTTGTAAATGTATTGTTTATTCCATTGTATAAGCTAATTTTTTGCTTTAGGATATGGTAACATTCTTCAGAAGTTAACAAGCATAACAGACCACCAAAAAGAAGCAAATTTCTTAGTAACAATAAAAAGAGTAATGTTATCAGATAAATTTATAGTAAGAATAATTGGTTGGTATTCTTTCAATCTAGGAAGTCCAATGAAGATTACATCAACATCAAATCTTATTGCCCAGTTCAGAACTTAAAATTTTCAATGGTAAGCAATTTTTTATACTTATTTTGCATACAATGCATAATATCTGGCTTTGTTAAAAAAACTATACTATCTACACATCTACTGTCAATAACTCATAGACATTAATAAACATCAAAATTTAGAAGTTTAGAAACGAGGGCACTTTAAAGGCTCCTGGGACTCAGAATCAAAATGTGGCTAGGACCTTAGGTTACCCAGAAAATTATTGGTACAGACATTCAAAGAAGTTTTTAATACAAAGCCTGGAATTGAAGCTTAACTTATTAGAAGAATCAGCTATCAAGCCTAGCTGCATTGTGACAACTGAGAACTGCATTAAAATTTAATTTGCAAAGAGAAAAAATAGTATATTTTTCAGGCATCTAATTTCTTAACATGGTATGAGCAAGAAAAGATGGTATATCTAGTCGCAAAAACATACAAATTTGAGGTGCTATCAAAGAATTATGCATTTCGATGAAGAAACAATTTCTGTGTACAGTTTATTCAAGATCAAAATCGATTGCTCTTACTTTGGGCTCCTCATAGGGCAGAAATTATTTTCAAGAATTACTTCCCAGTAACAAAAACTTCATACACTCAAAAATTTCATCTACCATTAGAAAGTAAACATATCTTTAAATTAAACAAATTTTGATAAAAACCATCTTAATATATTTAAACTATTGTCAAAAAATATGATAGAACCATACATTTCTTTCTACATAATTTAGTCCGCTAGGCTTTTTTGCTTCAAAAAAGGGAAAAGTGCTTGTTTGTTAAAGTCATCTCATCGACAAATCTTGTCATTTCACTGTTAATCCTTGCATGTCTTTCAACTCGCGCCCAGCCTAGGTTTTTGAACGTATCTTCCTGCTTCCCTTCAATCCACCACCCATGATCCTGAGACGAAGTCATTGGCTTGCGGTAGATTTCGTTTGGGGCCATACTTGGTCGCTGGTGTTTTGTCAGCCGTTGAGTGTAGATGAGATGTGACCCTTTTGATTCAGAATTCGACTGGAGAACTGGTGTTGTGCGTTGAAACTGGCTGGGCGAATGGTTCTGTCTGGAGCTTAGGCCCTCCCGGCGTGTGTCTTCTTTGCTGCCAAAGCTTCGATTCGTCTCCGTGGTATATGTATTCTCCCGCAAGGAATCTTTAATAGAGTTTTGAACTCCTAACTTCGTTAGATTAAAGAAGGCCATTGGACTAATTATTGCTACAAGATGGAATGGTTATGGCTACAAAACTTTGGAGATGAACTGTTTGCCCGTCAAAACAACGCTGTTTTGTTGCCTGGCAACCACCAACAAGAGGCTGAAGCCAAAGGCAGTTGATTAACTCAACAGCAAAGAAGGTGAAGGGGAAAACAACCCAAAAAGAGCGAAACAGTTCTCCTTAGAGACCCTGCAGTTCCACTTTTCAGACTTGCGAGGCCATCATTTACCTTCTCGAAAGCATGCCTATGTTTGGCGTTTTTAAAATGCTAGGCGCCTAATTTGGAATTAGTTTGCAATTTCGTTTTCACTACCAGAAAATGTCTTTTCTCAATGGAATTTTACACATGCCTTTTTCAAGAAATAGGATATCAGTGACAAACTGAATTAAATGCATCACTGTGTTAATTGGGCGATTGTTAGTTCTGGGTGCAGAAATCAATTTCTGTTTCATGTTCTTAATACCAGTTATGCTTGAACTTGAATGCATTTGCAGTGTTGGGAATGCTGAAAAATCGTCAGTGTGATGCATACTCGGATCGCCTTTTATTTGTACAGGACTTCCCATCAGTTTACTTGACTTCATATTTGGATGACGAGCGAGTCCCGGCCTGGATGCCATTAAAGTGGGCCGCAAAATGGCGAAAATGGCCTAGTGAGAATTCGGGCAGTGACTGTAACAATCTTGTCCTCTGTCGAATATACGACCAAGGCGGTCATTTTGGTAGTCCGCATTTATCACACGAGGCTCAGGTATGTGGTAGTTCGCTTTCTGCACTCGAATTAAGTCTAGCCCGGACTTCCATTAGCAATTAACGGACCAGGGAATTAAAAGACGAAACAACACGAAAAACTTGTTTATCATGCTAACCATGGAGAACTGAAACTAAAATGTGTCATGAGAGTTGCAAGCATCGCAGTTTAGCATTTTAGGAGAAAGGATACTGTTTGAAGTGGTGCTTGAAGTTACCAAAGTGTGTATTTGAATTTAAGCTCGATTCATTGATAAATCGTGTTGTCTGACTTGCATCGCATGAATAACTTCGTATCTTTTTTCAGCAAGTTTGATTGTAGACTTCTCGACTATCATAGTTGAAACTCCTTTTTTCAGATGAGCGAAATGATAGCTTTCTTGTACAAGTCTCTGGAGCTGCCGGTGAATTTTAAAAGTACGTCTCAACAGGAACATTAAGACAGTCAATAATTTATAATTTTTTAAAATTTGTTTAATCTTATAATAGATGCGTGCGATATTGAGTGGTTTATTTTACTAGTTGTCTTATACTGCTTTGACGTAAAATTTGATGACATTATCTCAGACTGATAACTTTGGCTGGAGCATCCTAAAATTAAAAATGAATCTTTTTCTTGCATTCTATTTCATCGCTTTAACGAACAAAATACACATTTTAAGACTTCCAAGTCGAACCTTTAGTCAAGAGGCAAGCTAGAAATAAAAGCATTGTGTTTATCATAATAGGAATCGTTCGAAATCAATTTAGGAATTACTCCTAGATAATACCAAATGTATTAAGGAAATACTTACAGCTTTTTTTTAAGGCTCAATGCAGTAAAAGAAGTCAAAGCGAGGTGTTAACTGAAAGCGCATTGAATAGGTTTGTGAGAAGCGCAAAAATGTTGTAGATTCCACTTACTACCGCAAGCCTATGGAAGTGGTTTTTGTGAGTTCAAATTTGCCTCTTCTGCTTTGAGAATCTTAAGCGGATTCAAAAATTGCTGTGTTGAAAAGAAGATGCAATAAGATTGAAAGAAGTCTGTTACTTTTTGCTTCCAATGGGAACAAACCCTAAACGAGGTTATTTTGTGTTGATGTGAAAACTCAGTTCGGATAACGAAATGGCGGCAGATGGTCAGAGCGGAGGCTTAAACATGGATGGAAACAAAGCCATGTCATCAAGTAAATGTTTCGCCCTTATATCCGGAGATAAACTATTGCCTTAATTCTGGAATCTTCTTATTCACTTATAATTCTTTTCAACCTTCTTACCAGGATATGGCCTTGCCTTGAGTAGGCCTTGCAGTTGCTATGTTAATGGTGGGAAAACGTTTGAGAGCTGTTTTTCAAAGTAGCTAAGAATACTCTTGAGCTGTGTTAAGGTGCTTATGGGCAACATAGACCATCTGAGATATGAGTTTAGGCCCTGTTTATTTGTAACATATGCCCTTTAAAGCAATATGCAATATATTGTAATGCGATCACAATTGAGCATCAGAATTCCGAGCACAATGACGAATTTGCAAAACTTGTTATAGTTATTATTAGTACTGAAAACACCCTAATGCTTTTTTCAAAAAAAATTATATAGTTATGTTAACAGAGCATTAACAGAATAATTTTACTCAATCTAAGAATGAACTTGTTGTTTTAAGCATGCCAATTTCTCGCTGTTCAACTCTGTTAACAAAGATGCGGCCAGGAAACCTGAGACAATATTCAATAAGAATTAGCACGATGGGTGAAGTTTTCGAGAGCTTCTAGAAATGTATCTGCTCAAGTGTCTTTAAGACCACGATATATCAAGCTTTTTTATATGGTGAAAAAGACCTGCTTATACCTTTTGCAAATGAATATTTAGTTTGTGTTTTAAGCCACAAATAGAGTAGAAGCCATGAAGTCAAAGAAAGACATTTTTATAGAATGTCAACGCTTTGTCTTAAAAAATGTTTCCATTTTAATAAGATTTCTCAATTTTTCTGCCAAGGCATACTTACTAAATGTTTATTTCATTGTAACACAAGGAGAGCTTTATCTAAATATACATAGAGATATTGCAACTTCTTTTGCAGAAGAGACTTAATTCTCAAGCGAAACAGGCTCTTGCTTAATGGTTTTTGTTGACCAAGATTTAAAGCCACGACAAGCTGTTATGTCTAGAAGGAGAACTGACACCAAATAGAATACACAATAAGTTATAATAGAGGAGAAAGCTAATTGCTTATGACAGCATTCAACAAACCATCTTCATTTTAATTCAGAAGTTTTCCACAGTTGTGTTGGAAACTTTATGGTTTCTTCTAGATTCAAGATCTAATAAAGATCTTATTAAATGAAAATCTAACATTCTTCTTAACATAATACATTCATTATTGTCTTGGAGAAAGGTCAAATTTTTTTGCTGCTATAATGATTTTCAGTCTTCAGTTTTCTTATCAGATTATTAACTATTGAGATTCTTTAGGTACTATTGAAAGTCATGAAGTGCATCAAATTTTGGAAAGTAATCAAACCTTTATAGTTAAGGTCTTCATAGTATCTACTGTATAATACAAGGCAAAGGGTTGTGAGGTTATCCAATGTGTCTTGAATCTTTACACAGAGTTATTCAAGTCTTTTTCATTCGCCACATTATACATTCTGTTTGAAATTAATTTAGAATTTTCAAATAAGGTGTGAATTTCAAATGGAAGATGCCTTTTTCTGCCTTAAAACCTGGGAAAACAGTAGCAAAGCTTTATTTTGATAGAATGAATCACAAATATTGCTGGAAAAGGCCTTAGGTGCAATTGGTTTTATCATTAGGCTGCTTGTTTGTGCTTTTATAACTAGTTCGGTATTGGTGCTGAAATTGGTTGGAATTGGTGATAGTTAGTCTTAATATTTAGCTTAAGCATTAAAATGCTATGGTACACTTTCAGTACACTAAATGATATGGTACACTTCCATGCCCTTTTTGAAAACTCAAATACCTTTTGCAATTAAGTTTTATTTTAAGAAATGATGCTTGCTTTGTTTCGTTGTAATCTATAACTAAGTGTAGAAGAATGCAAAAATTTTTTGCTCCTCCATTTTCCAAGTAATAACCTAGTGCCAATGAGCATGTTTTTGTGTATGTTACAAAAATGTTTCCTTAGTTCTTTATTAAAATTTTGTAAACAGTAACTGCATGCTAGGTTTTAAGCTTTCATTGTAGTCTCTAAATTGTCAGATGAAATTCTCTTGCATAATTTTTTCAGAAACTTATCCTTTCTTGTAAAATAGCATTAAACTGTTGATTTAAACTGTTGTTTTTGTATTATTCAAGGTGGAGATGCTGAATCAGGGAGGGATGAATTGGTACACATGATTTTTTACTTCTTTCACTAAATTGAGTGGGCAATGGCAGTATGAACATTTCTTCAGTAATTAATGTTGTTTTCATTATACACTTCCCAATGTTTTATTGGAAACCCCTCCTAAATACCCAACCTCAACAATCTTTTGAGAAAATTACAGCCAGGACATCTGGTATCAGACTATCATTCCAAACATAATTTTTATCACAGACTATGTATCAGGAACAAGAGGGAAAAATATATTGTTTTTATCAGTCAAAGTAAACTTCTAAGGCCTACAGTTTGAATATTCTTCTGCTGCATTAAATTGCTACATTTTGACATCAAACTGCCTGTTGTATAACTTTAGAATTTAATTTTATTGGCACATTTATACTTTGACTCTTCAATCTCTAAAGAATAGTGATTCACATTGAAATCAGTGGAAAACAACATTCAATGTTGCTCTTTGTAACCACAGATTATGGGTTGTTGGTTAAGACTTCGTAATTGGCAGTTTTAAAGTACTTGGGTTTATAATGCTTGAAAATGTCAATTTTTGTGGAGGTTCAGAAAGAAATTAATGCATAATTAAAAGTTTTAACTGTTTCAAACTTGATAGAAATATTTCTTGTTCATTTTTTACAGAACCATACCTCTTCCCCAATGATGGAGGCTGGTCTCGTAGATAGCCTGCAGGCATGTTTTTGAAAAATTCCATCTTTCTTATTCTTTTCTTGTGGTTGGCCCACTCTCTCTTTTATTTAGCATGCTTTTGATTAAACCTGACATTCAATAAAATGTAGATTTCAAGTATCATAAATTTTGAAAATTTGGTTCATCATGAATTTATTATGACTGATTCTCCAGATTTATATTCTTATTAGAGATTTTCAGTTTAATTCTATTCTTCTGAACTTGACTTCAGTCTGGTTCTACAGAAAATACTTTAAAACTAAATATCAAGCAGAAGACAAACAAGCCAGTTTAGAGCTGACAGAAGATAACCTTCTTAAAGATGGAATAAAAGCCAATCTTCTTAAAACCATTTATTTTTGTTCCTTTGGAAATATTTTCTTGTGATGCAACACTCCACCAATCCACTCATACCTTCAGTCCACACATTTGTGCCATTCTGGTGTCATGTTTTGGGCGGAAGTAGCTGTAACCTTTTTAACCTTGAATGTAAAAGCCTATTTTTTAAAATTGAACAATTGTGGATTTTAGAAAATTATCGCAGAAGAAAAGGATGCCACAGATGCAAAAAGGGCAAGACGAGATGTGAGGTGGATGAGCACCAGGCCATACTTAGATCAAACTGTTGTGCCAATTCTTCTTCAAGGATTAATTGCTCTGTCGAAAGAAAGGTAGTCCTTTGACTTTTTTGACCTTTTCTCTTTTACAGTTATTCAACAACCATTGTTTACCCCCAGAAAGCTCCAAACGCAAGTTAGCTTGTAGCTTTACGCTGTTTCAAACTAATATTTCAGATTTTGTTCTCTAGCAAGGGTTATGTCCTGCACCAGTCTCTTGGTGAACAGAGGAGCTGAGTTGAATATCAAGCAGACCTTTTACGAGAATGTCTTGTGTAGCCAAATTTTTGATCAACTGTGGCTTCCTATTTATTGAGAGGTATCACACATGCTCATTCAAAATGCAATGCAGCATATGCTTTGCATTTTCACTGTTGCTTTGCTAAAGATAGTATTTCATTTCCAAACATGCCATTTGCGACGCCCAGCTGAAATGCAATTGCAGTTTTCTGATGGCCCCAAAATAGAATATTGTTCCAAAATTATATGATTAGGTACCAGTGCAACTGTCTTTTCTTTCCCCTAACTGTTGGTAGAATCTTTTTCATTTAACAGTTGATTCTCTTTGCATCTTAGGCCTCCGGATCCCATTGAGTACCTTGCAACATTTCTCCTTCGCAACAAGAACGCTTATGATAATCAGCAGCCACCATCGTGACCTCTGTCTTCTGCAGGGCCTGGGTATGACCACAAGTAAACCTGAACACTGTATAATTTTTTGTTCGTCTCCTCACCTTCTCTTGCTTTACGGAATGTCTTCTGGGTACTTTTTTCTGTATGGAAGTATAACTAATTGATTGTGTCGTTCTTTGATATAAATTATTGTTACTTCTGGATTTCTTTGTGTTTTTTGTAGTTCTATTTAACTGATCTTGTCGGTCGCCATCTCCTTCAGTTTAAACATGCTCAACCCTTTCTGCAGAAATGCTTCAAGTATTTTTTAGCAGGACTCTTTCGGTTGAAATTTTTAAACAAAGATAATCATGAACTGAACATTTATCGAAGATCTGTTAAAATGTTGAGGTTAGATTAAATACTTCCAGCTAGAAGTATATAGAAAGAAATCACATTGTTGTGGAAGATCTGATTGGGGTGACCTACATTTTAAAGTTGTTTCCAAACTTGCTTACAATCAGTCATGATTTTCAACTTAAGATTTGAGGACCAACGGGAAACACGTGATTGACCATTGTATTCCGGACAAAAACTCAACGAAGAGCCCAAAGTTTACGGGGCTTTAAAATTTATGCAAGCAGGGTTGAAGTAACAAAGAATAAATAGGGTGTTAGCAGGGTGTACTTAATACGCACGAATGAAGGATTTTTTGGCATGAAAAGGAAATGGCAATCACAGGGTAGCATATAACGGGGATTTGGGGTGTGACACCCACATTCAATCGCTCTGTTCCTAAGAAATCAGCCTGCAATTACTTCATAAGGAATATACTTTAAAATGCTATTGTGTCCATAAGCACACGAAAATTGTTTCAATTTGCATTCCTGGAAAATCGTCGTGGGGCTCATATTAACCCGGGTTTCATACAGTGCACGTAAACAACAAGGATGAAAAATGTTTTCAGCCAATCAGATTGTTTGTTTACATACGTCACGAGCCAATTAAAACGCGTAAAAGACAATAGAAAACTGAGGAGAAAATAGACTAAATCGATCGCAAAATTGACTTGCTCACGTAAACACTTCTTTGTTGATAATGACGACGAAAGAACAGAGAGACAGAAACGACTTCGTTTCAATTTGATAACATTGTCTTGCTTGGTGTAACTCTCTGTTCTACATTCTTTAATAGTTTAACTCTACGAAAACATTTAGATTTTACAATACCTGAAAGTTACAATACGGGAAACTAATTGTAAAAGCAATATATGTGTAAAATGATAGTTAATGAATGCGAACTAAATTGAAAAAATTTACCCTGATTTTTAAAGGAGCAATTCACAGATTCCTTCCGTAAGACATTCTTAATTAGCAAAACGAACATCAATTTCTGTGATACATTCAAAATTCACAATGAAGCATTGTAGAAATAAAAATTCTTAGAAGAAAAGAGAATATTTTCGGAGAAGAGAGTTTCCTAGGCTTGGTATGGTAAAGCGCTGCTTGAAATAGCCATGGATAGGAGTGGCCTATTGGCTTCAAAAACCCATAAAAATACCGGGCATATCCACCGAAACGCACAAAAAGTACTTTGCTACATTCTTTTATTGTTTGCATCTTGTTTCTCATTCCCTTCCGTCGCACGCGTTATTTTAACAAGCCAAAGCCCAGGTTCTAACCAAAAGCACCACCATCTAGTTAAAAAAAGGAAGACACGATTCGCCATGACATCCTTTGCAATAACACAATATTTTGAGATTATTTCAGCAGTTTGAAGACAATGGGCGAGGCCTTCAAAATATTTCACAACCTTCGTTCAACCCGCCATTCTTCACCTTACCAGCCTCGTTCAAATAATTTAACAGCAAGACAGGAGATCGTGTCAAATGGATGCCAAAGTTGCAGAAAATATGGTGTGTCGCGGACAGATCTAGTCGTGCAATCGTGAGGCAGTCGTATTAAAACCAAAATAGACTGCTGCTGTATCGGTGCGATATATTTTTCTAATGTCGTTTTACGTTTGCACGAGGAACCGCGCAGCAGCCTCCTTCGGCGCGGTCACTTACAACAAATACCTTGTACATATTTCAACAGCTAAGCTATCGACAAGTTTGGAACAAAAGGTCGACGCTATTACTTCTATATTTTACATTGCTCCACGAGAGAACGTCATTCCGTGCATGGTACACAGTGCTGTCTGGGGAGCTTATTGTAGGAATAATACCATGTCCGGCAATGCTTTAATGAGGGACAGGATAGGGTCAGTCTGACTTAAAATCGCTTCGTAGAAGGCGATTAAGATGCAGGAAGGGGTGCAGCTTCTTGGTCAAACAATGAAAATTCTTGGGTCGGTTTATTCTGCGAAACAACATTAGCAACTGGAAACACGTTTTCAGAGACTGTTTAAATACATCTGCAGAAAGAGATGCTGAACGTTATACGGTAAAGTACGGCGCAAAGGGGGCCTGGGGTTGAGCCCCACAGACAAGCCACGTGGTCACAACATTGAGGTTTAGAACTGAGGCTGTAAAAATGAGATGTGGCATCAGAAGATGTTTAAAAAGATGAATGCGAGTATTCGACTGCTCCTTTTATGAATGCACAGCTCAGGGTAACGATTCTCCGGGGTCCCAGGGCCTAAAGTACCACAACACAGTAGTGCTAATACGATATACATTGAAAATACTCTGTCTAATAAACCCGTTAAAAAGAAAAAAAACATATCAAGTAGACTGCGCGACACAGAGCACGAAATCATTTAAAACGCTTTACAAAATATTTTTGTATAGCAATGAGTCATTTGGATCTCAAAAATTTATTATGTCGATATACAATAATTTGCAGTCTGGAAAATAACTCTTGGCTGAGAGGTAAATTTCATTCGATCACCTTTTCATAAAAACGTTAACTCATCTGACATCACGTGACAAAGTTTTCCGTTGCCCGCTTGGTCACCGGCTGGGGTGGGCAGCCTTGGCCCGTCCTTCTCCAACTCCAAGTTCTCTAACAGCGTAGGTTTTCTACTCGGAGAGAATGGTAGTCTGGACGTCGGTAGACTCGTCTTTGGCGACGGCGTGGAGGCAGGACTTTGCGACGACGAGCTGGCGCTGGAGTTGGGAAACGCTGAGCTGTTCGCAATGGTCGATATTTTGGGCGAAATGGCGAACTTCCTGCGATTCTTGTTCTTCTCGTCGGCGTGAAGGTCGAGCGTGTTCGGTCGCTCAGGCCGGTCGAGGTCCTGCGACTGGGATTGCAATGAGCTTCCCGAAAGGTTGCGATTGATTGAATCCAGCTCCGGATTCGAATAGCGAAACAAGCGCGAGTTGCTGCTGGGCCGACTGTCCTGCGACGGACTTGAAAACGGGTCGTACTCCTCGCGGTCGCAAATGATTTCGTACGACCGCAGTGGCGACGCGATGTCGTCGAGGTCGATCAGATTCGGGTGAGAAGACATTACGATTTGCCGCGAATTCTCCCCATCGGCGTTCTTTCGATAGGTCCCGTAAACGATCGAGTTGGAATCGCCTAGTGTAATTTTGTTCTTGTCGCCCGCCGAAGTCTTGCGCGATTTATAGTTAAAGTTTAACGAGGATATTGACGAGTCACGACTGCGCCCTCGGCTTAGTTTTCGTAGCTGGAAATCGGGGTTTTCGTTCATAGCCGGCGTTAGGTCGATGCCGAGGGCCGCGGCGATTATAAGTCCCGCCTGGCAAATGGCACGGTAGCGAAATCTGGCGTACTTGGCAGGGTACGAAGTCGAGTGCTCGTGGAGTGACAGGTCAGAGGTCAAACTGTCTACTGAAAAAGACGAGAGGAATGTCAAATCACGTGGCTGCTAAGGCATCGAGCACATGGTAAGATTGTCTAACTTAAGACGACTACTCGAGTGACGTTCAGTCGCTAAAGACGAACCAAGCTATTCAAAGGTTAACTTTAGCCAATTGCTGTTACGTCCTAGATGCGTACATTTACAGTTAAGTGTCAGTGGCTAATAAATCATCATTAGATTCATTCGTCATAACTGGACTGAGCTACTCAAATATCAAATATCGTTTACTGAGTCCGCAGCAAATTCCTGGTTTCCCAGAACAAAACTACTACCGCTTTGAAAAATTGAAATATGGAAAAACAATCAAAGTCCAGGGTCCTATCTATAATGTTTTTGAAATATTTGTCATTGTATCAGCACAGGCTTTCAAAGAAGAAATTCAATACGAAAAATTCCTAATCAAACATTTTGACAAGAACCCATCCATCGAGGTAGAATGATTCCTTTCACTCAATAAACTGCCTTCTGATTCATCTTTCTTCTTCGACACTGTGACATTTAGTAAATGAAAAACCCTTGAAGCCAGCGAAAGGCGAAAATGGATGGGCGGTGAAGGTTAGAGTCCTGAACTGGTTTGTTTCTAGGATAAATCAAGGGAAAGACCATAAACACATACTCAGGTCTTCGGAGCCAGACAAGTCAATCAACGTTCGATCGAGAACGCCAAGATTCGGAAAGGACGAAGCTCTTCCGTTGTTGTCGGAGTAGATGCGCGATCTGTTCTTCGTCCGCCTTCTCTCTTTGTCCTTTTGGTGCACCGAGCTTGGTCCCCATGTCCGGCCTTTCTTTCCGGACGTTTTCAGCGACTGGTCATTGGCAGCATTCACTGAAAGCAAATAGATACATGCATTTGCAGGGTGCTTAATTCGGCTGTATTGGGTTGCATGCAGATGCGCTTCAATTTATTGCTGCTACAACAATATTACTGAACTCCCAGTAGTGCCAAAGGCAAAGATTGAAACACATTATCAAACATGAAATGGCGTCACAGAGTTATTGCAAACATGACTTGAAAACTCCTCCATCCTGAATTCGCGTTAATCAACATCCTTGCACCAAAAAGACTTCGTTCCTTCTCAGAATCAAGACACAGAGCTTTGCGATATCTGATAGCGCCTATTGGCCAATCTGAGCTCTTGTATTGCTGCGTGATTTCTAACAGATAGCTGAATGATTAATCTTTTCAAGCAAGCATAGTATTGCAGCTCAAACTACTACCCGCAAAGGCGTGCGTATGCTGGCCCCTTAAAGTGACTTTGGCCAGGCAATGTAAGCGTAGATGATTGATGGAAATACACACGTGACAATAATCGCAATCTGCTTGTCCCTGGTGACTTCGGGGGCACGTGGTTGCCGTTAAATACCCCACCCTTCTTGTCATTCTTCTCGTCTGTCGGGGTGGATGTCACAGTGTAGCGATGCTTGAAGCCTGTCATAAAGATGGAGCCGCATTAATATCGACTGTTGTCAAAAGCATTCCCACCATTCCTTTTCAGCCTGCGCAGATATTTTACACATCTACATCATCAGAACACAGGGGAGCAGATGTAGATCATTCTGCTATGCATGATACAATCTTATAGCTAAACTGTGATAATTCAAGCTATCAAGAATGATGTACAATATGCTGTCCATTTTACTAATATGTACAGCAAAGTGGAAAACAGCAGAGCCTGTGCAAGGCATAAGCGTCTTCCTCGATAGAAGTGCTACTAGCAGCAAACCAGTAAACATACAGACGGGAAGGAGTTTCACAAGGGGAAGGAGTTTCACAAGGGGAAGGATTTTACGAAAGACGACTTGCGTGATTTCGACCAATTAACTTTGCGAGCAATCCCTCTTCAGGCACAATCATTAAGCCTCAAAAGACAGTGACGCAAATTTCCACCAGTGAAAACATTCAAAATGGACATAAACAACTTGCAAGCTCTATATCCAGGCTCATTAATGAGAGCCAAACCGACCTGTTGGTCCACTGATGCTTGTCTTGGAATACTTGAAAAGCCGCCTTCTCTTTTTTGGCAAAGGCTTTTTCTGCTCCTGTTTTAGAGAGTAAAAATAGGATTGCATATCTGCAAAGCTGAATACATAGTATATAAAAAATTAACAGTAAAGTTAATATAGTTCATGATTCCAAAGCAGATATTTCAAAGCTTATGCCATGGTCAATAATCACACATGTATGAGATCACAGAGGTGCTAAACTGAGAGATTTAAGTTTTCTTCAAAGTGTAAGCTTGGGGTTTAAACTGTTTCAGCATTGTCAATTTGTCACATTTCTAATCAAACGATGAGATAAACGTATAAATAAATGCCTTCAAAAAGGACATCTCTTTTCAAGCCAGCTCAGTTAAAAAAGCTGCCGTGTTGATGTTTTTAATTTTGTACATTTACGCCCGAAGAAATAAAACCGAAACTTTTAAGAACATTGCTTTAAAACAGAATTCACAATCGCGTGGAAAAGCCCTCAGAAGATTAACTAAGAAAGATGGTAGTGATTGCAATGATATCCGGTTCAATCAAACTGAATTCCACATCGAATACCCCATTTATATAGCGAATAGCTCATTTGCATTGAATAAGATAGCTGACACTGAACACCAAGCAACATGGCATCTTCTGCGTCAAACTTACGCTCGCCTGTACGACTAAGAAGATTTCCCGCTCCAGAAGCTGACGTTCTCGTTGGTTAAGCTCCTCCTCTCTTTTCTGCAAAGTCGCCAGCTGCTTCTTTTGGTCACTTTCAATGCGAACAAGTTCTTCTTCGCGACTTGAAAGCTCCTTCAAAACGAGGTTAGTGATAAGTAATAGGCACGTATTAAAGCAAACAATGTTCAAGGGACACGGAGTTCATCAAAAAGATTTTTTTCAAATTGCACTGGATGACCGGTCACAACTGGTCAAAACCAGACTTGCCCCTCCCCCTGCTATCAAAGGGGCCACAGAAGGGTAATTTACAATTTAGGGAAAATTACTGTTGTTGAGCCGAATAGTGAAAACCCCATTCTAAACAATGTAAGTACAAATCTATAAGCACAAGCATTGATTGTGATGCAAATTACCTGAATAGACCAGTAAATATCATGCCCCATGGCTTACTAACAACAACAGGTATAAAATTGTGGACATTTCGCAATGCAATTGACAACATTTAATTATTGTCTTGACAGTTGCGGATCCCTATAGTGGACATGTTTAATAAAAGTGATGAATAAGTCTGATTGTGAGCGAATGCTTAAGCACCAGTTGCTGCTGAATAGTCTATAAGGATAGGCAAAAACAAGACGGGTAGAAACCTTCTCTCTCTCTTTTAGCTCGTCAAATATTCGTTCGATTTCTGCCTTCCAGGATTCTTGCAGAGATTTGAAGGAGTCGGCAGCCGTCGCTGGGAAATCCGAGCAAGCAATCGTTTCCAGACTGCTCAAGATATGGGGAAACAATGGCCTTTCATGGGCATCCGATTTCCAGCAGTCTAAGGATTGAACATTATAGTAAATTACATCGAAGGATGGACAATGAAAAGCAACAAAACAAATCGTTTGTGGGGAAATATCACGTAACGAATTGCAAATCATATAAAAGCAATAATACGGCATTGTTATGAACACAACCGTTCGGGTGAAATTTATTGCGATAAAGTCAAAACAGTCAAGTAAATGCTGTTCGCTCGCCTCAGAAGCGATTTTCACTGACACGAGAAGCCCGAAAACCCTTAATAGCAAGCGCGCGATTCCTTTTAAGGAATTCATATACACGCGCGGAGAAGACAATTAATCACATTGTGGCCTTGAAAATGGGTTTCATGCAAATCGCTACAACCCCTTTGTTGACGCGCTGAATTGATGTGCGGTGGCGCCCTGCGGGATACAGCAACAGACAATTAGAAAGCCTCATTTAAAATTAAACACTGCGAGCTGACATAAGCTATGAAACGCGTAGATCAAGACAGCTGGGTCATTATGAACAACATTAGGCCTTATCAATATTCATGAATATCCAACTATACAACGCAACTGGTTGTCGGCTGAAAACCACTGGGCTTGCTAACAGTTTTCATTTAAATGCAGAGGCCCGTTAACAATGCTGTGGTCGAATTCTTTATCAAGTTCATAATTCATTCGAAGCTGCCCGGGCTATAACTGGCGACAGGAAAATGAATACAGGCCTATTGTCGCTACCAGGAATTGCCTACGTAGGATAGGAAACTACTGATGGCCGTTCGCTTCAAGTTCCAGAAAACCGCTGTACCGCCATGCCGCGGGTGCTTGAGGACGACGCTGGGATATGGCACCCGCTTCAAATGATGCTCGGTTTGATACAAAGCTATTCCAGGAACTCGAATGTCTTGCGGAGCAGCCCAGTCCTGCGGAGCAGCCCAGTCCTCCAACTATCACTACTTTACATACGTATTTTCATCAACTATCGTTATTTTTATCAACTATCATTACTTTAAATACGTATCTTTATCGACTATCATTATTTTTATCTGTCGCGCTGGGCTAAATGCCCTAGGCCTACTCAACAACTCGACAGTCCTACAGAACTTTGATGACACAGTCTTCAACTTAATTTTAGCTCTTTCATAGCTTTCCAGATAATACTCCGCAAGCGAGGCTTAGGACTTAATAGCTTCAATGATTGAAACTAGATGTAGGAAAAACAGAGATTATTTTTAGATAAAAAGAGCATATTTATCTTCGGCTCGTAAATGTTCTCAAATTTTCGGGATTTTTCTAGTTCAAATTCAATATTGCTTTCGTGTAGAGAAGAAAATTAGTAATCTTCAGAGGAGAAGTTTACAAAATCTACCTGAAAGAAGAATGGCTAGCATTCGCAAGAGTGTAACTTGATGACGCAGCTCATTAGACAGGTGTGAAAAATACAAAATAACTTCTTATCAGCCAAAAAGGGTCATAAGGCCTTTTTTTGTTTCAATATCAATGGACGACTCGATGGTTTAAAAGGTCATACCACGAAAAATTTCCTCTAGAAATTAAACTAAGTTCTCTTTTTATTGACTTAATTTGATTCATTGATTGAGCGTCAAAGCGATCGATGCTCCATTATAAACTCGAAGGAAAATGTTCAGGTAATATCAAACAACTGAAATTACACTATGAACCTATGATAACGTAGAATTGTATTTCTTATTTCTTGCTTCCTTGTCCATTGTCTCTAGACTTAACTTTGTTTACCAAAACAAGACGTATATCCTCTTTAGTACGAAAATGTAATCAAAACCACAGCACTAACTCTAAATTCGGACCCCTAGCCAATGCACGGCTTCTTCAAAGCCTCCGCTGGAGCGTGTGACGTCAAGACAGAAGAGCAGATTGAAACGGTACAAAAGTGCAGCTTCTTGGCAAGATTTCTCGTTCAAGGTAGAAAGTGGACTTACCTTCCATGATGACTGCGAAGCCGTGGGGGCACGTGGATGGAATTGGCAGGGTGAGTTTGTTCATGGCAACACCGTATGCGATGGCGAGGTTCTCGATGCCGTGGTATGGGATTTGACCGGTCAACAGCTCCCACAACACAACACCGTAGCTGTAAGGAAAAAACAGAAATATTCGAGAGAAGGTCAGAGATAGCTTTGTCAGTGACGCATCTACCCATGGGCCTACTAGGTCCGGGTCCAGGGGCCCACAAGACTTTTGACTTCAGCGGGCCCTGAGCAAAGTTTTGAAAAACCTATTGCCGCTGATGAAATATTGGAAGCATGAAACTATTTAATTTGGTAGATTTTATAAGGGGCCCGAATCAAACCTGGGCCCAGGGCTTCGGCAGTCTTGAGTGCGGAGCTGAGTTTTGTGATTATCGTCGGAAGCAAAATGGCGAAGGTATATGCTAGTGCTTTAAAAGTTGAGAAATCTGACCCCATCGAATAAACTGTAAGGTTATTTGGCTGTCAGGCTTTTCTGCTTGTGCGGTGATGTTTGGAAATGGACACTGCTGATGCAGTACTCGCGTTCAAGAAACAAAATTGCATGTCTACTCAACAGACAACAGACAAAGAAATCAGTCTACCCAGGAAACAAAATAACCTAAAGAAATCTGTTAGCCACAGGAATCAAACAGGAGACCAAATTGCCCTCAAAACACGAGAAACCCTGTTTGCGTTTTCAATAGTGATCTCCCGCAAATGGCGCGCTCACTTGGAAAGAAGCCAGGGTTCGCAATGGCGTGATGCAGCTTTTAAACCACGAGAAAGCTCGCATGGCTTCAAGGGCGATGTCCTGACTAAACCGCGGTCTTTGGCCTACAGTGCTGTCCATCAGAAATGCAAACACCGCTTTCGAAAGACTCCAGAAATAACACAAAGAGCCCATTGATGCAGTTGCTTGTGTGTAGATTGGCAAAACGACTCCCTCGCCTGCGTTTCCTGCTGGTTCCTTACCAATTCCGATACATGACAAGAGCTTGCCCTTCAAGACCCCGCGATTTGTTCGCAACGCGCGTGGCTCAAATCGGACCAAAAGAGGTCGTGAGGCCAAGGATCTCCCATGCATACGACAGAAAGCGAGTGCAAACACCGGGGTTTTGGATTATTGTATATGAGCAAGACAGATTTTTAGTCACACAAAATCGCTCCTTTATTTTTCTTAATTTTGCCTATATAATCTTATAGGGCCACTCAAAATTTTGCAAATGTGGAAAATCAGGGTTACAAATTGCCGGATACAAAAGCGACAAGAGGGAAAACTGTCCTCAAATGTATTTGGCTTGATATCGTAGAAGCAACTTTAATACGTTAAAAATCCCACTCATTGGAATGTGCGTTCTTACAAAATTTCTTTAAATTGCAAGGGGAATTCGCAAGACAATAATCAATTGGCAGCACAAATACGACCGTCACTCGAGTATGATTGGCCTAAGGCAAATTATTTAAAAAGTAACACTTGCAAGCGCCTTAGGCCATATTCGCGCGAAAGACATAACTGGTTTATAAAACTAAAACTGTGCTAATTTGTCAATGAAAGACTCATTTTTATTTGACAATAAATCCAACGTTATTTGAAAGCACACCAAAATCATTATGGTATCCTTGGAAGACCCCGGCAAACTGGTGATATATTTCCAGATATCCAGGCGGGAAAATCTTAAAAAACAGGCGACGCAATTTATTCGAATTTCAATTCCGTCAATGCAGCTGGCATTACAGGTAAGAGCCCGTCGAAGCCTGTATTCGAAGATTCCTCCTGGGCAGCGACAATGAGGATCCCTTGGGCGCTCGCGGAGTCCCACGGGTATCTAACTGCTAAAGCTCGTGAGCACGTGTTCAAGTCGGTAAGAGGACAAATGACTTCTTGCCGCGCGGCCAAAATGATGATGGGGAAACCAGCCTTCGATCTTACAAGGCTCTAATTGGGAAAGCAGGCAAGAAGTGCTTTTCATAATACACGAGAAATTAAACAATACTGCTAAATTGGTCAAGGCTCTGTGGGAAAGAGAAAGACGTAGCATCCAGCATCGACCAATTTGTTGACGGTGACATTTAAACCCTAAAACCCTAGGCAAGCCTCTCTAGGTCCGAGTAGAAAACAAATGAATAAATAAATGAAAATAATAAAAAGTTCCGGCAATAGATCCGAAAAAAGATACTTAAAGAGATTGAGAGCATTTTCTTAGACAATAACAAAACAATAATAAGCTAGCATCACCTATAAACATTTAAATAAATATATAAATGGCTAATGGTGGAGACAAAAGTTTTTAATCTTTTTTTTTAAAGAATAATGACTCGTATATAATGAAACTATACATTTAACAAACTGCCATTTTATGAAAACTTTCCGATTGCTTATAGGGAGCATGATCTTCAAACAATTTGGTGCACTTCTACCTGTGCCACGGCAAGACAAATCTTGGGCATGATAACAATAAAATTTCAAACGTAAACAAAACGTACCTCCATATGTCACTGGTCTGGGAAAACAGCGAGTTTCTAATTACTTCTGGAGCCATCCACGGATATGTCCCCGCGGTGCTCATTTTCGTTGTGTGATCCGACTTTCTGGCTAGACCAAAGTCGGTTATTTTCAAGACGTTCCCCAGAAAGTGTCCCTCGTCCACACTTTGACTGAGCAGAACTATAGGAAAAAGGGCCATATTTATCAATTCACGTGTGTATACCTTTGAGACCTCGGATAAAAGGCCTTCATTTCGAATTTGGGGGAATCAAAATTAATGAAAATTTAAATTTAATAAAAAAACAGTTGAATCAATTATCATCAATTCTAAAATCTTTGCCAAGTTATAAACCTCACTAACAGACAAAAGCCATAAGAAACCAAAATTATAAAAACTCTATCTAGAAACTGTTAATTTCGAATCGCCCTGCAAATGACGCGAAAGGAGCCGTAGATCCACCAAATGAAAACATATTCGTAATACCATAATGATTTATTAAAACAACACAGTATAACATATCATTACAAGTTTCCAGTCGCTAAATCATTTTCTTGTGAGCGATCTACCCCTAAAAATAAAAGCCAGCCTAAGATCACCCCCACCCCACAAGGAAGTTATAACCTTTACATTGCTATTTGCTTGTTCGCGGATTTTGCACTTGGATAGTTACTTACAAAAAGCATCTACTAATAAAAGAAAGCAAATGGTTTCTCTCGTAATCGCATTCAAACTTGTGGGAATTGAGTGGGCGCTTATCAGATCGAAAGAAACCTACGTCAAACCCGAAACTCCCTATTAAGATTAAGGGAATCTGGTCTAAATACGCTTTAAAACAGTTTATCTTGAAACCCTGTCAGACTCGCACAAAGCATTTTCAAAACTAATTTTTTTTATCTAAAAAAACTGACTTTTAAGAAGACTTAAAGGATATAGCAGAGACAAACCCACATTGAAAACCTTTAGAGCAAGCATCGAAACAGCCTTGCTGATAACTAGGTAAGAGTAAATCACATTAACATCAACTGCCTTGGCTTTCTGCCAAAATGTTTTTTTGTTAAAGATGAAAATCATTTTCTCAATTTGATTCATTTTAACTTTGCAGCTCATCATAAGGTTGTGTAGACCAATTTCGCATCCACAACGATGTTTGATGATCAAAACATGCATGTGCCCAATAAAATAGACCTCTTTATGTGGGAAATGTACAAGAAACCCCTTTTTATTGATTTTTTCTTTTTTAGAGAATATGGCATCATATTCAAATGTTGTTACTGTTAAACAAAGGATCTATTCTCAGTCTGATTCGAGCCAGTTGTCAATCAAAAACACTTGAGGATTGTGAGAAGAGCACATGAAAGGCTGTCTAATGACAAAACTCTCCACACCTTCTTCTTCTAAAAGAGTTTAAGTGAAAAGGCAAACTCTCTCTCTACTATATAGAATAGGATTTTGCATAGAAGTGTAAACAAACTCCAAACTCCCAGATGAGAGGACAACCTAACTTGCCTAATGATATGAAAATTATCATTGCTTTTTTGAAACAATTTGGATTTTATGGGGTTCTAATTGTCTAATAAGTTAAAGAATTTAAGATTTGATAGGAAATGAAAGAAATCACAATTTATTAATCTGGGTGAACTGCAAATGATAAGTAGACAAGCTTGGAATAATTGGGACCAGTGACCACCATGAACTGAAACCACTAAGACAATTCTGTCTTTCCAAAACATGGATATAATTGCATCATCTTTTGTTGAATCTTGAATCAAGCTAGATCTTCCTTATCAAACTAAGATTTTTGGCCTTTTAGTCCTTTTTGACAAGCTTGGAAGGAAAATCATCTTGATTAATGGTAAGCAATGATTTGTTTTGCTACATGTCTCTTACCAAAGCATCTGTAACAAAATAAGCACTTTTAAGCTACCAGCCTTTTATGCTACAAATTTGGCATTGGTTAGTATAAATAACTCTCTACCACTGGTTAATTGCTTCAAGGCTTCAATATAAATAGCACATCCTGTCTCTTAAATTCTTCTTTGAATGTTTCAGCAGCTGGGTTTTGCCCTCAGTTGCCAAAGTTTGAATGCAGCTTCCAGAGAATACACATTAAAAAATACCTTTAAGTTTCCATCATCAAAGCTTTCCTTAAAGCAATGGAAATTTTTCTAAGGACTTGAAACTCAACCCAAAGGTCTTGTCCAACTTGTTTGGTGTTTTACTTTTGACAATTTAATACCAGAGTTTTTTTCAAATCCTTCCTACATTTACAAGTTTTTGCTTGACATCTAGATGTTTAAAACCAAACATGAATCAACATTTTTCTTGAGTAAATAATGTATGATCTGGAGGCCATGTTGGTTTTGCTTTTATTCCTTCATAAACTTTTCTTTCCTGCTTCCAGTTAGTCTTTATCAGTGCAACATGCACAGGTCATTTCATGTTTGATTTCATTACCCTGAGTTTCATGTTTAATTATACTGTCCCAAAGAAAAAAAGAAAACAAATGTCTGAAATTCTTTTGGCAAAACATGCATATTGGAAACATTCCAATACTTACTTCAGCATTATCATGCAGTACAAAAGCAAAACAATAAACCCTTTCAAGAAACTACAAATGGAGAATTATCAAACATATATATTAAAAAAGTTTATTTTTTAAATTCAGGCATATATTTCATTTATGTTTCTCTGAATAACAGTAACTTATAATAAGAGATTCTCCACTAAGGAATGTATGTTGAGTTCCCCCAGGTAAGAGTAGCAAGAGATATGTGTTTGCTTTGTACTATTCCAAGAGGGACTTATTTGCTCAAGTGTCTCTTATTGTTTAAAGAAAGTAAGCCAACAATGGCTGTGATATTCAAGTGGGCTGGGGATTCTTTACCACATCCCTGGCAAAATAAAGAATTCCCCCACCAACACCCTCAGGTTTTCACCAATTCACCTCCAATTTTAATACTGAAACCCCAAAGCAAATCTGATGTCAATATCGTTGATTTGGCGATTTAAGTTTTGGAATCTACGGAAGTAACAATGCAATGGCAAGATTTCATTCCAGCCACAACATGATTGTGGGCATTAACAAGGAAAAATGATTATTTCCTTGATATTCTTACGATCCAGTTGCTTCAAAACTAGAACATCGGAGTCTCTGTACATCCGCAATACGTTAATTTTGCAAAATGCGTTGTGTTTAAACAAGAAACAAGCTTATTGTCTTTAACTAGTAAATTGGCCGGTACCGACAAGTAGCGGGTATAGCTGTTTAGGTGCAAATTCGAGCAGGTTCGGCACAATTTATTGACACTAGAGAGAATACTGTGTGCAGTGCAATGGTGGTTACTACTGACTACTTCCCTAACAGGAACAGAGTTTCGGTTAACTAGCGCGAACAGAGTAGATATGAGGGGACGTGGATGTTTTCTGTCAAACTTGAGCGCCATGTTACTTCCCCGTTGCTCCTCTTTCAGGTCAATAAACAAAACAAAAATCTTATAAAAATTGCCCGCTAGTTAAAAGTGAGAAAAAACCAACTTACTATTACTCGACTTGAGATCTCGGTGGATAATAGTCATAAGAGCTTGGTTGTGTAGATAATTCATGCCCCTCGCTAACTGCAAGGCCCAGTCTAGGACACACTGAGGTGAGAGATTTTTGTGACTTGCTAAAACACGGTTCAAGGCTCCACCTCTGGCGTACTCCATGACCAGACACATATTTGGTAATTTTCTACAAACTGCAAATAACGCCACGATGTTTTGATGCGAAACAAATGAAAATATCCCCGCTTCACTTTCCATGCTATTGATGACATTCTGGGGTTCATCTCCGGGGTCGATTCGAGCGATTTTCACTGCAACTTCTTTTTGTCTCCATGTGGCACTGTAAACACGACCAAAGCCACCAACGCCGATCAGTTTCTTCAGGTTTAGTTCGTCAAACTCGATCTCTTCGATTTCAATAGGATCAATACAGTTCTTTTTGTTTCCTTCATACACCACGTAGTTTGCAGGGAAAACTCCGACGGTACCGCGCAAACGGCCTACCCACCAACCTTCATCGCCACTCACCTCACGATCTTTCGACAACACTTCCACAAGTTCCCCGACTTCTAAACCTAGTTCGTCTTCTTCTTTTGCTTCGTAAGTATAAATTACGGAATAATATTCATGTTCTTCGCTCATCTTGTCACCAATAATCGAAGGACAGCTAGTTGAACATGAGTCGAGCTTGTCGCCGACAAGGGAAATTCGACATCAACCGATCCTCCAGTAAACACACTTCTTACATTCATCCACTATCCATCAAGTGAGCGAGGTTTTACACTCGGTGTTTAATGGCTAAACAATCACTCTCGTATCTGACTGATGAAACGTTGAAAATTGTTTCGAACACTGGAACAAATGAGGCTTACAGTCCGCCCTCCCACTCATTAAACTAGAACTCAAACTGCAGCATAGAATTATAACTCACGCTCGAGGCGGAGCACTTTTTCTCCAGAATCTGACGACCCGTCTTGAGACTGTTTGAGCAGTCAACAATATGTATATTTATATCATCTTTGTATGTTTCAGGACTCCATGTAAGCATTCCTGTTAATAAAGTTGCTGGTTGACTTTCGATTTCTTCGAGCATCAACCATAGTGGCCTAAGTCACAATTTCATGCATCAATTGTAAAGAGAAAATAACAAGTTTCTAGGGGTCTGGAATCTAGTTAACAAATCATGTGATCGATTCGTATTCGCAACCTTGGCTCGCCATGGCAATAAGTAACACAGAACACCAGAATTTTAACATGAAATGCATATTTGGCCAGATATCACAAGCCACTTCAAAGTGATTGCTCAACGAGTTGCGCGAAGCCAAAGCTCAAGACTTTGCTCCACACTTTGTTAAGTAGGACACGTTTTTGATCCACTAAGTCAATTCAACATTGCGGAAACACATTGCCCTGTTGGTGAGCAGAACGAATAAGTATATAAAGTATATACCTACAACCAGTTGCATTCATGAAAGCACCTTGAATTTCTTATATGCGGTCAACTGAACTGCATAAATAAATATCTATACGGTTAAGTAGAGCAAGGCTTGTGCATATGTAGTCCAGTGGTTAATAGGTTTAAAAAAATTCCATGGCTTTTTATGTAGGTTATTTACTTTTTGAATTGGTGTTTCTCTTGATTAAAGACCGAGCTTATGAATAATTCTTCCTCTGCTAATTCTTCCTTCAAATTACAAGTGTCATTAAATCGTTTTTAGATTCTTGTAGCATGTTTCCCATCATCGTAAACAACTTCTGGCTAATGGTGTCTTGTAATGTAAGTTTACAAAGCGTACAATGCTCACCAAAGGTTTTGAAACAATAACGAAAATTATTAGACCCACATAAAATATTGTTCTCTGGCCAAGCAAAGCAAAATTATTGCGTCCAATTTTCTTACACAGGTTGACTGGAAGCAGTACCTTGTGGTCAACATTGTTATTTGGGACGAGGGCTAGGGCTAACCGCTCAGGGCGTATCAATTAAGTGAAAAATGAAATAGAGAGTGAAATCACTGAGGTGTTCCAAGGACTTGTGGCAGCCAATGTAGCTTCTTACGAGAGCTCTGACAGAGACTCGATTCAACATCAAGCAAAACTTTCCTTTGCATGCATTCTGGAAATTTTGCCGGAAACGAGTTCCTTATTACAAATATAACCCTGGATGCTTTTTAATTGCAGAAAAGACATGTGCACTCTGCTTAGTTTCTGTGAAGATGTCATTTTGCGCTGCTCCACAAGGCATGTGTGCTTTCAAATAGCTACTGGCAAATTTAATCAAACTAGGTTGTCACAAAATCTTCGCAAAAATGTGTGGGACCCCTTGAGGCCGTCAGCGTCTACGGGCAGAGATGACTGATAAAAGTTTAAAGGTTATCTCTTGTACTTCAAAAATTGTTGGCAATCTTGGACTCCCTTAAGTTTCATATTGAACCCTGGCACGAAGTATGAATCCCTTCATGAATCAGCAAAAATGATTGATATTGAAAAAGCCCTCTAATGAGAAGGCAAAGCTGCTACGATTTGATGAGGGGAAGAACTTCCTGCTCCAAACAACTACTGAGTTAGATGTGTGTGAAAAACCACCGCGAATGGTGAAATCCCACAGTTCAGAGGGGGCGGTGTCCAGAGATGCTGTGGAGGAGTAATCTATAGAGCCTCAGGGCTGAAAACAAGGCGGCGGTAACCAAAAACTAATCCAGAGGCTGAATCAGTTCTAAATTGGGAAATTGTCCTTTTCAGACATAAAGAGTGTTTCAAACAAGGCCTATAAATACTTCCATTGTACAAGCCACAGCATGGGCAGCGATAATGAAAGCTGATATCGTGTAGGGTTTCTCACTCAAGCCTTCGCTCTCTGAGCTTAATGTTCTTCAACTTGGGCAAGGACTGATGCTGTTGTTAGAAGAGACATCATTAGAGGAGTGGTATGGCAATAAGAAGGCTAGAAATGTTTATGGTTTGTTTATCGTTGGCCCAGCCGAGGATAAATAGAATCTAACGAGACATTTGAAGTCGTGGAGCCAGTTGAATGGGATTAAGAATGAGCCGGCCTAACGTTACGTCGAATCCACCACTTCCAATCAGAGATAGGCTTGTGTAAGTCACCAAAACAAAAAGCAGCTTGACATCGAAAGACCAGTAGGGCTTACATGACGTCATCTAGACTGTAATTGATGCGGTTGTTGTGTTGCTCATTATTTTGGACTGAAACAGTCGCGATAAAATTTATCTGCACTGAAAGTCTTCTCCATCGATAGAGGCATATATACCGTAAAATTATCTTTTAAGCAAAAATACAGTTGCTTCCTTTAACGAGTTCTACAGAAACAAGAGGCGCCTTTTATACTTTCTAGGTTTTAAGAAATATTTCAAAAAAGAGGCATTGAAAAAGTACGAATTGTCTTTCAGTATAACTGTACATTCAAAAAGGAATCGAATTTCGCAGGATAGCTTCAGCCAATTGTAAATAATCTTTTTAACTCTGTACTTGAAGCCATGAACTGTTTTGATACTTAACTGTTACAATTTTCATAAAACACTGAAAACAGAAACAAGTCGTTTCCAATTTCATATTATATTTCATATTAAACTTCTTATAATTCACATGAACTACAAACGAAAAGGAGATTGTAAAGCATCCAGCATCAAGATATTTATAGTGAAATCAAAGCGTTGCATGGACGTAGGATGCGGATTAAAAAGGAAGGGATCCAATTGGCTTTAGTTCAATGTGCTGTCACGTGTAACACTCTTTAGAAAGGCTGACTGGATTTTGGCGGAACTAGTTCAAACGGACCGCGAAGGAAAAGAAAGGTGGCGAAAACTTGATACATTCAAAGTGACTGTCGTTTGTTGGTTTTTACTGTGCCATCAGCAAAGGGAAACGAAACTCTAAAATAAGACTGAAATAAGAAACCTTTCTCTAAGGAGCCAGCACTGAAAAACAGCAAAAAAGAGGTAAATTCACGGCCTGCAACAAGATTTTTGACTTCGTTCAGATTTCGCAGAAACAAAACTGCATGGAAAATATCCACGTTGGCAACCAGACAAAAGTGGTTCTTATGCATTCACGGAAGAGAAATTGTCCATGCACAATGTAGATGTGCAATTGGTGGATTGAAGCAATGCTTGTATAGTGGAGAGTGCACGTTTAACTCTTGCGAGGCGTACAGTCCCGTACAGTATTATCATGGCGATTATTCATGATTCTATCACCACTTGCGAGTGCTACCTTTCTGATGCAACTGCCAGGGGAAAGATGTCGCTGAGGGGAGACTGAGTCACAATTGAACACCTCACTACTTTGGGAAAGTCAAGCAAATGTGAAATCTCTGGCTAATGAAACTCGAGGGAAATAATCTTTGGATAACATATAAACATGTCGTGCCCGTGAAACCAGGCAAAACAAGGCGAGTTGCACTGACAACAGAGCAAAAAAAGTATTTAGAATTACATTTCAACGAGTTCTAATTCGCACAGCCTCTGTTCGAAATAGATTGACAGTCTGGAGCCAGCACGTGCCACACCAGATCGAGGCGGATTGTATGTTTCGCAGTTGGTGAACATCAGCCTGACGTCATCCAAGAATTGCTGCAGTGAACTGTAGGAGCCATTGTTCAGGTTCTGCTTGACGGTACTCAGGTCCATGGGGTTGTCGATGAAGTCAAGATAATCTGGAACCTGAAACAGGGGGTTCTGGGTGAGTGAATGCAAGCAAAGTTATCAATGACGGCAATAATAGAACAGCAGGAAGAATTTGAGCAAGACTTGAAAACACTGCTAAACACTTCTTATCAACCCTCTTCAAAAAACACATTGGCGGTGATTTGGGGTGGACAGGAGGCAGTAGCCATCTCCAATGCAAGTATCAAGGGGGCAAATAAAAGAGAAATGTAATTTACCCTTAGAATTGCAAGCATGACTGTTATTTGTCTCGAGCGTCAGTTAAAGGCTGCTTAGAAACCGGTTTTATGTTCTAAAAAGTCTCGTTTGTAAGTTCCCCATACACACACGTGGGAGTTGAACTTTGTGCTACTTATTCCTATACCACGCAGTATCACGTGAAACTTTCAGATAAATTAAACTGCGTAGCATATAGATGTGAATGTAGATAATTGTGAGAGTAAGATTGTAAGTTTAAATATTAAGTCGATAAATGATTTAGAAAGACAGAGAGTCTCTTTCTAGCTGGAATATGCGTACATCGACCATCCTGGGATAAGCGAACTGGGAGGATTTATATTCAAAAGCAACACAGAAGTTCTGTGTTATAGTATGGATATTGTCCCAAGCTTCTGCTCGTCGTTAGAGCCATATCAATAGCAAGTCTGTCTTTGAAAGCCATGCTTATAGAAGGAGTTTAGTTACGAAACGACCTGATAAGATAAAGGCAGTAACTGCCTACGCTCATGAGGCCATCTGCGTGAGATCAATCTGCAAGAACAGTGTTGGGTCTTACCACTCGTGTGTCAACAGGCAGTATGAATGGTTCTGCGTCATCAGCTGTCAAAAGTTCTTCAACCAACTTCGAGCAAAGTCTTCTTTCATATCTTCCGAAACCTTCAGATTTCCTTCTGCTGCTATTTGAGGTGGGGTCTCCAATCGATCTTCTTGAATTGGCATCCGGTCGAGTTTCGTTCCCTGCAAGAATACCGAATCATCGAATCGTGTAATCATCGAATCTCGTAATCATTGAATCGTGTAATCATTGAATCGTGAAACCATTGAATCCAGTAATCATTTAATCGTGTAATCATTGAATCATACAACATGATAAAATTGAATTCATCAACTGGCTATCTTCAATTTTACATAGCAACCAATCAGCAACTCAATGTAATATAATTTGAGGCATAAGGATTGAAAGTTAAAGATAATATAACATATATCAGAGGAATAAAAATTAAACCTATGTTTACATCTCGGCCTTTGAGGATATGCTGAGGTTTCGGGGTGGACTGGGGTACTATGAGGTTTTCCACAGTAAATACGCCCTACGCTCCCACCCAACGTCTTTTAACTCAAGGCCTTTGCTGTGTTTAGTTACGGTGAACTGGAATTGCTCTTGGGTGTATGACGTCAAATGGAACACTCAAAAGAAGTGGATAGGATCTGCGACGCTACTTCAGAAACAAACTTTCTCAATGCTTACCTTGCTTCCCAGTTGATGTGCGCTGTCTTCCCATTCTAGCAGGTCCCGGGGAAGAATATCGTTTCTTTTCACTGGCTCCCCTACTAGACCTTCTTGTCTTTGAATCAAATTCCTTAAGCTCAATTTTCTTCAGCTTTTCTACAAAAGTGATGATCGATTGGCAAGACTTAATTTTCAAACAATTCAATACTAGTAGAAAACAATACAAATCTATATAATATCTAAATTTCTCTACCTCTATTTTCTATAATAACAAAATATCTACATTTCTACAATACAATTAATCGAAAACAGTACAATTGAAATTCACATTCATAATTCGGTTTTAATTGTAGCATGATAATGCAACAGGTTACCTCTTTCGCGCTCCTTAGTAGTGACCCTCCTGGCTTTTGACAGATCCAACTCAGCACCCGTGCACACTTGACATGACCAGTCGCCTCGAGGCACTTTGCGTATCGGGGGGTAAACACAGTTCAGGTGGAACGCGCGGGAGCAGCTGTCGCAACAAAGCAAGTCTCCGTGTTCTTCGCAAACAGAGCAGAAGTCACTGTGCTCATCTACTGGTTCTTCATCTGCAACAGACAATCAGCATTCATAGATCGCTAGATATTTCCTTAGCAGGTATTACAGAGTATTCGATGCAGTTTAATCCTGATAATGCACAACAAGAGTGGAAGATAAGGTTACATTCAATTAAACCGACATTTTAACTGAAATAAAGTTACAATTATTTAGCAAGAGCACATTATAGGGAGACGCAGAAATGGGACACTGGTCACTTTGATTGTTCAGAAACGTTTTGGACGCAGGGAATCTTGAAAGCGAGGTCAACCAAGCTCAATCTTCGTAGCCTCTATCTTGGTATCAGCGCGAAAATGAGGTTAACATGTCAGACTACAGTATTCTGGCATACATCAAAGGTTGCCTACGCGAGTGTCCTTCACCCTTTCTATATTCTGTGACAAGGGCAAGAGCAACATCTGGGAGAGAACGATTCCAAACTGATTGTTACCTGATTCTTCTTCATCCTCATCTTCATCACTGTCAATGGCATCTTGCTCTTCATCTGAGCGCTCCGTGGTTGCGTCTTCCTCGATGTCGTCAACAAATTCCTCCAGCTTTGTTGGCCTCTTTCTGGTGCGCGGCACACGCTTTGGCTCCTTCGGCCGGCAATCGGTGCAAAACCAGTCTCCCTCGGGAATCTTCTTCACAGCAGGTTTCAAGCAGTACAAGTGGAAGCCTCGGTCGCATCCGTCGCACAAAAGCATTTTTTCCGCGTCGCCTAAAACGTGGTGAGCATGAGAGGTTCTAAAAGGCTGTTTATCGCAAGGCCGTTATTGACTAACAATTGAATTCGAAATAAAGACATAGGCATTGCTTGAAGACTTGATTTCGAATACCATGTTATCAGCCAATGGGTTTACTGTCCATAATAGACGATTGTGAAATTTTTACCTCCCCCTCTATCTCCCTGTTTCTGAAGTCACTTGGATTTAAATCGAGTAAACTTTAAGGTTACGGTAAACGTTTTCTGGATTAAAACATCCATTTTTCGATTACTACACATTCTGATAGGCGAATTAATAAGGTACATAATGATACCATGTTTGAAGCTAGAAGAAGTTTTGAAAACGGAGAAAATCCCATATAAGCGAAGGTTTCCATAATTTCCTTATCTAAGTTTCTAGCTTCGGTTTTCAAATCCCTCCACCTGTTGAGCCGATTATCCTTGTTCTGCTTCCTGTGGTTTGTGTAAGAGTATCAGCCACATCCCTGGGTTGTTGTGCCTATTTCAAGACGCTAATTAGTCTAATTAAAGCCTAAACTACTTGACCCGGATTACATTGTTGGTAACATGATCCTAATGTGTATCTTGCAAGTGCGATCAGTAAAATCCCGTTTTCCCCGGACTCGAAATTCCTCTACATACAGGTACGAGAAAGCTCTAAGAATCGAATGGCTCGAAAGTTCGCACACGGCCAGGGCAGATGTTGGGCAAACAAAGTGTGTCTCAAAATTTTTTATTTGCTCTGGTCCGTCTTTTATACCCAAATACAGCTGCAGGAGGGTGGAAAAATTGTTTGCCAATTTTTGACAGGGTATAGTTTCAAGAAGAGGAGTTTAAAAAATCTGAGACACACTTTGGTGGCTTAGGACCTGCACTTCCTGCTGTCATAAGTCAGATTTTATTACCTCAAACGCAAGGGTACAAAATAGCTTTTAAAGGTGGTACACTCGTTTGAGCAATAAATTCGCTTGGACAATATAATTTAAAATTATTTGCCAATAATTTTGATCTGGCTGGATACGCCACAATCTTGTGCATCGAATGATATATAGTTTACCCATATTCCATGAACAGTTTGGCCTTTAGGAAACCAAATTTCGTGTTGAAAACGTTTACCGTAACCTTACATGAAAGTAAGAAGCATGCCTCAGTAACTGTCATCAACAAATTCATCAGAATGACCACAATATATTTATGACAACCACAATCGCACCTTTTTTCCGGCAGATTCTGCACCGGGCATTCAAGACTGACTTGTCCCACATGACTGATCGGTCTAGGGTATTCAGATGAACAAATATTTGTGAAAAATTTGTCGCAGCATTCAAAGAAGTTTCCCATCGTTCCAAACTGGTTATTTCCTTTCTCAACGACTCCTCCGAAGGAGCTTCTGAAGCCACGCTCTTCTTGTCATCATCAGCGTCCAGTGAGCCTTCGGTTCCATTCACAGCACCTTTGACTTGTCCAGCCTTTTTTTTATTGTCTCGCTTCGGTTTTTCGGGTCTTTCACTTCCATCGCCATGCGCTGCCTCAATCATTTCTCGGATCCTTTCACGTTTAGTTTCTTCGTCTTCTCCAAGAGGGGGCTTCAGGTACTTTGGGTCAATACCCCTTTCAATCTACAATTACATCAGACATTACAAGGTGCAGTGGCAGAAAAGCTTAACTTCAAAAATGGGAAAAAGTAAAATGACATTGCTTCACGGCTAAAAAAGACAAAGGTCAAAGTTGAGTAAGTCAAAGGTCGGGGTTATGTCAAAAGACAAAGGCCACAATCAGACAAATCAAACACACATCAAATCATCACAGCTAAATTTGCCGCAACTGTTAGCGCAGAAACTGTCACTTTACCGTTAACGCATCGAAGCATACTATCGAAGCCTAAGAGTTTAACTGTTCAATATGTTTTCAAAGCTATCTAGCAATTCCAAGTTCTAGTGAGCTATCAAAACTAGTTTCGCAAGAATGGCAGATATAAACTAGTTTCATAAGTGAAATAGCACATCCTTCAGCAGAGCCATGAAAAATTTCGAAGAAACCCACCTGATACAGTGCAATGGCCAGCGTTTTCACCCGGGGGTTAATCATTGGAGTGGAGATACTGACGGGGGTGCTGCATCTGGAGCTTTCCTTGTTTGGATTGTTCTTCTCAATGAACCGCAAAGCCAAGCTCTTGAACGAAGAATCTTGCGATGCATTTAGCGCAGGATCCAAGGCGACCTCACTGCCCAGGGAGTCGTCCAGCTTGGTCTTGGAATCATAGCCCATGTCGACTTCCATGCTTTCTTCAACAGTATCGTCTTTCTGCGATGAAAAACCATTGTCGATTGATCCCATCTCCGAATCTTCCGAAAGCTTCACTTGCTCTTTACTCTCACTATCCCCTTCTACCACATTTTGTTGCCCATTGATATCATCTGTTGCGGTACCTGCTAATAACTCGTTGATTCTTCTCCCAACATCTTCTCGCCATTTTTCCCTATCATCAACCTTAAGAATCCCCAAACCGGCAAGCCACAGTCTCTCCTCAAGTTCAAGTAACTGGTCTCGCAGATTCGCTTCTAAGAAATCCTCCATACTCCTAAACAAAGACTTGTCTATTTCCCCTTTCGACGGTCTGGGCTTCTCGCGGCTCTCCTCTCTAGCAGCTATTAGCAGCGTGCATCTGCCAATACTCAATCCAAGTTTCTCTGACAGTTTCTCCAGTTTCGCTTTTAGTTTTACCTCCCGCATACCACGCGAGCTGAGACTATTGTTCAGACAATCAAGGTCACTAGCATCCCCAAACGCGGACCAAGGCGAGATGCACTTCCTGGCGTACACTTCTGGGTCCATCCCCTTTCCAACATCTTCCAACACAGTACTAATGACTTTGCTACGGGGAATCAACTTGCGTCTATCGTCGTCCATCCTGCATTGATACTTGGCAAACACTGCATCGCTGAGAGGCTTTCCTGTGTTTCTGAGCCTCGTGATTTCACTCAGCAACACCTTTGGGAATTCTGTTGTGCCCTCAGGGACCTGGTCTGCTTCAGTTAAACTGTCTTCGACACCCTTTAGAGAGGTGGACCATGTCGTTAGGGTTAACAGAGTAGCCCAGAAAAGCAGAAACATTCAAGCATAGTTTTACTTACACACGAACGAGTTTACCACTCTCAAAGAAACAGGTATGAGCTGAATTGATACACTATTAGAGCCCAAAACAATACAGGAAAACATGAAAAAGATGACAAATTTGACTCTTTGATTCTAGCCAATCAGGGGTCAAAGTTCATTCTACCATAGGAATAAGGAAAATTTTTCCAAAATGACCAGAAACTATACCATTCAACAAATAACTCACAGAACTTAAAGTGACGTTCGTTCGTACCTGTAATCCCACATAAAACAACACATGGGGATACCATTAATAAATGCATTAAACTACTGCAGCACGTGGACAAACAGATTTCAAATAACATTGGTTACACCTCACTGTCACACTAGCGCCTAAAAGAGGTCAAAATTGAAAGTATTGCCATAAACAGAAGCAGTGGCAAACCTTGCTCTGGGAATCTTCGCTGCAATCGTATGCTTCATTGCCATCGAGCTCATCTCCAACACCCTCAGCGAGTTGCCTGGCATTTTCGTCGGCCTCGACAAACAGGCCATCGACATGTCGGAATGACCAGTAACGGTTGTAAATGCGATCTAGGCCAAGCGGCATAACAGACCGTATTACCGAATACTTGGAGATCTCTTCCAGCAACTCCTGCTCCTGTTTTCGAAACTCTTCCCTTTTTCGATGTTCTTCCTCCTTCTCTTCCTCTGTCTGATCCTCCTTCTTCCCAGTCACCTCCGTCGACATTTCAGCATCCTGATTAGTTGTGCTATTTTGTTGCTTATTTTCACTTGCATCGTCAGACTTTGACTTTCTACCTCTTTTCTTGGTAGTGCCGGTCTTATTCCTTGAAAAAAAGACAGCTTGGGTAAAACTAAATTATTTACAAGGTGATTTCAATCCTTTATACAGCCGAATATAAGTTCAAGTTAAGAACATAGGTAATGCAAACTAAGCATATGATTTATTGCGTGTTTAGGTCATCCTTACAGTGCTTATAAAGAGCCTTATCAAAACTACTTTCATTAAAGAGCCTCCATACGGACATACAATCAACAACATATTTCAATGACCAACCAACCTTTCATCCGTTTTAGACTCATTCTCTCTTTCTTCCTTCTCTTTTCGTTTCTTTTCCAGCTCCTCTTTTCTTTTCGCACTTTCTTCCATTTTTTGTCTCCACCTTTCTGCTGAAAAAATCTTCCGTCTTCTTTGTTCCGCATTCTGTAATTCTCTCAGCTTCCTCTTTAACTCTTTTATTCTGAAAAGCAGCAAACAGCCTGTTTTAATTCTACATAGCCATTAGATTCTAAATCAAAGTACTAGAAGATTTACTTCAATGGGGGGTAGGTGATGCGGAGAGAATAATCGGTGCAATAATTGCTAACGAGTTTCTGACTGGATAATTTAAAGACAGAAAGAAAGTAAACAAAGGCAAAATCAGCAGTGACGTCAGATGATGTCACTCCAGAAGCACACCACAAGACAGTGTTAACTAAATACATACATCGTGCTTTGTTTTTGAGCCTCAAAGAACTTATCTGCCCTGTGGAAATTATATACGTAAAAGATCTGTTCACGAGACATGATTTTACCTGGATGTTTTCTATACTTCGCTACTTACTTCTCAAATGAATCCTCGATGTAATCTCTGGTTGTCGTCAACATCAAAATCTGGTTACAGAGAACACACAAGATCTTCAGCTTGTCTGCGATTGGGAGGTCGTACATGCAGTTGGTGTGCAGAGTGGTCAGAATTGACTTTTCTTTGTGCCGGAAGTCAACGCAAGGGTCGTCGCTGAACTGGAATCCACCCTTTCTTTGCCACATGTTCCTGCCCCCTCCTAATAGAATAATCGAACGACTTGTTGAAGGGAAAACATTTGAAAGCAGGTTTTCTCCCGTCTAAAATCATATGATTATGTTTGTTGAATACATGGCAGAAGTGCAATACATGAATATATCTGAAGATTCATTAAAAAAGGTTGGTATAGAGCATCGACCAAATAAACTACGACAGAAGTTGAATAAGACATGAAAGATGGTTACAGCATATGACAACCAAGAGTCACCAAGCTCCTTCGCATTTATCCACTTTGGCGGATCGTATTAAACATAAATTCTCCTTTCAGGACGGAACTCATCTGTCAGTTTCCTTTTTGCTTTTACCAACACCAAAATAAGGGCCAATTGCCAAACAAATGATCTGCCAAAGATTAAAATAGCGGGACCATTTTTTGCAGTTTTGTACCAAGAAGCTTTTGTTTAGATAATTTGCTGGTCACTGAGAGACGAAAATAATCACATACCGATCCTAACTCCAGAAGAGAGTATATGCAGTCGCAGTACTTCAGACAAGGTGAACGGATCGATCGTTAATTCATCCAGAGCCATTCCTTGATGCAGCATAGACCAGGCTGCGGCAGCGGTTGCGTTCGACGATGCGTGTCCGTGTTCATGTTCCTCGTACAGTTCCGTGTCCACATCGGGTTCGTCGGGTGTGGTTGTTCCGTTCGTGGAATCATCGTCATTTACGTCTTGTTCGTTCTCTTCATTTGAGACTGTGAGGAATGTTTGCAGCAGGAATTTCACGATATCGTAAAAAGATCCTTCTGCATCGTGTTCGTGCAGGGCAGCTTCCACGAAGTCTACATTTCAAAGAAAAAATACGGTATTTCCAAGTTCGGAGCTTCTTCAATTATCAAAATTAACTTCGAGGAATAAAACAACCTTGAATTCATTGCTTCGATGATTTGCGGCGTTTGTAAAACTGGCATTAAAAGGGTTCAATTCGCATTAATCATATAAATGCAGAGAAATAAAAGCAATAAAGAAAGAAAGAAATAATGGTAAACTATTAATAGCCATAACCACATAATCACAGGATTCAAAGAATCACCATGATCGCCGAGCTTAGAGAACTTCTACTAGACTGTACTTTCAATGTAAAAAATTTGTTCTCATCCTCTTGCGAGTTTGCAGGAAGCATCAGCGAAAACAACTTAATTTAGGGCTACAAGGGATACAAGATATCTGAATATACTAAAATTGCACTATACCTAAAAGTACAAAAATTCACATTTTTTCATTGCATTACATTTTTTGGTCTAGAAAAAGAGAATCACCTTGCAAATCCATACAACTCTGCATCATGCTTATAATCTCAGATTAAATACCTGAGCCAGTGATAAACAACTTTGTGGATGAGATTCATTCGTGGATATAGACATAAAGTAACATATAACAAACATTAAACAGCTACAATCGCACAGAAATAGCGAGACAACTCACCGTATGTGATATCTTGTTGAAAGGAATCCTTGACGTCATAGAATACGCCAAAGATGTTCAGGAACTCAACAATCATGAGGGCATCTCCGAACAGTTCACTCTGGATTTTCGCGTTTACAGTTTGCGGCTCAGGCAATTCCTGTTTCCAAAGGCAACGCAAAGGTGATTAGACAAAGACTGCTAAAAAATGGCACATTCAAGAAGTACAAGAAATCAAATCAATGGTGGATTTCAGCATTCTCTCAAATGCTTATGAGAAGAACACTCGATTGTTCTTGTCATGAACGAATAGGGTTTATGCAAGAAGCTCTGGCTCATAGTAACAGTCCAGTTAGGGAAACCCTACCTTAGAAAGTTTTTATTTCATCGAGTTAAAACTAACAAAATATCATGAACGCCTAAAAATGAATTATTTTTGAAAATCTAACACAATGTTTGATAAGTAAAATTGAGAAAAACAGATGACAGAAATTTCATGCAATCATTAGAGCCTGTTGACCTACGTCTGTGCTTTATCTCAAATACATTTGAAAAGGGGGGTTAGAGGGATGTCAGAGGGGTGTTCAAGGTTCACCATCGTCAGGGACTTGACAGCTGAGCCTAAAGATCATTCCAGGTAACGACTGGTGAAGCCCTATACCACAAGCCCTTCGAGTCCAGGAAAAATGAAACTTAAAACCTCATAGCTAGGATGAAGAGTGCATTCCTGACTAAACGGTAGAAAGGGATTTTATTCACGGGAAGAAAAAAGAATTTTCGAAGACATGTTGAGAAATCCGTTCTTTGGCTATACAACGTAAATAGCTTTACAAGACCATTCATCAAACCGATCTCATTTATATTTGCATTAGTGAAAGAGCACAAACCGAGATGTTTAGAATGCTAGCGAAGAATTTTCGATGTGAAGAGGAAAGGTAGCACAACACTTTCAGACAGGACAAACAGCGACTAGGAAACAACTTTTTAAACTTGTATATGCATACTTTGAGGTCTTCCAATAAAAGATCATCTTTGATCCTTGACCATTCTCTGAGGAATTCTGCCTCTAGTTTTCGAACTTCTGTTGTACGTTCCTTCTCCTGTGAAATGAAACTTATTAATATGACTTGGAAATATTCAATTAAAGAAAACGAAAAAGAATAGAACGAAGATAAACAAAATAGCAAAATTACAATAATAATATCAGATTTCTCTAAAATTGTTCTGTTTTCATGTGTTATTTAGATCGAAAAATGCACAAAGCATATTCATCAGTTTACTGGAAGTTTAGGTAAAATGAACTTGACAAAAGAGGAAGTGTTGTAGTGTTTTCCTGACTCATCTACCAAACCCTATTTATTGTGGGAAATCTCATGATTTATTAAGCTATAGGCACGTAGCTAAATAAGACAGCAAACCGCCAGCTTTTACTCAATAAAAGTTATACAATTAAATGGCATTATGTAAATGATAAAAGTTCTTAAGGGCTGGAGAAGACGATTGAGTGCAAGACTCGAAACTTTTCTTACAATACACAGAAAACAAGTCTGTGTTATTATGTATTGACTTTTTTGTTTTAATTAAGGCCTAATTTCTTCATGCTACCATCTTCCTTCCTTTGTCTACCTCATGACTACAGCAGTATTCATCTCTCCCATCATCCCTCACTTCTGCATTTCTTATCACGACTGCTCGCTTAATCCCATGTTAATTTTAAGATGTGTACTACAAAAACTGAATAAAGCCTATTAACAAGGTGTAGAAACACATTACCATTTTCTTTTCAACTTGTTTCTTTTGTTTTTCTTCTTCCTTTTCCTTTTTCAGCCTCTCCTTTTCTTTTTCCTTTTCAACTAACTTTTTCTTTCTGATCTTTTCTTTTTGTGCTTGCTCCTTTAACTTCTGCTTTTCCAAAAATTTTCTTTTTTGCGCTGGTGTCATATTCTTCATTTTATCTTTTAGTTTCTCTTCTTTTTGCAATTTGCTCACTAACATCAAAGTAAACAAGAGTATCAATCACAGTGTTTGTTATGCTAGAAAATGTGAAGAAAAACTGAAGGAAACTTTGATCTGTCATGAAAATGTGTTTTCAAATATGTTTGAGGCTATTCTGAAGAATCATGAATAAAAAATCAGAAGAATCAAAATGTCAAACAATGTAATAAAAATCAAAAGAACTCTCATAAGACTTATTTGCCAGTCTTAACTCATGCACCTAGCACTTACTTGTAATAATAGTACTTATATCATATGAGTGAAAAATCTCATATTTGGAAACAAATCACCCGAAAGACAAAAATAGGATACACATATCATCAAATACAGAAATTACAATTCAACAGCACATTAAAAGTAGTTAAAAGTGTCAGCTAAATATAAAAAAATAGAGGATGCACACGTAATTTGACAGTCCTACAACCTAGGATGCAGGTTCTTACATGGAAATGTGATTGGTGATAGCCCATGTGATGGGCATAGCACGCATGCCAAGAAAGAAGGCCTATGAACATTCCTTAACATTATATTCATAATAATAAATATAATTAATAATAATAATAATAATAATGAAAAGTTGTCTTACAGATTTGTCTCTGCTTTCCCTTGTCTGCTTTTTCAGTTTTTGCCTTTTTAGGTGATTTCCCTGCAGATGCAGTCAAGCTTGTGTCTGTTGATTTTCTCTTCTTTGAAGGAGAGACCTTGTCATCACTACTGCTCTGCTTACCCGAAGACCTTTTCCTTTTGTTTTTTAGTGGTGTTTCTGCAGACAGAGGTCCCAAGATATCAGCAGAACCAAGCTCATATTTGGCAATATAATCAGGCTAAAAAATCCATTTGAAAACTTGGCATTAGATTAGAGAAATAAATTGTAATGCACTACATTGATTAAACACAGAAATTTGAAAAGACAAAACACTAGACAGTTGTTATATACTGGTTTTAACCTATTTAACTGTAACAACTCCTAATTGTTGTCAAATTATATTGAATGATGAGTAAAGGTTGCCTGATATTTTAACATCACTTCAAGGCATTATTAAGATCTTCTTCAAATCTTCAGGGGAAGGGTGAGTATTCTAGGCTTTCTGTTTCTGAAAACCATATCTTTACTTTCATCTTCATATTATCTTCTGAAATTTTAAAAAACATAATCTAAAAATGAAACTTACCTCAACCACCCAGTAACCACTTTCCGACAAAGCTGTTGTCCTTCTGCATGTTTGCTTTAATAAGAGTCTAATGATGTCTCTTGTTAGAACTCCACGACATCTCCTGCAGCATAAGATGACATTCATATAGAACAAACCCAATAGCTGACAAACATTTCAAGAACTTTTATTTCAGGGACTGGATTTTTAGCAATGAAGGAAAGTAAGCTATCATTATTCTAATTTGAGTGTCAAAGAGTAAGAACAACATCATTGTTCACATATCAAGGCTTCCTTCATTTGAAAGCAGGTCTACATTTATCTCAAAGCTTCAACATAATATTTTTCTGTTGGGTTGCTACTAAGGCAAAAAATAATAATGTAAAGATGTCAAACTATTACCTCATTTCCTTCCCATTTATTTGTAATACATCTACAGAAGCCTCTGCCTTACTGAGCCTAACTTCATACATGCAGTCCTCACCAGTGTTCTTCTTGGGTGATGTTACCAAATTGTCATCACCTTTTTTTGGTGTCTTCTTTCTTGGTGAGGCTATTGAATTTTCACTTGCTTGTTTGTTTAAAATTTCATTTTCACTTTCCTTTTCTGCACTATTTGACAGGCTAGAAGAACTACTACCAATGACTTTTTCAACTTTTGCTCTTTTCCTGAAGAGAAGCAGATGCAATGAATACTTGCTTGTTACCTCAAGAATGCATTGTTAGCTATAGCACACACAATATGTTTTCTAATCTACACTTATAACTTTATACTTGTGACATTATACTTCTAATTTTTTTTCAAAAACAGATAAAAACATTTGTAATTGTATTTACATATTTTAAGCTGATATTACAAAAATAACATGATAGATATATGCTAAAATGCTGTAGAAGTTACGATTTACATTTGTACTTGCAAGACGTGAAGACACAAAACACTCATATCTAAATTTATTTTGTCCAAGACACAAAGCCCATACTGAATTTCATCCTTGTTTTCATGCATTTGACTCTTAGGGTCCTTAGTTTATATCTTAGTTACATTGATATGCTTAGTTACATTAAAAAATCCTTAAAAAATGAAAAATAAAGTTTTAGCCTCTAAAAAATAAATATCATCAGGAGGTGGGAGAGGTATTTTACCTAAATAGAATGCATAATGTGGCAAATGTAAAAAAAATATATTTCTCCAAACAGGGGCAACTGACATGGCAGCCATATTTGCTTGCTGACTTAACTTACTTGTTCAAACACAGCAGCTCTGAGATCAGAATGAAAAAAATTTGAAAAAATAGATACTTACCATTGGTCCTGGACTTTGACTTCGACGATTTCTCCTAACTGGTAGCGCTTCCTGAGGTAATCAATGATCCCTTCACATAAATCTCCAATACGACTTCGTTTACTCTGGTGCACAAGAAGTAGGACAGCTCTCTTCGTCGCATCAGGAAGGGCATCCAGTGTCTTCTTAACACTTTCCTCTGACTCCATAGCTTCCTTGTATGTAAGGCCATTTCGTCCAGTTCCCCCACAACTCCAAAGGAGACTGTTGCAGAGAATGACTCTTTCGAAAAATTCGCTGTAACAGAAGGAATATTTCTTTAATTTGACTATGCATTCCCGAGCAAGATACAAAATTACGAAGAACCATGCTTGTTTAGGACCATTTAACCGGTAGGTAGGCCTAAGAGCCAACAAGTCTCAACGCGGAGGGAAAATGATAGAATAACGAACTTACTCGTAATCTGTAAATACTTCGTTAGTCAACTCAAAGAAGAACACTTCGTCATCATCTTTAAGATCAGTTGGCGAAGACTTTGGGCGAAAAGGTTTTCCCCGCAACAATGGCATTTTATGTATCTTGATGGATTGCCTTCATATAGTTTTGCATCCAGCCTGCCTTGGACCTGGTATTCGCCCGCGATAGTCAGTTCCATAAACAAAAATCTACTCAGAATCTTATTTCACTTTTAAATGCCGAGAAATAAGTTGAATATGCCACGAAAGCACCCAAACCTAAACAGCTAATAAACGCCAAACTTTTAAGTTCAACTAAAAAGCGCGCGTTGAGAAGTTGTTCCATCGTGTGGTTATTGTTCCTGATTGGATGGAGGCCGAATCGTGATTGGCTGATTGCCGAAGTGGTCTCTTGTCACGAAGGAAGACCTCCTTTTCATTCTGTGGCATCACCAGCATCGAATGAGCGCCCTGGGTGGATGTTCCGTGTTCGCAAATTTTGTCCTCCCATTAATGCCATGCTCACCCCGTCTGTGTTAAATTGTAGGTAGGGTATTAGAGAGGATAAACTTGAGTTCTACCAGAGCATTTCGCAGAATCTTTGTTCTAAATTTTCTAAAAAATACTTGATACATCAGGGAAAAATTACTGTTAACCTAGCTTTTCCCAATAAGATAAATTGAAGCATAAGGGATGAGGCTTTAACCTTGTCACAACTTGCTGTTTTCTTTTACACACAAATTTGCAGATCTAGTATGTTAGGCCAACAAAAAAGCTCATTTGACTCTAACAAGATTAAATCAAATTGAGGTCCTTTTCCAACCAAATTTCTTGAAGGCAACTTTGGCATTAATCTTTTGAGCAAGGTACTACTAATGGGCAGCCTGCAGCTGCTAATCTCCTGAAAAATGGCATTTGGATTCGTGAATGAGCAATTGCAAAATAGTAAATCGGTCACTTGCCTTTGTGAAACATGCTCACAAACTGACGCCAGAATGAACAAATCAGAAAGCATAAAGAACGGTCGATTTTACATGCCAAAGAAAAGAACCAAGAAATAGACCCTTACCCTGTTTAGATATGTTGCCTTCTACGTCATCCTGCAGAAGCATCAAAGTTAATTGCAAGATTATTTCTAACCTCATTTTCTATCATTTTATCTAAGAAATTGAATTCAGCTCATTAATTGCAACTCGCTCATTGAGATGCTGAAGATGTTTCCTTTTCAAAGTTATGCAAGCAATTGCTCTTGATGAACACAAAGTATGGTCTGTCCTATCTCCATTTTCATGTTAAACCTGTAAGCTCATAAAAACCTTTTCTGGACTCCCCTCTTTTAACCTTATTGCGAAGGGCACTTTGGTTTGGCCTTCGTTAAATCAAAGTTGCAACAGAAATTTCAATTCTTTTCGCTTTAACTGGTGTTTAACTGGTGTTTTTTGTTCGACTGCTCTACACAACTCTGAAGAATTGGAAGCATGTACAACAAACATTTAAGAAAACTCTAAATATAACGCAACAATGGATTGGAAATGTGGAGCTCTTTTAGAGACCTCCAAATGCACATTTAGAGACCTCAATACAGAAGTTAACAGACCTGAAAACATCTGATTGGGTCAAGGATCCGATTGAAAAGTTATCTGGTATCGTGAGAAAAGGTTCTAGGTCAACATAGCAATTGGCAATGAACAGCTAAGTATTCTGAGGGTCATTCCAGTTGAAACGACAATGATTTAAGCGCCTAGGAATATAATAATAGGCTTCTTAGCGTTCTATAGACGCCCCTTTCTTGATTAAAAGACACTTTCGGCAAGAGCGCTTTCAAAGAACTATTGGCTTTAATAACCGCAACGAAGGCGCTTAACCGTTTATAAATGGCTCCCGTGAGACTACTGCGTGTCTCTCGCAGGCTGTCGAGGCGTGTAGAAGGGCCAGCACTGTCTTTCAAAACATTTAGTCTGTTCCATAGTCTGTCCCTACTATTTCTATGGTCTGTTCTAATGGTCATTTGCTGTAGGAGATCTACGCTCGCTAAGCAGATTCTACCAACAATTTTGTTTACTACTGACTTTTATTTGCCTGACTTAAACCTGATTAGTCCAGAAAACCAAGCTGTGCAAATGAATTTGATTTAAAAAATGAAAACACTAGAGAACGCATGACGCACGGCCTGCTCTCTTTTGTCTTCTTCTAGTCTCTTTAAAAAGCAATCAGGATGGCCATAATTGCTGTTTCCAATGTTACCTGAACAACTGGCTTGCAAGTGGCATCTTTGCTACCTGTTTCCCTGGCACATTAAAATCTCCATCTAAAACATTTTGTTTTGCTTTTATAGATTGCTAGTGGGGTAGTACTGAAAAGACGCGGTTGGTATATTCAGCTCCAAGTTGACAAAACGAAACGGATTAGAAAACAATGGATCATATAAAAGTCAAGTTTATTTTTGCAATTGCGAAAAAGGGTTCCTGACAGTGCACAGCTAAGGGAATGTGGCGAGAAATTTCCAGACAAATAGTTTTAATATGTCTTTAAAATGTTTATTTTCTTAAAACCGTATTTGCGTTTGAAATACCTCTAACCTGTTACCGTCTCGTGCCCCCTTTCACAATATACATTCTGTTGACATGCTGGCAAGGAATGTCTGGCGAATAGCTTTGGTGTGTCTTTGAAATATTTACTACTCAAAGCTCCTATTTGCATTCAAAATTTCATTCAAAAATAGAACAGAGACATAATTTTGCATTTGCAAAGGGCTTTACCTTGACCCTACAGAAAATGCTAGCCTTGTTTTATTTGAAACTGTTTTGTTTTATGCTGAGATTGTTTTGAATTTGTTTGATATTTCTAAAGGCAAGGGTATAAATAATGCTGTTCAAAATTGTTTTAAATTTATAATTGCAAAGAGATTAAGATAAACAATAACCTAAGAGTGCTCCCTTTGGACGTGGAAAAGCCCGCGAGTGCTCCCTATGGATGTGCTCTAGATTAACGCCTTCACATAATGCCGAAGCCCTTTCATGTGATTCTCATAACGAACCCAAAGCGAAGTGACATTTGACGAAGGCTTTCTTGTTGAATGACGCTAATATAAAAAATAATGACTGTAAGCCATCTCGCAATGTGTACCCAAGAGCTAACTTTGTCAGTTGTCTAAAAATTTTCGTTCAAACGTCCTGGGATTAAAAATTGTGGTGGTTGTATTTCATTTTCAAAGATAACAGCATCGTGCAATTGTACACAACTTTCTATACAAGAGTAAACTTCGCAAAAAGTATGCACATGCAACAATTTTCTGGACAAATAGCAAGCATGTGTATAAAAAGCTGTGTGCAACTGCCAAAACTTCCCGCTCCTTTATTTCTGTATACAGCAAAACCTAAAAGCTTTTGTTTTCAAGCTCCTCTCTGATTAAATTTATTGAAAGTTGATAGCACGTGATAACAATTTTTTTAAAAAATTTAGCCAGAAACTGGTAACTTCCAACGTATGTAGGGGTAGTTCCAACAACCCCTCTCCCCTATAATTAGTCACACTTACAGCTCAACTATGATATTCCTATATAAATATTTTGCATCTAAATAAAGTCAATAAAAAGATCACTATAAACTGTCTTAAACCGCTGCTACCAGCGGGTGCATGAATGACATGAATGCGGATTGATGAAAATTAATGAGACTTTAGAGGTGCCATCAAAAGTCACTAAACTTTTCTGACCCATTAGATCAAGATACTGTCTCTGAATGACTTCAATTCACTTCCATACGACTGCTTCTTAATGATTTAACTACAACGCAACGTCTCTTCCAAGTTAATGCCTTTTAATGTTAACTCAAGAGAGCACACAATCGACAGTCTTTCGTGTTGAAACAATGCTTCCATGGCAACACAAATTTCAGAGCTCCCGACGTCAACTTTTCCTTTCTTCTTAATCATAATACAAACTCATTCAAAACTATACCCAAACTGCAAGCTCAGTGTCATATGTTGAGCGATGGGCAACCCGTGCGGAGAACGGTCTTCTTTTATTGTAAACACTTGATTGCAGCAAGTGTGAAAATGCAGAATCTTGATTAGGCTTTAATATTCCAGCCTCTCATAGCAATAATATGTGATTTGTTGCAGGTCAATCGATAAATAGAAATCATAATTTTACCTGTCCTATTATTATGAATACATTCATGTCATTTATTGCTGGTAAAGCCAAACAACAGGTTTATTGTGAAGGAGTGGGTAATTTGGCACGTTAACCGTTGAAGGGGAGTGTTCAAAGTCGACTTATAGCCAAACTTGCTCATTACTCAAATCGAAGCTCTGATCAGAGGCAGTTGCTGCGTTTTCAGGTGTCCATTGGCTGAAGGTGCTCATCTTGGGAGTAGCGCCACTGCTCTGAGGACAACAAAGACAGCCTTTCGTGCACGCCACACATTGGAACATAAACATGTATCAAAGTAAAGGCCGCAGTTGCGAGTAAAGATCAACGCCATATAAGTAGAAGTAGTAGTCTCGCTTGGTTGCGGAAAGAAATATGCACACCCAGTAGATGATGTAACGAGACAAATCGCAACTGCTTGCCTTAGCAGGGTGGTGTTAGACTGACTCGAGCTGGATATTGAGAGAGCAGCCTGTTTCGTTTTGAATACCCTCATCGATTTGGCTCGGTCACTGTTGTCTGCCTGTAGATCTGAGGTCATGAAGGAAGATACACTGCATCTGCTAATCCTCACAGTTTTCTTGCTCCTCTACATGATCATCGGTGCGGGAATCTTCAGCGCATTGGAGCAGGAACAGGAGTCTAAAAGGAAGGAATACTACGACGAAATCTTTCTTACTTTTTCAAGAGAAAATAATTTAAATAACTCGGCCATGTCGCGTCTTCTTGTGTCCCACAAAGAGGCTTGTCTCTTGGGCGTCGGGTTGGATACCTCGAGCAAATGGGATTTTGCTGGAGCATTTTACTTCACTGGTACCGTCATAACCACTATAGGTGAGTTGCTGTTTGTAGTACGATAGTAGCAGCTTCTACAAAGCTCAAACGAGCGTACTTATGTAATGGGTTTTGTAAACAGAGAACGGAGACCTTTTGGAGATTGTTTAGGAGCATCTCCACCTCTGGCATTTTAACTCTATGCAATCAGTCGCATTCAAATCAACGAAAGTGTTGCTAAGTGCAACGAGGGGTTTTCCAATGTCCTTCTCAACAGGTAAGCCCCACCGTCTCTCTATCGTTTGTGCCAGAAATGTGATGGGTCCTGGCTAAGCAATCTTCAAATGCAGCCTCTCCTGGTATATCAGAGTATTTGCGCCTATAGCCCGCGTTACTCTGGCAAATAGACGAACTCAATACGTTGTCAACTATTGCACTGAAGTACCGTAAATTAAACTCGGTTTGCCTGTTTCAATTCGACGCCTAAATGTTTCGGTTTCAAATGAGTATTGGCACTGGCGGAGTTGAAATGCAAAGGTAGACGAAACGAGCCAACAACAACGTTCTTTCCTCGGAAACTTAATTGTTAGAAATATTTTTTGTAATCAATGTGGAAACATTTCTCTGTGAAAGTTCTGCCGATGACTTATTGAACGGTTCCCTTGATTCGTGAACTTCATTCAATTCACTGTCAACCTCGCATTTAGTTGTTCTTCGGTTAGGTATACCTTTACTATTCATATTTGTACTGCAGTGCATAAAAGAGCTGTTGTTTTCAAAACCCAGTGCATCGGTATTATCTTTCCGATTGTTGAACAGATAAATGTTATGAATTCGAGATGTAGCGGCCTGTGATTTTTTCGACAAGCGTATAGAGAAGAGCATTCCTTGAAAAGAAAACGGTGTTTCAGACTATGAGAGATTTGTTATAATGTTTGAGATTACGAGAATTTGGTATGCATACATCCTCATTAGGGCAATTAAACTGCCTGTAAACCTTAATAATTCCATGCCACTCAAGTTTTAAGAAAGCGACAAAAACGTCGTTGTTTATTATTTGAACTTTCAGTCAGTAAGAAACACAACGACAGGTAGGCAATGCAACTGTGACATGTCCCACATCAGCTCTGGGAATTTTCCGAGGAGCAAATATTTCCATGTCAATGATTGAAGCCAAGCAAACTGCAGCATTTTTTACCAAATATTGCACCGAGGTCTAGAGCTCCCTATTGCCAAGCTTTCAGTGAAAGTAGAAAGGTGAAGGTTGATAGAAGCCAAAGAGTTCGGAATCATTTTTGCATAGAGAACTCATTCGTATACCTCTTTATTAGGTTTCTATATCTGTTGCATCTGTTTCGAACGTGGCCTAAAATATTTGTGTGTCATTGATGCAAGGCCTTATGAAAATTAAAAGGTGCTTCGGTAAAATTAATAGACGACAGACTCTGGAGAATAACTTACTGTTTAGAATCGATTGCATAATCACTCTTTGGGGGCCTTGGCTGCGGACTGGGGAGTTGTTATTGGTAATAAGTTCTAACCCTTGTTCTGGTGCTCCATCCTCAATTTTATCCCTAACCCTGACTTTGGTCTAACACACAAAATTGAGGGGCTCCAAGTCCTATTCCTAGCTTCGACTAAACCATTACCAAGTCTCATTGTCTGTAAGAACATCATTTCTTGAAATCCAACAAGCAAGCCACGTGACAGATAACAGGATACTGTAGCTACGCTCGAGAGCGGCTAATTAAGTAATGATAACGATCCACTGTAGAGACGTGGCTTGTTTCAGAGCTGACCTTCAATCACTTCAATCGCGTATTGTTTACATGGTAGCATGTCCACAGCATACAATTTATTAAAGGGAAAACGGCCGATGCAAACTCATTCTATGCGCAAGTTAGCAAACAGAGATTGATCCCCTTCTTACAAATGCAAACGTTTATGAATAGAAATAACTCTGCTGGTTCTTTTTTCTAATGCCACTTCAGAGGCCAACTAAATAAAACAAGCCTTCCTTGAACATATATTTGAAATCGGCCGTGTCTACTACCATTCTTTAATGTCGTTTTCTCTTAAAGGGATTTCTGAATCCAAATGAAATTTGACCTGAGTTTAAACAGGGAAAATCTGTCAACTCTGTATTCGAAGATAACCAGGTAATGTCTTTGGAAACGACTGTCCCAGCCTGATCCTTGCGAATGCTGTTAAGTAATTTGGCATCAAGGATGTTTTGTACTTTCTTCTCGTGGGTTAAAGATTAACCTTGCTAATTGCTTGAAACATTCTGAGTCCTTCTTGACTACGTCATGTTGAAAATGTCAAATATTAGCTCAAATTTTGCATGCAAGCAGATATACAGCAGAAATGACGCAAATCACATTTCACTCTTGCATAACACTTAAATTAATTATCACTGGCTATACTCTTAAAGAAACATTTTGATGAACAAAAATTGAACTCCATAAATCCCTAAAAATGAGGTCAAATATATTGTTGAGCAATCTCTTAAATTTGGACTTTCAATGGAAATAAATGAAGAACTTTCTAAACAATGCACAATCTACAGCAACTAGCGTTTATTTTAATTTTATTGGTAATGTCGAGATCTCTTGTTGAAGAGTGCATAGACGGGAATTTAATTTAAAATTGAGAAGATTTATTCAATTTTCATCTAGCTGAACTGATTACTTTTATTTTCAATAAGGTCTGCTAGGTCACCATCCAAAAACTCAAAGTTTAAACTCTTGTTGGAAATCATCAGATTCTCATTCTACTGTGCCAATAGAAAAAATCAGACGTCTCTTTTAAAATAATGTTAAAAAGTAATAATCAGGAAGGAAATATTATTCTGTGCATTATGGTACCTTCAGTTCAACTATGAACGCTGCCTGCTAAACAGAGAGGCACTGAATACTCTTGTTTAGGTATTTGAAAGGACTTGTTTACAGCTTCGGCCTAACATAGATAAATTATTTCCAATATTTTTCATTTTTAACACAGACTGATCAAACAATGAGCCCGACAGTGAGATATAACTTTCTAGTGCACGGTTTTTTGCCTGCCTTGCGCCCGAAAGTACAGGGAAATTAGCATCAAGCCGGATGCACGTGGACATCATTCTTCGGAGAATCGTCCCTTACTCTGGATCCGTTTCTTAGATGAAAGCAAGGAAAGTCGTGTTGCTACGAGAACTTTACAACTCATCCAATATGTTTTTAGTGGATTTTGAAACATAAATGTTTCACGGGCTCTTAATACTAACTAAGGGATAACAAACATTAAAAGGCAAATATTTGAAATTTTTTGTAAATTTGATTCTATAGGTAAATAGGACTACAGGTGACTTACAAATATTGAAGACTTGAGACATTTTCTTACGCCTGAGAATCTAATGTTTCTGGGCAGCTTTTAGTCTGATTTTCAGTCTTTCTTTGAAACACAGTCGTTCTTCATTAGACACGAACTCGCAACGTTACAAACAAGAAGAGAATCGTAGTTGATAGGTCTTTCCTTGGCAAAGTCGAAATTAAAACACTCAAGGAAAGTAATTTCATCAGGCTTTGGCCCTGAAGAGATATTTACACGAGTCGGCTTCACGGACTTTAATATAGTTTAATGGTCTTTCGAGCACATTAGATCACACTAGCTTCAAATGGGTTGTGAAATATTATAGCTGCTAATAATTTCGATGTTCAATTCAACATTTAAAAAGCTCATAATGAATCATTTCTTCTTCTGATAACAGCATCCTTTAAAAAAAATTTAAGCATCAATCTTACTTCTTATTCTTAAGGCAATAATAAATATCCATGGCAATGATGATGGATTTTGATGTTGCTCTCAAAACTACACAGGTCTCTAAACACAGAACGGTTTCAAATCAGAAGCACATTGATATACTCATTTTGTGCTTCGAACAAAATTTATGTAGGTCTTGTTAATCGGTTCTTATACATATCCTTCTCACTATTTCCTGCTCTAATAAGAGCTAATTGGCAATCTTGAGATAATTAGTGTCGAATAGTTCATATGAAGAAGGACTATTTAACATCTGTTTCAATACCAAAAAAATTACTGTCAAATGTTGTAACACCAAGTTTTTATAAAGATAAACAATTGATGAAAAAGCTAATTAAAACAAGCAACTGAGAAATTTGTCAAATTTTGTTGAATCAAAGTAGATTTTTCATATTTATGGTAACGAAATTCTGACTCTAAATAATCTGCTGGCATCTTCTTTTGTAGTAACCGCTACTTTTACAGTCCAGGTAAGCGGCCCATTTCAACTCTTCTGAATTAAATGAGAGCCTCTATGGCCCAATCTCGACCTATTGACACCATACAACCTTGAATGAATGTTATGAATGAGGTGGTAACTTTCAAAAGTGACCATTCTGACAATGAGTTACGCAAAATTGTCAACAAATAGGGGAAAGCACAGCCTTCGTCTGTAGAATGTGTTTTGAAATAGCTCAGCTGTGATTGTATGCAATAATGTTTTCAGTGAAAAGCCAATTGGCACTTGAAATGATGTAACAAAAGGTATGAATGTTTGAACAGGGGAAACCAAACAGCAGAAAATTCAAGTATGAGCAACATTAGCCATTAATGAATAAATTTCAAGATTCAACATTTACATAACAACTTCAAGTTGCTAATTTGAGCCATCGAGGGCAACAGCTTCAACTCTTGATCTTTCCAACGATTTCAATGAACAACCTTTTTTATTTATGTTTTTAAACATGTTCTTGACACTGACAAGAATCCATATAATGATATTTATTATAAAATTTGTTTATATTTGGCTTCATGTTTCATAGTATATTACGAGAGAAATTAGTTAAACAACAGCTTATTCACATCCAAATGATTTGCAAGAAAGAATTTCAATAGCCAATGCCTCCTATGACTTGAGAAAAAGGATGGATGGTTTTGGGAAAAATAAACTCCAAATTGTAAGAAACAGCGGAAACGTTATTTGAGTATTTAAGCTCGCAATTTCGGAGTGTTGTACCACGAACGAGAAACTGATGTTCAAGCCCCCAAAAAGATGACCCCAAGGACCCATTGTGCAATTTTATAATCAGCAAAGAGAGAAACAATTCATATTAGTCTTTGGATCAGCAATGACTCTGTTATTCGATAAAATTGCAATAGTCATAAATTGCAATTCGTATTTCAATCGGGCGTCGCAGTAAAGATTGCGATGGCGTGGGTGCAGCCTTGCAATGACGTCATTCTTATCAGAAAGGTATTTTGGCACCATTTCCGTATAATGACTGCTTTTGTCAAATATTGCTTCAATTTGCAGTTGCATTTGATACCAAAATTACTTTTGCACCGATTCTGTTCTCAATCTTAAAGCGCTGATTACAACAGCACCCAAATTAATATAAGGGAAACCACTTGAGGCCTTTTAAATCTTAGCCTAAAACAGATTCCTATCCCTCCAAAAAACATGAATTTGTTTTAAAATTTGCAATGTTGACCTCTTCCAAAACGGCAATCGTTGACTGTGCAGTGTCCTTACAAAAATGTCGGATTTTCAACTCTTGTGCGCATCATTTTTTGGTTGGTTTAAATTGGTATTTTTAATTTAGGAAATAAATACCGTGATCAAATGGAGATATACTTCTGAAAATGCCGACAGTTTGTCATTTATATGCGTATAGATAGTTCATTTTGCCGCCAAAGAAAGAATGGCGTAAGATATGCAAAATGTAAAGTGTTTGCGCGCGTTTTCCTTTCGTTTTGATTGTCCAGTCACTAGTAGAGAGGCTTGCAAACATTACTGCCATGTGAAATGTAAGCAAGACTCATCTATGAGTAACAGGCAAGAGAAACCAAAGATCTATTGAATATACCGTGTTGTCATAGGAATCTTTGACAAGGCCAGCTGTGAACTGAACCCTTGCGTGAAGGAAGTTCACGGAAATAACTTCAACATTTACGCGGAACGCTTACTGCATCTATGATGATTTTACTGGATTTTTATGTTTGCAAATGCCGTCAAATACAATCATGAGTTCATGTGCAGAATGTTATTATGTTAATACGTGAATTTGGATGAAAAGTGCCGCCTTATACATTAATAGAAGAATGAAAAGGTTCTTGGGTAATAAATGTTTCATGTTTTGACATGTTCCCAACTAGACAGGGTGGTTTAGGTGAGTCGAAGAGGGGCCGAAGATTTTAGTGGATCTAGAGATGTGAAACTAGTTTCGCACCAATGTCTATTACGAATCCACTCATGATAGTTTCATATTCTCGAGAAAGGGACTTTAAAGGAAGTTTTAGGGGTATTTTCTAATTTTCCAAAAATTATCTTTAATTTTCTCTTTGAGGAATCTGTTATTATCAGAAAGTTTGATGACATTATGGACATAGGTCTGGGGCAGAAAATGTGTGTGAGTAATGAACTAGGGCGCCTATTTGACAACGATGCACCTACCCATCTCTGCAAGAGACTAGCATTCGTATCCGTGTGTTTTTCGTGTTTGGAATAGCTTCGATTTCCATAGCAGTGAATTGATGATGGCTTTCAAACCTCGTCATGACAACGAGGGGTAGTCAGGTTTTTTGAATATCAATTGCCATAAAGAGCCACAACCAATGGCATTGACACAAGGCTAGCATTTCCAATTATAATACGTGAATGAAATGCCAGACGAGAGGGATTAAAGGAACCCTCCTGTCAAACTACAAGTTTATTTGAGCAAGTGCTTTTGGTACAGAACTTCGCAAATGCTAGAAATAGCGGAACTAGTTTTCTAATACTCTAAGTACCTTTCGTCCTACACTCCTCTTCTCAGATATGTAAACGTCAGAAAGTGATCAAAGTTGACGAAATAAGACGGAAAGAGAGAGTCTTCTTCTAGGCCCTTCTTAACTTCAGGTGTTAAGCAACGGTGATTTGTCAGTTATGGCCAATCACATGCTGTTATTTTCACCCTCAATTGTATTCGACCAGAAACTGGCTATTTATTTTGTCAGATTTTGGTCATTTTCCGACGCTTGCATACTCTGAGTAGTGTCGGACGAAAAAGTACTTTATTTGTGCAATAACTGGTTGCGCTATTCCTAGCTATTACAAGTTTATTGTAAAACTTGAGACCTTGCCGAGGAGATGTCGATGATTATGTGCTCCCTGTATTTAAATGTTCCCTGTTGAAAGCAAAGACTTCAGCTGAGTGCAGCAACTTCTTCCACTGTTCTCATTTCTGATTATGATGAGGAAGTGAATGTTCACCTAGAATTACCAATGATAAAGTGTTTGCTTAAATTACTGAAGAATTTTCAGCTTATTTTGACAATTTTTCGAGGATCTTTCAAGCCTTGCTTGTGTCTCTATCGCGAGGGTAACTGTTTTCTCCATTGATTTCAGAGATTTTAGAATGCTCTTTTTCCACAAGACTGTAAATATATACTAAGAATGATGTTTTATACCTGACTTTGACCGAACGACAAGATTTGATCCTCTATTATGATCAGTCCTATATTTACTTCAAAAGTGAAAAATAGAATGTCCGGTTAGATTCTTGCCAGAAAGCCGTTTTTTGTCTTGCCCCATCCCTATGATTCTTCTAATCTTCGTATATCTATATATCATATTGTAAGATTAGATAACAAGCAACGTGAATCACAAAATTTGTTTGGTTGTTGGTTGCAGAAATAGTCAATTAATGTTTATACGGATATTTTATGATTTTAAACAGTATCCCCACATTTAGTAATTGTTGAAGAAACCCTCCGGGGAAGCGGCAAGACTCGTATAGATAACCAAAAGGACCACGAATTCGTTATAAAACTTGAGTCTTCTGGCTAAGCCGTAGTCCAATAAGATTGATATCTATTCTGTTGCCTCTTTGATGCTTAAGTTGAAGAGTAGCTTTTTGATGATTCGTTTGCAATTTTACCAAGACACAAAAATTCATGATGAAATTAAATGAAAAACAATTCAAAGAGGAGTGCTACCTTGCCTAAAAGTTGCGACCGAAACTTAAATCCCGTGATCTGAAAATTCTGTTCGAGCACAAAACTATAGAGGAAATAGATGCTTCAATATCAATGATATAATTAACTAGGATCTGCATTCGAAAATCTTGATTGTTAAAATAAGAGCATATTTCTAAAAATTGTGAAATGCAAGATACATTCTGATTCAGCTTTAATCATTTACAATCACTGCCAGATGAGGTTTTTGATGATGCTATAAGAGAGCTTTTTCTTCTTGCTGAGAAAGTGAGGTGTCAGTGCCAGATGGCTAATTGCCAATTAAGGCTCATGATTGGCATGTTTTCGTAAGACTATGCCTTCTTGCATGGAGGTCGAAAAATCTAATCTCTAAAAGAACCCGTGGTTGAGTAGCTAGAGTACAAAAATAAGACACTGTGCAGCTTCATGGCATCCTGTTGGCAGGAAGATTATTTTGTAGGCACATACAAGAGATTAGAATGCAAAGAAGGCCGGCCTCTGTTTGTTCAGCTGCTGCTGCGGCTAACAGCGAAGAAAACATAGAAGCTACCTTGTTCTCTGGTTTTTCTTCAGACAATTTCAACTTATACACAGACACTGAACTCGATGAAAGAATGCCCATGTGACTTTCAGACATTTTGTGTAGCTGAGCAAATAGCGCTCTGCTCACAATTGGCCTGTATTATTAAAGACATCTTGAACTTAGCCGACAGCTCTCTTTAATGCTCCATGTTTTGCTGGGAATGATTTTGATGTCTTACTAGAATTGAAGCTAATATGTTCAGTATGTATGATCAGTTTGTGACGCTTTGCGTGTGGACGCTTCAAGCTCAACCCGCCAAAAATACTTAATTCAGATGCTATCATGAGGTGTAGTTCTCCTGAACTTTTTGTATGGTGGATGTTGTTGCTGTTTTTTTGCTTCTGTTATTTTTTTTGATGTTGTTATTGTTGTTGTTACTGTTGTTGTTGTGTATGGGATATCAGTTGCCATTCGTTGTTACTTACTATTGCTGTTGTTGTTGTTGTATAATAGAGCAAGGATAGAGATAACGTTAAAAGAAGTAGCATATCCTCATTCGATTCCCTGTTGGAGCAAGGAAAACATAGCAACGAAATTTATCGAGCCTTTACAATCACAATCTAAACTTGAATTGATAAATTCAGTTGTATTTTTCAGGATTTGGTTTCACTGCACCATCGACTTTTCACGGGCAGCTCTTCTTTATCTTCTACGCTCTCATTGGCATACCACTGAACATTTTGTTTCTAAACACGGCTCTGCAGAAAATTGTTACCATGCTGTCCGACCTGGTTCGGTCCGGATACAATTGCATGCCCAGAAGCAAGTTCTTCACGCCACCGGGCCCCAAGGAGCTGCCTCTTGGTGAGATTCTCGTGGCCTCGTTTGTGATTTTCGCCTTAGTGATGTTGTTGTTTGCCACAGTCTTTACATTGATAGAAGACTGGACGTTCTTCCAAGCCATCTACTTCCTTACAGTTGCCTGTTCGACTGTCGGATTCGGGGACTTTGTGCCGAGTAAGACGCCAAGTGATGTGGGACACAATGTTCATGATGGCTACCGCTTGGCCAATTTCTTCATGATTGCCATCGGGCTCTTACTAATCTACGTGGTTCTGAACTTACTCGCCAATTTCTTTAGGAACGTACTTTCCTGGTGTATTGAGCTATGCAGAATGAAAATCTGCCCCTGCCTGAAAACACAAGTTGAGCCTTTCGATTCAAATACCCAAAAGAACCGGCAGTCGGCCGTTGGCGGGCATAAAAGGGCCGTGAGCCGTATAAGCTTTGCCAACGATTTGGACGGCCCGGATTTGGGGTCATTTGCCGCTATACAAGTTGCTTTGGATAAACTTAAAATGGAAGCCAGCTCAGACGATCATGGCAGCAACACGGAACTAAAAGCGCTTTCAAACATTGAGAAAATATTGCAAGCAGAATACTTTAGAATACGGTCGAGGCGAAAAAGCAACAGCGTAAAATCCCGTTGGAAAAGAGCGGCAAGACTGGCGCGGCAGTTGTCCCCTAAGGAGGAGTCTGCCTCTTCCTCTCAGTCAACAAACAACAACAACAGAAAGGAAGCGAGGCTGAAGGTCGAGGACGCTGATTCGTATGTGGATTTGCCTGGGTCAATGAGTAATTGAAGGGCTGCATTTGTTTAGAGAAAGTCAACATTCTTCCATAAGAAAATATTGCATTGATTCGTATTAGGCACAAATCGGGTTCCTCTTCACCTGATTCTGGAAGCTGCCACTATCGTATCTGTTGAAGCAGCTTTAGTTCAATCAAAGTTAAAGTTGCAAACAATAGTAGCATATTTGCTTTGCCAAACATTTCGGTATTTCTAAGTTGCAGAGAGTGCTTAGATTCATACCACTTCTGGTGGTTCCCAACTGCCAGTGACGCTTGAAGTCCTAATGTTTGGTTCTTATCTGCATTGAGCAGACCATGCTGTGAACAAATATCCTTTGCCAATGGTTTCTCTCTTTGCAAGCTTCGATGTCCACAGCTATTTATGACAAATTAATGACATATTAATAACAAATTTATGACATATTGTAGCTACATTTTGTTGAGCAACTGTCGATTATTGCCTCTTTAAAGTTCAGGGAATTACGTTTCCCTTATCAAATTAGAATCAATGATGATGGTTTTTACTCACCTTTTCAAACTAAGATTTGCTTTCATTTGCAGACAACATGCAGCTGTCGGCAATAGTCGTCTTGCTTTTCTAATTTACCTTAAATCTATACTGTTTCAGCAGCTCAGAGCAGCTCCACAAAATTTTCCATGCCTTTACATCGAACACAGTTTCAAAAGTTACACTTAGGAACTAGCTACCGAGCCGTTTCAAAACATACCCAGTTGTATTCTTCCCCCAATGTTTTCCCATATCCAGTTCGCATTGGCTATCATTCGTATACTCATTACTAGTATATTTGAAATAGGTAGTACACCCTATCTTTAAAAAGTATGAGAAGGATTGCAAACGTTTTATAACACAGGTTAATCGGGACAATCATACATTAGAAGATCGAAGAAAAGAGCACGTGGTGCTCCTCCACACACGTTACTTTGACACACAAGATTCCAGAAAGGTGATAACAGTTGAAAATCGTTGCCAGAAGAGCAATTTTGAAAACGTTTAGTCTGCTGAAATACAGACGAACAATGCAAATAATTTCATTGTACATTCTTAAAGAATTTGATAATGTAAATTCCATTGAAACTATGTAGAATACGTTGTACTATAATGCTTGACATTTTGGAAAGACAACGTTATTATGATGGTCTTTTCAGGTAAAGATATAATGAGTATCTCGAATTAGTGTTACAAAAATGTTTCTAGTACTAAACTTGTCGAAACAAGATGTTGCTAGTACAGCCAGTGGTACACACAGGAGTGGCTGCCTCTTCTTGACAAAGCATACCCAATTATTTGAAAACCTATTCAGCAATTAACTGAAGCTCGAATGTGGTGAACGATGTGTGCCTTGGCGTTTATCTCTCTGAATTAACTCTTAGCATTTTGAAGATTTGAAAGCTGTGCACGTAGCTTCAGTATCTCAAGTTCGAAGTTGTGTTAGTGGGAACAGAGTATTAAGTCTTCCGTTTCAAACCATCACGCTGACAATATACTTGCTACAACAACAGGAACAGCAACAACAAAGGCACACCAACAGCCCCAACAAAAGTTTAAACTTGTTTTACAATTAGAGGGAGAGCAATGAGCTGTCTTTTTTAGATTAGGGGAACAGTAATGTGGAAATTCAGGGTCTCAACATTTTTACAATTTAAACTTTCTTGTAATGTTTTGGATTTAGATTAAAAAAATTATTTTCGTCTACGATTTGCAGTCTTCCAAGACCTTGTAACAGAGAATGTTTGCATGATTACATTTTCAGAGTACGTAGGACCATTTCTGAAGAAAAAAACAATTTTGTGTGTGGAATGCTAGAACATTATCACGGTAATGATACATCAATAATCAGATGTGCAGGGTGAAAAATACAACTGCACAGGGTTTGAAGATGTGCAAGTTCATAGAGAGAAAGGTAATTTACCTACAAAAATTACAGGATGATATACAGCTACTAGCAATGGCTATCAGTGCATTGAAATTTGTGAAATTTGTCAATACTTGTCAAGCATGGCCCAAAGTTTAATGAATTGTTGTAGTTGGCAATTATACACCAACAAGCAAAAGATGCCTTACTTTTTCAGATTGTCAGTCAATTTTTTCTCGGCTCTCTTAATGCAGCGAGGTGCAGCTTCTGAAGCAAATTTCTGCCGGAGGAGCACACAAAAAACAGGACTTCGAAAACGGTTACAAATGATATGCCCACCCACAGCCCTAGCTGGCCACCAATGTCTGACAGCAATTGATCGAGCTACGAAAAACAATTGCAAAATATATTTTCAAAATACTTCCAAATAAAATATCACTCATAGCCACACCAACGAAATTATATCATCTCATACAATTATGGCTAGGTTGTTGAATGTCAACCTAATATCTAAATGATTTGATAAGAGACACCATTTGTGTTTGTAATACTATCAAAAAATTGAACTTAATCCTTTGTGTTGCCGTACGAAGGAAAAATGGACAACAAGCAGAACTATTTGGTCACATATCATAGCTTTCACTCTCGGCAAGGCCCAACTTTACTTAAACTGGACAGACTTTTGAGCTACAGTACTTTTTCAATCATCCAGCCTTAACGGAAAACGAAATTTCAAGATGCGCGTGAATAATCCGAAATTTCAGATAATCGAAAATAAACAAGATTAGTTTTGTGAAAGTTTATTTCAAAAGCACGCATTACAAATTGTTGTAAGACACCAAATACTCTTGAAAGATAGATGAATTTTAGGCTGCGATACGATACGCTTCCTGGCGGCCATTTGCCGCAGCTGGACCAGGGTGGAAGTGTTTGAAGGGAATGCCTCTGGTTGTCACTGAAGCCATGTGGATCGGAAGAGCGCCCCCAACATATGGTCAGAAATGAAGAAAATTCTTCACAAAGTTTCCCCCTTTTTTAACGGACCGGATAATTAAAGTCCGGATAAAGGAGGGTGATATAACTGAACATGTACAGTAATCAGGAATGAAACATAATGAATATAGGGTAATGAATAAACTAGTTTGGTGTTAGCAATGACTTTTATTCACTGTCGGTATTGCCCAATAGTAACATCACAAGGGAACTGGCAGGGCGGCACCACCCGACCCTAGATTTCTTATGGACGCAAGCCTATACTTGTTTCGATTCAACGAGAAAAAGTTTAGTGGTCAATATTTGCGATAAAATTGGCGTTTACGAAGGGTATGTGCGTGCAGCAAAATTGCGTGGACCACATTTATTTTAAAGCTCCTCCACATCGCATTGCCACCAATTGTATTGCCACCAAAGCAGCAAATTCCAGAAAAACTTTCAACCTTCCTCTGGCTGCAATTTTTGTTATCGAAACCTTCCTCATTACCAAATCAAAATGAATTTTTTCGACAGTCACCTTCATATATTATGACAAAAATTACTAATAAACCTTACTCGAATATTACAAAACCTTCCTCCGGCTCCCAGCCGTGGAGCCGTCAATTGTTCTGGACTCTAATGGGCAACAAATCTTGTTAAAAGCTATAACTTTCATTTTACACTTCGTATCCGTCGTAAAAAGGGGCGTAACATAACTATGTATAATTCCAAAAATTGCAATTACCTGGTAACTTAACGTCGTCGTAACCATTTCGACAGAGCCGCTTTCGGTGTAAATCTGCAACTGAACGAGGCCTTTCCTGCGAGTCAAAAAGGAAGAAAGATCTCAAATTTCAACACCCCTATGATCATCTCTACCATTCTACATCAGATTCGTATTCTTTGCTTTTTGTCAAATGCAGTTACACGTTATTCAGTGAAGATTCGAAAGGCAATTACAGTTAGAAGATGGAATTTTCACAACATAAATACAGTAAGTGTTGACGTTTGTTATCATCTGTCTCTCAATGTTCTCGTCTTCTGTCTCCGTTTAGTATAGTCACGTAGAGAACAAGGCATCAAAAGAGATCAATGAAAATTGTGCTTCAACCGCTTGCCTTTGATTCTCGCCGCCATGATCTGGTTTCTAAAAATATCAATGGTAGAAGATATGGAAAAGTTTTTTAATCAAAGTTTACTTCATCCTTATAAAAAATACTGAGAAGCAAGAACCATTTGGTAAAGGGTGTGGACATTGAATCAGCAATCGTTGTTAAAGTATTAGGATAGAAGTTTTGCTAATAGTCTAATTAGCAAAGGAACATCAAGTTTTAAGATGTGAAATGGTGAAAAATGAAAGCAATAGATCTAGATCAAAATCAAGACATCAGAGACAACTGTTTAAGTGGGAAGGATCTGCACCTACCGAAAGGGAATCACCGTAGAGAGATGTGTACGTAACAGATTGTTCAAACTTCCTTTCCCTAAAATGTCATCTAGATATATGACAGTTTCAGATACAGGAGAAGGACATCTAAAAAGAAAAAGAAGTTTGCAATATTGTGTAGGCTAACAAGTAATGCTCCAATGATTCATTTGCATCTTCGATGGCGGGAGACTAAATTTGCTTTCTGTGGAGGATAGAAGGCGAGGAGAAGCGAGAGAAACAGTGACATGTTCTCTGTGTTGTATTTAGTACTTGAAGCGTATTGGCTGGTACAAACGCTGGTTGATTCTAAAAGGAATCGGTCTATTGCTGCCAAAATGGATATTCTGGCAAGGGATGTGCCTTGATATCACTTTGGCAACATTTTTCTGTAATTAAAAAAACACTGAATTTTAGAGAACGTTTCCTTTATAAGGGTTACAAGTAAATTATTATTGATATTATCAGGGACTGGAAACTACAACGATAGAGAATAAAAAGTAACAGATACAAGCTAATGAAGCAAGAAATCAAAACAAGAGATAGAAAAAGCCGAAAAACGCCTTTACATTCAAATCTACACCTGAAATAAAATCTGAAAGTGTATGCTTAGTTTGAAATGAGGCCTACTAGATTACGAAGACAAATATATTATAGAACGGAAAAAAGGCGTTGTAGGCTGATTAAGTGTACATGAAATGAAAGAGTAGTCCCTGGAAGGCTTCACATAAATATAGAAAGACTAACAAAGAATGAATGAATGAATGAAAGAATAACTGAATAAAAGAGTGAGCTTCACTTACATGCAAGACGGTGGGCACTTCTCTTTGCAACTTGCGGTATCTTGCTCAAAGCCTCTGCTTTCTCGTTGGAAAGCAGCGCACTTCTCTATGAAAAGATATAGAGAAAATCCTCATATGCTAATCTAATGTCTATTAGCAAGATGGCAATTCAAACTGTTCTGCAGCCAAATGCAGTGTTGTTGCTGTTACTGTCTTAGAAATGAACGAACGTTCAGCAACATGTTTGTGTTTGTTCCTAGATATGTTAGTTTCATCTGTGATCTTACACGGATATTGATACTTAAAAACCTCTTGGTTTATCAACAACGAACATTTCTCCACATTTTAGAGCCTACATCCATAAGCTAATATCCGGTCTACGGAGGGCTTTTGTTCGGATCAGATTTACATGTCAAACCACACATTTTCAATAAAACTGAGTTCTGGGCTCTGAAACCACTTTGAGCAGCAAACGTCATGGCTGCGTTGCAAAGGGAATACCCCGTTGAAAGAAAAAATGGCTGCCAGGGATTTCCATGGACCTTTTACATTGAGCAACAATTGCCAACCTCAAAACAGTTGACCACCATACTCGAAATCTATGTATTGCTACCGGAGGGCTTGTGGGCTTCAGTGTGATACCATAGCGGCGAACTTCAACAATCCGGAGAGGATAATTTGATTAACCTCATGTCATACACGTCGAGGTTTTTTTTTGACTGCTTCAACGAATCACAGGTCGCTTAGGGTCAGGGAACGCTCTTCTGAATGTCCAGCATTCTGTTGAATGTCGAGAAAACAGATCTGCTCACCTTCTTTAAATGTCACACAGGTCCTTCTGTGATAATTGTAGTTCAAAGTGGAACAATTGCATTGACTGAATAAGATCTTTGCCAAACATTTGTCAATACATCGCTTTAAAGAAAAATAATTAAAAATGTAGCTTAAACAAGAGCCATTTGTCCCAAGTGTAGGGCAAAGCCTTTTTTAATACTTTTGTTTGTTCCCTTTATCTTGTTATTGCTCCTATAAGAACTTTGTTCCTTAATATCATGTTTGTTTCTAGTTATGCTTGTTTTTATTTGTGGTCTTGCAACTTTCGAATGAGAGGATTGCTTAAAAAACTACTATAACCAGCGAAACAATATAAGATGTAAAGCTGACAAGAAACTTAAAATGAAGAAAGTCATTTGCATGACTGAACAATGTGACCACATTTTAAAGAAGAAGATATGGAGAGCTTAAAAGGTATAGAGTAACCATAACATCAAAAGTAGACGGAAACAGGCTGAAATGACAGGAAAAGGAGTTTGTCTTGAGAAAAACAGAAGTTTGACAAATTTCAGGCTGTCTCTTTCCTTCGGTACTAATGATTATTGACTTTAATGTGCACACTTTGAAATGTGGAAGACCTTGCGATGGTCCCCAAAGCATGTTACAAATATTAGTTTAACATACATTCATATTGTATTTATAACCTTCGTCGTCAAGTTGGTCTTGTGAGTGACAGCGGCCACTTTTGAGCAAGTCTTTTCGGAAAACTTCAACCTAAAACATTAATATGATAGAGTAGATACTTTTGGTTTACTTGTGGAGATAAGTCCAATGAAAGACTCTAGACGTTTACACGAGGTGTTTAATGCTTGTATAATATGTTGTTTGAGTACATTTAGATCAATTGTCTGCAATTTAAGGCACTATTGAAGATCTATTGTTTGATTGGAGAAAGTTAAGAGAGAGAACAGCTACCAACAAACAATATTTTGTCCTTTTCCGAAGAACAAAAGCCTTCTTTTCGGACAATAGAAACTGATTAGAGCCCTTCATTTGACCTTTGATCTACAGTAAAATTAAAGATATAAATACTTTTAGTACACCAAAAGTTTTGAAAAACCGATGTAGCTGTTTTCAGTAAGGGTGTCCATACTCATCCTCTTATAGTAATGAAGGTGATAAGCTTTTGCTGTTGTTGTTGCAAGTACTATTGCAAATGGCTCTGTTGCCAACATTTTATCCTACCGTTTTAACTGCAACGCTAGCATAAATTCCAGGGGGGATGCTGAATCCGTTATCCGCAGGCTTCAGGAACGCACGTTGATTTGCCAGGTGGACCCTGACACCGGAGCTCTCCGTCAGATCTGCGTTATATTCATCGAGCTCAATGTCCAGCTGTATTTTGATGCCTGGAAGTGGAAAAGAAGTGGCGCACTCTCTTCGTTGTTCTTCTTTCAAATGGGCTGCGTTTTTTACGGGCTTCAAGGCTTCAGGAGTGTCTGACGCGGCCGATTCCGAAAATGCAATCGAAGCAGACACGTCATAGTGCGACACCCCGCGACAAAGAGCAATGCAACATAATATAGTACGACGCGACGTGACATTTCACCATGCGACACGACAGAGCACCATATGACATGACATAGTACCAAGCGACACGACATAGTACGATGCGACACGGCAAAGCAAGATGAGACACGACATAGCACGATGCGACACGACATAGCACGATGCGACACGACATAGTACCATGCGACACGACATAGTACCATGCGACACGACAAAGCACGATGCGACACGACATAACACGATGCGACACGACATAACACGATGCGACACGACATAGTACGATGCGACACGACATAATACGATGCGACACGACATAGTACGATGAGACACGACATAGCATGACACGGCTTATTTTATGTAGGTGGGTGTGGTTTATTTCAAGCCATGCAAACTGCCCTTAAGCCAACATCAAAATATGAAGCCTGGTTTTGTGCTACAGAATCAGGTGAAAAGCCTCACAACAAAAAAGTTTGGTCGTATATTAATTTACTTGCCGATGTAAATCACAGCATTTAGGACGCACTTTACAAAGATTTGAGGAAAGAATAAAAAAGCATTTTTCCACGAACATAAAGATAAAAACCCCTGCAAAATAAGGCCAGTCGCCTAAATTAAGTTTTATTCGGCTTTAGGGTAGCATCCTTTACCAAATCCAGATTGCACCGAATCGTCTACTGACAACGATTTTAGCATGATTAGACAAGCTGTGTTGTCCTTTAATATTGGAGTTTTGGAGTCTGTACAATCTATATTTCTATACGAAATCCCATTCTTTGTATACAGAGAGAGTTCGTCCTATTACTTGCGCCTTTTGGTCATTTCCCAACGTTCGCATATTTTGAGGAGTGTTGGAAGAAAAGGGACTTAACAAGGCAAAAATCTTGTCCCCGCTGTTTCTTGCAATTCTAATGTCTTGTTTATCGAAATATTCTTTCATAAATTAGTACAAAGTCGATAAGATGAAATCTGTATCCTGATTCAGTCAAATTTTATTACGTCATTGGTAGCATCTCCAATTAACCAGAGAATTCTTTGGAAAAGTGAAGCTTACCAATTTGGGGTCCAAAATGTTTTGTAGAAATGTGCCGTAATTTTTTGTTATTGGAACTTAGGCCGTAGTTGAAAACGAAGCAGTTGCCATACAAAGGATCCCAGATGTCATACCAATAGTCTGAAAACAACCTAAAAAGGCAATTTTCCCACGTTAAAAAATACAGGCCTTAGTGTGTAAGTAGAGCACAGATATGCACAAGTATGAATCCCTCATCTAGTGAACAACTTACTAAGGCAATCGACCTAAAGAATTCGACAGAGTTTGTCATATTTCCACCCACAAGTAAAATCTATAAAAGTGAAAGAGAGTTGTTCCTATTATCCAATGAACCCCAGCATCCCAATGTTTTTTAATGATTTAAGTGGTGATAACTTTTCGTCTCGTTTGGTAGTATGACTATAATTGAGGAAAAACAAAAGATGCAGGTTGAATATCCTAGACAATATAGAATACTGTTTTTGGAACACTATACTTAACGTTATGTCTGTAATTTGACCTCTCATTGAAGAGAAAGATAAGCTGTCTTGCAGATAAAAGAAACATTAATGTTCAATGCTTTTTGTACATTATAAAGGCATTACAATCCAATGCAGAACTTAAATTTTCATTCGTGAATGTCCAACTTCGAACTTGTGATATCGAGCTCGTGAAATTCGCGCAAATCTTCATAATGGTCGATCAAAATGTCTTCGCTACGGATAAAATTGAAGCCAATTTTCAGCAAACTTTTAACAGAAATACTATTGCACACCCTGAAATGCAGCTGATTCCATACCAATCGCAACTGGTTATGAACTTCTTCTTTTGATGGCCCATTTTCTGTAGGTTATAGCGATCCATGTTGCTCAGAAGCTTGAGTCGCCTATTTCTTAGGATAGAGTTCTGATTGAAGGACAAGCCGCTTCCTATGGTGTAGTTAGCAGAGCCAGCTATGCCCAATGCCGCCATTTTCCCCAAAAGCTGAGTCATTGGTGGGACTTGATTGGTAGAATTAACCAAACTGCTTAAGTTGGCTTGCAGGTAGGCCGATTTGCGTAGCATGTTATGATTGCAAAGCATCACCGCAGGGGAATTCATTCTCTAAAATCAGAGTGTATTGATTGATAGAAGAAGTGACGGCAGTTAGGCGCACTGGAAAGGTGCAATGGCTACTTACAAGCCGCTGCCTAAATGCATAACAATAGCATTAGAAATGCAAAGTCCCTCGGTACAGTATTACGTATTTATTTATCGCACGTATTTATTTTGTTTGGGCTAGATGCCTGAAGCAACTCTAGGCTAGATATGTGAGCCTCCAAATCATCCACCCAGCTACAAAAACTGTATGGTGAAAATAACAAGGAATTACGTTCAAATTGAATGTTGTTAAAATACTTTTCTTGCCTTCAAAATATAGAAAGATTTTATTATCTTCTAATCTCCAGTTCTTTGCAACTTAAACTCAGTGTTGATGTATCATTCGATAATAATTCATCTCATTGCTTTGGTGTCATATTCCCCAAAGCCCTACTGGTGGGAATCGTACATAAATTCATTGCATAAAACTGTTCCCTTTCTCGTCAGTTGGTTTACAACTTTATTATGGCAAGAAAAATGGAAACTTATATAATTTGAGGACACTTAAAGCACTTTTTCTTCCAGCACTCTTTTCAGGGTATGCAAATTACTAACCAGTTGTGGATAAAAGACACAGAATGTTGTATAAGCATGTACTCGCTGGGTCTCTAAAGTGTGAAGTTTTGCACCATGATCCTTTACAAAGTTGTAAAAATCTGTGTTAACTATATGTTTTTGCTCAAACAGTTGTAATAACTCATTCAACTCTTTTTTAGCCCAGGCCTCGGTAAAACAATAAGATTGCTTTCACAAGCAAGAATCGAACTGAAACGAAAATACAATTTGATGTCTTTTTCAGTCCCTTATTGTTGATAACTGTTTCTTTAAACTCAGTTTTATAGAAAGAAGCTCAAAGTGGCATTTAACAACACGTCTCCTCAAATATTACACTACTGGCAAGTCACAAAGTTTTGTCATAATGTCTTCGTGTCTACGAGATCCGAATTTGACATCAAGTAAAGAACTTAAGGTTTATCCAAACCTCCTCGTGCCTAACTCCAAGGGTCGTCGAAACTGGGCTTTCAAAATACCTGTGAATCAGTTTGCCATTGAGATAGAAAAAACATACAACAGCAGTAATGCATACAGAAGACCACACTGCTTTTCCAAGAACTGTTTTCGATGAGGCCAAGTGTTCGATCCCATGTGCACTCGTAGATTTTGCAAACTCTTCAAAAGTCATCTTGAGTGAGGCGCGTTTTGGGTAGCGCGATGGGCCCTTGCCACTTTCAACATCAAATTCTTGGACCTCGATTTTCTTCCCAGGCATTTTGATATTCAAGAAGGATCTAATGCACTCAACCAAAGGCGTCGACTTCTGGAGGCAGTATTCAGTAGGGCCCATTCCCTTAGACTAAATTAAGGCTAATTTGTCATAGAATAAATGACTATTTTGAATGGTAAAATCCCGTCTTTTGGCCAAATATTTGCATTGCCATTCAAGAATGACAAGCGTGTGGTACATTGTCAAATTCAACTGGAAAAATTCAAGTGAAAATTTTCATTCCAAATTTAGTATCTAAATGTGTAAAAATAGCATATATTTAATGACTGTAGAGAAGGTCAAATCAATTATTAATCAGCAAATTAGCTGTTTCGTAGGTTGCTTAATAAGTATTCCATTAGATATGCAAGCTATCACTAATTAACAAAACATGAATGAGTCAAAATAGCACTGAGGCCAAAAATTGCAATCAGTACCATGATATGACGGAGCCTAAGTTGGTTACTTCTGAGTTAATACACCCCAGTAACGACCCTGCTAACACGCTTCCCTACCAAGGTAGCATGATGACCCGCCAAAAAATTTGTTTCCCTTCACATCTGACTTCCAAAATATTTCCCGCCACGTTTCGATTGTTTTCCCCCTGAAAATATTTCTATAATTAATTCAAGTAAGAAACTGTCGCTTTTCTGACCAGGTTTCATACTTACATTGAAATTTTGCTTTTCCCCGCCATGACGTTAGTGATCCCCGCCGAAAATTTATGATTTGGGAATTTTCTCCGCCGTATTTTCAATGCCCAGCGGGGTCGTAACTGGGAGATGTGTTAATTTCCGCATAATGACAATTTCGCGGCGTTGTCATATTGTGCGTGTATCACCATGGTGACGTGTCAAGTATAACGATTGTGAAAGGTTAAGGCAACAGGATTTCTAACGAAGGATCAGAGAGTGCGGAAAAATAACCGACCCGAGCGGGACTCGAACTCACGACCCTTGACTTTGTACGTCAAGTGCTCTACCAACTGAGCGATCGGGTCATGCTTTCAATTAAGGTTATGTGGAAACCAAAGTTAAGAAATTACTTTCATCTTGAACTGAGATGCGATCGACATCACGAAAAAACTGCAAATTTCTGAATAAAATAATTCTTCCAAGACTTGGAAACTTAACAAATTTATATTCCCATGAAACTAAAAGAATATCGTAAATAACAATATCATTAAACAGTACAAGAAGAGTAATAGTAATAAAGTATATTACGTCAAGGCTACAAGAATCAAGTCGATTTGTGAAACTCTTTAAACACAATGACCTTGCCATTGCTGGATAAATCTCAATATTTTAAGAATTGCTGCAATGTCTGTTATTCGTCAGCACATGATAATACAAGTATTAAACGAAAACATGGCTGCTTTCTCGCTGATTTGGTAGCAGTGACGCTAAAGAAATAAAACAACATGGCCTTCATTTATAAAAGAAGAATTTCATCACTTGTAAAATCTAAAACTTTTAATGATCTATCGCTCTTAAAATTTGATAAGCCTACATCCTAGGCCTTTATCAGCTTTAAAACCAAATTCTGTGTTCTTCGGGAGCATACTTCGTGGATAATAGCTCTTATCCATTTATGTCGACTGTCTTTCGCTTACCAAAGGTCTACAAAATACAGAATAATTCATAAAATTTTAAAGAAACACAAGGATAAATAATAACTCAAGTATTATTAGTTAACAAGGGCTTAGAAAACGTCTTAATATTGAAAGACTTGTCAACATTTTGTTGGTAATTAACAACCTAGATATTCCTACAAAAGAAGATCGAAAGACGGTCTTACTCGAAGGCCATACTTATTCGTGACAATACTGAAAAAGTCTGAAACAGAAGACCTTTTCAATAGTTTGGGCTCAGCGTAACATTTGGAATCGGCTTATGAATACTCCTGGGGAAACACTGAAGCGTTTACCTCGGGGAATCAGCTTCTTAAGGGGGCATTGGAATCCCACGTGGGTCAGTCATCGTTGTCGGCGTCTCTTGAAGATTTTTCATTAGTTGAGCCATCCATCTTTTAGTCGAATGGTCGTCTTTTAGACAGAGCGCGAATGTGTTGTCCTTTAGTTGATCTGGCAAGCATTGTCGAAGTGCTTCTCTTGCTCTAGACAAAAATACAAATTATCGCAACACGCAACAACACTGGAGCTACCAAACTAGTTGCCAATTAAAGTAAAGCTTTTCGATACAACTAGGTAACCAGCAAATTATTTGTGTTTCGTTGCTAAAAACCATGCTACGAGACGCTCGCAAAAAAGACAGACAATATTAAGGGTTAAAACTTAAGTTGTGGATTGTTGGAGCGGAGGAATAGATTAAGTAGATTGGTTGCAAAGGCTCAGGTTGAAAATTAGGCGTAAAAATGAGATTTCGTGTGCTGACTTCACCTGGCGACTGCTACGTTACTGGAAAGAGGCCGAAACGAATATGGTATGTTGCAAATAGTGTAGAAGATAAATGCAGTGAAATACCTTGCATTGTCTGAGAGTCGTAAGTAGCACCTGACCACATGTTTAAGTAGCCTCGGAGAGGGTTCCTTTACCAGAGCCAATACCATTTTGCCCTATTACGGAAAACGAGGTTGGAAAAACAGTGACTTGATCATCACAGTGATCATTAGTATCTTAAAACCCTTGCTCTCTTCCTTAAGAATCAAGTCAACTCAGCGACTTTCCATGCAAAGTGGGCTTTCGCAGAATGTTACCACTATTTTCTACTGATAATTCTTCACTGTCGATGTTACGTCTCAGTTGTTTTGGCCTCGAAAAACAACGACAGCTCCTTCTGGGTGGACCCAACTGCCCTACAGTTTATTGGCATTGCTTTTACATTGAAAAGCCACAACCTTACTTTGGATTTGCGCATGAACAGTGGTTGTAAGTTCAACTTAGTGGCCCCATCCCCACCTGGTCACTTGTGACCACCCTAGCAACTATGGTGGACTACCTCTCCTTTTTCTTAGAACTTATCATAGCCTATCGGCCTATTTTTCTCATGATCGGTTTGAACGCACCAGTCTCTAAATTTGTTGACGCTGTCTCTGTGTATGATGCTAGTATCGCTTCTAAATGCCACGGAGAAACCTTTGAGTATATAAGATTCCCTATACCGCCATATTCCTTGCGTCAGCAGTCAAAGGCGTCTTCCCGCAGATTCAACGCTTATCTTTGATAGTTCTCGAATCACTGTGTTCAGGCTTTCTGTTTCTCGCAAAAGCTATTCTCTATTGGACCATTCCCTTATCAAATTATCAAGAGATGATAGGGAGGCTAGCAATGACGTGACATAGAGGCTAAGTATGACAGGGAGGCAAGGCACGGCATGGAGGTTACTTAAGTTTGGTCCTCTTTGATCCCTAATGGATCCTCCTGCCAGTGAAAACAAAATGTACTGCCTTTCGCGGCTGCACCACCCTAAAAACCCTCCCCTACCACTACATGGAGGCTGGGCTACCATGACACTAAGATTTGCTATCTCATCATTAATAAGTCACATCATCTGTTTGTTTTCATCTGGAAGAAAGCAAGGTAGCACTTTGCACAAATATAGGCCTATATAACACAGACCTGAAATTAAGATAACGCCAGTGAAAAATATTATTCCATAATACCACCATTCCTTTGAAACAGGATTCAATATTTACAGACTTGAGCAATACTTTGTCAATATTTGTTCACGGGACATTCGCCCTTGCAATTTTACTTATAAGATCAAATTAGACTGACTTACCAATATCATTGCTACGTGAGAGAACCTTTCGTAAGTTTGGCATATGTATCCTAGTCCCGTTTCATCAAGAAGAATCTTTTGTAATATAAATGTTGCAACCTTGAAAAAAGTTTATCAAAAAGTAAGACTGAAAAGTTTATCAAAGTAAGACAAAAAGTTTATCAAAAATGACAATTAAACTCATCCCCAGCAATGAAATCTGATCAGCAAAATTCAAACGAATTTGCTAAGGAGCATGGAAAAATTGGCATGCTCTTACTGGTAAATATGTCTTTCGTGGACAAAAAAATTATCCTTTCACATTTTGATTGAATTTACTCTTTGTTTGATATTTGAGATTTAAGGTGGTTGGCTGTCACATAATATACATACATTAAGACAATGAAGGGCATGCTAAGAGCATTGGGTGCTGAAACAAGTTGGCAAAAACTATTTAAGAAATAATTGGAGATAAAATTCACTTTTGCATACTCACGGTTTTAGATAATTCACTACCAGATTCCATTATTCTTAAACATAAAGGAATGATCTCGGTTGAAAGAAGGAATGTAATAACCTCAGGATCGTCTGTCTACAGCCAAAAGAGAAATAGCAAAGTTATCAAAATAAAATGGATGATGGAAAAACATAATAAATGTTTACTGCTAATAGCCTTCATAATTCTTGACTTATGGTTGGCATGAAGTTGAAATTTGTCATTCCCTAACTGCAACACAAGAAGACTTAAATACCTTCACAAGAGCTCCAACAACGCCAAGGCTTGTCAACCGGAGGTATTCAAATGACCTTGTCTTGCTGACAGTGTGTAGAAATGGGTACAGGAAGAGAGGAATCTGGGCTGCAAAAGTATACAACATTAATTGAGCAATAAAAGAAAACACACTGAAGTTGACACACCTGAGTATCATGACAAAAATCAATTCATTTGCAAAGTGATCAAACTCTTTCCAAAAGCTTTCCAAAATAAATTACAAAAAAAATGTTTAAAGACAAACCTTGAAGAAATGGGGATCTTGTCTCAGGATGTGAGGCTACACATTGAAGCAGTGCCAGTGCATTGCAGACTCTATTAGACTGATGTGCCTGCAAAAAGAAGTATCAAATCATTTCAAGTCACCTTTCAAAGTCAATACACCTAATAGGTAAAATTAAAAAACCTGCAATATTGTTGATGACAAGTAACACTAAAGCCTTGAATATATGTGACCTCTAAAGAAACTTTCTTCTAAATTTTGATAAAATAAATGATTGGTTACAACTTCTTTAGGTTTCCAAAACACACTAAATATAGATAGATAGATAGATAGATAGATAGATAGATAGATAGATAGATAGATAGATAGATAGATAGATAGATAGATAGATAGATAGATAGATAGATAGATAGATAGATAGATAGATATATAGATAGATAGATAGATATAGATAGATAGATAGATAGATAGATAGATAAACTTTATTTACAGAGGATAAACCTGGTTAGCCTAATAACTAATCTTCCCCAGGGTCCTCTCTACTAACTACGCAATAAGAATATGGTACTATTTTTTTTAAGTGTCCTTTAAGTTTCTAAAGAGACTAGTAACAATTTTGTTAAAAGTAAAGTTTAAGTATTTAAATCTGAGACGTCAAGGTAATGCTGATACACTTTTCTCTTGAAAATTCCCAGTGATGTTGACTCTCTAATATTAAGTGGAAGTTCATTCCATATTTTACTTCCTTTTATTGATATTGACATTGATATATAAACTCTCCTATGCTCTTTATACATACAAATAAATTTTGTCAAGTAAATAAACAGAAACCTTCAATGTTTATAAAAACTAATGGAGTACTAGGTATTCAGTTGTGACTGAAACTTATACTAATAACTGATAACTAATAACTGAATTCTGATGTGTAATTAAATGTTGCTATAACTTCATTCAAAAATTGCCTAGTAAATTCTTGATTAAAACATCGAGCAAGCCAAGTTAATTATAAACTTCTTGACTATACTGTGTTACCAGCATGGAAAACTGATTGACAAAGGTGGGTTTCAATCAAAAGATTATTCAAGAAAACAAGGAAGGTGAAATGTGTTTCAACATAATCAAAATTACTTAACTACTTACATTCAGATTTGGTGGGTTTATCATTGGGTATATGTTAACAATTTCTTGAAGCAATGCAGCAATTGTGCCTATATTTAAATATGCATTAGAGAAAGTCAAACAAATAAGTAAAGTTCATGCTTTAAATTGATTAAAGAGAAGCTTTACCTTAAAGTAAAAACACAAATATGATAGTATTACAGACAAGCACCTTTTAAGATTTTATGCATTTACACAGATATGACAGAAGACATATTAGGCTCAAAAGTTTTGCGTATGTGAGATCTTAACAGCAAGTTGACATATTAATTGACCTGATTATTATCTTGAATATTTTCCTGCATTCAGCTCTCAATGCATAGCAGATCTTGACATGAAGTCTATAATAGTCTTCTAAGGACTTAGAATTACCTCAAAAGTAGCTTTGTCTAATAATGAGCAAAAGAAAAGTTATTACCAAATGAGTGCCATAACATTGGTGCAAGATCAGATACTACTTCCCTCTTCTTGCTATAGAAATTGAATAAAAATGTATTTAAAACAACAAAAAAGACAATGACATATATTGGTAAAAAAAAGTTTATCAAATCATTAGTGTATTTGCTAATTCAATTCATTCTTTTCAAAATATCTTTATTTCACAACATATATGCTGTTTTATTACATCTATATCAACCAAGCCTCTTTTTAGGCATTTGCCCTCTTATCTCTTAATATTCATTTAGTCAAATTAATTTTTCAATGCCAGTAGTGAAAAGATATTCCATCACCTGTGTTTCCAGAAAACCAATTCGATTCATGACTAATATCAAACATTTTAGAAATATATTAGAGAATTTTAAAAAAATGGTGCTGCATAAATTTTTTATCAATTCACTGACAATATGCTGCATAAAAACAATTATGGACATCAATAACATTCGTGATTCTTCAAAAACCACTGCAAGAAAAGAAAAATAACAAGAAAACCCCACCTTAACTCCACAAGTGCATGCTCCCTTGTTTTCATGCTGGATAGTTCAAGAATCCAGTTATAGACTTTTTCTCTTTCAGCCAAAGACAGTTGAGTAGATGGCTGAGCATTCTGTGGTGGCTGTCCAAATCTCTAAAGAAGAAATAAACCAATATTAATCAGAAAAACTCTAAAGAATGGCTCAAACCTGACATGTAGCAATTAAGCTACATTGTGAATTTTGCTTTATGATTACGAGGTAATGGGGAAAACACCCTCTGAACATACCTCAAAAAACTTTCTCCAAAAATATATTGCATGTCAACTAATTACCTGTTAATTAATAATAAACACTGCATGTTAAAGAGATGTTTAAACTCATTTATTATCATACACAAAGCATAATTAGTGACAGCATACTGCAGTCTTTCTTTTGTTATTGTTGCTACAAATTGCTATATTATTGCACACCACCATTATGCTATATTATTGCAAGAACCTCCCTATGCACACCATATATACAGCTGATTTACCAAAAAATGATTACCAAAGATGCTACCAGATTATTAAGTGCGTCAATTTCGATTAAGTTTCATAATTAATTGGCTACTTTACTAGTTAAACAATACCTGTTGTGTCAAAGAGTGCATCATTATTTCTGGCAGTTCCTCAAGTCAAACCAAGAACAGCTCGGACAAAAGATGCAGCCAAATTCGATGATATCTCGTAAGACACCAACAAACACAAAATAGCAGTATCCAGAAATGTTACTTTTGAATTAAGCAACTGATTAAACTTTCAAAGAATGGATGCTCGAGAAAGCCCAGAGCTACTTTACTTTACAATTAGTAACTTTTTTGACTTCACTCAGTGCATATAATAAATAACTTGGTTAAGTTGCTAATCTCTCGAAATTACCTCGTATGAACTATGCCTCGTAATAAATATCGATATGAATGAGAGGCTCCAAATCTGAGAGTCCGTCAAAATCTTTCTTTTGGAGCGGTGTCAAAGGCTTCCCCTTTTGAGAAGGGGTCAGGGCGATTGAGAATGAATTATGATCGGAAATTTGAAGCTTTTATTCCTTTACCACGTTCCATCATAGAAATTCTGTCCACCTTTGATCTCATACACGAGGAGCACCTGGCGGAATCACAGCTAGTGAAACTCCTTTGCTATGCAGTGTTTTTGGTGGGCCTAGCCGTTTTTGTGATTCTCAGCTTTATTCCAGCGACCTATGGACGATATGCAACCCAAAAGAGTTTATTTGGATGGGGTGTAAATGCGAGAGTTGCATGGTTTTTGCAAGAGTGTCCGTCTTTTGTGATACCAGTACTTCTTTGGGTGCTAGAATTTTGGAGAACAAGGAGTATACCGGTCACGCAAACTGCGTTGGGTACAATGTTTGTTTTCCATTACTGGCATAGGTTTGTGAACATCGCCAGGTTTTTCTTTAACTGACATTTGAAGACTGTATTCAAAGTTTTTCAGTTGGGTGAGCAGCAAAGCGGTCTCCTCCCTTATTTATTTTATTTAGTTTATTTATTTACTGATTTTTTCGACATAATCGACGTCAGTAAAAAATTTCAACATGTTCACTCTAATTTCAATGAAAATTTTTTTCACATGCTTATCCACCCTACCCATATTCCGATTCCTTTTAAGCCATAAAATATTTGGGATAACATCCTTAAACCAAATTTAAGCAAATTCTAGTTATTTTTCAGTTCTAATTCAAAAAATTTGTGCATGTTTCCTCACCATAAAATACATGCTTTGCAAATAAATGTTTAAATAAGTTGTTTGTGCTACTGAACTTCACAATAGCTAGAAATAGCGGAACCATTTTTTGGCTTAAAGTATTTTCTAGAAAAATGACCAAGAACTAACAAAAAAGGCCAGTTGCAGATCAAAAACAAAAACCTAGGCTAAAAGAAAGCAGCCATGCTGAAATTGGAAAATGAAAAATTTCACAATTGCTAGAAAAAGCGGAACTAGTTTTTGCATACTTAAAAGTACTTTTTTCGTCCAACACTCCTCAAAGTATGCGAACGTCGGAAGATAACCAAAAACTGACCGAATAAATAGCCAGATGCGGATCGAAAACACTAGAGGGTGATAAGCAGAGCATGTGATTGGTTATAATTGACCAATCTGTGTTACTTAACACCTAACTTTAGAAGAGCCCAAGGGAAAAGACGAACTGTTTCTGTCTACAAAGAATGGGATTTTCCTTTAAAATATAGACAGACTCCAAAACACCTAGGTGAACTTGATTTGTATTTGTTACTACCTTGCATCCAAAGGTAGTTTGAGGACACTGAGAAGCTTAAGCTTATCTAGCAGTGTCCTGGTCCTTCCTCTCGATGTGACCACACCTTGTGATTCCTTATGCCTGGAATTACAGAGAGTTGGCAACTCTCCTTACTCTGGGTGAAAGTCATGCCAGGGACTCAACCCACAGACCCTTGGGTTCATAGTCAGCGCCTCTAACCACTGAGCCATCCTTCCGCACCTGGTGAAAGGATGACCTAGCTTGCCCAATTATATGAAAATTGTTGTCACTGTATGTTTTGGCGCATTCTGGATTCCCTGAAAGATGTTGTCTTATAGCCGAATCACAATTGATTTAGGCACTGCGTCTTTTAGAGATTTGACGCAACTGCTCTTTTTCTGCAGACGTTTTGGTCCTTATGCTCATTGGGAACATGCTGTTTTATTCTATCCTCCAGTCTTTGAGTAGTGCTTCCTACATCGCACATGTACCACAAAGCACTTGTTCAAAAATGGAAAATAGCTTTTGGACTATCTAGACAATGACAACATTTTTTTTGCATAATTGAGCAAACTAGTTGATCTTTCCACCTAGGTGTTTTGGAGTCTGTCTACATTTCTATTTCATTTCAAAAATCTTATTCTTTGTAGACAGAAAGAGTTTGTAATTTCCCTTTGGCTCTTAAAAAATCAGGCTTGAAGTGATGGTGATTGATCATTTACAGCCAATTATGTACTCTTCTTACCACCCTCTTCTGTTTTCCATTTAGAATGGGCTATTCATTTTGTCAGATTTTTGTCATTTTTGGACAATCACATACTCTTAAGGGTGTTGGATGAAAAAGAAATTATGTATGAGAAAACAGGTTCTGCAATTTCTAGCTATTGTATAGAAATAGAGATTACATGCTTAAATTCTATGTACCAGCATTAGTAAAATTGCAACAAATCAAGTAAATAGATGAAGCAGAAGACAAGCTTAAATATTTCACAATGTTTTTTACTACATGCTCTCAGTATAATAACAGTTCATGTTTCAAAATGTTGCAAGCTATCAGTGAAAGTATAAGCTGTTATGATTTACCATATTTGCCATTTTATAACTCTATCTAGATCACCAATGTATACTACTAGTGTCTCTTTGAGAGTGGCTTTGTTGTGACATAATTTGCTTTGAATTTCATCTTTTCTTCAGGACCTTTCTGTATGCACTGCAAATCAGAGGAGGAAAACCAACTCCAATTGGCATATGTGCCTTGGCGTTCACCTTTTGTACAGTCAATGGGTACATTCAGATTAGAAGTATACAGCTTACAAAGTTTGATGAATCCTGGCTTCACAACCCAATTGTTTTGCTGGGCATTTTAGCTTTTCTTTGTGGCCTAGGTATCAACTTACACTCAGACCATATTCTTAGAAATCTCAGGGCACCTGGAGAATCTGGTTACAAGATACCACAAGGTGTGTTAATCATTTATAGAATAATGTATATTACTTTTATTTTTCTATGTGAAGTCTGATTTGCTTCTGAACAGTTTAGCTGCTTGAGTATGAAGCATGGGGACAAATAATTTTTCAAGCTGAGCATTTGCTGTGTTATTTCACTAACTTTCCTCAAAATTTGACTCCTGCTACCCAATTGAATATGACATGTTTTGGGACAAAAACAGGCTCCTTTCTTGGTGCCCAAGGGCTATTATTGTTTTTCAGTTTGTTTAGTTTGAACCTCTGATTCTCTTGAAAACATTCCATTTTAAGGCAAATCATTAAGTTTTTTTAAAAATTTTCAAAAATTGAAAAGCACAGCATAACATTTTCCTCTTCAATCTCCTGAACATTTGTGTTTTGGGCTTTTGGTGACCAATGGTTGGAAACAACAGCTTTATAACGAGCCTTGGAAAAGATTAGATTAACTACATAAAATAGATATTTAAATCACTAGTAGATTGATTAACTAAATTATGATTAAAGTGATTATAGATTGATTTACATAAATGTATTTTTACAGAATGGGATTTTCCATTGAAATATTGGCAGACTCCAAAACACCTAGGTGGAAAGACGACCTAACCTGCCCAACTATAAGATACATATAATAATACACATTATTATAAATCATTACATTCATTCACACAATATAAATCATTACATCAAACGTTAGGCAATCGTTCGGAGATAATACCCTAATTTCCCCTCAGGTCCTGAAGGACTTCTTTTAACAAATATTGTTAGACAGGCGATTGCCCTCGAAAGCTGGACCATGCGGGCAGTTTGTCGCCCTTGCAAAAATTTCATCACGAAAAGGCCTGTTTAAAAGGATATGTTGATGAAACTGAAGAATTGTAATCATTGCTACTTACTCTAAATCATTTTGATAGTTATCTTACAATATTTTACCTTGTTACTATTGTCCTTGGGTTTGTAAACAGATATAGTGAAAAAGCTCTTTTAAGAGCCCCTCTCTACTAAGCCCCCTCTAAAAAGCCCCCCCCCCCACATTTTTTAGCTCATGATGTATTTTGTCGTGATATTGAAAATCATCATAGACTTGAAACTTTATTGAACTCCATGATTTATTAATTAGATTTCAGCCACTGTTTTGTTATGCATTCTTTAGATATAAATTGGAAAAGTACATACAAAAAATAAAAATCATTTTGTATCATTGATCTTGATTTTGAAATAAGCCCCGCTCTCCAATAAACCCCGCTCTCCAATAAACCCCGCTCTCCAATAAACCCCCACGCTAGGGCCTTGAAAATTAAATGAGCTCTCAGGGGCTTAATAGAGCTTATATGGTACACAGGATTTAAAATATTCAGGAAGGACCTCAGGGTTCAATGCTACACCCTTATATTGTTATCAAATACTTTTCAACATTACTTGTGCTTTTCAGGTGGCTTGTTTGATTATGTGTCAGCAGCTAACTATTTTGGCGAAACTCTTGAATGGTTTGGCTTCTTCTTGGCTGTGCAAACCCTTGCTTCCGCTGCATTTTCATTCTTCACATTTGCTAATTTGTTTCCAAGGGCTTTGGTGCATCACAGGTAAAGTTCAGTTCTTTGATGATTTTTGAATAGTTGGTTCAATTTTTTGTTCAGAAATGGATTCTGTGTTATGTAATTGCTTATGTTCTTTGAGTTCTGGATGGATTTTACCTTCAACCTTTTTGGGTGAATGTATTGAAAGACATCCTGGATGTCAATATCTCCCACAAAATAAATAAACATATGTTTGACTTATATTATTTATTTGATTCAATGTAGTTTTTGACTTCTGTCTGTTTCTTTTAAGGTGGTACCAGCAAAAGTTTGAGGACTACCCAAAGGATCGCAAAATTATGATCCCCTTCATACTTTGAATGTCACCACAAATTAAAGTACTTTTTCATTGTAACACATATATTTTAATATTGTTAGATTGTGATGATAAAAAATTTGTCATTCAATACTTGAAGTTATTTTTAATCCTGTCAGAGTAAAACTATCAAAGTATACAAAAAATTATTGTTAGTCTTTTCATTATAAATGAGAAAAATTTCTAATTGTTAGATTGTATTTAAATTATGATACTTAAAAATGAGTTTAATATTGATTTTTGTTTTATCTGTTGAATGTCAAGCCTTGTTTCTTTTCATGACCTAATCATAATTTCTTTGTTCACCTTTATCACTTTTGTCCAGGACCAGTTTCTTTGGAACAAAGCTAAAGCTATTTAACCATGGTTCTTATTCTTATTTTAGAAATAAGAATCTCTTCCAGTTAATTTTAACTATTTTCAAAATAGATGATGCTTTGAGACAATTTATACTTTTTGTTCATCTTCAGAACAGGAAAGTGTTGTAAATGTGGATGATAAAATAATTGAGAAGAAAATCCACAAACTCTTAGTGTTTTGAAGTAGTGGAATTCCTGTTTATGAATAATAGTATCTTGAGAATAAATTTCAACAAATGAGACTGATTACTAAAGGTATCATTTTTTCTTGAGTCTGCCCATCTGTAAACTATCATACATTGCTTCTACAACAAATAGGAACAAAAATTAGGATTAGCTACCCTTAAATTGCTTGCCTGTCATTGGTAGAGTAATTCTAATTGTTATGACACTGTTATGAATCCAAACCACAAAAACAAATCTTCAACAAGGAAAATACTCATGTCACTGAGCTGAAAAAGTTTCCAAGTTTTTTAATAATTGCCCCAGACATTTGGAGGCAAGAGTAGCTTGATGCTTCACTTTAGTGCTTAACTTTTACCATTTTTCAGTTAGTTTGTTGAGCTGAAATGATGCCTTGAAAAGGTGTGACTATTTACAGAACAAGTTTATACAGCAATTGTCAAGGAGACTGCGCAAAGTCTACCGTTTCCACATTTTTTGTTCGCCTTGTTGATCTCCTTGTACTTTCATTGTGGTTTTTGACTACTGCAGACTCAAGTGGAGCTTTGTTTTTTGGAGAGGAAAGTTTCTTAACTTTTCCTGGGCTCTTCTTAACTTTTCCTGGGCTCTTCTTAACTTTTCCTGGGCTCTTCTTAACTTTTCCTGGGCTTTGTTTACCTTTTGCTCGACTTTTTGACACAGTTCTTTGTTGTCTTTTACTTGGACTTTCTTTTCTAGAACCAGGCTTTAGCTTTCCCTTTGGAAACATGGAAATTCACTTTGAGAACACAAAAATATAAAACATGACCTTCACCTTCAAGTGCAGAATGCAGAAACGCACATCCTATAGCATATCATAAGCTTAAATCAAACACTAGCTTGCAACCAGAGCTTTGCCTAATCTTTTTGTGAGTCAAGCTTTTGCAAGGACTTATACTGATACCAAATTGTGGTACTTTGTATTTAGGTTTTTACAATTTAGAATTCTTTACAAAAAACTATGCAACCATGAATAAAATACAGCAAGTTATCTGAATCACTACAACGAAACTGATGGAAATAAAAGAGCAAATAGCAAATAGTAGGACAGGAATCACATGGAGTATAGTCTACGGAGTGTGCTTACAGGTGGGGATTTTGCAATGGTGGCAGATAAGAAAGGGCTAAATGACAAAGAGTCATAGGGATATATATTTCTTAAAATTTCATAGTACCAATACTGTTTTGACAAAGGGAACAAAAAAGACATGTATTGACAAACCTCTTCAGTTTGAGCTTCTGGCGTTTTTCCCCTGCGTTTTCTTGGAATAACTTGTGAAGTTGAATTATCCAAATCACATTCTGTCTTCCTTTTGCGAACAGGGCCCTAAAAAATGGCATGTTGTTAAAAATATACCTAGTAAAACTGCAATTTCTAAAGATGGAAGCACTTGATGGAAGCAGGATTGATTTTTGATCAAACCAGTGGCATTAGCACATCAGCATTATTTTAATGAGATCTGTTGATATTTAAAAAATTTATAAATTATAAAGCTCTGCAAATTTTGGTGTATATCTATACATCAGATATATCCTGGATATATCCACTGATATATGTGTTTAGAGAAAGCTCGGTCAATTTGTCTGATCTATACTACTTCTGGATCAAATTTGGCAGCAAAGGTTGGTATCAGTTTCAAGGCTATTTCAACTTTGTTTAGGACAATTTTAGAATCAGTTAATCTAAGGTCTTTGTAGACAAATAGCAGAGCCTTTAAAAATTGAATATGGAAATGAAACCCAAGTTTACCAATGTATCAAATTCAATAACTTTTTTGTCAAGACAGTCTTATGAACAGTGAACAGTGAAAAAACCTCTAGTAAACAGTCACATTTGTCAAAAATTTCCTTTTAGACATAACTTTTTAAACATTATAAATGTTTTACCACTCCATTTGCAGCCTTTTCAGTTGCTTCTGAAACTGGCTTCTTTCTGTCAATTGATGGCTTTGCAAAATACACAGACTTTCCATCGTCTGGATGGCCTGATATCTCCAAAGACTTCTGAAACCATTTTTTCACCCGAGCATAGTCTGGCTTCTCTGTATACTCAAGGGTATTGACATACTTGAAAAACTCCTCAAGTTGAGCTGCAATGAACAAAAAATATACAGAAACACGCAAACTTCTTATGGAGACACGATTGCCATATGGATTATACATGTGATTTTTCATGAATCTAACATAAAGTCCACAAAATGCTGAAGCTCCAGATCCACTTCATGCCAGACCATTTCTAATACCTGACAGTTCACAGAGTTGCAGAGTTCTTCAATGCCTATCATGTAAGAAAGCTTTGTGTATCTGCTACATCAGTTAAAAACATCTGTTCACCAATATGGAACCAGCCCTTGTCATTTCCTCAGATAGAATTATTAATCCAGTTAATCCGGTTTAGTGAGTAAAATGATGACTAAAACAAATTTAGCTGCTTGTAGAAGGCCAGTAAGAAAATCCCCAACACAAAAGTGGCAGGATGCATTATAGGACTACAAACTCCTTCCAATAAATAGCGCTAATTACTGACCTCATCGTTGCTTAAAATATCATGGGGCTACAAAGAAAAGAAAAAATAGAGATGAAAAGACATTATCAAACCTGGTACTACTGTGGGGCCAAAAACACTTTTCAATGAACTTGTGACATCTTTCATGAATCTGAAATAGGTAAAAAGAAGAGGAAGGCTTGTTATTTCAGCTTAGGTCTACAGAGAGCCCAAACTCTAAATGAATATTTTGAAGTCCAAAATTCCCACCGTCAGGTACAACAATTTCAATTTCCTCACATCGCATAAACATGTTTGCATAAGTTAAAAATTCTCTTTTGTCCAACCAGTGGCAGACACTTCGCATTATTTTTTTGGGGGGGGGGGGGGGGCGAACATTATACGTGACCATGCCCTTCAGTTTAGTGGAAAACACGGCGACAGCTGTAGATGAATTTCATTGTCTTGTAGGTAAACCACGCGCATTATTTCTTTCATGCGTGCGATTCACACTCTTACATCTTGCGATCCACTTTAAACTGTCCCCTTTAAAACAAGTTAAAAACAAGAATGGAATATTTAGAAGACTGCTTCGATCTATGAAGACTCAATTTTTTAGAAAATAAAAATAGGCTAAATGGATAAAATAATAAAGAAACTGTATACGTTTGAAACCATGCTGGATTGACAAATTTTCTGATATAGCGTTCAATTAAGTTGAAAGTTGCTATGAGACTGTAATTTCTTTCTTTGGCAGTCCAGTTTTTATTGTTTATGTAAATACATAGCATTTCCATATCTATTGCAATAAACACAGTCTCCTATCTGATAGCATCAAGCGTAGTGTACTAAATGTTCTCTGTGAGCAAGTGCTTGACAAGCGGAACTAGTTTTTGTAAACTTTTGTTTATTTTCCGACGTTTGCATACTCCGAGGAGTGTCGGACGAAAAAGTACTTTAAGTATGCTAAAACTAGTTCTGCTTTTTCTAGCCATAGTAAATGCTCTCTCTACTGTAGAATTCGAGCTACTAATTAAAATAATAATCTTTCCACAGAGGCAAAGTTTGAGGAATTCTTCGCGTTCTTAAAGAAAACACGCATCAAACGACCAAGGCTGGTATTACGATAGTAACTGAGCAACAAAATCTGAGAATTGTAAAAATGTTCGTTTTCTAGGTGTTGGTTAATTAAATTGTATGGTAGACATGTCAAACTGTTAGGACTATTCCTCAGAAAATACCGATTTCCTTTGGAAAATCGTATTTTTTTATCAGTGTACCCAGGTATAAAATATTAGGGGCGAAATATTAGTTTTTCAAATAATTTACAGTTAAAGAAATCTTGTCTTATATCCTTTGTATTCACGTCGTTGCAAGTTTCCTCAAAGGGATCCGATAGTCAGGCTGCTGCAGTGTTTTTTCCTTCACGTATCGGTTAGTCATGAATGCCCTGTTTGACTGAAATCCTCTAACAATAGATCGGTATGCCATGTATTGCTGAGAGCATGCGATATCCAATGTTATATTAGTTCTAAAAATACTGTAATTCGAGTATTTTTTGCACTTTGCGTTTAAAGCTGACATTAAGGCTGAAATACACTATGCATTAAAATGGATTCGATTAAATGAATGGTCCATTTAAACAAAAGAATGTCTCATGGTATTGTCGACGAACAAGACATTATGAAATCTCTAGATTTGGATAAAGTGTTAGACCAATGGGTTAATCAAAATGAAAGAGTAGTGCCTTTCAATCAAACTTAAAAATACTATTGTAAATAGTAAACTTGAAGCTAAATTTGTTGGTTCTTTAAGAGCGTAGATAATATTATAAATAGACTTCTGAATATTAGTGGTATTATTGTGTAGTTCTCCTAGCACTTCCATTGCGTTATAACCTATTTACAATATAAACCGGAAGAAACAAGGCCAGTTGTAGCAGGTCTGCTTGCCAGATCCTCGAAGGGATACTTGTGACGACCTTAGCATTTGAGAGGCAATATATATCTGATTAAGAGACAATTGTGCAGAAAACGTTTCAAAGTTTTCTTTTTAAATATTGGGAGGGGGGCGGCCGCAAGGTGATACCACAGTTATGGTTAAGGAGATAAAAATGATTATTTCAGACAGTCACCTTGCCAGAAAAAAATCCTTAATAAGGCTTCAAACTGAAAAAGTTGATGAACTCTTACATCAAATTACATTCATGTCCTGCTCATTTTGCTCTGTTTAACAGTTTCAACAACTAAATTTCTTTCTTTTTAGCAAAAACTTATTTCAATCTTTGAATTCTATATAATTATCCATACAATCTGTAATAGTGTTTTATTTCCTTGTAATTTTGTTACTTGTTGGTATTGTTATTCATAAGATTGTATGTAATGAATTTAAATATAAATGAAACTGAAACTGAAAAAAAAATAAACAATAAATTAAATACTTACTTTATCTTCTCCTGTGAGACAAAATCTTTGCTCTTCAGGTTATTTTCCCAGGGTAGTTTACCCACAATCCACTGCAGCATGCAGTATGCCAAGATTTCTAAATCTCCTCTTCTAGAAGGGGCTAAGAGAATAAAGTAATTAAAGCCAATTATAAATATAAAGTCATTAAAGCCAAAAGCCAATTCTGCTTGGCAAGGATGCATGGAGAAAGTTAATCATCAACACCTGGAAAGAGAAGAACACAGACCACAACTACCACAAACCACAAAACTTTTTTGATATTTTCTTCTAATGTTGTGGATTATAGCAAATTTATGTAGATAAACTTATATCAAATTTGTCACTTCATTGAACCATGCCAATATACTTTTACTAACAATTTAATGACAGAGAAGAACACTTGGCATATACATAGGCTGCTAATTATTTTGATCAGAAAACCGCTTTTTTGCTAGCATTGGCAAAATCCAAAATAAATAAACATTTGAGTAAGAAAGAAATTACATTACCAAGTCCTCTGTGTGCATCACGACTTGTGTATTCAATAGTTCCATCATGCTTTTTTTTAGGATCTTCTTTGAGTTTTACATGATCACCAGCAATACAATATCTTGTTGCCAAACCATAATCAACTAAAAAGACCTAAAAATAGATAAAACATCAAAATTTACAAGTTTAGAAATAAACATTCTTTATTCAATCTTTTAAATTCAATGATATAATGGTTTCATTTTTGCATTTTTGTTACTTGAGACAAAAAAATGCCTAAATCCTGAATCCTCATAGATGTATATTGTTATGTGCCTGTCTCTTCTCTTCAAATAATGTATTTACTAAAATTACCAAATGTGAATTTTTTCCCTCATATCCAACAAGGATATTTGAAGCTTTGATATCAGCATGGACATATTCCTGTTCATGAATATATTCAAGTGCTTCAATCTGAAAGAAAGGCATAAAGTCACTTTTAAAGGAAGGTCAATGTGTAGATTTAGGGCTTTCTAAAACATGCAAGATGATCAATATTTTTTGCAATAATAAACATTAGGCATACATATATACATAAAATTTATTTCAACTTGTGATATGATCACACTTGTCTAGTTTGGCAATTTGTGGCACCAGAAGAGATAAAGAAAATGGAAGTAAAAGAAGGAAGGACAAAAATATTTACTAATACAGCCGATGATTTATCTTACAAATGAATTATGTTTAGTCCTCCAAAGTATTTCAGGAAGCCATACCATTCTTGTTATCATGATTAGAAGAGATCAGATATATTGAAAAGATGATTATTGAGTTATATTTTCTATTTTGTAAAATTTTCAAAAAATCCAACAGAACCTCTAGACCTAGAATATAAACTTCCAAAACCCCAAAAAGAAGCATTCAGTTTGATTTCTAGGCCTATGATAAAAGCAGACAGCAGAAACAAAATAATGAATTTAACAAGCAAAAAAATTGAAAGCATTTTCTTACCATTCTCAATCCTAGACTGAAAACTGTTTGCAATGGAAACTTTTTTGAGGACTCCAGAAAAATTTTTTCAACATCTTGTCCATATCTGTCCATGACCAAGAACCTATATTCCAAAGTACCACTACTAAACAATCCTAAACCCACTAATCTTGGCACTCCAAGATGAGTTAATTTGTGGTGCTTCTTCCATGAAGACACTGAAAAAGAACATTGGTGAATCTTATTAACAACTCTACTCTACCAGTAAAAGTTGAAAGGGCTTAGATTATATACATGGAATTGAAATTTTTAATTCATCAGATTAAACAAATTCAAGGAATTTCTGTTAAATGGCTATGTTTTAGCAGGAAAAACCATGAGAAAAACATTTAAAAACAGTCAATGGGGTATAACAATTTAAAAACCACTGATCTTTTCTTCTTTTTCATTTTTCGTTCACTAACTACAGGTGATCTTTCTTTAATTACCAAGTCTGTTGTGATATATGTTACTTACATTTTTCTTGTGCTGCTGCATTTTGATAGAACCTCCACTCCACAAAAAGAGGGCCACTTGCTTTGGGTTCCTATCAAAGAGGCAACTGAGATGAGTTGGTGATAATCTCAAAAGAGAATGAAGCCATGCTGACCTATACTAGATTTAGTTAATGAATTGACACAAAGGGTTACTATTATTGTATTATTTTGACTTTTGGCTAAGATAAAAACTACCATTGAATTACATTTTCCTGGCAAAAAAGCTGGTAATATCATCATTCATACAGTGGTGGCTCTGATAAAGCAACAAATGGCTTGATGGCGTCCATTGGTAGGAAATTGTGTGATACTTAACAGATTTAGTCTTGTTTATTGGATTCATCAAAGTCTTTGCAAATCAAAAGAATTATGAACAAATAGAGTTTTCATGTGTCATAAACTTGTGGGTTATGCTGTACTATTTAGAGCCAAGTAATAAACTCAGTGTACACTTTAGTAAAACTGAAACTCTTTAACATCATATAGATGTTTTGTAGGGCAAAGTAACTCTAAGCAAGATATTCATGAAAAATACATACCATTTTGATGACGTAAGTAGCATTTTCAGTCAATTTACTATTTGTGTTATCTGAACCTGAAATCAAAGCCATATCATGCATAAAATATTGGTGAAAACATCTCACTCAAAATGAACAGTATTAGCAATAGGAAGTTCTTAAACTCAAAGTACAATATTTAATCACTTTAAATAAAACTTGAACAGTACACATGCTATTTCAAGAATAAGGGGATGTGTTATTCTGATCCCTATTGAGGAAAGGCCCATTGGAAAACCCATGATTTCAAATATAATCAGGTTAGTAAACATACAACACAAGATTTAAACAACTTTATGTTTTATAAGATTACATTATATGGCACTAATTTGCACAAAGAAGCATACAAAGGTCATATTCATACACCCATTAATACAAAAATCATCATTTTTCATTCTGATTTACCCTTTTTATTCCCATTTCAATAAATAGAACACATCTAAAAGCAACCCTTAATCTTAAAAATCATTTTGTGAATAAAACACTACAAAATGTAACAAAAGCAATTTTTTACACTTGCTGAGACAAGGAATTTATCAGATTAGATGATATGATCATTGGATAAGGAACAGATGAACTTTTATATATCTACATTGTTTTGCTTAAACATAAATTAATAAAAAATTACCCAGTTCCACCAAGCACTTAAACTGCCGGATAATAACAGTAATTTGTTACTGTGCCCGCCTTTTCAAAGCTGGCTTCGTGCCTGTTTCAAATTTGTTGCTTCCAATAAACGACGCAGTTTACTTTTCCCGCCAAATTTCACTTTCCTCTTAATTTACTTTGCTAAAAGGAAATTTACGTCAATCGCTTTGATAAACTTCTATATCCTCTTTCTAGCTCAGCAACACAGCATCAAAACTAATACTCGCTTAGAATATCTTTCATGAAAGCATACCTAGGTAAAGGTAACCGTGGCCTCCTTGTCCAATAAGAGGGCCTAGATGCCATTGGTTTCTTCTCAAGTCGGTCAAAATTTGATTCGGTGGAACCGGCTTTTGCAACCCTTTCGGGAATGCTTTTGGTGGCATTTTCTTTCAAAAACGTTTAAATGTATGCTGCGTGTATAGGAAAGGTTTATCCTATGCAAATTTTCTGGAAGTCAGCAAATGTAGCCACACTGCACCAGCCATCAAACGCCAAAGAAAAAGCGCGTAAGGGCTCGAGCAAACTTGACTTGAAAAAATCGTCTACATGCCGGTCCCAACTATGTCACGTGTGCTGTCACACTGGTGGAAAGACGAACTCCAGTTCATTTATTTCCTTCTACGATAGGTAGCTTTACCTACAATAGAATATTGCAGTGTTGGCGGATGAATAATTTTTGACCGAATTAGGTACACTAAGCTATGAATAAGTGTAAATGTCCTGTGTCCAGGCAAATGAAGACGACAACCCAGATTTTGGGTTGAGACTTCTCATACGATTCTTTCCAAGTCGATTGTAGATTTGGGAAAAACAGAGTGTTCAAAGCATTAAATGAAGCCCAAGCTAAGTAATTATGAAGTAATCTACCTTTGCTTTGTAGAGTTGGAATCCATAGAAAATCCGTTATAGGAGAGGGAAAAGAAAACCAGGGGGACTAAATGAGCACCCCTGTGAGAGCGTGAAAGAATTCTGAAAAGCATTGGCGAGGGGAAATAACTAGCAAGAACTTAAAGGAATATGGATAAGGTGCACATACACCAAATGGGCAGAAATTCTTGTAGGTGTAGCCCATCGGAGCGCCTTTACCTGCCATCCTCCTACATGTAAGAATAAAAGTTGTTTCCACAACGTTCACGCTAACACACAAGATTAAATTGGTGGATGTTCGACGCTTCATCTTGCACAGCTTAAAAACGTGTTGTTGTTTCGCTTTGGGCTAAACAAACAACAGAAAGAAACTGTTAATGTGTGATTATTGGTTTTCTTTTATTCACATTGCAACTGAAATTTCTTGCAAAAATCATTTTCTGTTAAAAATGCTTTTAGCTTTATTGCCGCGTTGCCAACCTTTCTCCAAATTGCCGGGGTTTCAACTGTTTCAACTGTTTCAACGAAGCCTTTTCGTGAACTTTCGAGAATTCTTACATGAAGTAAAGCGAGAGCCCTCCTGTTCTTCGGCCTAATACGATACAGTTTGCTCTTGTGGTGGCATACGCGAAGAGCTACTTGTTTTAAAGCAAAGTTGCGCTTACTTTCAACTCAGTCAAGGGCGTGTGTGAGGTAACTTTTTTTCCCAGCCTTCTTTACATTTTTGAAAGCATTTTTTGATAGGCTGAGCTATGCTCACAGCTACAGAAAGACGTTTAGACAAACAACAGACATTCCGAATTTGATCAAATGGTGGGCCATAATGGCACAAAAGGCAAAATGTGTTGTTGTACTCGAATAAGTTTTGGAAATGTGAACGAAATAGGCTGAAACTTCTCAAAACATCGTGCAATAACCTACTACAGATGTTTCTAGAGGTTATTAGTATCTCTGACATTCTGGCGGTAAATTTGAGAATTTGACCCCCATACTGAAGCCTTATAAAAAGGCAAAAAAGTCCCGTTGTACTCGAATAAGTTTTGGAAATGTGAACGGAATAGGCTGAAACTTCTCAAAACATCGTGCAATAACCTACTACAGATGTTTCTCAAGGCAAAGGGTTAGTCAATGTACTGAGAGTTGCAGAAATACTGCAAAATAATCTTGCTTGCTTTGGAAGAATAAAATCAATGCTTTGAAAACAGGCGGATCTGTTTATGTCCTAACAAGGCAATGCATCCCCTCACAAAGATATTTTTAACAATATTTATCTGAAAATATACGAAAGTTCAGTGTCCCATCTTGATCTGCACAAAGCCCTGACCTGAATATTATTGAAAATGTTTGTGTATAAATGTTCTGTTTGTAAAGATTTCTCAAGCTTTGAGGCAGGGGCGGTGCGTAGCGCTGCCGGAGTGGTATTACTTTTCCAAATAAAATAACAGAGTTTTTGGCCACACCTTTTTTTTAGATGGGAAACGCCCTAATAATGCTCAGGCGAACGATATTGTTCTGACAAACATTTTTGCAAAGAAAAATAGACCTTAGCGCGTGTCCCCTGAAAGCTTTGCAAGGGATACATTTCATACGAGTAAGAACATTTAATGGTTTTAGGGGCTGAGAGAAAGGGTGTGGCCGCTAGGATTGAGATGTAGCCCTCACTTTCCAGCCCCGTTATTAGAATCATGATTCTTATAATGCGGACACAGGTGCCTCGGGGATGCTTTTTTCTTTCAGGTATGAAACGAAAAGAAGTTTAAAGTTGAGAAGTGAAATATTTTCACTCACAGTAGACAAATCACCCATGACTAAACAAGGCTAAGAGTAAAAAGTTTTTCTTTCTTCATCTCCACTATTTCATTTAAATAACTCATATACCGAGTAACTCTGTTTTGTGGTAACTTTTGGACAAGGTCTGCCCTCTTCTTTCAGATGGAGTCGTTGCTCGTATGTTAATTTTCCCTGAGTTGATAGTAAAGAAAACACTTTTCGAACGTCCCATCGGTATTCGTTTCCTTCATTTCGCAAAAAGCGACTCATCTCGACTTCAAAAATGTACACCCAAATAGCAAAAACAAGACCTCTGACGTCCACGTTATTAAGAATTGAAAACTAATAACGTGGCTGCCGAAGTCCTTTGTGCGAACCATAGAAAACAATAGACTCATGCCTCACAAAAGTGCATTCGTACAATGGCACTGCCCTGAAACGTTATTAAGATCTGGAATCTAATACTGTGACTTTCCAACTGATAACACATCTGAGATTTCAGTGGAATAACAATGAGGTTGATTAATGTTGGATTAACAGGATATAATGGTCTGTCATCAGTTTTCTTTGCGAAGCTGATACAAAACAAAGATGCAATATTTCATTGCTTTCGAGAACAGTGCGCAATGAATAAAAATAACGCAGCTAAAAATAAATTCATGCCTCGGAAAAAGTGGTATTAGACTAATAACGCCAATACCTTTAAGCGCCGCCCCTGCTTTGAGGAATAATGAACCTGATTCAATTAAATGTACTTTTTTCAGAAGACTGACATGGCAGCATCTACAACACAAAAGCATAAAAATTTTGTGTCTGAATCAATGGGAGAGAAGGCTGTAACTGACCTTGCTGGAATTGGTCCTGTCCTTGGTGGAAGACTTAAAGAGAAAGGTTTTGATAAAGCTTATGTGGTGCTAGGACAGTTTTTGCTCTTGAAGAAAGAGGAGGAGCTTTTTACTGAATGGATACATGATGAATGTGGTGCAAATGCCAAGCAAGGGAAAGACTGCTACAACTGCTTAGCTGATTGGTGCAATGCTTTCTTATAGAGGCAAAGAGTAAACATTTTTGTCAAGTTTTTGGTAGTTTGAAAGCTGGACTAGAGCAAGCCACTTTCAGCATGCTGTTTCAAAGATGAATCAAAGGAGATGAACAATATGTTTTTAAGCATTTTCTGAGATTAGTAATAAACTTAAAATTTGCCTTGTTTGATAGAAACCTTGTTTGCTAAAGAAAGCTCTTAGCAGTCTGTTCAACCTTCAACAACCTTCAACAACCTTTGGTGATTTTTCATTGATTTCAATCTGAGTCCAATCTCAATTTTTTGTTATTCCAAGACTTAAGCCTTCAAAGCTGGAGATTTTTCATACCACTCCATGACACATATATTTCACAAGAGATTCTAGTTGTAAGAAAAACAACTTTTGTGCTTCTTTGTAAAATGATAACAAAATGAATTTACTATACCTTTTTTCATCTTTAATGAGTCTCCTCAAATTTTTATCAATTTTCTTTATCATCTGCAACTTCCTATTTTACATTTTGGTGCAAATACATTTTGATTCCATTAACAAATTAGCTGTTTTGTACTTTAAACGAAAAATTGACCACAACTTAATGAGTTTGGAGATTGTAATTTATAAGGAACCTTTATGTATGGATATTGTTGTAGCAAGCTCGAAAATTTAAAACCTTTCTCTAAGCCCAAACACATCTATCATTTTTTTGGGGGGGGGGGGGAGTGACAATTTGGAATTTGATTCCCATCAAATTCCTTGATAGTATTCATGGACAAAGTTAAGAACAGCTGAGTCCCTGATTCCTATATCATTTCATTTGCAATACGTAAATGTTTGGGTTAAACATGGGTGATTTTTCGATAAAAAGCCATGTGATTTACCTTATATTGAAGATTATCAACTAACCCCTCAATTGAATATTTATAGCCATTGCATCATGATCCCATGACAAGTGAAACGAGGTCATTCGTCACATGACACTCACCACTGTGAGACTGTCTGGGCCTAGCCAACAGCAATTACAAAAGTGGGATGCAGCAAGTCTGAGACAGTCGCAGCAATGCCATCTCAGACATACAATGTTTCGGTACTTTCGCCAAAACTAAGGCACGAAGAGTTCATTTTTGGTGTTGCTGATACATTGAGCTACTTAGAAAAGATTTCTGATGACATTTTCTCAAGAATCGCAAAGCGAGTAGAAGATTATCGGGAGAAAGTATCTGCAATAAACAAACGAACCGATTTGGCACAGGCTAAAATTGAGAAACTAAAAAGCAGCAAGAAGGCTATTCAAGTCTTCTCTAGTGCAAAATATCCGGCAGCAGATGAGCTAGAGCCGTACACATCAATTTTTTGTGGGGATAGCAGCTATGAGGAAATTCAGCGGATGCCTGTTACAATCAAATCTAGACACAGGCCAGTAGATGGAAGGGTGCTAAAAGAACGGTTGTCATATCACCGAATCAGTGCCAAAAAACAGAGCGGAGATGATCGTGGGGAAGGACTAGGGAAGCTTCCGAAGAACCTTAAATCTGTGAGCTCACTGTTGTTGTTCAACACAGCCGAAAACCCTTACAAAAAATATGTAATGTTAGATCCGTTATCAGGGGCAGTAACGAAAACCAGAACTGCGCTGGAGGAAGAAGAAAGTCAGATAGGAGAAGCACCAACTACCATAACAAATAAGGAAGAGCTTGAAAGGGGGCTTGCTGATAGCTACCTGTACATGCCAGGTCTTGGGGAAGTACCAGAGATAGATGTACCAGCATTCTTGCCTGACTTGCCAGGCGTTGCTGATAATCTTTCATACAGGTAAAGATAATTTAGTTGATTGTAAATTTGTCAATTTGAGGCATTTCAACCCACACTTTTAACAAACTGAAGCCTTTCTGAACATTGAAATGAATTTTTGTTTGTTTGTTTTTTTCTGATATGAATTTGTGATTTTCTGATATTCTTTCCTGAATGTTGCTTGATATGATTACAAACATATTATGGAAAGGTCTTTGAACACTGTCAAGGAAGCATGAGAAAAATGTTTAGAATCTGAATCTTAGCTGGCCACAAATTTGAGCCAGCATGTGGTACAAAGTTCTTTTTCGATGGGAAACAAGCTCATGATATGTGTGTAGATTCCCACATTGCGAGGGTCAACTGGTCTTTTCAACTTGTTGGTTTTTTATATTGAATTACCCATTTTTGCTTGTGTGGATGTCACAAGCAAGAAAGTCAGAACAATTTACAAAATGGATTTGCCACCATTATACTGATGGTGAATTGTTACACCAGAAGCGATGTTGATTTTCAAACTTAGTCAAAAATGTTAGAGAATGTAGCATTTTTCCTGCCTTTTTTGTTACATGGTATTGGTATAAAATGTTAGTTTATCTTGCCTTTCAGTGCAGATTTAGGACCATCCATAGCACCATCTTTGATACCCACAATGAATATTCCTGATCTACCTAGTGTAGATGTTGCAGTGCCAGAGATGCCATCTTCTAGTGATTCAGTCATGCCACCACCCCCACCCCCTCCAGGTGACTTTCCCTCACAGCCATCGCCGCCACCACCACCACCCCCAAGCAATATGCCTGCACCACCTCCACCACCACCCCCAAGCAATATGCCAGCACCACCTCCACCTCCACCTATGGCAGAGCCTTCCAAAGGTAATTTAGATTTTCAATTATCTTTTGAGAAGAGGTTTTGCCATTTAAAGATTTTCTTTTATGCTGTCTGAGATTAAAATTTTACTGCAGTTAGCCTTTAATGTGAAAAAGCCTCTTATTAGCCCTTTCTATTTGCCTTCTTTACGAAATTGTATGCAAGGGACTGGTTTATCATGTTATTTTAGCAAATGAAAATGCCATGTGTGTGTAACAAAAGAAAAAAGTGTTTGAACCTTCTGGCAGACTTCCATACCTTGAAAATTGAACCATGGGCCATTTTAAAAGAATGCAAATAACATTTAGACTTTTTATGGTAATAATGCTTCTTTTAAAAATTTACTATATAAATTAATTGAATAATTCTAGCACCAGAATGAAGATGTAAAGTTTTCTTCTTTCATTTTCCAATTTTCAAAGCCAATCCCACCGAAATAAAAAGCCTTTTTAGTTCATGAATTCACAAATTATTTAACAATCCAAATCCTATTGCTGGGCAAAAGAGGCTTGTTTTCTCAAGCACTGTTAATAAGCATTGTCAAGGTTTTCCAGAAATTGCCAATATATTGAAAATTTAAAAAACCACTGCAAAATTCAAAGGATATCAGCAGTCTTTTCGACCTCTTACAACCAAGATTTTTCCATAATAGGATCAAATGCTGCTCCAACTAAGGTACCCACAGAAGTGGTATCTGACGGAAGGGCTGATTTGATGGCTGCAATAAGAAAGGCAGGTGGGAAGGACATGGCAAAACTTAAAGATGCACGCCAGAAAAAAGAGGAGAGAAAGAAGGAGAAAGAGAAAACAGCTGCTGCCGCCTCTGGGGGTGATCTGATGACAGATTTATTTAGCAAGCTTACTATGCGACGAAAAGGAATTTCTGGTAGCAAACCAGAACAGTCTTCTGGGAGCAGTGGTGATGTTTCTGCAATGGACCGGATTTCAGCAATGATTCCAGCACCGAAAGCAAGGGCAGATACAGCAGATAGTGGTGACTGGGATTGAGATTATGCATATTGTCTAAAAAATTGTAGAAGGGGTACGCTGTAGTTTTTGCTCTGAGTATGATATGATACTAATACCACAGCCTATTTAGTATTTTATTGATACAAGGGCAAATAATTGATGACTTGCTGCAAATTTAATTCAAATGTAGATGTAGATTTAAAGATTAGTAATTTCGATTATGGACACAAATTGAAAAATTTCAATTCAAAAGTATCTGGATAAGTTCATCTTTTGAAAATTTTCAATAATACTAATAGCAAAATATCATAATAGCAAAGTTATGTAACATAGACAGAATTTTTCGTGTATTCGGTTATTAGTGTTTGAAGTGATAAGCTTGCTTGTTTTTTAAAGTTAATTTATACAAAACATTGTCCGTTGTCCATTGTCAATCGCTTGTTTAGATCAATATTAAGATAATGTTTGATCCACCTCTATATCGTCATGTCTGATGTAAACACAATGTGGACAATGCGTTTGGCAAGAATAGTTGCTATAATAGACGCGGTCAGGTCTTCGTTGATCATGAAAACAATTTGCACAGACCGAAGGTAGTTAAAGATTCGTGGCACATGCTTTTCCGCTTTCGAATTCTCTGTTGATGGCAGCGTTGGCGTTGTCGAAGCCGCTGATTGAATCTAAGACACAGCTCGTTATTCTGGGTTTTAGGCACTACACAATTATTCTTGCCTAACACTGCCTGGAGATCAAAGAAGAATATTCAATATGTTTTGTTGTGCTGCTTCATCATAAATTTCAACAAGAACAAACAGAAAAACGTCTAAGTGACCGTTGTTTTGCTTTGGGAGAAAACTAAAATTCAGGAGAAGTTGTAGTCTTGACGAAGGTTGAGCCTGCAGACATTTTAGTTTGAGAAAACTAAAATTTAGGAGAAATTGTAGTCTTGATGAAGGTTGAGCCTGCATCATTCTTAAATTTTAGCAATTTTGTGCTTCAATATTGATATAGGCTTTATTTTTATATTAAGTGTGTACTCTCTTGACTGCCTTGTGTACTCTCTTGACTGCCTTGTGTACTCTCTTGACTGCCTTGTGTACTCTCTTGACTGCCTTGTGTACTCTCTTGACTGCCTTGTCTCGGCCCGTCCAGCGATGTAGAGCAATTGACATAGCCTTCAGTCCGCCTTCAATGCTCTCTACAATGCCGGTTCTCCTAGGCCTTGCAGTCTGTTAATTATCCTGGGCACTTGTTTGAGTCCATCGTTTCCTGTTGATTCAACACGACTGTTTGGACCTTGTCGCACTGACGAACTGGCATTGGTGGAGAAGTAGGGAAGACAACAATTCGGGCGATAATAAACCACGTGAGTGATTATCGTTCGGGATGTTGTTTGCTCTATACTAGTTTGTTCTCAAACATATTGCTCCTCGATTTTCGCCTCGTGCCGTTCATAGCATTGTGAACACGCCAAGCCTGTTTGCATCTTAAAATCTGATAAACTGACGCATGGTGCATCTTTTTAACAACAAAAGTGTAAACTAAACTTTATATCCTTTCGACCAACGAATGGCCAATTTTAAAATGTCAGCTCAGACAAACTGTCAACAAAATCTGACGTTACAAAATTGAAACTGCCCTTTAAATCAAGATTTTGTGGTATTCCTGATGGTACTTATTTTCATGCCTTTATGCACATAAAAATGGCAAAACAAGACGTTCAGCTGATTTATCTTCTAAATAGCATTTTCTTCACAGTTGATACCTAGAAATTATATATAGAATTTATCATGGCAATTAAATGTTTCAAAAAGGAAATCTGAGTGACTCAAATTTTTCTTAAATCGTAAAAAACGCACAAAGGTGAGACACTACTATCCAATTGCTGAACAAAAGACTGTGCTTTTTCAAGAGACTGGCTTGTTGGAAATTTCCTTCAGATTCGTGCGATATTGTTTCCCGTAGCAAGCCCCTGCATCGAGTTTGTTGTGGAATTATTCTTTCTACTGATCGAAAGATTCGATTCCGGGTAAATAAAACAGCCAGCTATCCTAATCAACGATGCATGATTCCAAGGGGAAAAAACTGGCATATAATGGAATCTAAGAAAATATACAATATTGTACATAACGATGAAATATGGTAAGCTTATATTTATGGATAACACTTTTTATAAAGAATTCAGAAACAATTCGCCTTTTCTACGTTTTATGAGCTGCGATGCCTGGCAAATAACATGAAGACGAATAGAAATATACCAGATTTCTTGCGTAGCAAAAAATAGGACCATTCTAGCTTTTGAGTGGCATTTTGGTAAGCAAGGTGATGCTCTGTTTGCTATTGTGCCATTGTTACCCACATTGCGAATCTAAAATTCTGTCCACTATTGTTAATAAGCCTGCCAAACTTTCTTGTACTCTGAAGCTGATGTTTCACTGATCCAAAAAAGACTGGATCGAGCAGGATCGGACAACCTTTTATTTTGCGCGCCAGAAGATGAAGTTTCGCTGACGCCATTTTCGTATGATCATCACTCTTACTTGAAAGTAAAGATTGAAAATGGAATTGTGCATTTGGCTGAAAAAATGCTAAGAGTTACAGCGAAGATAGCTCAGATGAAGGAACACAAGCCAAATAGAAGCCCCAAAATACGTTTCATTCGTGTGTAGAGAACCCTCTTTTTGTCGCCCTATTACCGTGAGCTTCAAAATAATTTTATCTGAACTATCGATTATGCTTCCGTTTGCCTTTTGAAGTTCCAGTAACGTGCCTATCTATATTGACACAGCAGTTTCCCTGGCCCTTTTATAATGCACCACGGGTTCCTTTTAACTGACATATCTGCTTAACCTTAATTCAGTCAATTTTCTTCCAAACGTGGGATTTGTATGTAATTTCTAGACCAACAATTCGAATTGCAAATCACGAAGCCATAATTAGTAAGAAAATGTTTTAGTCTATATTATTTTGTTTACTAGATGACACATTATACCTATAGAAATGCCTATAAATACCTTAAAAGTGAAATATCTTATGTACTTGCTCTCACAGTCTCGCAACATGCTTAGTACGATGGCCTCACGTGATCACAACAAGGTGGCTTCTTAGGCCAACCAAATTGCTTGATTCAGTCGGATGTAGATCAGTATAAAACTTTTGTGCTACGTGCAACAACAAAGAAATTGCAGTAAAGAAATAAATGAACTCTGCATTGAAAGAAATGAATTCATGTAATTGAATGAGTGGCGTTCCAGTCCTTTTTAGATTTTAGTCACTGTGTCTCCAGAGTACGCGCCTCAAATTAGAACATTGCTGAAATCCCCTTAATTTTGCGATGCAAACATTAGTTGTGTTACGGAGAAGCAAAATAGCGGTTCTTGAAGAGCTTGTTCACAATAATGCCCTGATGAATGATTGATACGGAGTTGGAGTTCGCCTCGTCATCTTTGCCTTTGCCTTTGGTCTGGTTTTGAGAATCTGCTAGGCGTTCTTTTCCAACCTGAAGTCCATTGCAAGTAATAGACAAAACCACAAAACGAAACACATTAGTTTTTTGTGTGTTTCTTCCAAGCAGAGCCAGAAGGTTATGGCTAATTATCTATGTTGCGAGGATCAAGAAAATCCCACTGAGGCAAAAAGGCGTGAATTGGAGCTAACCACAAAGGCGAGAGTTCTGCCTAGGACGTGGTGAATATATCCGATCTTGATTAAGCAGATAACTATGTCGAGAGTTTCTTTCCAGCTGTTGCCATGGATCAAGATCAATTAGATTACTCTTCCGACTCATTTTACCTGCTTGCTCTACCAATTCTCCTTGCAGGAAAGATCACATTCAAAGAGAAATTTTGGCGCAAACCAAGTGCCCGGAGAAGTGGGGCTACCTATCAAAGATTTACAAAGAGGTATGTACCTTAAAAAGCTTGAATCATTATCCTCTCTTCATGGTCAAACGAGGTTGAATTGGACCAAGCAAAATGGAGGAGGACAAAGAGTCGACTTTGTTTTGATGTTGTCCTGATCAAACAGAAAGTTTATAAAAATTATTGCCAGTCTTACTTGCCAGTCTCAAGTGTTCGTTATGCAAATTCCCGTTGACCCATTGACGAGTGACGAAGTCATCAGTTTACCCATCGCAATCATCTAGCTCTTGTTGCGGTTGTAGCTGAGACGAAGTGCTACTGAGAAACTTTAGCTGGAGTCTAAGCAGTAGCTAGAAGATCTCCTAGTGGATCTCTGAAATTATTCTGTGTTAGTAGCATGCCAAGCAAAAACTAAATTTTATTCATCTTGTGCAATTTTTCAAATAGCAACAAAAGAGTTATAGCAATGACAGGCCTATGAATAATATGAGAGTGGAGCACTTCTCTTTAAACTCTGCCCGAAGAAGAAATTAATCGGTTCAACTGATGTGTGCCATCCCTTCCTTCTTTGATTAATCAGAATTATCTCCAAGTAACTTATTCAAGTCGCCTCCGCATCCATCACCTGTTTCTGCAACTTAACTTTTATTTTAGAGTATTGGGTGGTAGTTTGTGAATCCTGACTCTCATTCCTAAAATGCACTTGTGAAGACAGGTGGCTAAAGGTCTCTCTTCTTCAAGAAAAATCGGCAAGGAAACTTGAGCATCTTCTTCGAAAATCGCTCCTATAAATCTAAGACATAGGTCAAAGGTCAAGTATGATTAAATTTCTATGCAATACAAACAAGTAAGTGAACAAGTGCTTTGCGGCACAGAACTTTACAATAGCTAGAAATAGCGAAACCAGCTATTGCACACTTAAAGTACTTTTTCGTCCGACACTCCTCAGAATATGGAAACGTCGGAAAATAACCATTAGCTGACAGAATAAATTGCCAGTTGCGGATCGAAAACACTAGAGGGTGAAAAGAAAAGCGCATGGGACTTTCCATGAACACACCTTTGTTCAGTAAATCACTGAGATGCACGCTCAAGAGCGTTTTCCGTTACTTTATGCAAGGGCTATCATCTGGCGTGGACATACTTTCTGAATGCCCAAAATTGCTGACCAAATGCAGCCGGCTACTGTGTGGTGCTGTTTGTTTATTTGCACTGGCTTTGTTTATTTAAACATGTCGTTGAAGCAACAGATATAAGAGTAAATGTTTCTACTCTACTCCTCAAAGCAGGAAAAGGCACAAAGTCATCTAATTCTGGGCTTGGGTGATTGTGTTTTGCTTTAGTATCCTGCAAGAAAAGTGTCAATGTGTCAAAATAATCCACTGCTCGCAACGGGTATGGGAATCTTTCAAAACAAGCGGAGAGGCACTTGCACGATCTCCAGCTTTGTCCTTGTTGTATATAGGGTATATATTGTTTCTGTTGCTCAGTAGCTAGGCATTGAGTCAAAATAAAGCTGTTTTTTGGTATATGATTTTATATTTGGTCATCATTGCCCTTAAAAGAAATTAATCTGCATTTCAAGTTCACCAGTCCAGTAAAGTCACATTCCACTTCAAGAAAGTGTCACACTAACAACAGGAGTTGTCTTTGTCCCGTCAACAAAAGGTACTGCGTCTAGGCCATTGTTCACCTTCGGTGCAAGTTGACACACTGGTTTAGGGATCTGGAACCCAGGCTATTGCCTTGTGGCAGGTGATGCACTAAAGTGTCGTGGGCCATACATCATAGTCTCTTGTTAGAAACTAAGAAAGTGGGAAGTGTTGTCAGACAATGCACCGGAGTGGTACACAACGGGCCCACTCATCACAGTGCCGCTTGTAACTTTGGTGGAATTATTCAACAGCGCAATAATCTTTGCAGCAGCTTGCTTTCCCACAATAAATGAATGGGTTCCAAGAATGAAGAGGCTAGATGAGTTCAAGTTCGTGAATCGAGTTCGTGAATTGGGAACAACTTTCCCAGATGAAACAGGTCCCATGCATAAATTTCACGGCAACTTCGAGTCAGCCACTGTCAAAACGATCTACATCCTCATGAATAGACTAACAATGGACGATGTTTGTAAATACACAAAAAGTCTATACGTATATAAAAGTCTATGCGTATCAGAAGTGTTGACCCAAAAGCAAGGAAAATTGGATGTTCTATACGCACAATCAAGACAAGGTGCAGATCCAGCCAAAAAATCAGATGTACGCGAGCACCTGTCAGTTTGTGCGAAAAACCATGGATTGTGCAGACCCAGAGTGCAGACGATTATTCCTTCAACTGCAAAATATGGTCTATACAGTCATTTGGCAAAGAGAAGCAATGTAAACCTACCACAGACACCGAAGCCTTATTGATCATGAAACGAAGCGCGCTTCGAATGATCACTGTTGAACATACAGCAAATATCGAAGTAATTAAAAATTATCAAAGCATCAGCTTTTGAATAATTTGATCAAGTGCGAGGCAAGCATAAAAGTCAGCGTGCAAGTGAAATAATTGGAAATTCGACAGGGAGGAGTAAGAGAAGCAACTGAAACAGTCATTATCTATGCACCCGGTGAACAGAGTAGAATAATTTAAAGAGGCAATAAGCTCGCACATGTCATTCGACTGGTTGTAAGACTAGCCGCTGGCGACTTTTGTGGGCTCAAGTTGTGACAAATACTCGCGGAGCTTTGTGAACCAGCACCCGTTATAGAGTACTAACAGAAAACCGGCTTGAGATTGGAAAGGAGTTTTCCCATACACAGCTGTTCATCCCTCATGAAATTGTCCCATTTCAAGCTACATTGTTAGCTAGCCCGCAATTTGAATTATCAATATTTGCATTCTAGTGTTATTTCTATAGCACGGTGGCTATAGCAAAGTTCCCTGTAGCACACAGGCCGGTATTACACAGTAAGTCCTTGCTTTCAAGATTTAAATAGTAAAAGGTGAAGGAATGGTAGCATGGTTGCGGAGAAAATGGGCTAGAGTATTTTTTGCATTGTGCAAAATAAAGTTCGAAAGTTGCAGGTATTTGCATTCGATAAGATCAGCAATACCCTCCTGCTGAAAAGGTTATAAAGAGTAAATACAAATAACAACACAAGATTGAAATTAAAATCAATAGAAAGAAATTGAACGTAGTTTTAAAAGTTAAAAGCATCTCAATCGGCAGTCAAGCATAAAAACAGTCAAAAAAGCTACAGTTGTCCTTGTAACGTATGATCATTCCTTGGAAGAAGTCTTGATCGCTTCTCTTTGAAATCTTTTCAGGCCAAATTTGTCATATTTGGCTTTTTGATTTAGATTGCCATGAAAAACTGTTTTTTTGCTCACAACTCAAATTTCACCTTTTCAGCCATTTCAATAGAAAGTCTAGTTAATGATAATGACTAATAACTACGCTCATGGGAAAATAAGTAGCTGACTACAAAATGCTAACTTAATTTCATATTTCATTACCTAGCCTAACTATTAGCAAATTATTTTTTTTGGAAGGAAGTTCGATCTTTTTTCAGTTCAGAACTTTGAAAAGCACAAGCGTAGAAATTTGACACTTTTTTGTATGTCTTTTTATGAGCATTTATTCGGCCAGTGTTGCTTAACGGTCTAACCTTCTTTTGTAAATTCAATCTGGCAACCCTGAATTGGTCTTTTTCATCTCAAAACTCTTTATTACTGTAGTGGCCAGAACATCTGGTAAAATCCGACCGGATATACAACGAAGAAATCCGGTAAATCCGATTCCCGCCGGATTGTCAAAGTCCCGATCCGGTACACTCTTAGTGCTCGATCGTTCTAAATGGTAACGACGTAGTAAAAGTCTCCATTTTGTCAAAGCAGCTTAGAGCTACTTCTATTGCTAACCTATTGCTGTCGTATAGCTAAATTAAGTTATTATCCCTGCCAAGCAATTAGAAGAATAGTGGAAATCGATAAGTGCAAAGGCCACAGGTCAGCTACGTATAGGAAGCCATTTATTCGTTTGATAGGTCATAGGGCAAGGTTGTATCCTTTTTAAAATAATATCCAAACAGATATCTGGGCAAAGTAGATACGAAAGTTAGAACTGTAGTCAGTCGTATGAAGGAGCTCCAAGAGAAAGGCTTGTGTCTTTATCGTCTGTGTCCTATGAAATCAGAAGGCGAAAAGAAAATTTACAAGCAGAACTCGATGTAGGCTGCGTCACCTTCTGTTCACCGAAATAGACTATTTGCGTAGTCACTAAGCAATTTCGAAAGAAAAAGACAAAAAACAGAGAATTATTGTAAGTAGAATCTCTCGGGTCTAAATATCAAATAGGTAAGCAATTTTTTGTACTGCAAAACCATGCAGTCGTTACCCGTTTGAGTCGTCGAAGAAAGACAATTATAAGGTGTTATAAGGTGTTTGCATAGGCAAGGGTCAATAAATAGCGGAACATGATTTGTGCATACTTAACGCACTTTTCGTTCGACACTCGCAGAGCATGCAGCATCGGAGAATCACCGAAAGTTGCAACATACATAGACAGTTACGGGACAAAAACCGCAAGAGAGTTGTAAAAAGAGCAAATTGTTGAATGATCATTAATCGGAAGAGAGTTGTGAGAGAGGCACTGATACGGTTGACTGGAAATTTTTGTTTTTTTCTGGCGGAGAAAATGTCAAAGTTGTTAAGACCATGAGCCCAAGGTCATGCTTTTGAAGTTGTCTGCTTAGAATCTTTGGTATACATGCATGTTTGCGCTTCGTTTTTCTATGCTTCTTCTAATTTTTACATTCTTTTGTGTTTGCTTTCTGTCACTTTGTGATGAGTTTCTCGAAGCTGGTACTTTGATCGTAGGTACCATCTCGCCTACTGCTTTCGCTGTTGTGATTTATGGCTAACTCAAAATGTCGATAGTTTTCTGGCACTTTTAAATGCCACCCTCCCCTTTTGAGCACTGCAAAAATGGATGGACATTCATAGGTGTTCTATTGATATCATGAGTGGCCCCTAGTTTTTTAGTTATTTTTCAAACATGTGCGAAGTCATTATTGCGTGATAGAACCTACTTAAAAGAGAGCCCTAAAGACCGCTGAATATCTTTTTAAACTATTTGGGCCCATTATGCCTTTATCAGTTAATCTGAGACTTCGAATCTAAGACTTCAAAAATTACTAGAAAAAGAAGGCATTTCACGCCTTAAATACTGTTTCAGAATCTTCACCAAAAGCCTCGCTTCTCACAAAGTAGGTCTCAAGTTAGTTTTTTTTCAAACAAGTCCTTTCCGATACCTGTTTCTCATTTTTGTACTGAGAGCAATTCTTTTGAGTTTCAAAACAGGACCCCCGTCTTCTTGCAGATGCATATAACGGTCGGGCCATCGGGTTTTTCTGAACACTTTCAACATCAGGTTTTTCTGAACGCTTGCATCGTCATACGTGTCTCCAAAGCCCTAAAAGCTTTGGTATAGAATTGCAGTGTCACGATGGCAGTGGAATATTCCTGTATTCCCTCGTCTACAGGTAGCTTTTCTTTGATACTGATTTGTCTGGCACTGCCCTTTCATGTTCTCATTGCGAAGATTCTTGCCAAGGACCTTGATCTATGTTTGCCACGACACAAGATTCTCTTCTGTGTCTCAATATCGGATGGGCTGCAGATAGCAGTGACCGCGCTACTGACTTCGATAATGAGAACACTTCATTTGACAACAGCGTCAGATGTCTGTCTTTTGCTGCGAAAAATCACCCTCTTTAATGCTGTTACAACCTACGTCGTATCTAGCCTGTCACTCGTTGCCTTGTCGGTGGAGCGCTACGTAGCATGCGTACACAGTTTCCGACTATACGAGTATCTCACAAACCGAAGAGTGTACAGTGCACTGGTGTTGTTCTGGGTATTAGGGTGTGTGCTTGGAATCTACGCCGTACTTGTCGACGACATTGCAAGCAAGGAAACCATTGTGGGCGAGACGAAATCCTTTCAAATCATTGCCAGCTCCGTCACTTTGGTCACGACTGCAATCATATCTGTGGTTCAAGTGGTGCTGTTCAGGTTGAGTCAGAAGAAATTGTCCCAGGTCTCTCCAACTGCATTTGGAAGCGACGCCGAATACTCTGAGCTATGGAAGAAGCAGATAAAGGTGGCTGTTATTGCTGGAATGGTGGTGCTTGCGTACATAATTTGCATGCTGCCCTTGGCCATTGTTTTCACGCTGGACTTGTGTGGAGCAGTGGCTATCGACACGTCTCTACGCACAAGCGTTGTTGCATTCGCAATGGCGAACACGCTTGCCGACCCGTTCATCTATGGCATAGGAATTCTAGATACAAGAAGAGCAATTAAGAAGCATATACGATATATCACAAACTTTGTCAGAGATCGCTACTAGCTTCAAAGCAAACCGCGGTTTGGATGATATTGAGCCCTCACTCCGATTATGTTGTCGCTGCACCTCAAGCTCCAAAACAGGTGCAATAAAGACTCGGGTGCTTAGATGTAAACTCGAAGGGCAAAGATATTATCTTGTTTACGCTACACTAGATATTGTAAATGTATACAATTTTGAAACTGTTTAAAGATAATTGATGAAGTAATTAATTGTTCAAAGTTTGTCAGTGAACTGTGTTCAAATCTTCTGTAGTTTTCTTAGCATGCAAGTCTTCCTTTAAGATTTTGGTTTGGAAATTAGTTCGTGTTAATATCAAGCAAAAAGGTGATCAGCCCAGATTCTTGTATGTTATCAAATCAACTTAAGTTAGCAAGAAATTTTTTTATCGTGACAGCATCGTGTTTCCGATGCTGCTGGTCGTTCTCAAGACTTCGTGGTCTTATCCCGTTAAGAGCGAGCTTTTCTAGCAAAATCGTTTTGAAAAAGAATATCTTTCACTGCTTGCGCCAAGCGTGTGAACGCAATCAGGTGAAAACGTAGGATTATCTCTGTCCTTCAGTGCAGACCTTGTTTAAAACGAACACAGAAATAAAAAATCAAGCTGACACAAACTTCCTCGCACAATTCTAAAGCTTCGCCACACCTAAATCCCAGCTTATCACCGATTTGAAAAGTCGACTTGATGCTGAGAAAAAGATACCAGGGAAAAGTCTCATGAAAACAGATACTTTCGGAAATGCCTATTACGATAAGAAATGTCTACTTCCAGTAAGCAGCAAGAGAGAAGGTCTGTAAGAAATATCTTCAAGCTACTTTGAATTGAATACAGCAACTTACCTTCCGAACACACCCATTCAAGAAAGTGTTAAATGAACTATGCTTAGCTTTTGTAGAAAGCTTTTGACGATAAGAACAAAAATACTCCGCTATACTCTTCTAGGTAAGGTATTCGATTTAGACGAACAAATTTCCCGTACTGAAAAACTTGGAAAAGAGAAAAATATATAAGCATCGAACAGTGGAACCAGATATTTTGTAAACATTAAGTACTTTTTGCATTGGCACTTCTCGGTACATGCAATCGTCGGAAAGTGACCAAAAGCTGATAAAATGCGGATCGAAAGCACTGGAGGGCTTAAATAAAACAGATTATCTTAGTTGCATAGGTGATGTTCTTGACAGAAAACAACGTTCGTGAAGATAGGTTATAATTCGAAGTATGAAGCATCGACCATCTTTAGATTACATTTGTTAGCAGAGTTGCCATCTGAAACATCGCTAAATTCTAGACCAAGCCTTTGAAAATTATACCTCAAGTTGAATGGGAGAATTCTCTACCATTGCCAGTTATCCAAAACTTAAACTTGAGAACGTTTGTTTCAAGTTTCCACTCCTTTCATGCCTCAGCTTGTGCATTATATCACTTTTGGCTTCGAGTTGAAGCTGATATCTTTCTGAGGCTAATCTGCCCAATGCCCTTAGGGGTAGTATTAGGGGCTATTACATTTGCCATATTACATTTGTATAGGCCATGTTTCTGCAAATTAGACGGGCAAAAAATTTAGTCAAAGGCTTTAATTATTTCTTTGCTTTATCTATTCTTATTTCACAACAGGAGGAAACAGCGGAAACATAATTTTTGTATACTTTAATACTTTCTCATCCGATGCTACTTTGAGTACGCAAACATTGGAAAACAGCCAAAAGCAAAGCAAATACATGAAGCACTTTTTACAGCTTTCTAGCAGTTATACATCCGCAACTGGGTATCAAATTAATATTATTTTCTTAGTGAACACAAATCTTTGATATAATATATCAAATAATATGATAAAATGAGGGATAAGGAGGCCTATTAAACCCTTTAGCGTTCGTTTTTAAGCGTATTCATAGTTGTACTTCTCGTTCCCGCAAAATTCGTCATACAATTTCTCAAACTCTTTAACTGACTTCGTATTGACTATGGTTGCTGGCAAATTGTTCCATTAGTTTATTATTCTGTTTGAGAAATAGTTCTTCCTCAGGCTGGACGATGAAGCAAACTTGAAAAGTATGAGATTGTGTCCTCTCGTAACTGAAGTACTTCGTTCAAAAAATACTTTACTATCAGTATCGACCATGCCGTGTAGTATTTTGAAAGTTGTAATCATATCTCCACGTCTTCTTCTATAGCTTAATGTTGGGAGATCGAGGAAAAGCAAGCGTTCCGTGTACGATTTGTTTTTGAGTTCCTTCACCAACTTTGTTGCTCGTCTTTGCACCGATTCTAATGTCTTAATTTGTTTTACTTTACATGGATTCCAAACTGGCACACAGTATTCAAGGATTGGCCTAACTAGGCTTTTGTAAAGAGCATTGAAGGTCTCTTTGTTGAAGAATTTCATGGTTCTTTAAATGGACGCTAAAACACCGCTAGCATTTTTTGCGATTTCTGCGATGTGTTTGTCAAATTTGAATTTGTTGTCAGCCATAATTCCAAGGTCCCGAATTGATTCAACTGATTTAATTATCGTATCTGTTTGTGTTAAATCATCTGGCATATAATATCAATTTTCTTTGATGGGAGCTACCCAAGTGAAGTACACTGCACTTATCACTGTTAAACGGAAGCTGCCATGTTTTTGACCAATTTTTGAGCGATTCAATATCATTTTGAATATGTGGCGCTTGACAGTTAAAAGGAGAATATATTTTCGTATCATCAGCAAAGATCTTGACTTGACAGTATTTTACTGTATGTATGTATTTACTTTATGTATTTGACAGATCTTGACTTTGTCTGTATGTGATTCTAAACACCCACCTTCCTTTGTGCGACAACAGCGTTGCTTTTCGTACCCTCGTCACATCGCCTCATCACATCGCCAATCTGTCTCAGACAGGTATTCATTAACCCTTCAGACAAAGCTTTTGACACTGATTCTTTTACTAAAGTAGCTCATCATTGAAAAACTATTAACGAAAGAATGAGCAAGAGCATTTTAAGCATGATACTGATAGGAGTAAGATATAACATCGACCTTAAAGACACACATTCTTTGTGCTTCGGTCTACTGTTTGCTATTTATCCCTTTTATTTTGAACTATCAAATAATTACACTTGTATAAATATTTTCTTTGCTAAATTGTGAACGTCCAGTGATTTCTTGCCAACTAGTATAAGCTGCGATGCATGTATCAACATATTCTGATTAAAGTCAGGTGTTCGATGCTGAAGGAGAAAGTAAGACAACTAATCTACAGAGAAAGTATAAAAATATATAAACATATAGTCCAAAAACTTTTGCCATGTTGGAAACAAATTGAGAGGAACATTTGCTTATTAAAAAGATCTCAAACGAACAAAACACAATGAATTAAGCATGTTTCTGCTTCTAATTGTGTATCACGCAGCTTTTGATATGTTCAGTAAATCATTGAACTAGACAGGCAAGGTTTTTTGGGACTAGCCTTGATCAATTCTTGGCCAAACCTGCCTATGGTTGAGCTTTGATAGAATTAGAAACTGACATTGTACAAGCGGGAAATAGAGATGACTCAGATCATGCTTTGTTGAGTCTAGATGATGGAGAAATGTTGACCTTAAGACAACGAGTCTCTGAACACATTTCTCGTCAAATGGATGTTCTAGACTTGCACTTGGGCTAAACCACTGTTAGATTTAGTCCATTGCATTCACATTTTCGCTTGAGCTTTTGACAGAATATACTTTGTTCAAATTTTTCTTAGATTCACGTCCTTCATCTGAGCTTTTCAAAGGATCTGCATGTTCAAATCTTTGTTAGATTAACGTTGTTAGATTAACATCTTTGTTAGATTCTTTGTTAGATTAACATTTTTCTTAGATTCACGTCCTTCACCTGAGCTTCTCAAAGGATCTGCATGTTCAAATCTTTGTTAGATTAACGTTGTTAGATTAACATCTTTGTTAGATTCTTTGTTAGATTAACATTTTTCTTAGATTCATGTCCTTCACCTGAGCTTTTGCTCTTTTCAATCTTTGCTCGATACAACCTTAATTCAGACCAAATCTGAATCTCATCTTAAGCTACGTTTCCATTTGTTCTGGATGAAGAGCGAATCTGGTGAATTGGCTAGGTCTAGAATCCGAGTGCAATGGAAAATGGATTAGTTAGCCATTTAGTTGTTCATGTTTGAGCATTTATTTAATAGATTTATTGGCAATCTTTGTCAAGAACTTGCTTGTCGTATGACAAGACTAGATGGTGATCTTCTTTGCTGATTTGGAGACTTGCTTGAACTTGTTCCTGGTCATGTCTTACTTAGATTTGCCTTGTAGCCAATGCATTGTCGGTAACTTTGTTCGTTTGAGCTTTTGGCACAGCTGGTTTCAAAACAAAATTAGTGGTTAATGCGTATTTTGTGATTTAGTAATGAGCTGTGATAGATATCCCCAGCGTTACATGCCTGAATATCCAAAGCTATAAAAATCCAGTGAAGTAGATACTGATTCCTCTTAATCGTGAAATTAGTGTAGATCTTAATCTTAGTGTAGCCGAATCAATATTAATTCTATTTAGCGGTGCCTAATAATGTACGTGATTCAAATCAGACAACTTCAACAACATAAAACTAATTGAGAAGTTGAACGCATGGCAGAATGTAGACCTCAGACTTTGCATTTCAGAAGCTATGCTCTATCTTGAGTGATTCTTTAATGACATGCTAAGTTTTTTTCCACAATTAAAATTAACGATAGTTTCTCTCCTTTGTGGGACAATTGCAAACACATCTCTATCCAGTGCAAAGCTTTGAGGCCATTGTGTTTGCAATTTGTAAAACGTCGGGTTTTTGTGCTTTCCCTTTTCTGCCAATTCCTTTCTAATTGAAAATTTCTCGAAAACACCTTCTGCGTTAATATGGCAACAATGCACCTTGACTTGACCTTCACAAGACCTTGACTTGACCTTGATTTGACCCTGACCTTGACCATATACGGTGAAGGGGTAGCAGCACCCAAGCTAACAGCGTGACATGGAGATGTTTGCCAAAGGAAGTTCAGTATCATAGGCGCCGACTACGTGGGGGCTTGGGGGCTCGAGCCCCCCCTGGGAATTTCGTTTGAAATAAAAAAGAATTGAACTGATGATACTGTAGACCATGATGTTATATCTGCTTTATTAAAATGTTTTGTTTTGTTATTATACATACTACATATGTTGTATTACGTTATTAAAGCGACAGGTAATTTCTCTACCTTTCAACTTTTTTAATTTTTTTTTAAATTCAAATTTTGAGCCCCACCTGGGAAAAATAAAAGTCGGCGCCTATGTTCAGTATATTTATCATTCACATTAGATTCAAAGGAATGTTTCTTTGAAATATTAGCATTAACTACAAATTTTGCTACTATAAATCTACAAGTCAATCAATCAACCAACAAACAACCTACAACAAAACACAGATATCGCCATGAACAAGAAGTTCAAAGATAAAGACCATATATATCTTTTGCAGTGCCCCATACTTTGCATGCTCTGCTCACTATGTGCATTCAAAACAAGACTGAAGACATCGAAAGGCCATGACAGATTTCAACATAAAGACAATATGCTACTATTTCACCTCTCCCTCAAACACCTCAAAGGTTTGGGTCGAAAACGCTTTTTGGGCAAACAATACGTTTTGTTGCGACGTAGGCTAACAGGTCTCGCACTTCCCTTTTTTTCTTGATTCCTGCAAAAACGAACCTTGTGCCTGGCTGGTACTTCCTTGGATTCTGGAAGAAAAAGTAAAGTTTTCTCAAAATAGCAATGCTTGTTTTTCCTGGCAGTAGCTTGCAAGCGTAAATTCTTCGACGAAAGATTTTCCTGCCATGTTCGATATTTCCATTGCTAAAGTCAACATCTTCTAGACACTTGAGTGTGCTTCCGATGAATTTGCCGTTCTTGTTGAAAACTTCACCGCATTGATAGCAACGAAGGCAAGAACAGAACCTATCTCTGACTTTAAACTCGACGCTGGCTCCAAATTGGTACTGCAGGTGGTCCCTGCTCCGAGCTGAACTCTTCGCGCATTTAGTCAGCGACCCAGACATTCTTATGACCAATTCCATCATTTTCAGCCCGTAATCCTTTACTTCAAATGTTCTGGTGAATGTCGAACTGAATTGATGAAGGTCCCACTGGCGCTTGCCTTCAAACGGTATCACGATTGGGCTGACAGTTTGCTCGTAAACTACGTCCACCCACCCAAGCATTTGCATGCGAAAATCGACGATTATTCTTTGCGGTGATTTGCAAACGGTGAATCTAACGAGCAAGGACTTTCCGTCGACCTTTATTGAATTTGCGGGGCAATAAGAAGGGGAGTGATAACAGTCTCCTTGCTTCTGCACTGGAAAGCATTTCAGAATGTCCATGTGCTTGTCGAGAATGGCCAGCCAATTGACAAAGTCATCCGGGATGGTAGGCCAATTCATCATGACGGAGAATGGTTTCTTCACCCTTACCACGTCTCTTATCCTTATCGTAGCAATTCTGGAATTAGCATTAGAATCCAGTGCTGCGTCTCCCAGAATAATAGACACAAGGATGACTTTGGCGATGGTGGCTGAAACAGACACCATTTTGCCGTCACCTTTGCCAGTACTTGCTTTTGTGATGCGGCGTTGACTAGTAATGCCTTTGTAGGCTCACCTTCTTGTTCATGCGTTTCACTAGAGCCAATGTGTAGCTTGGTCAAGGAAGCTTTCGGCTTCTCTCTATTTCTAATATAGAAACCGGATGCTTTCTATCTATTTCTAATATAGAAGCCGGATGCTTTCTCCTTGAGAACAGGATGAATATTTCATTGAACCTAACCACAAGTCGTACTACTTTGACACTTGATGTCGCAGAGCTACGTCCCTGTGGATATTTGAGCCTCGTCGAAATCCCGCCAAAGCACGAGAGCGCTAGGTGCATAATGATAATAACAATGATAACAATAATGATAATAATTGTTACTACCACCACTGTCATCATCAATTTGCATGTCGATATCTTCACCGTTATAAGACAAATAACACCTTTCTTGGAGAGGCCTTTGTTTCTTACACTGTTCAGCACCCTTCAATTAAAAAGTCAATTTACTAAATTCCGTGAATATGTTCAAATTCAACAGCAGATCAGAACCACGGAGGTGTGTATAAGTTGTCCGTGGAGTATATTTAATTACGAATGTGTCATTGTCATTATAAGTAAGTGTCACTTTATTCAAAGTGGTGCATTGACATCAAAATGGTGCATTGACATCAAAATGGTGCATTGACGTCAAAATGGTGCATTGACATCAAAATGGTGCATTGACATCAAAATGGTGCATTGACATCAAAATGGTGCATTGACATCAAAATGGTGCATTGACATCAAAATGGTGCATTGACATCAAAATGGTGCATTGACATCAAAATGGTGCATTGACATCAAAATGTTGCATTGTCAAAGTGTTATTGATTCACATGCTGTGCTCGTCTTTCCTGGTATTGTTGAGAGAATGAAACACGCAGACCACTTCAGTCTCATTTCCTCATTTCCCTTCAAAACTCAAACCATTCAAATAATGAGTAGGGGTCACCACTTACCAAAACAGTCAATATAAACTTGGATACGGCCATGATTATAGCTTATCATAAAAACATTTGACATTTTGCTGTGAAATGAGACGCAGTTGTTAAAGTGACGAGCAAGTAAGAGGCGTTTTTACGCACAGGTGGACACAGTCATCTAACGATGACGATCATCATATGCGTCTGACTTTAAATAAAATGGGAGGAGCCCGTTTTCTCTTCTACTTTATCCCAGCAAAGGCAAATTCGTTCCGCAAAAAAAGTTCTTTGGGTTCTGCAGGAAAAAGCACCAGTATACCAACGAGGCAATGCATCTGCCTTTTAAAATTCACAATCGCCATATTTTTTGCAGAATACTTTCTATAGGGCCTACTACCCTGACGCGAATCTCTCTTGTCTATTTCCGGCAGCAGCACTAAAACTGAGCGATTGTAGGACTCAGGTCCGTTGTTTAGGTGGTCCTGCTTGTTAACAACGTCTTCGTATCTCTGGCATTGGTAGCGAAAACATGGTATCCTTTAGTCTTCAATTCGAAGGTGTAGCTTGTATCATATCTTATGGAAATAGTTACTTGGTATTTAATCGTCGTAAAATGCGCTGTAGATTAGTCTTTGCTAGTTAATCTGTTAGTTTCAAGAAATTCCGTCATTACGTGATCTTCAAATTGACCTTCAGCCAATGCCAAAGCTAATGCCTCGAATTCTCACTTAACAAGTGTCACATCATCTTGTCTTTTACTGTCGAAAGGAAAGCGTACAGGTTGAAAGTCGACATCCTGCAAAAGCTTCGTCCATGTTGGCATATACATTCGATAGCGTAGAACGATAACTGCTGGGTCTTTGCAAATGAAAAGTTGTCCTTAAAGAGGCTTTGCATCAAATTTCATAGGTTCCACGTCACAAAAGCCGGATGACTGGTAACAATGCCCACTTTTCACTGTTGGAAGCCATACCAGAACAGAACGTGCTTGTTTAGAAGAACAAGTCATTGCGCGATTTATTTCGGCATCTCCTTTCATGTCATGGCCTTGCTAACTATAGTCATGATTCGCCTGATGCTATCAGCTATCAGCGGACCGATACGCCTCTGCTGCCTCTGCTTGATAGCAAACTAGAATGACTGCCAAAAGTGTCTTCAAAACGACATTGGTCACGTTGGTGGTACGCATAGGCGCCGACTACGTGGGGGCTCGGGGGCTCGAGCCCCCCTGGGAGTTGCTTTGGGGGGAAGTTGCTGGGAATTTCGTTTGAAATCCAAAACTGGGCTGAAAATTCAGCGCAGAACAACTTAAGGAAGGTACATGTATATTCTAAGTCTCAAAAATGTAAAATTTATCTATTGTTAAAGAATAATTTGAATCAAATAAATCCCTTGTAAAAAATTTAGTCTAAACTTTCTGTCTCCTACGTCATCTGTTGATATTTTAAGTTGTCTATTGCAGAAATCGAACGGTGTCTTAATGGTCAAACTGATCAAAGGCAGTAAACCATAACCGATAATTTATAAAAATGACATCCCTACTTTGGATGAAAACTCGAATTTAATAGCTCTCATTGAGATTTTGATCGTACCTGCTTTTCAAGATGGAAAAATTTGTTGTGAGACGGACAATAACAAAATGGACAGATGGACAATAACAAAACATGTTTATTCTATCGAAGAAACACTAATCAAAGAATTGAACTGATGATACTGTAGACCATGATGTTATGTCTGCTTTATTTAAATGTTTTGTTTTGTTATCATACATACTACATATGTTTTATTACGTTATTAGAGCGACAGGGAATTTTTTCTACCTTTTAACTTTTTTTAATTTTTTTTAAATTTAAATTATGAGCCCCCCCTGGGAAAAGTAAAAGTCGGCGCCAATGGTGGTACGCGACGGCTTCATTCTTGCAAACGACATTCTAGCTTGCACTTGCCGAAGTTTACCAAATCTAAGGCAATCCTGAGGACGAATCGTTAGTAAGGACGACTGAAACTTTAGACTGATACTTCAGACAATACCGAAAGACTGATACTTCAGATTAATACTGAAAGACTGATGATACTGAAAGATTGATACTTCAGATACTGAAAGACTGATACTTCAGATTAATACTGAAAGACTGATAATACTGAAAGATTGATACTTCAGATTAATACTGAAAGACTGATACTTAAGGCATCTTCGTTGAAGGATTAACTTCAGGCTGACTCAAGCAGTGAGATAAAGGTTATAATAGAGACAAGTTTGCTCTTTGCAAGCATGGATATGCCAACAAAACTTAAGATTGGAAAGTTAATTAAATTTTTCTATCTCTTAGGGTAGAGGAGGAATTATGTTGCTATGTGTGAATGTAAGAGGCAAGAACATTCAGATTTTGTTTAAAATATCTTGAAAAACCACAAACTTGAAACATTTCTTAACTTGAATCCCTGTCTGGCATATCAAAAGTTTAAATGCTTCTTTTCCTGGGCAAAATTAAAACGATATTGTATAAAATAACCGAGCACATGGTGCCCACGTGAAATACCTTTCGCGCAGTTCTCTTTTGACACGTGTTACTTTCAACCGCACATGTGATATCATTGCATGAAAATATCAGCAAACATAATATCTATTCCCCATTTTTCAGCTACAAGAGTCATCACCAAAGTACAGGGAGAGTTTAGAGATGTCGAGCAAAAGCAAACGTGACACGCCCGAAACAGAGGACAACAAGCATCCCTTTCCAAAAACTAGTGCCCAGATGATTGGCTGGAGAGCTTCAAAAGTATCAACAAATGCTTATGGGATTCCCGAGTCGAGGGCAAGAGGAAAATGTGACGTTCTTCGAGTTCTACAGTGGCCTCACGAAGGACTTTGACCTGCCATTATGTAAAGGAAGCTACTTATCATTATTATCTACCTTTGACTGATTTGATGAAAATAAACATGTAAAAATGCAAGATCATTCCAATGGGAAAGTAAGGACATTGAATTGTGTTCGCTTTTTGTTTTGAAAGTTACTTTATTAAAAAGCAGCTGTATAAGCAACTTGTGAATTCTCTCACTGAATTTGGAGATTATAATAGCTCTCTTGCTATTAGACTTGATTTATCAACTAAGAATATGAAATAACAATTCCCATTTTGATGAGATTTGGTAACAAAATATTCACCCAATTCCTTTATCTATCAGGCCAGGAAAGCAAATAAAACATTCTTCACCTTGTAGAATTTTGAGCAAGTAAATGATTGCTTATTTGGGTCATCAGCTGCAGCAAAGGACCAAACCCTCTGCCTATAATTTGGAGGGCTGCACATCTCCAAATAATATCATTAATTCACTAACAGCTTATCCCACAGTCCTCGAGTTGTTGACAATGACAATACTCTTAAAGCTCTCAACTCTTTCCACTTACCCACCAATTCCTTGCTAGAAGACCTACCTTCACCTCCCTTAACATATTAATTTTAGATCCTTACAATGACATTGGGAATACACTCAGATTGAAAATGAGAACATGAACCAGTTCAAATGACTGACTACATATGGTATGAAAAACATCTTGAAAAAGCCCATCATTTCAGTTTAAAACATTTTAAATTCATGAAAGCTTATATGAAAACATTGAAATGGAAAAAATTTACAATTGATTATGAACTATACGCTTGTTAGCTAACTTTGTAGCAAAAAGTCCTTTGATTTAAATCAACTTCTTGCATGCCAAAACATCTTTTCGGTGCCAGTCATGAGATTGCCAGAATATATTAAAAACGAGCGAAAACTAAAGTCCAAGCACATGCTTCACTCTTTCAAAAAATGGTATCATTTCCGGGCAATTGTTGCTTCTGCGCATTTCAAGAGCTTGAGACATCTGGTCATCTATCCAATTTGCTCTTCTTGAATGTGATGGGTGAGTAGAGAGCCATTCCATTGGGCTTTGATTTTCTTCAAGTTTGTCCATTCTCTTCCAGAAATTTGAAATTTTCCTGACATCAAAACAAGCTCTAGCTGCTAGGTAAAGTCCAATACAATCAGCTTCTCTCTCCAAGTCTCTTTGATAAGGTAAATGTATCAGAATATCCTGAAGCTTACTTTCAATGAGATTCAAGAAAACAGCTATAACATCAGAAGGGACAATTGACCACAACAATGTTACAACTATCAAGTTAAAGATGCTCACAAAGCCACTGAAACTTAATTGTTCCGCAGGATGCTTCAATAGAACATGAGCTATCTCATGACCTAGTACACCAGCTAATTCATCATCATTCTCAGCTGCTTCTAGCATGCCAGTCATGACAAATATCTCCCCATTGGGGAGGACAAATGCGTTTACAGTTTCACTCTCAACTACATTTATCTCCCATGACTTATTAAGCACCTCAGGGCATATATTACTATTAAGAATCCTCTTGGCTATTTTGACAACTCTTTTATAGCTTGGATGATTAGGAGGTAAAAATGATTCCTTCAGCTCTTCACTTAACGCAATAAATTCCTTTTCTGCAATTTCTTTGATTTGATGGTCGTTCATAATCATCAACTGTTTTCTTCCAGTCAAATCGTTTTCTTCAAGGTGGTAGTTGTAATATGCAAAACACAGTCCCACAGTACTGAAAACGACAATTATAATCTTGTCAGTTCTGCTTCGGGCACTGTGGAAATATATTCTCTTTTGTTTGTCGGGTAGGGCTCGCCACCACTTACGAACCTGTCTTCCCAACAACACTGCACTGATACGTGACACAGGAGACGCTAGTTTCAACAGCAAGGGGCCTATTAGAGGAAGAGCTTGACGGCGTGGACTACAGTGAAAATATCTGTGGGTGTTTGAAAGTATCAAGACTTTGTTTCCAATTCTCCATTGATAAGAAATTGTATTGAAAGTCAATGTTCTCTTAGTACGCTTTGAGAAGGACATCAACAAGCTACTATTGAAAGTCAGGCGATGAAAACAAAGTTCACTTTTTACTGGTTTCCTCATACTTTGAGAAGTATGATTTACCAAACTTCGCCACATTTGTCTACTCAACATCCTTGAGGAGTACATGTTTGTGATAAATCCACCGTGAAGTCTCCCAACCCGGTATCCAAAAGAAATAAACGTTGGTCACTTTTCATTCCTGACTGGTTTAAATTTTGCTGTCGGCCTGATGCCGAAGCCTCACTTTCATTTCGACTAAATAAATTCAACTCACTCATTCTCTCAGCAAGGGAGAATTACCTCTGGAGGAAAGGGAGCCCTGAAATCGTGTAATGTCACGGAAAGACGATGGAGGCAGAAATGGGATATTCTGAATAATAAGAATTAACTAATAAACATGGAGCCTAGTTCATGTTAAGACTCTGAGCAAGACATGGAAGAAGATTGGTGTGAAAACATCAAGTAACAAATTAAATGCATAAATCAAGGCATCGCAGCTCTCAAACTAAAACTTGCCTGTTACTAATCACATTATGCTTGCCTGTTACTAATTGGTGTCATGCTATTTAACCTGATATCATATACCATGCTATATATCATACTACATTATACAGTGCCAGATTCAAGGGAGGCGTGAAGGGCGTACGCCCCAACCCCCCCACCCCCCCCCCCCCCTATTTCTACAGGTCAATGATTATTTTCTACTGCTTTTTGCGCTAGCAGAAAGGTGAACTGACACGCAAAATTAACTTGATCTCTATTGAAAGTCTATCTGGTCAAAACAATCAGGGCATTTTCAGTTTTTGAAAATTAAGCACCGTTTTCGAGTTTATGAGCGCTAAAGTTTACCACTGACAACCTTCCGATTAACTGCGAGTTCGTTCGAGCTTTTTCAAATCCGTGACGTCACAAAAACCACATTAAAATCACAGAATACACTTGCTCAACTTGGAACTGGAAGCCTTTTCTGACTATGGTTGGATTGACTTGATTTTGAAAAGAGAATCGATCGATACGTTGAAAATGGATTCAGACTTCGATACAGAATTCATTTATCCTTATTTACAACAACAGGCAACGATTCGCCCTTATATGTTTGAGCCCCTACCGCGGTCCCAAAGAGATGCAGCTTGTGGGCCTAGTCATAGTGACAACACCGAGGATATTGAGGAGGAGGAGGATGTAAATACCGATAGGATAGGATACATAGAATGGTAATTAGATTTTTATTTCTGCTTTTTAAAAACTCAGCTAGTATTATCATCAGTAAATGCAATTTTTTTAACTAAGATAATCACGAGACACTACAATATTGAAGATCGTTATTCGTACAAAATTTAGAGACTTGCCTTTAATGATAGTGTCTACCTGCCGAAACATTAAACCCATGCTTTTCTGACTGATTCAGGTGTCAGTGTGGCAAATGTTTGCCAATGCGAAAAGGAAGGGAGAGTGTCTGCTGCTTGGAGGTAGACGAAGTAATAAAAACGAACCGGAAGACTTTCATACATAACAGACCATGATGGCTTCAAGGGCAGACTGGCACCTAAATAGGGGCCCGGGAAATTTCAAAGAGAGGGGCCCGAAACCAATAAATACCTGGGGTACTTCCCGGATGGTTGGGTTCTCGGGGAATGTGAACAACGTTTTTCCTTTACCAGTGCAATTATAAGCTGAACAACCAACCAATTTTCTTTATCTGCAATCACAGGCCAAGTTGATCTCGTCGAAAAGTAGCCGAATGTTAACAAGGCGCCTGGTCACTTCGTGCCTGATTTGTATTCGAGAAACGAAAAAATGGTGTTTGTGACGTCACGCCCGCTAGGTCACATGAAATGCCGATAATGGCCGTTAACGATAATTTTGTGACATTCGAGGGTTAATTGCGACAAAACGGAAAGGAATAATTAACCAAAAACTTGAAATTAAGATTTTACGCATCATTTTCTACATTATATCAAAAAATAGTTTTGCGTGTCAGTTCACCTTTAAGGGCAATTTTACAAAGAAGTCATACCTACGCCCACCTTTCTAATAATGCTGGATCCGGCCCTGATTATATGACATTGTATTTTATTATATTTCATCATGCTTCGTTACATTATATTACATTTTTTCATATTTTAATGTTTTCTATATAGCAATGTTTTCTAAGAAAAAGCATGGTAACATAAGGGGGCTAGTCCAGTGTTTCCTATGCCGAAGGCATCGAGGTGATCATGTGACCACCTGGGTATAATCACGGGACGCTCCTAACGTCCCGGCAAAGATCGATGAGTGTGGACGTAAACAGAATGCAACGATGTCTTTCGCAAGTAAGTCAGTAAACTCTAGAGAGACTTCTCCATTGATTCGTAGCAGCAGCAAAGATATCCCCAAAGGTGAAGACTACCTTGGATATAAGTCTCAAAATTTGGCTGACAGCGCTCAGGACAATGTCGAAGATTCGGCAGTGGCAGTTCCTGGAGCTCCAGAGGATGACCGGCTTGAGTACGCTTTATTCATTTTTTACAAACGAAAGAAGAATTGACTTAATAAAGATTTTCAAGTCATCAAAATGGGGTGGAGGGGGAGCACTTTTGGGAGCTCTCACTTAGGTCGATAAATGGGGCGATTTTACCCGAAGCTACAGATCTGCAACAATAAACCCTCTAGGTTTTGTTGGGTCAAAAGTTACCTATTACCGTTGTGGTGCGAATCCAGTTTGCACCAAATCATGTTATGAGCTTGAGCATGTGCTACTGTTTATAAAAATTGTAAAGGCTTAGAGCAATCATCATTTTCCAGTAAATTTGCATGTTGTGTCACCTTCAATCATTTTTTCAAAATTCTAGGGGTAAGGTGTACCATTTCTTTATTAAGTGAGAAATGGTACTTTTAACTAAAATGTGTCTAGAGACATTTAAAATTTTCCTATATTGTAAACTAAGTTTGTTAAGGTGTTTGCACTTATTTTTCTTGTTACAAATGTACTTTCTTTTGAAGTCTAAACTATTATTTACTTTTATGGTTTGCTTTAGAAACTGGCAAGTTGCTGTAAATTTGATCAAAGGAAGCATCGGAACAGGAATTCTAGGACTGCCTCTTGCAATCAAACATGCAGGAATAGCTGTAAGTAGACTTTTAAAGATGTTCATGGATGTGTTTAGTTTTTTCGATAAAACTTGTGTATATATATTTTAATGTATTCAATTATTTATGATTGATCCCTACCAAAATTGAAAAGGAACTTATGTTACTTGTTAGACACTTAACTTTTTGCTAATTGCAAGGGAAAGATGCCCAGGAGTTTTGATGGACACCTTATCCTTTTTTGAATATCATCTATTTTTGAAGTTTAACAGAAACTTCTCCAATTAGCTCATTTTCTGATAAATTATATTTCTAGCTTGGACCAGCAGTTCTTGCTTTTATGGGCATATTGAGTTTGCATAACATGCATTTGCTGGTCATTTGTAGTAGAGCAATGGCAAAGAGGTAAGCAATTAATGAACTTCTAGAAGGATACTTTTCCCTGCTCGAAAATGTAATCTTTCAAACGGTCTTCACTCTCTTTTTGTTCATATGATAGTTTTTTGGTGATTGAATATTATTTTCAGTTGGAAAATGATATTTCATAGTGCATTCATAGAAATAGTTATCTTTTTAGATTATGAATAAAGGTAACAATAGAGGTTTTTTCTCTTTATTTTGTTGTGCCATCAAAATGTTTTGCTACTGGGCAAAAATAAGCTTTCCTACATAATCAAATTTTAAAAGATGCCAAATTATTTAGTGAAATTTACTTGAAAATGATATGATAAAAATGTAATGAAAGAAAGGCTTAATGTGCTGTGTTTTTAGAAATAAGACTTATTCCAAGTTCTACAGACCACTTGTTTTTAAATCAAAGTAAGCACATTTGATATACAGGCTAAAGTTATACGTATGTCAGATATAGTCACGGCGGCTTTCAGAAGTTTTCAAAGTTATCTAAGTTTGCAACTAGTTAAGAATGCATAAAGTGGTGTATTAAAAATGTAGAGAAATTTTTAACAAACATCTTTCTTTAGAGATAATGTCTCCCAACGTATGGATTATGGAGAATTAACAAATCTGGTTTTTGCTCATTATTGTAAAAAGTGGAAAAATGCAGCCAGGTAAGTGAATGATATGTTCACTGGTCAATAGAAAGGAGAATGCCCCTAAATGTCTTGTGCAAATTTATTCTGCCTCTGTTCAAGCTTCCTTTCGGAGAAATTGTCTACCTTTTACTTTTATTTTTTAAATATTATGCTGGTAAAAAATGAATTATTAAGCAGAATTACCCAGTAAGCCCATAATCTCCCCTCTCTCTGTGGATTTGCATAGTTTTGCATAGTCAAGTTTCCTATATTTGCAGCCGATTGGTGAAGTGACCGCTAATGACAACACATAAGGTTGATTTGATTAAGCTCAACTACAAACTGATTAAGTTCTTCAAAAGCAAAACATATCTTTAGACTATTTTTGTTGCATTTCTTTGTGTTTCTTAGTGTCTTATTGTTTGTTTTGTTCAATTCTAGCATGCTGGTGAACTTTTTTCTCTGTCTGGTACAACTTGGTTTCTGTTGTGTCTACATATTATTTGTTGCTGATAACATTTACAGGGTGAGATTTCATTAATCCATAGCTTGATAAACTGATGCAAGCAAAGTTATGTGGCATAGTTTCTGATGCCCTGTGTTCGTAAATACTGACTTGATAGTGTGCTGGTGCCCTTTCCTACTGTTTTTCCCTGCACTGAATCCTTAGCATTTCATTGTAAATAATCAATATGTTGGGCTAACTTCTTTTTCTATTATATACAATTTATAAATGACTTCACCTGTCTGTGTTGTTACAATCACCTTAATGTTATGTGATATAAACGATTTAGTTATCCATTCCCATTGTTGTGATGTCTCTTCTAACTCTCCAGATGTAAAATAACAGACCTCAGGCAAAAAAGTCTGTTTATAGCTGGAGATGTTATAATCAAGTCTTGTTTAATATTAATATACAATAAATAGAAAGCATATATGTAACATTAAGTTTATAGACAACAGGATTTCCCACGAAGAATCATAAGAGAGTGCAGAAAAATAGCCGACCTGAGCGAGACTAGAACGCACCACCCCTGACTTTGTACGCCAAGAGAGGTGCAGGGCAAATAAATGGCTTGGCCTCGAGTGCTCGCTCGAAAGCACGACCCAATAGCTCAGCAGTAGAGCACTTGGCATGTAATGCTATAATGAATGCCAGAGTTTCTTTGAATGCAAAAATTGTATAAGTCATTGTTCATCATTTTTCAGTCCACACCTATAGATAATGCTAATTGAATATTGAGTAAATTGATGAATGTGTAAATTGATAAATTAAATCCTTAAAAAGTAAGAATTCAACCTTGTTTGAGGAAAATTCATTCTGTTTCAGATCACAGGTCAGTCATTGTCAGTGAGAATCTGGGCTGCCATTAGCCTTCCTGCTTTTCTTGGTCTGAGTTACATTGACCACTTGACCTTCATCTCCTACATATCAATAGTCGCCAACTTTTTTGCTCTATTTGGTCTTGGTGGTGTGTTAGCTGATGTCATCCCACTAGCGTCCAGTCCAGCAAAGCTACCACTTTTTGGTAGTTTTTCCAACTTTGCCTTATTCTTTGGACAGTCTGTCTTCGCTTTTGAGGGCATAGGAGTGGTAAGTTTGGCATTTATAATTTTTTGTCACAGGGCCAGTTATTTGTTTAGATCACATTTCTTAAGCCAATATGGCTTCTTTAGTCTGTTCCCTTTTATCAATTTTTCATTTCCAAGGTGTTCATATAACACATATAGTCCATTTTTATTATTTGTCAAAAAATGTTCCTCAGAATCCTATAGCCTTAGAAAATATGATCCATGTTACAAATGAACCACTGAAAAAAACAAAAGTGTATAATTAAGCATCATTTTGGTTCTCACAAGAAAGAGGGCAAGTTTGTTAAGAAAAAATAAATCACCCACCTTCAAAACTGGTTCTTTTTTATTTTCTAGCAACAGCAAATTTGATATTATCTACAGTAAAATTGCTTGAAATTGCGCTATGATGTTCATTCCAAATGGTTTTTTTAAAACATCTTACTAAAATCTACTCTCTTCCACTGGTTTTCTGTTTCCTTGATATGGCAATTGGTAACACTGCTGATTTTTGTTTGCCCTTCAGATTCTGCCCGTAGAAAAGAAGGCGAAGCGACCCAAGGACTTTGTGTTTGTGATGTACTGCAGTATCATTTTTGTTGTCACTTTGTACATTGTCGTCGGATTGTTTGGGTATTTGGCGTATCCTGACCACATCGAAGGAAGCGTTACTTTAAACCTCACAGAGACACCGTAAGATTTTCCTGTTTAACAACCTTTTACATTTCGAGTGCATAACAAAACAATAATCGAATGAAAAGTTATATTTTTAGTTTTTAATTTCTTGTCAGTTTTCGTTCGAATTTAATTACTCTCTTCCAGTCTCGTAATTAGCGTTACATCTGGAGCCTGTTGTTCGATATCGATTCCAGGCTTTAGTATGTAACAACATCCATTTATATGACATGTCAGCCTTTTTCATCCATCCAAATCATGTCCTATATTGTTAAAGTACCTGTAACCTTCATTTGCTACATATGTATTTATTGTAAAAGAAAAGTAACGCCTAAAGGGAACGGGGAACGCCTAAAACTGTTGCATTCTTTGTGTTCAATTCATATATGTATAAAAAGTAATGAAAGGTTTTGCATATATATAAATACACACGTAAATATGTAATTATGTAGGTGGAAATTTTATAACTATATTGATAAATATTAACTCATAGCTCTTTAAGTTACTTTTTAAAATTGGTAAATTTTATGTAGTATACATATATTGAATACATGTATATATCTCTTTTTACTTAATTTACATACATTTATTCGCTATCTTTCTAATCTCGCACATTTCATTTTAGGTTTCACATCGTTGTTCAAGTGGTTTACGCATTGGCAATATATTGCACCTACTTCATTCAGTTCTACGTTCCAATGACAATATTGATCCCGTCGGTTATACGTTACAGCCCCTTTCGTGTGGTGAAGATAGCCGATGTTTTGTTTAGGACATTTTGCGTCTGTGCTACATGTAAGGCATCTTGACAGTTTTGCAGAGCGATTGATAATAGCCCCTCATACCTCTTAACCCTTTCACGGTTTCTACATTTTTCATAGGCCCATATTTCACTACGGATCATTATCTCAAAAACAGACCTCCATTTTGTATCCTTGTGTACTAAATTAGCACATCGACACTATTTGAACATTTATGAAATTACAAAACTAAGGTGGTATCTATATTATATATATTTTTAAACCTATATTGGCGTGATGTACTTATTTGCATTTGCAGTAAAATTCATGGTGGCGAATTTCATGCTTAATATCTCAATACACTTGTTCTTGCGTAAAAGTGATTTTTTATGAAGTCAGAAGCCCTTTTACTTAATTTTCAGTTTATGATGGTCAGTGTCCTACGTTAAAAAGCTGTCTGTCTTTGTCGTACTTGACCGAATGGAATCTTTCAACCTTCAAAGAATGGAAGTATAATGTTTAAAACCAATGTACCTATTTTGTTTGTTTACACCTATTATTTTTTGTTCTAGTTGGAATCGCCGTTGGTGTCCCACAGCTCGGCAATAGCATAGCATTGGTGGGAAGTCTCGCAGGATCCGCGGTACTCTTCGTATTTCCCGCGCTTTTGCACTTGCTTGTTATATGGCAGGATCGCCATCGTTTTGGAACTATGTTGAATATTGCCAAGAACGTCTTCATAATGGTGATTGGCACAATCGGGGCCATAGTGGGAACGTACGAAGCTTTGAAAGCAATCATAGAAGACCGTAATATTTCGCCTGCGAAACACAGGCCCGACGGGCTAACTTTTTCTTTCGTTTCTAACAAGACCATGTCAAATTTTCATTAATGTTTTAGCTTAATGAATGCTTCACCACGACACAAAGATAGCATATGATATACACTTTGCCTAGGTCGATGACTCTTGACTCCAAGCCTCGTGAAACAACTAGACCTTCTGTCAAATTTAACGACCGCATAGCAATGCTTACCATTCGAGCTTGACTCTTTATTCCCACTGTTACACATCTTTCTACTCTTTTAGCTAAGTACTAATGTTGCTAACAACCATTTACTTCTTTTTTGTCCTCTCAGAGCTCTTTTTTGAAACAAGATAAAGGATAATCAAGTGGAGTGCTCTATCTCCGAGAAACATCTGTAGCCAGGATAAAAATTGTTTTTTCCGTTAGTAAAGAGTGTAGTCTTTCTAGAAGTGTTCAACAGCAGGAATATTTAATACGTTTTGCAATAAGCAATTATGGCGGTATTTTTTAGGTTTCGCATGATAGATAGATAGAACATTACAAAGAATTTTATGATGAATTTACAAGAAAATTCCTTCTTTTCCATTCTACATTGTCTTTCTTTTTAAGGATGATAATTATTATAATGAAACTTGACATTTGAAAATCCCCGCCACAAGCTAAGAAACATCAAAATATTCAATGGTATCCCAAAAGTATTCCAAACCGATTCTGAAATAACAAAATCTTTGAGGTTGCAGGAATTTGCAAAAAATAATTTGGAAACGACCAGCACGCATTGTACTGTGGTTGTCCAGCAATTGTAAACCCTGTTTGGAGAGCAATACAAGAGTTCTTCGAATTTTAAGGCAATTGTTATTCTGTGTCAAAATTCAATACGATATAGCGGTTCAAAGTTCATACAATAGTGCCAATTGAGCAGTTCTTCGAATTTTAAGGCAATTGTTATTCTGTGTCAAAATTCAATACGATATAGCGGTTCAAAGTTCATACAATAGTGCCAATTGAGCAGTTCTTCGAATTTTAAGGCAATTGTTATTCTGTGTCAAAATTCAATACGATATAGCGGTTCAAAGTTTCATACAATAGTGCCAATTGAGCAGTTCTTCGAATTTTAAGGCAATTGTTATTCTGTGTCAAAATTCAATACGATATAGCGGTTCAAAGTTCATATAATAGTGCCAATTTAGCAGTTCTTCGAATTTTAAGGCAATTGTTATTCTGTGTCAAAATTCAATACGATATAGCGGTTCAAAGTTCATACAATAGTGCCAATTGAGCAGTTCTTCGAATTTTAAGGCAATTGTTATTCTGTGTCAAAATTCAATACGATATAGCGGTTCAAAGTTCATACAATAGTGCCAATTGAGCAGTTCTTCGAATTTTAAGGCAATTGTTATACTGTGTCAAAATTCAATACGATATAGCGGTTCAAAGTTCATACAATAGTGCCAATTGAGCAGTTCTTCGAATTTTAAGGCAATTGTTATTCTGTGTCAAAATTCAATACGATATAGCGGTTCAAAGTTCATACAATAGTGCCAATTGAGCAGTTCTTCGAATTTTAAGGCAATTGTTATTCTGTGTCAAAATTCAATACGATATAGCGGTTCAAAGTTCATACAATAGTGCCAATTGAGCAGTTCTTCGAATTTTAAGGCAATTGTTATTCTGTGTCAAAATTCAATACGATATAGCGGCTCAAAGTTCATATAATAGTGCCAATTTAGCAGTTCTTCGAATTTTAAGGCAATTGTTATTCTGTGTCAAAATTCAATACGATATAGCGGTTCAAAGTTCATACAATAGTGCCAATTGAGCAGTTCTTCGATTTTAAGGCAATTGTTATTCTGTGTCAAAATTCAATACGATATAGCGGTTCAAAGTTCATGCAATAGTGCCAATTGAGCAGTTCTTCGAATTTTAAGGCAATTGTTATTCTGTGTCAAAATTCAATACGATATAGCGGTTCCATGTTCATATAATAGTGCCAATTTAGCAGTTCTTCGAATTTTAAGGCAATTGTTATTCTGTGTCAAAATTCAATACGATATAGCGGTTCAAAGTTCATACAATAGTGCCAATTGAGCAGTTCTTCGAATTTTAAGGCAATTGTTATTCTGTGTCAAAATTCAATACGATATAGCGGTTCAAAGTTCATACAATAGTGCCAATTGAGCAGTTCTTCGAATTTTAAGGCAATTGTTATTCTGTGTCAAAATTCAATACGATATAGCGGTTCAAAGTTCATACAATAGTGCCAATTGAGCAGTTCTTCGAATTTTAAGGCCATTGTTATTCTGTGTCAAAATTCAATACGATATAGCGGTTCCATGTTCAACTGGATTCCAGAAAAAGGGAATGTGCGCAAATCTTTCCCCGGAGCCGGTTAATCGTTGTTTGGAGGTTGAAAACGAGGCTTTCCCAAAAGAGTAGAAGGTTTCCACATGCTAGGTAATTCAACGATATCAACACAACAAACATGTCAGCGAACAAGATGAAAAAGAAGCGAGGAAAGAAGCGCACATCTTCTAGTTTATATGAGGTAAGCAGAACTTCCAGATTGTCTTGCTGTTTCTGTCTCAAAAACTTCACCACTCTAGCATCTTCGATACAACAATATAAATCCAACATTTGTGGCATCAACTCTCTGACGATAAACTTCCTAACGAGTCAGACCCAAAGATATTTTGAATGTCGAAATGTTGTTAACAACTGTTAGTGTAAAAGGGTCGAGGTTTGATATACTGTAGGTTTAGTATACTGTAGTTTTGAGTTTTCTGTCGTACAAAGCTACGTTCTTTTGGCACAATTTTTGTTCCTATCCCAAGTCAGTTTATCTATTTCATACAAAACCCTGCACTTACCGACAGTAATATCTCTTTCTCATTAAAATGATCTGTGTTGCAGCTTATTTCACATGCTTTTCTAGTACCACATAAATTCATTTTGGCATCTCCATTTCGACCAAAACGAGCTTGAATTTTATTGTGTATCTAGGTTTGGACCTTTTTATTCCTATTTTGTAGACAGCCTTAAACATGAAAATGAAAATGAATAAGATAATCATAACTTGGTATGTTTATAGTGCAAGTGACAAATGATGTCAAAACATGGGTGACCCTGTAAAAAGGTGATATACAAAGCGTAGAAATTGGATTGACTATTTGGTGAGCAAGGAGCATCCATTCACATAGATAAAAATCCTAGTATGATTTAAAACTTCTAGTGCAAATTAAAGTCATGCTTCTCAATTAATCAACAGCATTGTGTATAGTCTAAAATTTTGATTGGATTTTATCCACTAATTGATATAAAGCTTACTTTGAATTTGATAGAAAGTGATATAAATGTTGTCAGAATAACTTCTAGGGCCTTGGTAAAGACCATACACCATATGAAAGGCTTCTTGACTCTATTGATTTCAAGAAGATGGCCAAGGGAACACTTGGAAAGTTTTTGAAAGCAGATGACAAGAGCAATCAACACATTTCTCAAACTCGGGAGGGATTTGAAGCTGAAGAACAAAATGACACTAATGTAATTGTTAATTTTTCTTTTTAAAAAGACCATTTAATTTTTTCATTACAACTTGTTTCATTTTTCCCGGCCAAGTTAAGCAAGATAAGTAGTTACTTATTGCTAAGTATTCTATGAAGATGAAGTTATGTTAAACCTTAGGATCAATCTTTCAATGAAGAGCATAAGGAAAATGAATCACTCAAGTCAGATGAAGAAGATGTAAATAATGTTGACTTAAATAATGAAAATGAAGAGGTAAATGAATCAGACTCTGAAAATGATAGCATCACAGACAAAAGTGAAGTTGAAGTACTTTCAGGTATGTTGAGTATAATTTTGGAACTATTTAGTTCTGAAACACTTTGTCATTTGATTAAAGTGTCAATCAAATATAATACCTTGAATAGTGTCAAAGTTTTCTACTAAATGCGAACTTTCTGTTTGATGCTTTTTGTTACAAGCTGTTAGGAGTTAGCATTTTAGGGGGTAGTTAATTTTTAGGGGGAAATTTTCTTGTAAATCTATCTGATTTACCCATCATAATTTCTCCCCAATACATTTATTGATGGCAGTTACTTGAAGACATATAATGGAATACCTGATACTATAATATAATTAATGGGTCTGTAAATAAAGCAAAATAAATCACATGAAACAATTTTTGCTCCTTGCTATCCATCCACTGCACTTATGTGTTTTGTATTAGTGTTTTATATTTATATTATATTGAGTCCACTTTAGGGACAATAAAACATAATTGTTTTGTGCAATACTGGTCCAAGTTTATGGAGAATGCAAAGAAATGGCAATAGGCAATAAATAATAGCTAGCTCCTCTGAAAGCATTCAATTACGACTTATCTCACATGCATCTTCAAATCTCTTCGCTTAGAAGATCCTTTCAAAGTTCATTTTGAGAATGTGATTGATGAAGAAGCTGTTGCTAAACTAAAGGAAGGACCATCAGATCGCCGACAGATGCTGGTAATTTGTTTACATCTATAGTTTTGGTGATTGCTTTCTAAAGAAGTGTTCTGATTGAAATGAGCTAGAAGTCAGTTGACAGTTGCCAAGTCTGTTGAAAGTATCGAGTTTGGAACTGGCTATAATGGAAAGCTATCAAACATGATTTCACTTGATGCTCAAATTATTGAAAGATGTAACATTGTTTTCACATGCTTATTGAAAGATTGTTCTCTGCTGCTTTAGAAGCATTGGTGTACAATTCCTCATGAGATGCTGTTACACGATCAAACATGTGAAAGTAGTTTGCATTAAATCAAACATAATATGTAATAATCAGATTCATATGGACTGTTAAACCTTGTTTCATATACACTGAGTTATTCATACTCTTATTCTTATAGATTCCTGATTTTGGGATGGTAGAAGAAATTGCATCATCTGCCAAAGTTCCCAAATCTGTATATTTCTCTTCTTTTGAAGAGGCTTCTTTGGCTAAAGCAAAGGTTTGCAATCTAAGTAGTTGCCAGTTTCAATGTCTTTTAATTTTGAAAGTTTTTATCCATGAATGCCTTTGTTGTTATTAATCTCTAAGTTCTTTAGAAGAGCTTCCCAAGAACCTTTTATATCTATTTGATGATTTATTATTCAATTCAACAGATAAAAGAAAGATTAACAGAAAGATGGCAGAAAGTCAATCAAAGTATAGCCAAGCAAGGTTTCTATACAACTGTTTATTATTACAGCAATCAATTGTTTATGGCTAACATTTTCTAAAGAGTAGTCAAATTGTGAACATGCTTGATAGCAAGTGACCTGCAAGCTTGAAGCAAACCTTCATATTTTTTAATTCTGATTCTTTTATTTTCACAGGTACATTCACTGAGCTCCAGAATTCACTCTTTAACCACATAAATTGCTATAAGGTAATACACTGCCAATGTTTAAAACTAACTTCTCATCAAAACTAACTTCTCTCAAGCATTAGGCTTGTTTTCGTTAGGCTTCAATTAATATGCTTTTTCATTGTGTCATGCAGGAATCCATTTCCATTTGTTTACCTTTTTGCAGGATGTGTTCTATTCTCAAAGGGATTTTGACAATGGCGAAGAAATTAGGAAGCTGTACTGTCTTCATGCTTTAAATCATGTTTTAAAGTATGCAATTGTTTTTATCTTGATCAGAAAGTCTAATGTCTTTCCTATAGTTTTATAAGTAATCAATATGTTTAGGTATCAAGCCCTTCATTTTCGCATCATTTTTTTAATACATTTATAAACATTGTTACTAAATACTGCTTTTTGCAAATTTTGATGCTTTTTCAAGTTTGAACCTGTAAATTCATTATCAAGATTTGTTATGCAAATGTCAATAAAGATTTATGCTATATTTTAAAAAGGTTTATTATATATTACTTTTTTATGCACAAGGTTGCAGCAAGATGCGAATTTATTGAGTCTCTACCACATTTGATGCAAAGTTGCCAAATTTGCTTTTCTAGGACTAGATCTCGAATTTTAAAGAACAATGCAAAGATTGTTCAGTCACAAAAGGAAAACACACCTACTCCGTAAGGCCTTTGTGTTTGCAAAATTTCTAACTTAAATATTCTTTGTCATTTTGTCTTTGTCAATCTTAAGAAGCAGCTCATTATTTTTGCGTTAAAATTGCATGCTTTCACCTTAATACATGATTGTTAAGTCACAGTATTAATATTGATACAGTTTAGCAATGGTGTATATTTGTATCACGCCAGTATTTTTTCCAAGCAACCACCAATCTGTTTTATTAGTTAATGAAGTAATATGAGCTGGAAAAATAAGTATTGATATAATATATATTATATACAAACGATTTCTTATGTGAACTCTTCCCACATGACACATATCCCTTTTTGACCGACATTGAATATTTGCCTTTTAACATCAAATTCAATTCAATAACATCAAACTTGTTGTATTTCCTTTTATTGATACTTGTGCTATTATTTCCTTAATATATCATCTCCTCTAGTGAATTCAGAGATCAAGGCCTCACCCGACCAAAGGTGCTTGTGTTAGTGCCGTTTCGTGACTGTGCGCTGCGCATCATCAACTCAATAATACAGCTTGCCCTCCCTACGGAGGAGAAGGTGAGCTTCGCGACCTTTGTAATGCAAAGTTTTCCATTTTAGGCTTAACTCCCTCACCTTCTTAGTAGCTTCTAAATGGCACTTATATCTTGCCATTATTATTATCAATGGGGAGGGCGTCTCCAAAAAGGGGGTATCACCGAGCTGTGACGTATCATCCGGGTCCCCCAATGGCAGCCTTCTTTTTTCCTCCGTATCTTCAGCACCCACCACTCTCTTATGCAAGATGTTTCAACTGATTTGTGCCAGGGCTAAAAAATACTGGTATCTATTTGAAAGTAGAAATCTAGGTCAAGTGGCCAACCTGATATTAGCTGCTTGAATTATTTTTATTTTATACTGTTACTTATATTTTTACGAGCCATTGATTTGAGCCTACTATTTTTAACAGCGTTCCTTCTTGGCACTGCAGTTAAACGCGGAAACCGTTATGTTTCTGAGTTCCTTTGGTCTCTATATGGTTCTCGATTTCAAACAGTACTCGTCAAATGTTGTTGTAAAATCTATTGCCTCTTGGAATAACGTGTTTCTCATTTACCTTGATCTGAAATGTGAAATTTTAGCCAGTGATTCATTTTGCCATTTTTCAGGCTCAAGTCATGAACAAAAAAAGGTTTTATGACGAATTCAAGGATACTTCAGAGCCAGAGAACAGCCAACGCTACATGCCGGGTAAGATGATTAAGGTTTCTCTAGTTCAGTAAGGGCTGCAGGGTTCTATACGGGCAAGTTGCAGATCAGGCGCCCGGGAGTGTGTACCAGTCAAACCTCAACAGTGCATTACAGCCTCTGTTAATCCGATCAAACGCCTCTCTGCTCCTTTGCCAACGCGTGCAATTCATCTTTACCTTCCAAATCTCTTGCCTGCGTCTCGCAATACCAATGCTGCCCCTCTGTCTGGGTCATTATCATCATCATGACCATAACCCTCGAAGAGACCGTTGGTGCACCTACATATGAACATCCCTCTTCCATCTCATTCTGTCTTCTGTTCTCGATGCTTCCGTTATGCTCAGACCAGTGCATTGTCTAATATCATCGCTCCAAATTCTCTCAAGCCTTCCCACTTTCCTGCTTCCTTCTGTGCATAATGGACTTACAGATGGCTTCTTTTTTCCTGGTAACCTGCCCAAACCACTTTAGCTTCCGCGTCTACAATAACCAAGAGGTTTTCGATTTGTCCACATTGTCGTTGGATTTCACCTTTAACAAATTCGTTAGGTTTTCTATCCTTCCAAGATATTCAAAGAATTCTTTCTGTCTGGCTGCGGCAGTATATTTTGCTTATATGCAAGTGCTCTTTTTGTTTATAGAAGATTTCAAGGCCATGTTTCATGGAAATACAGACGATTGTTTCCGCATCGGAGTAACAGTGATGAGGCGAGCTTTGAAGCTGTTTGGAGATTTCTACTCAAGCGATATCATAGTGGCTTCTCCACTTGGACTGCGAATGATTATCGGAGGAGAGGGGTATGCTATAGACTCTTCTGTTTTGGATTTTGATGCGGATTGTCTCGGTATTCTTACAGACAAGGAATCACACGCATTTAAGCAGAATCACATGCATACGGTCTCAAGTTTGCCATTTTGTCGTCAAGATTTACTCGTAGATGTATCTTCGTTCAGAGTCATTCCATATCAAATCCCAATATTTTTCTAACTTTTGCAACCCACCACCTCAGATTTTGCGGATTTTTGACACAAATAGGAATATGAGTATGATATAAAACAAATTTCACCTTAAAATGAAAAAACGTTCAGAAAATATGGACATTGGAAGTTGATTAGGTTTTGGCTTAATTGGTGAACCGTTGCAACTAAAAATATCTGTGTGGTGAATGTTTAAATGGCAACTGTGTTAGGAATTTGAATGTCAATTTGAATGTTGATTCGTGGCAAAAAATTGTCTTGTGACATTTGGCAGTTTAAAAAGCCCATTTCTTAGAAACGGTTGGTCATATGGAGCTGAATTTTTTCGTTTCTAATTAGTATCTAAATGTGGTTCAAAAATCATTAAAATCTGAGATAGTGGGTTACATGGTCATGATGAATTGACATGGAATGACTCATTAAGTTTCTGCACATTCTAAATAGAAGGAACACGTTTCTGTAAAGAATTTAGATGATTAGGTAAAGAAAAGATTGTTTGATAAAGGAATTTTTATATTTTTGAAAGCAAATTTTGTAAGATAATAATAATTCTGTAGCATGATATTCATCTAAAAGAATCTCAATTTTTGTTAGGGAAATGCCAGTTTTTAGTTAAATTGGCGCGAACGACCAGCTCTGTTACCTTTCTTTAAAACCTTTTATGATTTCTTGAATACTTTCTTAAACAGGGAAAAGAAGCGAGAATATGACTTCTTGTCGTCAATCGAGCTCCTGATTGTGGACCAAGCAGATGTCTTTCAAATGCAGAATTGGGAACACGTTCTAGTAGGAATTAACACACACTTCAAATATATTAAATTTTGATCTATAGCTTTTATTCTCTGATTTTACGATCTTCTTTGATTACCCATGTACTGAGTACCTTGTACTTCTACTGTTATAATACTTATGTATTTCGACTAATATAAATACGGTGTATATTGGCCAATATTTTCAGTCAAATTTTAACTCAATTAGTTTTCTGATTGCAATCTGAATGCAATATTTCTATTGCAATACTGAGTTTTTTTGTACTTTTGAAAATATTTTTGCTCTATATACAATGCCAAGCGATGAATATTTCAAGTTAAAGAGTACGTGTTGTATGCACGATAGCCAATCATTTTAGATAATCGTTTTACTCTTTTCTTAGGACATCTTCAATCATCTGAATCTGCAGCCGAGGCAAGCTCGAGATACTGACTTTTCAAGAGTAAGAATGTGGGCTTTGAATTCATGGTAGGATCCATACTAAGTACTTCTGTTCACAAATTTTCCTATTGTTTGTACGTTGTGAAAGTTGTTTAATATGAATGTGCCAGCTGAGATCTAAGCGTGGACAAGTTCTGAAAGGGGTACCATTGCAAATTCAATCAACATCAAATTTGTTTGATTAACGAGTCATTATAGCTCTAACGATAGTTCTTCGATTCCGATTTCTTGATCTTTTCCCCTTCCATGTTATGCTACATACCAAAGCTACATTTTCATGCCCTAATCTTTCCACAAATTAATTAACACCATGTAACTATCATTCTTTTAAGGAGAGTAGTGTCGTTCGGTTTTGACTGCCCAGTAAATGAAAGACGAAAAAATCGAGATAATATTGAGGCGTTTCATGTTTCATGTACTTTTGGCAGAAGCAGTAGACTTTTACAGACGAACCACTCGCTTTTAACGAATTGTACTGGAAATCAGAGAACGTATGTGTAGGAGAAGTCTTAGCGAAGATTGTGCTCACATTCATCAATTTTTGTCTCTAGGTCACGATTCTATCGACAGACACTGCTTTTTAGCAGCTCAGTCTCACCTGAACTGAATTCTCTTTTCAACAAATACTGCTGCAGTATCTTTTTCAAGTTACTTCGTTTCGACCGACCATCAGGAATTCTGTTTACCAATTTCGAATACCTTTCTAGAAAGTCTTTTATTACGACATTTCAGTTTGTTTAAATGAATCTTTTGGAACCTTTTGGCTTATATAGGAAATTTTAAATGACCAACATTGATTGCATCCCTTTTCATTTAGAGAATTGTTTATTACGTTTGATATTCATTGTTTACCAACTTGACTATAAGATTACGCCGGAAAGGTTAGAATCAAAGCACCATCTCTCTCGGGTTCTGTCAGACAAGTTGTGTTGCAAATCCCTCAGGTGAGAACAGTGTTTTGTTATTACTATGAGTGGGAGAAGTCACCCTAAACTTTGTCTAAGAATCACAATAAAGGGTAGGATAATCGTAAAAGCTACTGCCCATAGTCGAGCTCTTTCGTCATTTCTGTTTTGGTCTCAGCACACTGAATTATACCATGCTTATACAAGATCAATTATTAGTTTTTTAAACACCGAGAATGGAATTTGTGTTTGGTGTTTCGCGATTTCGAGCCAACGAGTTGGAGATTTGTGCTGTGTTGCAGGTCTTTCACCGGATTGATTGCAAGTCGCTGGACATCGATGCTGATAAGAGATTTGAATACTTCGTTAAAAAGGTACGATGACGAAAAATTGTTGCATTAGGAGTAATTCATCTACTGTGTATTGCATGGGTTTTCTACTGAATTTGAAGTCATTCCTACTAACAGTTCAAGCACAGAGCTTGAAAGTTGTAGTTTGCAAATGAAGGTACACCTGCGTTTTGTGCATCTGTTAGGGGCAAATCTCTCTTACATAGACCTAGCTATGTTTTTCTAATCATAGGACAGATTAAGTGAATGCTTTGTTCTGGCCACACTATAGGACGGAATTTAGCTATCCAGGTAGTGGTGTTGCCCGACAGATGCGCTTCATCCGATTTGGCGCTGGATATTTTCGAGTCACCCTCTTTGATAAGTAGACCTTGGAAAATATTTTTGATTGCATGCTTGCCTTATTTTCAGTTATGAATGACTTTTCTCAGGTGCTACCCGAACTAAAGACCCCACTGAACAAAAGCACTGCGATTTTCATACCATCGTACTTTGACTTTGTTCGCGTACGGAATTATTTCAAGAAAGAAGAGCTCGATTTTTCGCAAATAAATGAGTGAGTTATCCAGATTAATGCCTCTCATAATCATCGTTCTTGCGGCTTTTGCTAATCCAGCAAAGGGTTTTATCCTGCATCAATGTCCGAAAATCGCAAATAATGCTTATTAATAATGCAACATATTGACGTCACTAGTTGAGTTTTGTTGTTTACATAACATCGTTTGTGTCAGCTGTCCACTTTGTCCTTTGACCTTTAAACTATTGATGTATGATTAGGTCTTTTGTCAAGTTTATTCTTGTTTAATTTTCCCAAAACAACCTAAGCTTGAATTTCTGGCTCCCTGAATAAGCGACCCCTGTCAAATTTCTTTTTTTAAATAAGCACCCCGGGTGCTAATTTCATCGGTATCCCCCCCTTCTGCTCTCAGCGGTGCCAATCACGTGATTTTGTTCCGCAGGTACTCTGAGCGGTCCAACATTTCACGCGCGAGGACCAAGTTCACCCAGAAGCAGAGCCATTTCCTGCTCTTCACCGAGCGCTTCTACTTCTTCTACAGGTATCCTTTGCGACCTCTCTTTTCATTTTACTGCATCGGATTGAGGGTGGATTGCACCAGTTCGTTTACCCATCCATTTAGGACATCTCGAAAGTTTTGTTTAGCGTCTGTCAGGTCTAATGCAAACAAAGAAAAAAGAAGCGAATCGTCAGTTGTCAAATTTATTTCTCATTCTCAGGTTTTGAATCGCCAAATAGATTAAATGTGGGTGGATACAAGAAAGGGATATAAATTATATTTGTGATTTATGTTTTTCTGCTACTCGTGGTCTAAATTGGCAATCAAAGATCGGTAGCTTTTTTGATGACAAAATTACTCCGGATTTATCTTGAGTACCGATTTGTGTGTAAAAGTTCACGAAAAGTAAACTTTGCTCAGCTTAATGGGTTTTTTAAAATTAATTTTTCTTCTTTTGATTTTCGTGCTAGGAGTAAACTTTTGTTTTTCTTTTCTAGATACCGTGTTCGGGGAATAAAGAATCTCGTCTTCTACCAGCTTCCTCTGAACCCTGTGTTCTTTCCCGAGATCATAAATTATATGGACGCAGATTCTGGAGGCGCATCGAATTCAACCTGCACTGTTATATATAGCAAGTTCGACAGCAACAGGCTTGAGGCTATCACAGGGACACAGAAGTGCAAGCAAATTCTCGTATCTCCAAAAAGCATACACATGATTGTAGCAGGCAATTGAATGTATTTCGTAATACGTAGCTCGCAGATATTTGTATGTATATGTGACCAGAGGCACTGTGTTTTGTTGTGGGTTTTCATAAAATGTGTTCACTTTTGTCGTTATTCTGCAGAAATTGTCAAGTACGTAACGGAATTCCAGCTTGGACATTTACTTTTTCTTTGACCTACTGAACATCTAATCAAGAATGATTCACTTCCGCCATTGATTTTTAAGAAAAAGATTTCCATTCGAAGGTGTTTCTCTTTCGGTTGTACAATATGACAGTACACCTTTCCGCTCTGTCAACTTGTTTTCAGTAGAGTCAGTTTGATTTATGTTTTTTTTAGTTTGAATGGACATCATTCTCATCGTATCATAGATGAGCATCATAGTATCAAAGTGAATTTGTTAAATTATTGATGATCCTTGCATTTCTAATTTATCAAGATGTAACTTCTAGTATTTTTCACTGTTTTGGACCTACCGTTTCCTTGATGTTACGAGAAATCTACACAATCATGCGATCTTATCAAAATCTACATTCTTCAATTTACGCTCTTTCAGTGGTACTCTATCTTGCTCGAGCTTTCGATAGACAGTCTATTTGAGGCCAAGTATATTCATTTTTACGGATATTTGAATAAGATAGATGCGAATGATAATGGAAGTCAGCAAACCCAATGTTGAAATGCCTGTTTTTTGAAAAAAAGTTACAATAAATCACGCAAATCGAATTTGATATCGAAAAAGTAATGTTCACTGGCCGGTTTTTCAAGCTGTGATTTTTCAAGAAATTCCTTTTGTTGAATATGCTGTGTATTTTCCATTGTCGTGTTGATTGGGGATAGGAGGTAACACGGTCTCTTAACATTCAACGGAGTATTGTTTCTTTTTAAACTACATGAAGTAGCTGTATTTGAACTCTATGTTTTCGAAGAAGAAGCGAGCTAGATGTTTACAAATACTTTTCTTTGTTGAGATCAGTTTTGCCAGGATTTCCAAAGCATTTGAGATGAGACGTTATACAGTGCCCTATCTCATGAATGAATACCACGAAACAGTCTTGTAGGGATTCGAAATTTTGTTTATTCCTTTTCCTTCCCTTCTGCAATCTTCATATGTATTTTTGTTTGCTTGAAAAGTGCAATCTTCAAAAGTGCACATTGGTGGTCACAAGTCAATGGCCGCTGCGTTTTCCCTGTAGCCGCCAATTCACTTCATCATCCCTTGCTGTTAAACTCCCATGTTTTCAAGATGGCTGCTGTTGGCGCGTGGACTCCGATTACCGCCGATTTCTTAACGCAAACCACGGCTACAAGTGACTTGATTATAGCCAAAATGGAAGAATATTTAATCAGGGCAGGTTTTTTACGATTTTCTTCTCTTTTCCTTGCCCATCTTCATTTTTCATCAAAATGGAGCATGGAAGAGGCTTACATCATCACCAGGGCCCAACGACGGATTAGATTAGATTATCATCACTCATTTGAAGTTTTCCAAAGTTGTTTGTGCATTGCTTCGCTATATATTCAGAACATTACCTTTGTTGTTAAATTATACATCAGGTCATGTTGTAACCACCAACCCAGCAGCGTGTGTAGCAGTGCAAGCTTCCAACACTTCTGCTACCATATCTGATATTGCAAACGTGCAACTCCTTATTTTATAGAACTTAAATTATCTAAGGTTTGAAACTGAACCTAAATTTGCACTAATTCAATGTATGTGGACATACAGGACAAGGGCTTTTTTGTCTAGACCAAGATTTACAAAAACTTAAGCTGAACAGGAGATGGATAAGAGCTTGAGTGTATTTTTTGTTCCTATATGGAAACTTTTGAGAAAATGCAAACAAAGCCTTTTATCTCTGGTAGGTTTTTGGATATCCAAAGGCATTCTTGATGGTGCTAGCAAAAGCATCTTTTGGGCGTCAGCCTATTCCAATAGTCAATTACGAGCTCTTTGTCACAAAAACTTGGAAGTTTCTCAAAGAAGTTCAGGTTAGTTACTGCAAAGGATTCTAATAACTTTGCATATTTGAAAATTTGCTTTTCTTTCCCATGCATTTCATTATTTGAAAATATATAATGGGGGCTTTCGTTACATTTTTCTTATTTATATTTTACCTTCATATCATATCATGAAACTTTGCTGTTTGACGTTTTTTACAGATCGATAAGTTTTGATTTTGCATGATCAAAAATAGAGCTTCATTGATATTAGCATACTGGGGTGGCTTAGCAATATTTGATCCTGTTTGAAAAATATTAGTTCGTATTTGATTTATCAAAGAGAATGGCCATCTGATTCTTTAAACACATACTTTTTCCTTTGGGATCAGTCAAGGACACAAATAGATGATGTTTAGTTTTATCCCCAATTCTCTCAGAAACAAAAGATCCCATGTAATTTTCCTATGGCTGATTTACTTGCTAAGTTTTGTTGCATTTCAGGATATAATAAATGTGCTGTCTCCAATATCAAGTGAAGTTACTGTAGCAACTGGAAATACTCCTTCATATCATCACATAGGTAGGCGTTTATTTCTGAAGCTGAAAAGAAGTACTTTTTGGTCAACTAAATAGTTTTGCCACAAATTTAAAACTTAAAAGCAAAATTGAAAGTTCTTTTCAATCCCATATAAATTAACTCTGTGAAGTTTTGCAATTGACCTTTTAAACAGTTTTGAATTTATTTTCAAGCCATGCAAAAAGGCTTGTCATTTAGCCTAATTACACAAAATGCATTCTATTGAATGAAAGTTTCTGAATAATGGATTTATAGTACAAAGAAACTTTTAATTTCAGAGAATGATTTCAAGTCATTAAAAGCCATTTGCCACAAACGGGAGAGGGGGGGGGGGGGGGGGGGCTTGAGCCGAAAGGTCTTTGGTTGGAATTACTCCACAGCTGTACAGCTATCCAGAATGAAGCGTTAGCTAATCAGTAATTCAAAAATGTGGCACAAGGGGTGACAACTTGCACTGTTATGCTCAGTTCAGTGTCAACTTGCTTACATGAAAAAATGAGTTTCCACCTATGGAGACAACTAATCTTAGCAATTCTGAATTGGTTTAGATTGAATTTTGAATTTTTGCAGTGATAGCATCTTGGTCATTTTTTGCTCAATACAGTAAGTCTTCACATGTGAAATTGTCTTTACGTTGGTATTTAAAAAAGAACGAAATCAACAAGGCATGATTAGAGTTCGCGATAACTTGTTCTTGGCCCAGTGGGCGTTAATGTAAGAAAATATATCATTCAGATGTCCTATGTAACACTTTCTATTTTCATAAATGTTTTCTTCTCCAGGAACGCAAACTGAAGATAATGAGAGGGAAAATTCACTTGTCCAAATTACTGCTAGCACAGAAGAGGTTTGTAATAATGACTGCATTTAGAAAATTAAAGGAGATTGTACATTAGTCAGGTTGGCCCATAAATGCTTGTATTCTATGCAAAACGTAAGACAAAGGTTGTCGCAAGGAAAACAACAGGAAAGAAAAAGTAATGCATTGGCGGGGAATCGAACCCCGGTCTCCCGCGTGGCAGGCGAGAATTCTACCACTGAACCACCAATGCGTTGTATGCGTATGGTTAAAACTTTCGTTATAACCCATTTCGCATCAATTGTTTATTTCCTATTTCCAAGGGCTATCTATAGGTACACTAAAAGTATACATTTAATGAATCTAGCTACACTCTTTTTTACAAAAGTATAATCTATAACTATATTGAGGCTCAAAATTGCTTAAATTTAAGAATATTCTAAGACCGGCTCATGACAGGCTCAACTTTCATCAAAACTAAAATCTCTCATTTTTATGAGTTTTCTCCCAAAGCAAAACAACTGTCAATTTGACGTTAAGACTTGAAAAAGACACCTTCAATTGAAAGTTTCAACCAAAGTATTCATCAGTTATGACTTCATACATATATTTATATGGAAATAGTGCTGTCTGTAGACTGTAGATTGAGTAATATTTTTCTTTGATCTTAAGGCGTATTTTCAGCTTGTTCTAGGCAAGAATAATGATAACATTGAGGGTAGGCGAAAAATTAGGTATTCTTAAAAAGTATGCACATGTACATTTTTAATAACTTCAGTTTATATTTTAACTGACTTTTCTTAGAAGATTGATTGAGAAACTTTGTGTAAAGAGCTATTACTAAAAATTCATGAAGTTAAGGCTGTGCAGCTGAAAAAGCTACACGGAGCACCTCAATACGATCCTTTTACATTCGAAAACAAAACAAAAATATTCACTAAAAATCTCAAAATGAAAACCATGTTTAGTAACACTCTTATTTGCTGTCGCAATGCAAGTTACAGATACCATTTCCAGCTTTAAAAGTGGAATAATATTCTTGAACTGTGAACTGTATAGACCCATCGTGGCTCAGGTTGGGTTTTTGAAATGATAAATACCTTGGATTGTAAATTTTAAAAATACTAAAAAAAGGAAAAAAGGAACATTTTGAAATCTGTTTATATGTACTCATACTTAATTAGTGATTATTTCAGTTTTATTTGTGTTTTTTCCTTTGTAGTAGGCTTTGATAAGCTTTTATAGTGTAGCTATTTTTAGACGCCTAATTCAAATCAATAGAAAAAAAACAAGTAAGTTGTCACTATTGTATTACGTGAAATGCATAGTTTGTTACTTGCAGATTAACCGTCGCATCGCCTCGTTTGTCCATCGAAAAAGGCTGGAGGTGGATGCGTACAACAGACGCGAGTTCTGTGTTTTTCGCAGTAACAAGGAAGGTGAGATCCTCTATGCACCTGTTTTTCAATAAACAAAAGCCTTCTGAACACATGCTTAGTTTTGAAATATTTCGATATTAAAAGCTTCTGTTTGATATCAAGGGAAACACGGAATTGCTATTCGAATGCCTCGTTAGTTTGTAATCAAAAACTGCTATTAGCACCTACCAAGCACCTTTCTATGTTCCTTCATGAAATAAACTAATTTGACGATTGATGTATTTTTATTTTGTTCTTAAATGGTGTGCTTTGGCGCTAGGCTTTGCTGGTGCCATTGCCTTTGATAAACATGAATCATTGCCAAATGCTCGCATAGTCTTTTACAGTCACAAAGGTATCAAACTCGATTTTGGACCTTCGGTGTTCCACACATTCATATATCTAATCATTTGTTGGTTTTAAGGCTTTTCCCCATAGATAGTCATATATGTTTGAATATTTATGGAGGTAATTCGTAACTGGCTAGGCTGGTTTTAAATAACAGGGGTTAAACTATTGAAAATATAGTAGCTTTGACATCGACCAAGCTTTGTTTTTGCCGCAGAATATGTTGTACGAATAGAGATAGTTAGAGAAGCGTGGAGATGTCATGACGCCTATGTTGATTGTCGATACACATGTCTATAAGAGCTGCAAGAGTTGCCAGGTAATATAAGTGAACTGATGGAAAGGTTAAAAAATGAGACTTAACCTGTAATAATTTATTTAGAAAGAAAAAAATATCTGTATGACAAGGTCCACGTTGAAAATTAATTGGCTTGTATTGTGTATAGATTCTACCTGCGCCAGATCTGACGCCGCATTTGTTCCACGACATGGAAAGAAAAGCTTGTTAAAAAGTGAGTCAAATAAATCAAAGTCAGCTTATTTTTGCTAACATGGGATAGTATAAACCACGGGGTGTAATTTGACAGGCAATCTTAAATCTGATACTTTTTACTCTTCAGTGGCAATGACTTTGTTTCCAAACCAAACGAATCAATTTTTCTGAATCTTCTAACTCGATAATTTCCTAGGATTTCAGCAATTCTTCCATTTAAGAATTATTCACGTTTTTCACATAATGTTAAATGCACAGTTGCTATTCCCCATTGTCTGTTGCTACCACAAGCCTCGCTTCTGTGTCCTTTGCCATTTTATTGTCAGTGCGCACAGTTTCGTGTTTTTATAATTGCAAATTGCGTGACGCACGACCCGATGAAACCCATTGTGATGCCCTTCTGTGAAATACAAAACACGAATGCATCCTTTTCAAATGCCTGCACGCGTTTAGAATCAACAAGGAATTTAACAAACCCCCCCTTCTATTTCCCCTCATTACCAATGTTAAATTCGTTTTCTTTTTTGACAATGTCCAAGGGTAAGTTCGCGTGAACTTTTATCGTTCCCCTTTTTTTTCTAGCATACAGGGTTTATAACAAAGTGGATGCTTCGCGCAGTCCTTATTCAAACAAAACACCCAACCGATTAAAAGCGGCTAACAGTGCTTGGCCTCCTTTCCATCCATCAACATCATTGGGCCTAAAGCACATCCCTGCGGAGACGTATGAAAGAGTGGACAATTTGCATCAGCATGTATTCGCAAAGCCTTTAAAGAAAGGAGACGGGGGTAATGCGCTTTCCTGTTTCTCATTATAATTCATGATGTTATTGTTGTTGTTGTTGTTGTGTGTTGTTGTTGTGGTATTTTGTTGTTGTCGTTGGTGTTGTAATACATGTCCAGTTGTTGTTGTAAATCGATTAGATTCTATTAAAATGCAAAGGATTCGACTGCTCCGTTCTCCAAGCTGTTCGTAACAAGACTGCGGGTTTCTAGTGCTGTATCCATCACTCTAATCCACCGGCAGATTTATGCGCTGCTCCCTTTGCCTCATTGCCCCTAGCACTTTTAAGTCTTTTTGGTCACATGTCACACTCGAAGTCTGCAGCTCATGGTCGGTGATGATACACAAGCTGCCAGCGACTTTGATGGAAAATGAGATATTTACTGTTTCTAAAAGCAGAATTTTGATTTAATTTTGTGCGGTTTCTCTTTCATTTTATTTTTTTATTAATATCCGGAAAAGAATTTCTCTTTGTGCGTTTAATGAATTTTAATCTCGTTCGGCCCTCGTGCTAAAATGTGTTTTGAGCATTTATTGTGATATGTCTGCATAGTTTGAAATCCAGAAACACGTCCTCTGAAGCAAACATTCGTAATCAATTGGCAACACATTCGTCATAGAGAAATAATTCTGAGTTTTGGTGACGAAGCATTGATTAACGAACAGGAATATAAGCAAGTCCTGACACCACACTGCCATGGCCTAATTTTGGCAAAGACAATACATTTGAATCATTTCATTGCCAGGCACAGAAGTACTTTATGCAGCTCTGGGGTGGAATAAAACTTATGTTTGCTACTTAAATCAGCGTTACTCTCTTTGTTAAAAACTTTACTTGTGCTACATGCTAACATGCTATTATGGAGCCATACGATTTGAAGTTCATTCCCTACCTTGTTGGAGCTGCCTTTGTTTCATGCTGAAATGGTACCTGAGCTTGTTAGAAACTCTGGTTCATTTTGCAGCCCATATATGTATGCGCATTGCCTATAAAAACTTTATCAATACTTTTTCTTCAATGCTCTGCTAAGTTGTTGTCTGCTTCCTATTTTCAGATGAGGTTCAGTCCAGTCGCTCTGTTATGGGGATAATAAAATGTCTAGAAGATCGTGTACTCCAGTTAGAAAGCTTATCACCTGAGTATTTTGCCCGCAATAACAAGGTATATTGCTCTTTGCTTCAGAAAAAAATTATCCACAATTCCTCACCAAGTGATGCTCTTTTGACAAATTTTTAGATTAGCTACAATGGCTGCCAGTTATTAGTGTTTACAGTTATTTGATACGCCCCGATCTATTAACACCCCCTAATTCTCCCTATGCAACAATAATTTCTGAGAATAAAATTGGGTGCACTCTTCATTGAAAATTTTGTTTTCAAAATCTACTTTGAGTTTATGCCGCCGTCTTAGAGCCATCTTGACAAATTTTTAGATTAGCCTCAATGTTTGATTTGATTTGATTTGATTTGTTTCTACCTTGCATCCGAAGGTAGTTTGAGGACACTGAGAAGCTTAAGCTTATCGAGCAGTGTCCTGGTCCTTCCTCTCGATGTGACCACACCTCGTGATTCCTTATGCCTGGAATTACAGAGAGCTGGCGACTCTCCTCACTCTGAGTGAAAGTTTGGTCATGCCAGGGACTCGAACCACGGACCCTTGGGTCCGTAGTCAGCGCCTCTAACCACTGAGCCATCCTCGCACATATATCTTTGTTTGCCAAACAAAAGTTCTTGGAGAGCCACAATATCTTTTTTTTGCGTTTTCAGACATTTGACATGCCCCGATCATCTATCAACACCCCCTATTTCCCCACAAAAATGTTGGTAGCAATGTACAGCGTCCAGTCAATCTGGTGAAGAATGTTGGGCGAAAAAATGACGCTTCATTTGGCAGCAAGACAACATTGTTTCTAGAAAGGGGGGAGGGTAGTGGATAACCCAAATACCCAAATCAAAGAATTGTCGTTTGTGTTCCTACACTTTTTGCAGGCAGTGTAAAACTAATATTCTAGCTTAAGGTGCGTGATTGTGATCTTTCGGTGCATTTCTGTTTTTAAAGGAAATGCATTTTGAAGAAGGAAAAGATTTAGAAAAGTTCCGACATGGAGACCGCGAATGCAGCCAGCAGGTATCCTTCATTTAATTCACTGGGCAACAATTAAGAAAATGTGGGGGTTACAACCCCTGCCCTTTTTGGCAAGGAAGTGAATTTTGCCCTATTCCCATGGTAATCCAATGTCTTTATGCCCCATTTCTACCACGAAACCCCTGCCCTTAAAATACCCTAGTTGCGCTCCTGTATGAAGAGATCCGTATTTATTGTGAACCCTGAAAGCAGAACGGACGGAAATTTCCCCTTGATTCTTCTGATTATTGAAACGGCAATACAACTAAACGGTAGACATAACGCAATAAGTAGCTGCATCATTTGTCACTAGTGGTTTCATCTTTGAGTTGCTTGGCAAGGTGTAATGCAGAATCCCTTTCACAAAGTGCATGTTGATATTGTGATGTGAGATGTTAAAGAGATGACCAAAGTAATTTATACACAGAGCTTGTTATGATCGAAGCTTCTGTGTTAATGGTGATGAGACTTGGTAATTATTTTCAATTTTTCATGATTGAAGTATTTAGCTACCTTTTGCAGCTGTGTTTTTTTGGTTTAATTTTTTTCATTTTTGTTTGTAAATATTTTCGCAATTTTTCGTTTATTTGAACCGGTGTTAGTATAACACAAAAGCCAAATGCCGTACTTCGTGCTTCGCTTACTTCTTTGTGAACGTAAAGAAAACACCCTTGCCGAATTAAAAGCACTCCAGAATGATAATGCAAATATATGATGTTGACGAAGCTCTTTCATATAAGACCTAAAGATTGGTCTTGATGCTTCTTACATTTGGTAAAGGAAGGCCTCTAGCGTTTTAATTTTATTGAGATCTAAAGTCGAATATTAAATGGAAAGCTATTCATTGTTGTCGGGTTGTAAGAAAACATCCTTAATCATCGGTGTCTTTTATTTCGTAGACTTTAAAGGATGCTGCTATGATGGAGAAAAGAATTAATGAGCTTAGAGGCATTCTACAGTCGAAGTCGAACCCCACTTGACAACGTGATTTGTTGAATCATTTTTATGTCAGCAGGCACAACTGCAGCCTAACTATATTTATTGCTTCATGTCTTGTCGGTTTTGAGGCTTAAAAGGCCCAACTTTCGTTTTAGCTCAAATTCGTGGCTAGGCCAAGCGACTCCTGTTTCTTTTGTCGTGTACACTATAGTGTCTTGATATAGGGGCTGAGACCCGCGATGTCGAGAAATCCACACCAAAACTACTTTTTCTAAATTCCTGATAGGTCTGTCTCTAACTCTGACTCATACTGTATCATGTGATATACATGTCACTCAATTAGTATGATGTCATGGCTCAGACATCATGTACACTCTGCCATATTGTTTAATTGTTATTCTGGGCTTCCTTTTTTATTGTCTTATTTTCCATACATCAATTTTTGTACTTTTTTCTTCTGAATAAAAGAGGCTTTAGCTTATCTCTGATTCTGTATTACGTTTCAATAGCCTAACATTCTTTTTTATTTCCCGTATGATGGCCATCGCGATAAGGCATCTGCTTTTTGAATCAGCCTAAAAACAACGTCATTTGCTATCCTCTTAAAGATATCTATCAATCTCATTTCGTCTTGCCAGATAATTTTGCTTCATTCCAACTCTTTTAAAAGATCTTTAGTTTGATTATTCGTTCGTTGTTTTTGTTGAGTTTTATGAAGCGCCGTGTCTCGAAAAAATAATTCGCTTTTACCGAATATATCACCTATTATCGTTGATCGTTATACACTATTATATACACTATTTCCATCACTTTTATATTCAAATCATTTGAATGGATTTTCAATCATTAGTATTATTTCTTAACGAACCTGTTTATGTTTCTGAGTGTAGCTTCAAAGAATCTTTCCAAGCCTCATCCTGACATCTTTATGTGCCTAAGCAGATGTATAAAGTTTTAAATCGATGTATCATAAAAAAATTCGAAACTGGAAAATTAGGAAAATTGGAGCCACACTATAAAGGGAGCTTTGCATTTGCCTACTATTACAATAATTGTGTGTTTTACTGCTATGTATTGTCTTCATTTCCCATATAGAAGTAATCTTTATAATGTCTAATATGCTTAGTTTGCTGGATTGACGACCCTAAAGATGGTACTTTACTCCCTTTGTGCCCTCGTAACTGTCACTTGTCATAAGCACTTAAGGTGTCGTTTTGTGCCATACCAGTTCAAATATGTCTAACGAAAGTGGATTTTTGGTGAAATCTAGCGACCTAGAGAACTTACATTCACGAATTCATTTTCACATAAGGCAAATGTTTTGCAAAAAGGTTTTTTATTTTCTTCATGTAAGCTTGTATAAAACTTTTTAATTCAATGTTTAATTGATATGATGTTTCGCCATGATATAGCTCGAAAAAATGTTTAACTTCAAAATTTGTAGTATTTTATTGAGACATTACTAGATACTGTCTCGTAGGAGTAGGAAAGTGCTCAACAATTAATGATTCGTGGACAACCATTAGAAATATTAGCGGAACGTCCGTTTTGGGCGTAAACGTCAATTTTTAAAAAATTCCAAGACAGCGATCTCAGCTCATGACACTAAATGCTTATGCAGACATTAACCCCCCCCCGGGTAATCTGAGCAGCCTTCTGATGTTCACCGAAAATGCCAAAGTTTGACGGGGGATGACGTCTTGCGGAAATATCAATAGCTTCACTATGATGGCCGATCTTGATCGTTAGTTGTTCACAAACATCTGCGCGATGTAGAAACGGGAAAGTTTCGTGCAAGGACTGTCGAAAAGCCTAAACATGGCTGAGAAGTTGCCAAAACCGCGACCCATGAATCTATTTTCTCAATGGGATGTAGAAGGAACTTCGTCTAGCTGCGTGCCAAGGTTTGTTTTCAATATGCGTTTTTTCTAGTAGCCCCTTACCGGTTAGATTTTACCATGATTTGTCTGACTTAACAAAGAGGAAAATCGTCAACTCTTGGAAAGAAGAATTGGTGATTTGTTGGAGAATGATTATGGCTTTCAGGTTAAACAATCTCTTCAATCTTTGCCGAGTTTGAAGGCGTGCATCATCCTGCAGTGTTCTCTCCCCATGTTTGCATCTGCAGGGGAAAGTAACGCTTGCCAGTAGGCCCATATTCCAAGCAGAGGGTGATATACAACAGATTCGCCTTTTCTTTTATTCTGGAACTCCTGTAGACCTATAAATGCACAAGACTCTATCTTGTGACCACAAACAGTGTAGTAATTTGCTTTGCATCTAAACGGCTGTATGTAAGTCCGTTAGTAGGATTTTTCTCTTCCTCATGCCTGCTTACCATAATTTAAATCACTGCAAGTTCTTACATGACCTTGAATACTGACTTTTTTGCTGGACACTTTATTACAGCGATCAGTAGTTTATCTGTGAAACCTCGATGAAAAAATGAAGATTCTGGCCTTTAAGATTAAACAAATTGTTTCAATTCAACAAGCAAAGGTATTTCAGAGAATATCTTCCCCCAATAATCTAAATCGAAGGCTGCTCAGACTTTTTGTATATATCTTTTAATATTATTGCACGGAAGCGTGCTACTTTTTATTGAATAATAGGAACTATTCATTAAAATTTCACCATTTTTAGCTTCTATTTGAATGCAATTTCAGCCAATCTATGATAAATTGTATTGAAAAAATTTGTTTTTTGGTTGGAATCTCATAACATTCCATAAATCTAGATCTATTCAAGTGTGGCCACTTTCGGAAAATATTTCCTCTTACCATGTCAAACCTTGCTGAAACAATCTTTATAGAATTGACTTCAATGAGTTCCATTTACAGGTTAAAACTTCCAAAGTTGAATTTCTTTGGATATATAATTTCAGAAATGCTGATTTTATAAATAACATCTTTTATCTGTCATTCTTGACATTAATTTTTAATGTTATTTTACATTGTTGTTAATTATGAAAATAATTTGCATTAGTCATTTTGTTTTGCTGGTTTCAATGTTAGACATTAAAACTGCCCCAAATTAATTATGTTGCCAAAACCTGTACCTTTTCCCATGAGTAATCAAAATTTTTTAAGGGGAAAGAATCTTTTAACTAATTTTTTAATAGTGAATGTGTACTTTCAAGCTGTAAATTTGAAACAGCAAACATGTGTCTATTCCATTGCAAGGATATTGATGACTTGGAGAACAAAGAAAACTTGTCAAAAATTTGCCAATTTTCTGCTAAATTCAATGCTTTTTTGTAGCTTTGTTAATGAAAATCCATTAGTAGACGCAGATTTTATTGTAATCCCCTTGCAATCTTTTCCTTATCAGTAGGTTTTTGTTTCCCTAAACTTGAACAGTAAATTTTGTAACCAACTTTTAAATCCTTCAGTCTTTCTGGGCCATATCAACAAATATCTAACAATATATGGATGGAAATCATTTCTTCCAATAACAAGGCTCTGTATCATATGCATTGTATCCTATTTGCCCCTTCTGCAACCATCTTTACAGTTTGGAGTGATCAAAGCAAATTCATCTATGACCAATTGGTTTAGAATCAACTAAAGCAAAGCCAATCATATAGAAAGCATATTTTATCATCTAACAATGCTCTGAGTATGCAAGTATGGTAAATGGCCAGGCTGAGATAATAAGTTTGTGATCTTTCTTAATTTTCTCAGTGGTTTTTATCAACATCTGGCTATTCATTCTGTCAGCCTTTGGTTCTTTCTAAATATGAAGAAGTGAGCAAGTATTGTTATATTATGGTACCATTGTTTCATCTAATCTAGTTATTGTTTTATAGATTAAGTTTCATATTAACCCCGTCTGTGCTCAAAAGGAACATATATGAGAAAACAGCATGAGATTTTGGGCTTAAAAGGCCCCTCTCTTAAGTACAATTAATTTATATATTTTCAGGGACTTTGATAAAACAGACCATAATTTGTAATCTCCTTATTTTTTTACCTCTATGCTTTCATCTGAGGAATTGATTTTTCCCCTTTGTTATCAGATGCTTGTCTCATATGAATTCATATTGCAAATTAATTTCCTCATCAAATTGGAAGGCCATTGGTTATATTTAATATGCCACAAAATAAGAATCAATTCATTATCAACTTCTAATAGTAACTTGCAATTAGATTGGCAAAACTAAAAGGAAGCTATAAAACAATTGTAAAGCCTGCTGCTACAACTATAGGCTATTGGCAAAAATAAGGGAAGTCATAACTTTGCATGCACTGTGCACTTTGTTGGATCAATTATTTTTTCAATATATTATCTACTGATCAGGTTACTAAAGCTTCTAACGCTCTTCTTTTGAATATTTTTTATCATAAGTGTCTGACTTGCTTTCTTCTGTTATAAAAGATTCAAATGTTAAAAAAGCAACAACATTTTTTGATAAATTTCATAATTACTGATCAGTTTGATTTTTAATCCTGTTCCATTTTTGTTTTTGGGAGAGAAAGAATAACCAGACAGTCTACTTTTTATAATTGTGAATTTACATGAGCAAGTGTCTCTAGAAGTTCACAAGATAGTAACTTGTAGAAAATTGTTTTTATTAGGACATGTGTTTTGCATCTAGTGATAATATGTTTTGTCTAATATGTTCAAGATGCTTGATGTATGAAATTTACTGCAGAAATAGCCCAAAATTAAAACGTTCTGTGGAAGATGTGTTAATAAAGAACAGCTGCTGCTTTGATGAAAAGTCAGATCTAAGTACCCCTCATGTAAGCAAGCCTAGACCATTTACTAACTGTGGATATCATGCGGAAGACTCACAAGTCAGAGATTCTTTTAAAAACCCTTTCAGCCTTGCAAATTTAAGTTACATTGGCAGGTTGACCTCCTTCTCAACTCTGTGTTGGTCTTGATGAAAATATTTGAAAGTACTTTAATACCAACTTTTTAAAGTAGAATGCTAGCAGTTATGAAAAATAGATCAAATAAATTGATTACAATATGTTTTTCTACTCAGTATTGTGGTAGACATTCTGGATAAGCAATTTATCTTATAAAAAACCTTTGCATTCGCCTGTGTAGCGTTTTCATTCTTCTAAGACAAAGAGGTCTCTTTGTTAGAAACAGGTAAGGCAAAGTCAACAGTATGATAAGAAAGCTATCAATATGTTTTCAATCTTCTTTCAATCGTAAAATTTGCGATTGCGGCAGATATGTTCTTCCAAATGGATTTCGCAAACACTAACCGTCCTTTATTGAAAAGTGAATTAATATTTGCACATGCCATCTTAGATTTCTTACTCATTAGCCCAAAAAAGCTTGTTTTCTTTATTTGCATGCAACTGTCGTCAATCTCAAGAAAAAGAAGATTTTCAACTGGGAATTTTTTTAAATCTTGTCGAAAAGGATAACGTAAAGCTATAGCTTTCTGGAAGTGCTTGATTTTGTGTCAAGATCGTACGAAAAATTGGTAAACCTGGAAATCGAAATTAGCTTTGTTTTGTACAATTCTCAAGTTTTTCTTATACAATAGAGTCAGCCATATTGAATCATAGGGTCATATAGACTTATCCTTTTCATTCGATAACATCACGTACTTATTTTTGACTTTAGTGTTCATACGGAACTGTACTGTTTTAGGTTTAGGTGCGGGCTCCGCCTAAGTATTGTAATGCACAAACCTTTTCGAATTTAAAATTTATGTCACTATTGTAATATGGTCATGATAACTTCCCAAATGTAACGACTTTGTATGATCGAAATTAAGACCCACTACAAGCAGAGACAGGAACTGCCATGTACCCCTTTTGGTGCTTTTGGAACACTTTATGGTATCAGATAATCACCGTGGATTGATGTAATTTTACGCTGTGGTCTGTCAGATTCATTTGCAAAATTGCTGAGCCTCAGTTCATTTTTGTTCAAAGTGTGGTCTCCACCACCAAGAAAGAGCTTAAGTATTTAAAGACTCTGAAATAATTAAAAGGGTAATGACCAGGAGCAAAAGTTTATCACAACGCTGTGTCTATGGCTATGATCATAGCTATGATTTTAATTCGTCATCTTGATCTAATTTTTACGGATAATGCTTCAATTCAATTCATCTTAATATACTTTGCGACACACCTTTGCAGAAAACTATATAAATCTTTTGGAAAGGCAAAAATCTCTTTTGATTAAAAGACTGCTTTTTGCAAATACTATTACTATAACGTCCTCAGGTTGAAGTCATAACAAGTATGATAAGAGTGGAATAGGGGATCTGTCTTACTAAAGTGTCACCTGGATTTATATTCAGCCCTAACGACAGCTTCTTGTATGTATTAATGATTAATTATGTAGCGAAAAGGGCACGGGAAGGACTCTTCAGCCTCGCCGCAACTTTGTTAAAAAACAGCATTTTGTGATGGCTCAGCGACTCAGGGTCTAATCATCTTATTTTGAGGACCATGAAAGTTAAGAAAAGTCAGCATTGACTGGGATCTGATTGAGAACCACTAAGGGCAGAATGGCGACCTGTTGACTGTATGTCTATCATAGATTTCAATATACTAGTGCATGCATCCACAAACAAAGCAACATTCCTAGCCCTATGCATTATACATATACATTCCGCGAAAATATTTGCAGGCCACTGTTTTATAAGCATATTCTTTTAAAACCGGCCTCACATGGCACTTGTGTACCTAATTATAAATTATTAAATGTTTATTTTCCATTCATTTGTCATCAATAAATGACGATTTGCCATGACTGCAGTATTCTCAGCGTCATGATAATCTTGTAGTAATCAACTCACACAATGCCCAAGAATTTCGTTTTCCTGGCCATAATTTGTCGCTTGATATGAACATGTCTTATCCATACCAATTCCTGCTGTGCTTCATTTAAGCTTCCTGTGAAGTTTTACAATCGGCTGTTTGAGCTTGCCATGTTTGTTAAATTATTAAAGCCACGGTTCGTGTTTATTTTCGCCTTCTGCTTTAACCTTCATTATTTGTAGACCTATTTTCCTGTTCATTTAAAGCAGTGAATGTTGTGACACTTTTGTGTGGCTAGCTCAAACCCCGACCTTTGCTTTTGTTTTGTTTACGTGGACAGCAATTCCTGGTCTCAATAATGACAGCTTGAATAAACTGGCAGTCAATCGTTCGTCTCATCTTATTATAAGCACCTTGAAGCGAAAAACCACTAGGTACACCAGTCGACTTTGAGCCTCAATCCAAGTCTGAGGAATGGAAACAGCAACATTTTTACTCAGCAATTAAAAGGAAGATAAATGTTTTCAGATGTTTGTTGTCATTTCTTTGAAATCTTCAAGCAGTTGTTGAATAGCCTACCAGGTCATGGATTGTTTTTTAGATGATAGAGTGCCTTGGACATGGTGCAGATTTCTTTTCAAGCATACATTACCAAAGGACTTCTTAACATTTTTCTGTGGTGCATTGACCCAAGTAACCGGTTTCACAGGGAACTGCCTTCGTTGATTTGCCGATCCTTTCTCGTAAGCACTGTTCATGCACTTATTTTATAATGAAGCACCAACGCCACCTATATACAAGACACAACCTGTTTGCATTGTGGAAGCGGCGAAGATATGAATAACTTTTTCCGATAAACAGTATCCAGCTCTCTGAACGAACCTGTTATTCATAATCCTAAAATTCTAACTAAGTAAATCGCAGACGTTATCTCAATAGATTGTCCAAGATAGCACCCAATCTTCCAGCCCTCTTCTTCCCTTCCTTCGCTTTCATTGCTTTGATGTATTTTGCACAGTTCTGAATTAAGATTTGAGACTTTAAAAGATGTCTTCCAATGGAACGTGTTAAATTATTGCTACTCAAGCCAATCAACGCCTACTTCGACGTCTCGCAAACAGCGAAAAATCGCACAGTCGAGGAAAGTCGAAGTATTTTTTATTGAGTTCTTATAAACCTAGCAGGCGCGCAAGCTGCTGTTTAGTCGTGTGCTCGTCCGTGGCTTCAAATCGCATTAAGTTGCGTACATACAGTACTCTGCTGTCTCGTATCTCCTACGGTTAAGAACGGATCACTAACGGTCATATCGTGCAGCTGTCTAGTGCCCACTCAAAAATACAGGTCAGAGTCATTCATTTGGTGAGTCAAGTGAGTGGAGACCTGTTTTCGGCTGTCTGACCGCCAGGGAGTGTTGCGTCGATATCACCAGCGTTTCGCGCTGCGGTGTGGGTTGGATGGTTATTTAGACTCGGTGTGTTATGGTGGCTTAGCGCGCGCTTCACACTGGGATGCACGTATCGTCAAGAAGATTTACCGATAAATGGGCAAGAGAAGACGAGGACACGAGGTAGTTAATCCTATGAAAACGTCGTCTGCTACCCGTAACTCTTGGTATGAAGGCTGCTCTGATGACACTAAATTATCGCATTTTGATTTGGTCAAACTTTCGAAATCACCCCTGCTCCGAATCCACTTCTGGCGAGAAGCACTTTGTGGATGGCGCTTTTGTAGATGGCGCTTCTGTAGATGGCTTTTTGGCTGGAGGGGGCGTCTCTGATTTCCTGTCTGTACCGGCTTAATGCTAGTCAAAAGTGCGATGATCCTATCTGGAAAGACAACGTTAGCTGGCGCGGAGCAGTTTGTTGAATTTTATTTTTTGTATTCAGTAAAACCTCTACCGTCGTCGCTCGCTGGACAATGATCTATGTAATACATCAAAGGGCCTTTGCAATTGTTAGAAATCGCTTTTTAACATAATCGCTGTCTTAAGAGTTCTTATCGTTGTTTGAATCAGGTCATATTGATATGTAGTGAATGACAATTGAAAACGGGCTTGTCATTCATTTGGATAAAGTCGACTTGTTTATGCCATTAGTAATAATGGTTTTTAATTTTCTTGATCAAGTGGTATCTTATTTAGGCATTAGAATGTCAATTCTGACCTGAAGGTTTAATGAAATATATAACTCCGTTAAGTATTTACAAGTGAATACCGTTTTATTAGTAACACGTGTTTAAACTAGGGTAGACAATGTCAGAAGATGAAATTCGCGTCATTTGGACTTTGGCAAGAGGGGTTCCTTGCGTCCCATTGGTGTATAGTTTCATGCGTATTCGGGTTTCTGAAGTCTACATGATTGCTGGCGTAAAGTGAAATCGATATTATTGCTATCAGCCATGTTTCTTACAACTCGTCATGCGAGTTGGAAAGCAACTCTCTACTGAGTACATTGTGCTGCCAATCATTGCCCTTAGAGGGATGGTTTGATAAATATCTAGTTCGTTAATTGACAAGTGGCACGAAGCAATTTTTCAACAGCCCAGTCATCTTAACGGCTCTATTCTCAAAAATCTCCTTTGTCATGATAACTAATTATTCTGACATCCGTTAAACTTGTAGTATGAAGTCTGCAATGTCCGTTTGATATGACAGGTGTCAGCTGGCCTTTGACAATACGTCTTTTCATTGTAGGCAGGATCTGATGTTTCTTTTAGAAATTGAGATCTGATTTCTTTTTATCATTTTTAATTGCATTATGTGTATCGTGTTCATTGATGAAATCTTAATCTCGTCCAAGGATTCATCGGCTCGCAATTTTATCAGTTTCCGTATGTGATGTATTTAATATGTAGAGCACATTGTATGTGCCTCTGCTTTTCATTTGCCGATTTAATCAAAGTAGAGGGTGCGGCAATTAATTAGAGGGGAGGGGAGGGGAGGGGAGGGGGTAGCAAGATAGCACGGCCCCACGTTCACCACATAGCTTCAGTACTATTCATACCAGCTGTCTTCCTGTCAGCCAGCCTCCCTTTGATGCACCGTTCGTTTTTTTCAGAGTATGCACATTGAGAATTGTTCGACTGGAAGTTTCAAGGACGCTGGAGCAAGACCTCAACGAGCTAGTTATTAGCGTGTCCATGAGGGTAAGCAACACCCCTTTTTATTATTCTAAACTCAAACTATTTGCATGTTTTGTGAAACAGGCTTATATTAACCACAATTCGCGTCAGGTGTGAAATTCAATCCCATTGTTTTCAATAATAGATAAATTTAACTCTAGCACCTGTTGCTAGAGATATAAAACTAATAGCAAGCTTTGTGTAATTCCTGCTTCTAGCATATGGTAACAGCCCTGCGCTGGGCTAATATCTCGACCAGAAAGCCATATATACTCCCTTGCAGTATGCTGTAAACGAACAGTGCTGGTATTTCTCCAAATGAATGCATTCTGCAAATCTTTGTTCCGTATTTTATTGTGATTACGTTTACGATCCACCGGTCACAGCAGCTAGAGAACATATTTTTGGAATAATTTGTTCTCAAGGGCTTGAAACATTACATTTCAAGCAGATTGTTTTGTGCTGATGCCTTATCAAGTTATGAGAAATTGGAAAAGAGCTTTTTTCGAACTATTTAGGAAGTTAGAGATTATCTGACTCTCTCGATTCACCGACGCAGATCTATCCACCTGGAGGTTTCAGATTTTTGGCTGAGAAAACCCGGGAAATTTGGCAAAAAACAGGAAGACTCCTTGAGTTTGTTGAATTTATAAACAACATACCTGTCAAAAAGTCATGGTGACCAAACAGTTAATGACAACAATTATCATGGGTAGCGTCTTCCTAATGGATTTTAACGTTGCCACGAAGAAAGTCATTTCAATCATTTTTTTAAACGAGAACCCCAACTGAAAGGCAAGAAAATGCAAGGAGTAAATCATAAAAGGCCGGGAAGCTGCGAGAAAGAAAGCAAAAACTGGAAACCCCCTGCAAAACCTGGAATCCCCCTGCAAAACCTGGAATCCCACTGCAAAACCTGGAATCCCCCTGCAAAACCTGGAATCTCCCTGCTAAACCTGGAATCCCTCTGCAAAACCTGGAATCTCCCTGCTAAACCTGGAATCCCCCTGCAAAACCTGGAATCTCCCTGCAAAACCTGGAATCCCCCTGCAAAACCTGGAGAGTTGACAGGTCTGCCGACGACGACAAAACTCCACCTTAAATGACCTTAAATGACCTGAAATGACGTCGGGCTTCGAAAGCTCACCACACCGACCTTGGCTTCTTTCATGATAAACAATTCATTGCAATGGTTTGCTTTGTCATCCACAATTTAGCATTATTGACATTTCTGCATCCTCTTTGCTTGAAAGATTTTGGTTTTTCGTTTGGGCAGTTTTCCTAGACATTTCTCCTAAGTCGCTTAATAAAACGCTGTCTTTTTTATTCGCCTGCTTCTTCAGCTCTGAAAATGTGAACGTCGTCTGGCCCACAGGCTTAATGCCACTTGTCTACAAAACTGACGTTCTCGGACAACTCTTAATTTTCTTTGCAATCTTCGACAAACAGAAGATGGACAGTAAATCGCCAGCAAGATACCACAACGATTCATTTCATTATCGACAAAACACGCCTGATACAAAAACTGGACATTTCAACAACGAGTCTGACGCAATGATTGTCAGAATAGGCAACCAAAGTCTTATCCTAGTCAGTCTATTATTCCTTGCTGTCTGGGACAAGTTGATTCACCAGTGAAATATCAAAGTGACGTAGCATACAACAGCCAGCAGTGCGACAATCTGCTTTCCAAACTTCACCAATTGTTGACAGAACCTTGTCTCTCTAACTTGTTAGTCACAAGATTTCTATAAAAATCCTTATCAGACTGACCACCGCTCAGTTTTCACTATTCCTCTAAAGATTACCAATCGATTCATGCAGTTAAATGAACGTAGGTAACATTGCTTTGAAATATAGTTGCGAGAAGCTCAATTGATACTGACAATTAAAGATTTAAGAATGTTTTTGGTGTTGCATCTAGTAGGCCGCTGTTAGTCACATTGCTCCATCAGTCTTGGGTCAGAAGGTTTCTGTCCTATGAAAGCGACTTTGTGTTGGGACTTTATTATGAAGTGCATGATTGTGTTTGATGCATATCGGAGTATTCCGTTGAGGCTGGGCAAAAAGGGACCTCTTAGTTAAGGAACGCTGATTGGATACTTAAGGGAATCGTTTTGGATGTGCTGCTGGCGTACAAGGCCACAAAGCCGTCAACTGAGTTCTCAGAAAGCATCGAAATTTGTTCATAACTACATAGTAAATATTTAGCGTTCTGTATTGAAATATAAGATATAAACAATAAGATTAGATAAAAAATCTCCCTTTATCTGGTATAAAAATGATTACTTATTTATGCTGAAGTTTATGGTCCAGATCGTCTTTTCAAACATGATTTGATATGAAAGAATATTTTGACTCAAAACGTTGAATGGTTCTTTTTGCAGGGCTCTCGAAGAAGTCTGCGCTCGGATTGCATACCGTTGCAACAAGGTGGTCCCATCGATGTCGAACTTGATTTTGCATTTTCCCTGCAAGTAAGTTCACCTACATGTCCACCAGAAATCACTAGGAATTCGCTGCTCTTCAACCCTTCTAGCGCAGTTTCCATTTTCACTGAGATTTACAGTATTGGTCCTCCTGCCAAGATTGTATATTGATGTTCAAAATTACAAAGAAACTCTTGAACTGATTGTAATGAAATTGTCATTGATCAGTGTATCAGTGTTGGTGGCTTTCCGCTCGTAAGGTTATTGGTCCCCTACAACAAATGCATTGTTTTAGTTTCACAATTTTAGATCTTAGTTCAGTTAATTTTTCCAAAAATCGTTTATTAATTACATTTTCTATGCGTTAACACGTTTATACTTCTATTTTGTTGCAGAAAAATGTGAGATTGTGAGAGCATTCCATCTCTTATTCTTTAACCAAGAAGCATTCGATATTATTTTCTCCTAGCTTCAATGCAGCTTTTATTTAGCGTAAATTGGAAATTTCACGTTTTTCTTTTTAATTGAGTGAGCTTGTAATTTTTCTCACTAGTATCCGCATTTCCTGAAACGTCGTGGAAATCTCCTCCGTGTCGTGCTTCAACGAAAGAAGAAGTACAAAGGGAGAACGATGCTAGGGTACAAGACGCTTGCGGTGGGCCAGGTTGACATGGCGCAGGTGCTTCTCAAGGATTCTGTTAACCTTACCCAAATATTTACCACTTGGGACATGGAAGTTTTTTCTAATTAGGCTGTTTGTGTTGTGGTTTTCCTCTGTTTACTCACTATTCATGGTCTTCTAATTTGTTTATTAAGCTCTCGCGCCAGGACCTATCCGTTTTCTTTGCTTTTTAAATGTGGTCGATTGCACACAAACTTAGGTGTATCGATTCAGAGAAACCTGCCTAGCTCCACTCTATCTCCGCTCCGACTTACAATAGGCCCGATGCCATCTTCCTTTCTTCACATGATATGATAAAAACTTAGACATTCACCTGTCTGTTATCGACCTTTAAATATCGACCAGTAAATATTATATTGAATACGACTACATTTTGGTGCTCGGCTATTATTCACTTTGTAAATGTGATTTCTTGCAATGGTAGCTTGAAAGTTGCTTAATGCATGATGATATTTGACGGATTCTGTTCCGTGGAATAGCCTAGGTGGCTTCGTGAGACTAGATTTCATTATTAGCCATGTCAATGCATTGTTTGTTTGCCCACTCACCTCATACCTCGATTGCAGGTTCTACAAGGCTACGCCCCCAATAACCTGCAGTTGTACATTAAGGAGGAGAAGGCCCCAGTCGCAACATTAACGCTGGCCTCACTGAGCAGGTTCCATTGTCTTTATCACAGTTTTCCTTTAAGATTTTGTCGTCACTAAAGGTTTACAATTGGAAGTATATTCCTGGCAAAATTACATTCAAGCTGTTTTTACATTTGGTCGGTTAAAAATTTACACTTGGTGAACTTCAAATTTTGACGTTCAATTTTAAGGATATGTTGCCAAAGTCGCCCAAAATCTTTGCTACGTCATCTGAAATTCGTCTTTCCTTTCTTCTAGTCAATCCATTGACCAGGAGGTTTCAGGCAGAAGAGAGTCCGGTAATACATCAGTTATTTTTAGAATTCTTCAAAACTATTGTGGAGGAAGGCTTTACCTCAAGGGAATCCCAGTTCCTTTTTTGGATGCCAAGGCTCAATTCGTACCAACAGCACAAGAATGTGTTGAGGCGTGGGAGCATTAAACTCTTCATTGATCATTTTGTTGTGGGGAAGGGGGGAATTACATGTTACGGCGCACCCTCCCCTGCGGTGCAGGTTGTTACAGATTGAGTCACGATGGTCACTTCTTATAATCCAAATTACCCCCATTGTGTATTAGAATATATGAATGGAATAGTTACCCTATCGCTATTCAAGAGTACTTTGCACATCTGACTCTAGTAAATGACGTCATTTTATATGCTATGCCACTGATTTGAACTTTTAGCGCACGACAATCTGAGTTCCACTGATGATGAGGCCGATGATGATTTATCTGGAAGTGAGGCTGAATTCAGTGCAGGTGAAATGGAGGTGGCAAGGGTAACGACGATATTTTCGATTCTGTACTTTTCTATTAATTAGTCAAACTCCCTCATTGTTCAAAAATATGTCTGAATGCGAGGCTAAAGCTTATCGTATCTCAGCCGTTGCCGTTTGGTTTGATTTGGTTTTGACTTTACCGTGTTTCTTCTTCGCAAGGTATTCGACCCGCGGGACCCGCAGGAAATTATTCGTGGAAAGGTAAGAGGCATCGCAGTGCAATGTTGAAGTGTGCACACGCTTGCTTACTTTCTCTTGATATTGGATTGTTTGGTATTCTAGACTACCAAAATAAAAGATTTAAGTAAGTAAGAGTCTTTCGCCAATAAAGATAAATTTGTTTAGCTTTTAGTCGCGCTGAATTTTAAAGAAGTATAATTTTGATTCATTTTTGAATACAATATTTTCATTATGTAGACTTCATTTTCCCATCGTTAATCCACACTGTTATGTAAATATAAAATTACTGGACCAGTCAAACTGTCAATGTTTTCTGGACCATTTGTAACGTCACTAATCTTTATTTCTTAATACCCTGAATGTAACATTATGAGATCCATTTATGAGCCAAAACCACTTTTGTGTTTGAACCTGTTACAGGCTTCGAGGACCTTCAAAAAGAAGTTCATTGACGTCATATTCAGGAGACTAAAGGCGAACCAAGAGGTGAATGTGTACTTTGGTGCACCTAGGGTTCTTTATCAATCACCTGACTGCGTCATCTTACATCTCCTTTACAGCTTATTCACGGTAAAGCAAAATTGAACAGCGAGCTGCAAAAACGCGGGGCGATTCGCTGTTGTCTTGGCCATTGATAGTTATCTATGTTTATGTTTTTTATTAATAGGTATCTATGTTATCTATGTTATCTATAGTTATCTAGGTTTTGGCAGACCTCAATTATAGTGCTTTTATTAGGTTGATAAGAACTACTTTTTCGCTGATATGTATCTTATAATAAAGTACCTTGCCGTATAGAATCAATGTTTTTATTTCCAGCTCGCCATTTAACGCTAAAACTGCTTCTCGAGTATGCTTCCATGCGTAATCCTAGCTACCAGAAGCTAGATGACCCCCCTCTGGCTTACGTAATCTTTTCTATGATTGATCCATTCTGTTATTGTGCCATTATGCCCACTCTTATCCTTTAGCCAGACTTGCCAGCCCCGTCTGCGTCTGATATCGTTTTGATGACGTCATTTTTCACAGGGCTACGGTGACGATATAGCGGATGAGCTGTACGCCGATCCGATCGAGCCGATAGAAGACGACAATCAGATCGATTTCTTGTATGATGAGGACGAAGATAGCGACGCAGACGACATGCTGGGTGACTCGTTCAGTATTGGCTCCAACCAACGCCCTAAATTAAGGCTAGTATGATGTTGGTTCCCAGTTTCTTGATTTTTGCAGCGCAGGTATACGTGTGCCAATTGGACCATCTTATCAATTGAAGCCTTTCCAATGTTGAAGTACAGTAAACCTCCGCGTATAGGAACCTACAAAAATAATGTTTTTCCTAAATCATGCACCATTATGGTTCTTATTCCAACGGAAAAAATAGAGACTGATATTGATAGATGCATCGTGTGTTTTCAAAAACATCGCTGCAATTAAAATGTACATGTGGCAAATAGCTTGCCACAAGTGTTATACGTAGTTTTTGGAATACATATGAAGGAGAACTTATACCAAAACAAGAACTGTGTAAAACATATTTTGTTTCAAATCTCACCACAGCATTAAAGTCGCCAATCTAGCAAGGCTGTACTTATAGATCATAAACTTTGAAGACTACATGTATTTTGATAAACATACTTTTTACAAAATTTTATATGATTGGAGTTGGTATTTGTGTCATTAATTACATTGCCAAATGGAAAAAACAATTTTGAATGCATCTCTTTATGACGAATCCTAAAATTAAGAATAAGGGATCCTTGGAATAAGAACCTTCATGCCCTGAAATTAATCCAAATACCTTTTCAATAAGAACCTATTTCGGCCTGAACCTCAAAAAATTAGGTTCTTATATGCAGGGATCTACTGTAAAGCATCTAAAGTGCCATTTTAATTGCGTGTGTCAAGTTTTATGTAAACAAAAATCAAACGTTTTCACTAAAATCAGCGGTTAATATTTAGGCTTGTATTTCAGACCCTACTTTGATCAGATAAGCAGAAACGAAAGCAGTCAAACGTTGACGCACGAAAAGATCGATGATGTAAGTATTTTTCTGATCGCACATTGTTTTCCAACTAGAATTAGGCTCCGAAATCAGAACTTTCTCCACTCAAAATAGCCACAAACAGCAAAGACAGAACAGAGGAAAATTTATGTTTGATTCTTAGTTTAAAAATTTTGGACCGCTTTTTATTAGAATCCCATGTCCACAGGAATTAGTACAAAATGGGAAGGGTTTTGCTGATTAACAGTGTTTGATGTTGCTCTGAACTCTTTGTTATATATTGCATTTTAGAATAATTTATCAATCCTGACCTGCATTTTCCTCATCGAAAAGCTTGTGTTAAATCCTCTCATCGTTTCTCTGATAGCTGCATGCTATGATATATTTATATGGATTGTTTTTCAGAAGGCGTCACCAAGAAGCGGCCGAGAAATGGAGAGTGGTGACGACAGTAAAGAGCTTAGTCCAAGCAGCGACTCGGACCAACAAAAGGTAGGACTTAGGCCCTTGTGCAAGCCTCATCTGTTTGCCCAGGCTTCGAGAATAACACGTGCTAGCTGATTAGGTTGCACGATAACCACAAATGAAGCCGAGAGGAACTTTCTACATCCATAATGTTCTCTATACCACAAACGTGCTCAGAACTGTCTACAGAGCATTAAGCACTTTATGACAATGAGCATTTCCTCCTGCGCTGCCCTCGCATGACGCGCCAGGGTTTCTTTGACCGGCTCTCGGGTAACGATGGATTCAATGTTGGCGATGTGAATATGAAAGGCCTTTGCCATCTACTCTTATTTGGAGATCGGAATTTTGGTACGGTTGCAAGCAGAATTATATTAGAAGCAGCAATTACCTTTGTTAAGGCCTCGGCAAGGTTAATGCCGAAATACAGCAGCAGCACCCCTTTCTTTTCTTCCTCTAGTTTTTATTTATTCATTTGTTTAATTTATTTGTCTTTTTCTTAGATGATATAATTTGTTGTTGAATTGTAAGTGCCATTCAAGGCGGGGACTCGGTGACCATGTGTCTTTCCTCGCCATGAATGTCCCAGCTTAATGTAATTGTAGTTTAGTAGTTTTAGTTGTTCTTAATTAATAAATAAATAAAAATCAAACCGCAGACAAAAACTTCTTTTCATGTTTGATTGCATTCCCATTTTGGCCTAATTACTGGAGTGCTCTATGTTGACTTCGTAGGACGCGCAACCCAAGTCCAGAAGCGAGCTGCTCGTTACCCAGCAGCCTTTGCTGCCCCCTGGCAGTGAAAAGACTTCGCCGTTTCGGGGCGTCACCAGTCGCAGTTTGTCGTTCAAGGAGAGGCGCGAAGCGACGGAGACGTCAGATCGCCAACAGCTAAAACGAAAGTCGAGCCTCGATTTCGATATTCTCACTCACTTCTCGGTGCAGCCTCTTAGTGACCAGATGCTGGCAGCTCTGAGCGCTGATGATAACATACCAGAGAAGGTTTTCTTGATCTCCATTAAGGACTCAATAGGGCAGGTAAAGTTCTTCGAAGTTTCGATCTGCAATTAGGATAGTTGTACTCGATAAGTTTTTTTGGTATTCTTTTACTAATAGATTACTGGCTCTCTCAAAATTCCTTAGGAATATTTTTCTAAATTTTTTTAAATGGAGTAGCAGTTCTCCGAGCGATGAAAAGAAGTTTGAATTGATTCGAGATAGTAGCCTTGAAATTATAAAGCTTCTTTGCTTTTAAATATATTTCCTGTACCTTGTTCTTATTATGCTATTTATTTAATTTAAAAGTAAAGACAAAGGTGGTAATCTCACAGCATACATTTTGCTTTATTTTGTCCAGATTTTGGCCATAAAGTTAATGAACCGTATCGAGAGGCTCATCTGCACAACAAATGACAACGAAGTCAGCTCCGTTATAGCCACGATTGCCAGCAAGTTGCAGAAATAGTAAGTCAATTTTCTTCTGTTGACAATTGCGATCGAGTAGAGCAAAAACCTTCTTGCTATTTACCTCTCATCATAATCAACACAAAGCTTCGATGCTTTAGACATCGGAGCTCACAAGTTCAAAACTAGACTCTTTATAGCCTGAATATCTATTAACTTCATATTATGCCATGTACCAATAACCTGTGTTTATTATGACGTAAATACTGTATTAATTGATAGCTTAACGTCAGGGTCTAATGCCAGGTGGTTAAAAGTAGCAATGGTTGTAAAGACTCCCAGCCATATTCCTACATAATTGCGACTGGTTTTCACAAAATCCTTTCCCTTTTCTTCTTTGCAGCTGCAATAAGCACTCCGATTCGCCCCCACCAATGAGAATCTGTGTTATTGGGCCCGAATGCTACGTCAGTGCCGTCCTCCGATCATATGTTGACAGTTTTTCACTCAAGTCCCCAGAATTTCAAGGCTACGTGCGGTTTCTTATCGTTCCTCTGGGTAAGTCCCCCCTCCCCAGATTACAGTCATTTTATTTCAACCATACCCTTTGATGCTGTGCTATTAAATTTATTCGTTCCCGAATTGCATCTCCGCACCTTAAGAAAAGACTATTCTATTTTAAGTTGATTTTTATTCATCGGATGTCAGATATTAATTAAAAGATTATTTGTGCTCCACAATATAGCTTGAAGTGCAAAAAGATCACATTGCAACCTTTCCCATGTAATGTTTCAGGACTTGTAGCCAGCCTGTACATTAATTGTGCTTTTGATTTAACTTTTGATGGTCGAATTATAAGAATGTTTTCTCGCCACGCGAAGGGTATCATCGCCTTGCGAAGTATCTGGCGAGTAAGGATTCCTGTTACCAATCGGTGTTCATGGACCAGTTCTGGCGAAATTACAGCGAGCAGCCGTCCAAGAGAGACGAAGGTATGGGTGCCCTTTGATGGATTTTAAGACTAGTTGAGTAATCGGAGGCAGAATGACTGGATACTGCTTATTTTACTCTATGTTACTATATATTATTGAATATCTATAACTTACGACTATTGCTGAATTTGTAGATATTCGACAGCAATTCAGAACTTGTTAAACCTATTTGAGTGTCTTTCTTCTTTTTTGACGTTTGTCATATCCTTGTAAATAGTTTTACACTTTGGACTCCCTATGGAGCAAAGACGCTATTGAGCAAGCCTATTGTATTATTGGATGAGACTATTCGCTGTATGATGCTTACACTGTTACGTTATGTTATGTTATGTTCTGTTATGTTTTGTTATGTTATGTTGTGTTATGTTCTGTTATGTTCTGTTATGTTATGTTGTGTTATGTTGTGTTATGTTCTGTTATGTTATGTTATGTTCTGTTATGTTATGTTATGTTCTGTTATGTTTTGTTATGTTATGTTGTGTTATGTTCTGTTATGTTCTGTTATGTTATGTTGTGTTATGTTGTGTTATGTTCTGTTATGTTATGTTATGTTATGTTGTGTTATGTTGTGTTATGTTCTGTTATGTTATGTTATGTTATGTTCTGTTATGTTCAGTTATGTTGTGTTATGTTCTGCTATGTTATGTTCTGTTATGTTATGTTCTGTTATGTTATGTTATGTTCTGTTATGTTATGTTATGTTATGTTCTGTTATGTTCTGTTATGTTGTGTTATGTTCTGCTATGTTATGTTCTGCTATGTTATGTTCTGTTATGTTATGTTATGTTCTGTTATGTTATGTTATGTTATGTTCTGTTATGTTTTGTTATGTTATGTTGTGTTATGTTCTGTTATGTTCTGTTATGTTATGTTGTGTTATGTTGTGTTATGTTATGTTATGTTGTGTTATGTTGTGTTATGTTCTGTTATGTTATGTTATGTTCTGTTATGTTATGTTATGTTGTGTTATGTTGTGTTATGTTATGTTGTGTTATGTTCTGTTATGTTCTGTTATGTTGTGTTATGTTATGTTGTGTTATGTTCTGTTATGTTCTGTTATGTTGTGTTATGTTCTGCTATGTTATGTTCTGTTATGTTATGTTTTGTTATGTTATGTTATGTTGTGTTATGTTATTGTTATGTTATGTTATGTTCTGTTATGTTCTGTTATGTTATGTTATGTTATGTTGTGTTATGTTATGTTTTGTTGTGTTGTGTTATGTTATGTTGTGTTATGTTCTGTTATGTTCTGTTATGTTATGTTCTGTTATGTTCTGTTATGTTATGTTATGTTGTGTTATGTTCTGTTATGTTTTGTTATGTTATGTTATGTTATGTTCTGTTATGTTTTGTTCTGTTGTGTTATGTTCTGTTATATTATGTTCTGTTATGTTATGTTGTGTTATGTTCTGTTATGTTCTGTTATGTTGTGTTATGTTCTGTTATGTTCTGTTATGTTATGTTATGTTTTGTTGTGTTATGTTGTGTTGTGTTGTGTTATGTTGTGTTATGTTATGTTGTGTTGTGTTGTGTTATGTTCTGTTATGTTATGTTATGTTATGTTATGTTATGTTGTGTTATGTTATGTTATGTTTTGTTGTGTTATGTTCTGTTATGTTATGTTCTGTTTTGTTATGTTATGTTGTGTTATGTTATGTTATGTTATGTTTTGTTGTGTTATGTTATGTTTTGTTGTGTTATGTTCTGTTATGTTATGTTCTGTTATGTTATGTTATGTTCTGTTATGTTATGTTGTGTTGTGTTATGTTATGTTTTGTTTTGTTATGTTCTGTTATGTTATGTTATGTTCTGTTATGTTATGTTGTGTTATGTTATCTTATGTTCTGTTATGTTCTGTTATGTTCTGTTATGTTATGTTCTGTTATGTTCTGTTATGTTATGTTGTGTTATGTTCTGTTATGTTTTGTTATGTTATGTTATGTTCTGTTATGTTTTGTTCTGTTCTGTTATGTTCTGTTATGTTATGTTGTGTTATGTTATGTTGTGTTATGTTCTGTTATGTTCTGTTATGTTATGTTATGTTCTGTTATGTTGTGTTGTGTTATGTTGTGTTATGTTGTGTTGTGTTGTGTTATGTTCTGTTATGTTATGTTGTGTTATGTTATGTTGTGTTGTGTTATGTTGTGTTATGTTATGTTGTGTTGTGTTATGTTATGTTACGTTATGTTGTGTTATGTTGTGTTATGTTATGTTATGTTATGTTATGTTTGCGAAGTGATCTCTTGCGTTAACCTCAAAGTGCAGGTTATGACAACATTCAATAAGTAAATTTCCTCAAATATGAACTCTACAGGTGTTTTCCAAATGATATTTTTTCTGCAAAATCCAATCTAGGTTTTAAACATTTTTGGGAAATTTATGTCATCACACTTTTGATTTGTTTTGTATTCTAGATTATGATGAAATTGAGAGGCGAATCCAATACTACACAAAGTCAGCTTCCAGCTTGTTAACACTCCCTGTTGCTGAAGCTCTGATAACCTACAAAGCTGGCAAAATGTAACTTATCGAAACTTTACTCTTTCATCGTCGTATTATTAGGGCCACCCCTTCTCATAGCTTGTTTCATTAGCTGCTTGAGATATTTTATCGTTTCACACAGAAATCTAGTGTATACGGTTTCGCAATGAGGGCATTTAGCGTTCTTAATCGATAATATACAATTGATTAACTAAACACTAGGGGCGAGTAGCATGATTTTTGTTTAAACGATTTTAGGCCTACATCCATATAATGGAATGAGCTCTTCAACTGAAGCTTTCAATTTTTGCCTAGATGGCTTGACTTTTTTAGTTCTTATGTAATTGACAAGATACATGGGTGATGCTTCTTATTGCAATAAAGGTCAATCTTCTTGTTTCTGATTCCAGCTGTTTCATTCATTATTTTGTTCGTTTTACACAACCTTCTTTGTCTGCAAATTGTATTTTCTGCATGCTTCATATACGTATTCGCTTTCGAACTTCCAACCATCCATTAAAGAGTTTCAATTTTATTTTCAGGTCAGAAGGAGAGTCTTCACAAGCCTGTGTTCCCTTTGTCATGGTAAGGCGTACGACTGAGTTGTATATTTGAACATCACTGAATTGTGTGTAGATAATTCGGCTAAAACTAATGACAGGGCGATTGCTTTTTCAGATAGATGTTTATTTAAGTATACTGTAACGTGGTATATTAGAGCTTAGAAGTATAAACACATCGTAAGTTTATTTCGTTTTTTGTTGATTTCACAGGAGGTTAGAGTCAACAGACCAGCTACAGAAGCAGGTTCGGAACCTTTTAATCTCATTAACCTTTTGAATTGCTATTGACTTTAGACTGTTATTGACTTATATCCATCACTGATCATATCTTCCTATGGAACCCCCTGCTACCGAATTGATTTATCATTCTACCCCTTTTACTGTCTTTATTTTTCATTGTACTCCTGTTACTGTCTTAATTTCTCATTGCATCCCTGCTACTGTCTTTATTTCTCATTGTATCCCTGTTACAGATTGCGAAGAACCAATCACCACGCCGTCTCTACCACGTGATATCCCTGTAGTTGCAGCTACTAACAGCAACACCTCGTCCAACCTCTCTTCAAGCCCAAACAGGTCAGCTTTACGTAGATCGGTTCCTTCTGTAATAGTAATAAGTTAATTCGAGTTTCTAGTTTTCATGCAGGTTCGCTTCTTAGCTCCTCTTGGTCCTTGCTTTCATGGCAGCGAGCTAGCCCTACAACATGTTGATAGGACCGTTTCTTTCTCGTAGTCGTGAGTCGTCCCTGGAGAAGAACATGGCTCCTGCGCAGGGCCAGTGGGGGAACCCTATGCAGAACGAGACACTGGATTTACAGGTCGATTACTGGCCAGCTTGTTCTGGGAGTCAGCCGAACAGAAAAGACGATAAGAAGGAACAAAACAAGGTATATAAACTCTCTAGTACTCCATTTACTTTTCCATTTACTAGTTCAACATCCAGTTAATTACTGCCAGAACCGGATTGATGAAACTTTTACCTAACGATTCGTTCCTTAACAATGTTTTGTATTTGTGTATTTTTGTCCAAATTAAGTGCTATCGATCTACGCTCCTTTTACAGTCATCCATCAAGACCGCGTTCAGATCGCTAGCCGTTACTCGATTCCCCAACTCCGAAAATGATGATCCGAATGTTCTCTTTCTAACCGCTCAAACAAAGGCACGAAATAAAGTCGGTAAGATCATCTTTCTTAATAATTACTTTTGCGGACTTTTGACTGGTTTCAACTGAACTTTTGACTGCCCGTGAACTTTGCAACTGAAGAAACACTGCACTATCGTATTAGAATCGTGTTGTGAAAACAAGCGACTTTAAGTTTACGTTCCGCAAACTTTGATACGGAAATTTTTATTTTGCCGGAAGTGTGAGTAAAATTATCTTTTCAAACTCATGGCTAATAGATAATATCAAACCTTGTCATATCTTCGCAAATGACCATAATATTTTGTTGTATTAGTGTTCTGCAGACATGCGAAAGTTGAGATCAATAGTGACGTCATCATAATTAATCTGCATAATGTCTCTGTAAGTTAGGTGCCTCATATGTGACACGTGGTCACTGCCTTACATGCGACATATAATATGTGTTTGCTCTCCCTTGCAGTCATGCGGCTGAAAAAGACAAAAGACAAAGACACGGAGTCGAAGTCAATAATCAGTACTTCCGTAAACAAAATCGTTTGCACTTCCAAGTCACACAGTCAAACGTTTAATGGTATTAAGCATTAACTGTATCGTTTTATTGCCAAGCTTTATCGTTTTATTGCCAAGTGCCACACTTTTTCAAAAATGTGTCAAAATGTGTCAAAAATGTAGAGTATCGTGTGTAGCTTAATGTTAGACATTGCGAAGTAGGAGTTTTTTACACAAATTTTCTTACAAAATTCCTCCATATTTTTGTGTGTATCAAACGGATGCCAAAATTACAAGACGCTTTATTTTTTGGTGTTGTCAGTGCATTAAGGGCAAATCTAATTCGTTTGCATTTACAGAAATTTATTACAAGGCCTTATGTTCCTCTGTAAAACAGAGTAGTATCTATCGATTCTTTAAGGCCTTGCAGTCGTACTTTAAAAGTTTTCAATCTTTAATCGACTGATTTCGATAATTTGTTGTTCGTTGTCCGTTTTGATGTCTTTTGTTTAATTCTTTAACAATTTCGACTTCTGTTGTTTCACATAACTTTCTCTGTCTTTTCCAGTAACAGTTGATGGGGCCGATTGGTGTGGCATAAAGTTCTTCTCGTTATCATCTCAATGGCCTACCCACGTAAAGAACTTCCCAATCGGCATCTTTGGATCTCTATAATCTTTGTGGCTCCAAGTTCTTCTAAGGTACGTTTGGACAAGTGCTTTGCGGTACAAAACTTCACAATAACTAGGAATAGCGGAACCAGTTTTTGCATTCTAAAAGCACGTTTTCGTCCGACACTTTTCAGAGTATTCAAGTGTCGGAATATAACCAAAGCTGACAAAATTCAATGGAATACATGGAACGCCATTATATTCTTCATTTCAATAAAGAATCTCATTCTTTGTAGACAGAAAGGGTTCGTCTTTCCCTTTGGCCCTTTTAAAGGCGTTAAGTAACGTTGATTATTCAATTATAACCAATCATGCGCTTTTTATCATCCAAAAGTGTTTTCGATCCGCATCTGGCTGTTTATTCTGTCAGCTTTTGGTTATTTTTCGACGTCTGCATACTCTGAGGAGTGTCGGGCGAAAAAGTATTTCTGGTATGCAAAAACTGGTTCTGCTTTTTCGAGCTATTGTCAGGTACGTTTGTGCAATGATCTCAGCTTGTAAATTCAGCTGTTCATAAGTTTGCAAATAGTTCAACTATGATTTTCAATTTTTAATGGATGATGCTAAACTGTTTTGCATACAAATGAAGGCCGATTTATTATTTTCACAATGGTTATAGTCATGAATCAAATCTTTTAGATTTCCAGTTTAGACTTTGGAAGACATTAGCTTATTAGATTTGCATTTCAGTTCTTTAATAAAATTCATTAGAATCACAAGTCATTTCTTCATGCATTACATTTCTCAAAAGAAAAGGTGTTTGCGAAAGTCTACATAAATTGCTTGATACTTTTAGAACATCTTTTTGTGTTGGTATATAAACTGGTGGACCCTTTGTTGCAAAATATCAAGAGAAATCTTAATATTTTTGATATATTAAGACCATATGGCTATAGATATTTTCCCCTTAATCACGAGCTGTTCGTACATAACGGAGGTAATTTGCAACTGTTACAATGTCGTACTGAGATGTTATGCTTCAAAGTCACGATTCTGACTCTTCTTTTCAGGACTCTACTTTTCAGCTTCCGTGGCTGCTTGTTTGAAAAGCATCTTCAGCAGAGAAGTTCATGTTGAACTCTTTCGTTTAGCCAGCCACCAACTTTTGGTAAGCAAATTATTGCATGTTATCTAGACATTGTGATTATCTAGACATTGTGATTATCAGAGACATCTGGTTTTGTTTACGTTTCTTAAACGTTAGTCTACTGTAAAACGAGTTTTCAAGTTGAATAAAGTAGAAGTTGCATTGTAGCTAGAGGTAAAGACATAAAACAAATGTCGTGTGCTGAAACTAACATAAATTTATCGATGTTCTAATGCCTATTTGTTGTACCTTATGTACATACCGTGTATCTTTTGAAAATTTTAGAGCCCATATCGTTCGATGCTACGCCTTATGTAATAAATCGCATAGGTACGAAACGTGATCATTGCCTGTTAAGTAAGCAGTAGAACATTGTACTATACACGAAGCTACCGTACAAAAACACGTAGAGGATTCTCATTACGGCACTGGTATCGTTCCCGTTTGGTTGTGTCAAGTGGGATTATCAACTTTGAGACTCATTATACCGTTAGTAATAAATTGATTATAAATTTTTGTAGAATTATGTAGATATTGATGTTAACTAGAAGCTCTGGGAATGGAGTTTTCCACTGCTTCACTTTGTAAAACAATTATGCAAATTTTCTACCATGACCATTGTACAAGTACCTATTTGTAAACATGCGAGGCGAAAGGTTTAGTGATTAGTGGATCGCAGCTTTTTGGGCCCCATTATTCATCTGCTTGCCCAAACGAATCCACTTTAGAAATACTCGCTAGTACTGCAATCACTTCACCTCCATTCATGTCTAGCCCATTTCATACTTTGTTAAATACTTATATTCACGATTTACATTATATAAGTCAATTTTCTGCAGCCACCCAATTCATCGACGTTTCAGTTTCACAAGTTTCAGTTTTTTCAGATACTGGGGAAAATTCCTCTGTTTGTTATTTCATTGTTAACATTTTCGTTATGAACAGATTTAAGCTGTTTGATGCCTTTGTATACTTAAGACCCTTTCGAATATTACATTTTCAAATACCTTTAGAACCGCGAAAAAAATCCGCCAGAAAATATCGCGATTTCTAATAAGCTTGTCTTTTACGTTTCGGTGAACCACGATAACAACTTCTCAAACAGTCATGACAGCTTTCTCAGCTGCAATTAACTAGAAAACCCCAAAGAGTTAGATCGTTTAGTGTTGAACTTTTCCCAATCGCTCAGTACTGATGCGCAACTATGAATGCGCATTGTAGTACACTATGAAACGTTTAGGCAACTCTTGACACCTATAAATAGTTGGTTACCCATTTCAGTATATATGCCCTCTGTTTGTTGCCTTAAGAGCGATTGCCCAGGACACATTTTCGCTCTAAACACGCGTGCTACCCGCTTCATTCTGTTGAGAAATGTTTTCTTGTTTACGTCGGTGTTGTAATTTGTCGTGCTATTGACGTCAGTAGTTGACGAAAAACCCAGATTCATTCATTTAACTGTAAATCATTTTAATCAATGCGTTAAGAGTAAAATTTCAGTCAGTATTTCTTCGAAAGTTATATGAATTCCTACTTGCAAACAAATGTCTTTTGCCTTCTTTACGGCTTGTATTCTGTTGGTTGGTACTTTGCTTGTGATCATAGTCATGGGTCGGCTCAACTAGTGCCTTCGATGAAAACGAATGCCAACATAGGTTACATAAAAACTGCAATACTATTATTCTTTATTAGGAACGGCATTTAAAGTTTGAAATTACACATATTTACATTTATAAACTGCACTCATAGATCACATTTTTGCTTCAATTAATTTTCTTGTACTTATATACAACTAATTATTGACAATGTTTACTTCCAAAGCATATATTACTTCGCATAAAACTCGCACTTGATGTTTTCCAGATTTACCCAACAGCGAGACATTAGTTGAAACTGGCTGCACAGGTTGATACAGGTTGATACGAAGTGTCGAACAAACAGATACTTGAAGACAGCTGCATATACTACTCTCTTCTGTGAATATTTACAATAACAGCCTATGTTTCCCGAAAAAAGGTCACCTCAAACCGATACCCAACAAATAGTGAAATATTCAAATGTAAACCTAGCAATGTTTTACCACTTAGGGCGTGCGGACAGAAACTGACGGGTCTACCGCAAAAGCTGTGCGTGAAAGCGATGCGCCCAAAATAGCCATTTCCAAACGTTTGCCATTAAATCTCTTCAAAATTAAAGCTCTGCTTTCGATCATTCCTTTACGAGGGAATTTTTAAGAGACATTTTTAAGCCGATCTTTTGTTGTTTATCTCCACATATTGGTATCAGTCTAGAATCGCAGGATTTCCTTGTCGTCTATTTGATCTTGAACGCTGTTGTGAGGCCGAATGCAACTCATTAGAATAATACGATGACGCAAGTTTAAATTTCATTGCCATGGTGGGTCTTCCTTGCAGTACTGCACATTTGAAACAGGATTCATTGTTTGAGCTACTCAAATGTCAAATTACACGACCAATATTGTACACGCTTTTGTGCCTTCTAAATATCCTTGAAAATGACTTCCCGGAATTTCAATACATCATTTCCTTTATCACAATAAAGCCACGTTCAAGGGCATCTAACATTTCCCCCATCACTCACTCCCAAAAACTTTTCAACGTCAACTAATATCTTTGAGCGAGTGGTCAAAGGCATTCAACATTTCGTCCAGTTTTGCATGTTACTTATTACAGCCGGAATAATCCCGACAAAAATTGAAATTCGCCAGTGCCTTTGAGACATTTTCATTTCACAAAAGGTCTTTCAACAAGCATTAGAACGAACATGCTCCTCATTAGAAGCGTTGGTACGTTTAACCTTAACAATGTTGTTGCGATCTTTTTGTTCATTTCCTCGTAACTGTTTGGTACATGACAAAATTTTCTCTACGTTTTCCTCAAATGAGCTCCTTTTTTGAGCTGACCTCTCAAAGTTGCTTCACCCCATCCCTTTCTTTCACAAAACCTTCGTGACATATCGCGTGTCATCTGCTCATGTGACCTGTTTGTCAACAACAACAACGTAATCAATACATGTAAGCGGAAAATGAAGATGCCGGTTTTTGGAAGGATGTATAACTGAGTTCACAATTCCTGATAAGGAAGACATTTTATGATAATAAAGGTGAAAGGACGTGTGGCGGTCAAATTGTGAAGATCATGCAGTAACTAGCATCTCGTGATTGTTTTGCGACGGTTACCTGACCACCAACTAGTTGTTTATTGAGGCCTTGATTATTCACATCGCTTCTACCCTTTTCAGTTGCTATTTTACGAATTTCTTTTCACAATTACCTAACCACAAAAGCAAAGAGAACATGGAACCTCGTGATCAGAGTGTTGATTCATTAAGGAGTTTTATGCTTGAGAAGACGACAAAAGTCAACCGATTTACTAGGAGGAACAGTTTAGACGAAATTGTCCCAGGCTTGTTTATAGGAAACTGGTAAGTGCTATATTTCTGCCGGTTTTTAAACATGCCCTATCTATTTCTGTTCGATTTCTATTTCTGCAGTTAAAATATTCAAATGACTATAGGCATCAAGGCAATTAAAGAAAAATAAAGGCTTGTTTGTTTCACATAGTTTAAATATGGCAATTATATCTGACAGTGGCACCCAGTTAGCAAGTATTTGTCATGCAGAAGTAATTGCTGTTGCAAAAGTTTCCTTTACTATCTTCGTAAGAAATGTTTTTGGACTCCTGAGTACTTGCAGTAAAACTCTCGCTGTAGCTGCGTGTGAAAATGGCATGTTGATTTTGTCCTCTCTCTCTCAGCTCGGCTGCAACATCCTTGGAATGCTTGCAAGTTCTTGGAATCACCCACGTTTTAAATGCAGCAGAAGGCAATGACCCCAACCAGATAATGACAGGCCATCATTTCTACAGAGGCACTGGCATCATATACCATGGTATTTCTGCCGATGATGAAGACACATTTGATCTTCAAAAGCATTTTGACGAAGCTGCGAATTTCATCAAAGATGCTATAGGTGTGTAATTATTTCATATGATTGGTATAATTGGAATCAAAATGTTTCTTTCAGCATAAACTTTTATCCCTCTAGATAACAATGATGTTGATATTGATTATTTGTCAGAAATAATATCCTTCCATTTATTTATTTGTTTCACATATACATATCATCCAAGTTTCAAAGAAATTTTGGTACTTCATTTGTTGGTCTTTGTAGGGGCCAATTCCTTAAATAGGTACACATTTGGATGATATTACTGTCAGGGTATCAAAAATAGAACTTCCAGGTGATAGGTGATTTTACCACACAATAAGGTCATTTAGCAGCAATATTTTGAGTTCTTGTTTTTATAGGAACAAGGGATGGCCCAAGAGAACATGCAAAGATTCTTGTGCATTGCATGGCAGGGATGAGTCGATCCGCAACAATTGCAGTTGCATATTTGATGCGGATCATAAACTCAATGTGACTGAGGCTCTTAGAACAGTTCTAGAAAAAAGAATTATTTTTCCAAATGACGGCTTTTTAAATTGCCTACTGAAATATAACAGGCAGCTAGGGTACACAGACTGAAAATGTTTTCAAGTGTGTCTTGTGTGTGCTTGGTTTTTAAGAGATGCATCAACTTTTAATATTATTAAATTTAAGTCAATATTGTTGATCATCCTTTTGGATATGGTATGTATATGAAAGATTAATGACATAGCTTTTGGAATGTAAATTTAGATTGTAAACTTGTTTTGCTACAATTTGCTACAATTTAACCAAAAACTCTTGTTTTGTTTTAAGTTAAAATTTTTGTGCATATTGCTTCAAATTAAATGTATAAAGTTTTTATCAATTTTTTTCATTTTGTATGATCTCTGCTCTTTGATAAGTCTCCAGGCAGCATTTAAAAATGTTCAATTATTTACCTTTATGTGTTTTCCATCCATGGCAATCGTGCAATTCTCAGTTTCATTATTAGACTAATCCCAGTGTCCACCCAAGCTACCATCAGAAGACCTAAGTTATTAAAAGGCTTGATAAAGTAGACACAGTAAATGATCTTATTCACTAATCAAATGAGCGATAAATAAATACTAGATTTGAATGTTTTTAGGATTTAACTTTTGTGAGACTAAGTAATTGCTTGGTATTAAGTTCTCACAATTGTTAACAGTCTTTGAGCGCCAGTTTTTGAAGCATCGTAACACATTTATCCCACAGCCTTTTGAAACTTCATTCATACTATTATTATTTTATACAACGTGATCTTGGCATTATCATTTAACCATTCAATTGCTTCAAAATTATTTGAGTTATTGTATGTTAGATACAGAGGCAGAAAGCGGGCTTCCCTCTACTTGCCCAACATCCAAGCCCGAAAAATTTGGAGCAAGGTGAATTTGCTTGAAAATTTTTATCGATTATTTCAAAGAAATTATAGCATATGTACCTGGGTCAGCAATGAGCTCTTTTTCTGTGCTATAGCTACTATATCAAGCTCTTGATATTGTTAAAGGTGGTTTGGTGTGTAAGTATATAGCGTATATAATGAAGCGCGGAGATGGTAAGAGGTAGATGCCTCAGAAAATATTCTTGTCAGCCCTGCTAAGAATTCTGTCAGTAAGAGATCAATTTGGAAAGTGAATCTCTTGAATAGATGATTAGCGAATCTCATGGTTTGTTCAATGGCAATTCTACCCTGGGTACCAGAGCCGCAAAAATTAAAATTAAAGAATTATGAGAGTGAGAGCTGCGGAAAAAATTATGAGAGTGAGAGCTGAGGGTATGGCAATTCAGGCTCATGAACTACAATCCTGGCCAAAAGGTTAGTGGACTGGAGAAAAAAATCACTAAGATTGCAATTTTATCCCGAAAATGGTATAGAAACCCCCCACCCCTGCAGCAATGTTGGTTTTTTGGAAAATACCAAAGTATCAGATACCGAAATGAGTAGAAATAAGCATCTCAACATTGCTTGTGGGGGGTGGGGAGTGTATCTTTTAAAAAAGGCGGCAATTTGCCAGCCATCCACTATCTTTTGGCCAGGATTGTCCGATTTTGAAGGAAAATGAAAATCCATCATAGCGGTTTATTGGGTATCGGAAAGGGCTATTAGGGGTCTAGAAATGGGCGCCCAATCCTAAAAAACTAGGAAGTCGGTCTTTTAGAGTAATATGTGTTAAATCTTCATGAAAATTCAAAAATTCAAAATGCTGCACCTGACGTAGTAAATCTGAGGAGACGCGGCATGTTTGCCTACATTAATAAGATTTATAGTTCTCTGCGCGGTGGGTACATAATTATCATGGGAAATATAGATGTTGGGGTCCTGCCTAGTCAATTAGCTATAAATCATTGGTTGGTATGGGTTAAATAGCGTGCGCAACGCGTTTTGCTTCAGACTTTGCTATTTGGCAGTATGACGAGAGAATACCTCCGACGAGAAAGAGAATGGAATGATGGCTGTTAGGTGGAGAATATTTGAGTTTACCCGTCAGATACCAGCAGATTAAAAAAAAACATTCCGAGTTGTCCTCGCTGCTTTGCAGAGCTGATAATGAGCGGTAGCGATGTGTAATTTCCAAATTGTCACGAGTTACCAACGAGTCACCAACGAGTTACCATAACGGGTTACCATTTCTAATAGTGGCTTTATATGGGAAAACCATGAGTTACCATGACTTTTTATATAAATATATATATATTCTATTTTATAAAGAAAGTGGTAACTCGTTGGTATCTCGTTCACATCCATACTGAGCTTTGTAAATGTATAATGTAACTCGTTCGGTAACTCGTTGGTAACTCGTGGTAACTCGTAATCATTTTCCAATTACGGTGCAAACGGCTTCTTTTACCAGCATTATACATTAGCGCATGCGTATAGTTGGGTTTACTGTTAAAAATTCCAAATTGCGAATTTTGATTCTTATACATAGTTCTAGAAGACACATAAACACATGTTAGTTGTAGTTCCAGTTTATTTATTTATATCACATATAAACCCCAAAAATCCCGCCCCCACCCCCTCGAATGTGAAAATCTTTTAAACCTCAACACTTGCATTCAAGTCACTCGTTATACAAATAGAGGTAAAAGCAAACATGCCGACAACATTTCACAGTATCTGAGTGTGTATTGGCCCAAATCTTTGCATGCCCCTTTTTGCCGCTACATAGGACTGTAGCTAGCACATTTATTAACTGTGTTGAAATAGGAAAACATGTGTTTGGGAGTTTTCTGTTAATTGTAACTGCTCGGATTCTTATTTTTGCAAAACTCATAACCAGGTAAAATGGAGGGATTATATTTTGCGAGTTGCGAGTTGTCAGTTGCGAGTTGCGTTTTTCATCACGTCAGTTCATTCGTTTTACCCCAAAGTATAACAGTTATACCTCATTGTGCGCAAAGAAATTCAGCTAGTAAAAACATGCTGCCCTTGGACATTAAAGCGTTTTTTTGCAAAAGGACATCCACTGAGCTTCGACCGTTCTCTGCTCCAAGAGTTCCCCCAGGCCACTTTCCGCGTCCACGCACGCGCCTATTTTTCTCCTATCAACATTCAAAGTGGAGGCTGGCTGCGGAGAGATTTAACCTTAAGTTTTTAAACAAGCAACTTAAACATTTGATATACCCTCATTTCTGAACTTCAAAATTTCAAAATTCACACCAGACTGAAACTCCGCCTTTTGAGACTTTTCAATGGATGTCTAAAATAAAGTTTAACGTTTCAGTCCTTTGGACTTGGAAGAGCCATGAAAATGTCTAAATGCCCATCCTTCAATGCTAAATGACTTGTCGATAATTTTTCATCTGTTCTGTAAATTGTGCTGTTTTGCTTGTCAAGAGGGGCGGGGACAACACCGCCCGTGTTTGATGTGTAACTATTACAACCTCGTTAGTGAGCTGTCCCCCAAGAGCGAGAAACCCATTTTTGAGAAAGATCCGTAGACAGCGAGATACAAATCCGATGACTTCAACACGGAACGGTGACCTTCAAAAAGTGCAAATTTCTTTAAAATCGTTTATAAGGCAACCTCTAGCCATGCAATGTTTGTAAAATATTTTTGCTGCTTTTGTGTAGTCTGAAGTCTTGCTACTTATCGCAAAATCATGGACATGAAAAATTTGCCCCACAATTTGGGGGATGCTCTTTTGCTTATCTGCAGCCTCGATCTGGTGTGTTGTCAAAGGCGAGATTTCAACCCGCCATCTTAGAACTCGCAATCGGAAAACAACTACGGAATCTCTCGACTAAACGGGAAGCGAGTGAAGATTAACAAACCTGTCAGCAGGTATTCACTTTAATGTTTGTTAGCTAGCTTTTTGCAATGAAATTTTTTTTTACCAAATGTATTATGCCATAGATCGACTTTATTGCCAGGCATTTTAGGAACGCTGCCCCTGAAGATGCCAGCAGCAACGTTTTTTACTTTGGTTCCAATGATTTCCTAAACAAATCTTGGTTGCCAAACACTTGGTTTTATAAACAACTAATCCTTGAGTAGCTTTTGCCCGCAATCTACATTCTCAATGGAAGCTGTTATACATGTATGTTTCGTAAACGCGGGGATAACTGACCCCACACCAACAAAGCCTTGCTAGCATGCTAGGCCGCAGCAAAGCCTTTTTTACTGTTGATTAGAAGTTTGTGTTAATGAAAGCACATGTATTCGGTTGTACCTTTAGGATACCACCTATTTTATTTAATGAAGATTGGCCTTCTTTTATTTTCTGACCATAACCACCAAAACTTACATGCAGTGTCGAAATGATTCAAAACAAAAAGATTCCATGGACAACTTTAGAAAAGCTTGTAATATGAAGATACAAAATGGATTAAAATTTCCCCGTTAAAGCATTATAAATTATGTATGGAATGATCACCCAACAGCTGAGTTTTCAAAACTGCATCTGCAAAGCAGCAAAGACTTTCAGTAATTAATATAGGCTAAAATAAAGGCAAGAGATGAATTTGTAAAGTTAGGCTGTTGGTTGGTCACCAAAGTGCATATGTGCTGTTCATGTTGGAATGACATGAAGGCTGATACAATGACTTTGTTTTGTATGACCTTTTCAAAGTACTTATCTGAGCAATCATTCTACCCTTCTAAATACATGCTTCATCTGGTAGAAAAAGATACTAAATATTCTTTTTCCTTTTCTATCCGAAAATTTAATTTTTTGCACCCATAATTTATAGGATATGATATAGGATATGAAAATTTTCCTTATTCCTCTAATAGTATAATACAAAAATGTAAAGTAATGCTCAAAAAGACATTTGGCAAAGAAATTTTCCTTTGTCTCTCACTGGGTCTTGTTGTCAAATGTTGCTCACTATGTATAAAAATGCTAGTTGGGTTGTGGGGTTTCAATCTTGTTATTTAAGCTACAAATTTTGTGAATCCTTGTGTTAGGTTTAGCTTCAAGTTTTGTTTGTTATGAAATGTGAAAGTGGACTCCAGCTTGATGTAAATCAGCATTATTTTTCTATTCATTAATCTGATTAAATCAAGTTGTGTTGTGTGTACCTATAATTAGCTTTTTCTGCTTTCTATTTAGCTTGAAGTGTTTTCAAGTTTTTAATGAGCCCTAAAGTTTAAGCGATTTCTTGTAAAGTTAAAATTAAACATTTATATTTCTGAATTTGATCATTGACTGTTAAAAACAGTATAAAAAAAGCTAATTATCATTTCACAAAAATTTCTGCTTTACAATTAGAGATAATTAGTAATGGTACTGATGTTCCAGATGGTGCCAAATTGATACATGGTTAACAATATGTACCATGTTACAGGCAAACTGACAGCGGCAGATATGACAGGTGGGTCAGAGAGTGGCAATGAAGATGTGGAGGTTGAAACTGATTCAAAGGCAAATGAAGAAAAGGAAGATAATCTTATCACTGAAAGCACAACTTTACCAAAGATGGAAGATATAGATGAGGATTCAAGGAGCCAAGCATTAGATGATGTACCTTCAAATGATCAGCGAAATATCAAGGGAGAGAACACTGATGAAGAAGAACATGAGTCAGAGTTGAGTTCCTCTGAATCTGAAAGTGATTCCAGTAAGTATAGAGTTGTATACAAGAGATAAGCAATGGCTCATATTCTGTGAAGTTCCATTAGTTTCTATATTGATAATGGCTGATTATTTTAATAACACCATTTCAGTTAACCCTTCTCTTCACCATTTTTTGACAAGCCACTAATAATTACTTCACAATGAAGCACATAACCACTCCCTTTTGCCTCAAAATATTATTATATTGATTGAATCACCTTTTAACATTATAACTTTCCAATTTCTATCATTTCATTCACATATATTCATGGGAACATAGAAAGTCTTAAAACCTGAGACATGAAAATAACATTCTCCAAGTATTTCTCATCAAATATATGGTTTCCAGAATAAAGTTCATTGGATGTTGCTGCATCTCTTCATCTCCTATTTTATATCATGGCCTGTCCTGTTGAAATGCTTGTAGCAAACTAAATCCTTCATATGCATAAAGAGATAGGCCCAAAAGACTTTCTTCTACCTGTGTTATGTGTATAATCAATTTGCCCATACACAAAATATATATTTTGCAGTAGCCAAATTAATTTGCTTTTAGCTAGGAAATCTGGAATCTGACGTTTTTGTCAAAAGCATCAAATGCAATTAACTGGTCAAGAGTTTTTATTGCTTTAAGAAAGAAGGTACATAAAATTTGTCATTGACCATGTAGTTAATTTAGACAAGACCTGTGCAATAGTCTTTTACAGTACAATCATGACCATGATTCTGGAAAAGACTAGAGATAATCATTTCTGCTCATCTTATTTTATTTCTAATTTTTGTCTCATTTTGTTATTTTTGTAACTCATCAACATTTCAGTGGATGAAGAAGAAACAGAGAATAGAAGACTGAAATATAAAGGAGATATTGTTGACCTTGAAAAACAGTTTTCTGATTTAAAAGAACAGTGAGTTTTTTCATTTTTGTCTTTTATCCAATAGAATTTTGTTAGTTGTTGTAATAAATAATTGCTAAACTAAAAAAATGTTTTAACACAATGCACATCTTTTCATTTGTAAAAGTGTATAGGTCTTGTTATATAGCTTCTGTGGTTACTGCATAGTGTTGGTTAGGAAAAACTTATTTTGTGTGCTAAAATTTTAGGCTGTACAAAGAGAAGGTGAATCAAGTTGAAAACCAACTGGTTGAAGTTCAAACTAGTAAGTAGAAGATCAAGGAGTGATTTGTAAATGTGTTTTTTGCTAAGATTTTAACAATCAGTGATAAAAACTCTGTATCACTTCCTACTGGTTTTAAACTTTTTGGAGCAAGAAGTAAATTTGTTAGTTTAACAGATGGTATTTTTGTGTCTCGTCGTTGATATCTTATATATTGTTTCAGACACTGCAAATGAGTATGTCCTTCCACTGAAAGAATTAGAAGATTCTTCTAGAATAAGAAGTGAAGTTGCAGGTAAAGCTCAACCCAAACAAAGTTCAACACACCTTGCACTGTTTCCATGACATCATTATGATACTATTGTCTCTACAAGGGTGCAACTTGTTTCTCCTAAGTTATCTTATCAAAATGCAAAAAGGAAGTAGATTTGATTATAGGTAAATACCTACTATAACATTACATAAATTCTGTTTACAAGTCAGCTAAAAATTATTTTATATTAATGAGCAAATCAGCTTAAAGTCTTTTACATTTTTGGTATCTTTAACAATTTTTGCTGGTGATCTCTGGTTTATTTTTTGGCTCAATGTACAATTGGTTTGATTCTGGAGGTAGTCAATCCATAACTCAGTATTAAATTATTTATGAGCAATTTTATGCTTTATACAGCACACTGGCAAATATTATCTTCAAATTGTTTTGATTTGAATACCCAATCTGCCATCTACCATAGAATCAAATGGTTCTTTGCTTCCATCTTTAGGTCATCTTAAAGAGTATCGGGTATGTGATTCCTTTTAATTGCATTTTGTATTTGTATTGCATTTTAATTGCAAGTGTAATATTCACAAACCTTTATTTTAAGAAACCTACTCTTCTGCTGAAGTAACCTCTTGTGAACATAGTAATTGGGCACACAAAAATCATAGTTGTACACCATAGTCTAAATTAGAGGGCCTTACCAAATTATATATTTTGAAAATTACCTGTTATATACTTGTTGTGGATCTAAAGGAAGTTGTATTGGCCAAATGCATGCGGTGCGTACCAATGACCATCAACATTTTAACCGTAAAATTTTCCATTGATGATATTTATAATGATAGTGAGAGCTGTCATATTTTAAGGAAGAGAGAGGGTGTACTCGAAAGAGTATCTCATATTAAAATTACAGATTTTTTTCTTTATAGTCCTGCCAATGTTTCCAATGAGTCTTTATTGCATGTGTATTGGATAACAATATATCAAGTGGGTTTTACCTGTGGCCAATCAAAGTTTTCATCCCAGGCCATCACAACCATTTTTTTGTGGAATTTATAAAATTTATGCACCCAATTTTAGAGCATATTGTACATTGTTTTGCTCATTTCAAATGCCTTTAAATTTTCTAGTTAATTTCATTGGAGCACAAATTCAAGGCTGAAATACAAGCTCTAGACCAACACTTCCAGGTACGCCATTTGCATTCTGCCAGACAGAGACTTTTGCTTGACTAATAGCTTCGGTGTAGGTGTTCCTCAAGTGTGCATTGCACCTTTTGTTGTTTTGCTAGTTCTCTTCATAGGCTTTCCACGAGACAGCCTTCCCGCTGTATGTAAGGTCTACTATAATGTGCCTTTGCAGTTTCTCTGACAAGCAACTGTTTGACATGAAGTGTTTTTACATCGCAAAAATTCAAAATTTTAAAATTTTTAACCCAAACTTTTGTCTGCTGAAATTCAAAATTGTAAAATTTTTAAGCCAAAATTTGTCTGCTGAAATGGAACCTTGTTTAAAGCATTTTCGCGTGTGCAGTTTCCTTCCTTGCAATTGGACGCTACATGACAAGAACCGTATGGTTTCAAATCTGCTGCACAGTGTTTTACCTCTGTATTCTTTATGTAACACTATAAATGCCAGATGTATCTACAATAAAGTCTAGCCTAATACTTGAGTGTTGATCAATTGTTTGTTTGTTTACTATCATTTTTTTGTTATATCAGTTTTATTTATCTGCTAAAGACATTTTTGCAAGCGTATCTTATTTTCCTGTGTGATTTTAGAATGAGAAGCGAAGCTTGTTAGAAAATATGAGGACTGAGTTGGAAGAGAGACTTCGTAAAGTTGAGGAAGATCGACACACGGTGGAAATGTACTCAGGTGAGTAGGGTAAAGTTCCTCTCGTTTGCTTCAAATTGTTGCATGGTAAGGTTTTCCAGGCTGCAAGAATTCATTTAGGCTGATCAGGATGCTCTCTTCGTGGAATTTAAAACAAACAGTATACCAAGTTTCAACCTATATTTTTCGGTTTGAAACTGTTCAGGTCATTATGTAAACAGTACTATTGCAAATTCACTTCCAATTTTCTAGACTCAAGAACGTCAGAGAAAGGGTCAATATAGACATGAAAAATGCCTAGATTTACGACAGGCTAATTTGATAAATGAAAAGCCTTTCAATTTGCTTTGACAATGTTTGCTTTTCTGAACTTTGCGTAAAATAAATCATTTTATTGTATAGTTTTTGGATCGACAATCTGAGACTCGTTCAGAGCTGATCTGTGAATTTACGTTACATTACAATGTGTTATGAAATAATTGTGTATTATAAGCTTATAGAATGGTTTAGTATACTTGAGTGCTAAAAACTATAGCATATATTCCATTTTTGCTCGTGTGTTTGAACTGATCTTAGTAGAGGCAAGCTCTCATAAGCACCAGAATTTTGCCTTATGTATGCTCAGCGCAATCTTTTTGATCCTTTGTTAATTTCTTAATACTGTTGGCTTTTGAAAAACGCTAACAATTTTTTGAATAGATATTTGGTTGGACGACAGTATATATGCTCGAAAACGTAAAAAGGGGATGGAAATGTTTATACCTGATAAGAGAAAACGCCCCGTGACTGTTTCAGGTATGTACTAACTATTATTAGTATTAACTTAATTAGAATATTTTTTGGATGTAAGTTAAGTTAAATGTAAGTTTTTAAAGATGCAAGATCATCTGCTTTTTGTACTTAAGCAACAACTGTGCTAGGTTTAGCGGCAAATCACGCAATCAATCAAATCAATCAAATCAAATCATCTGCAGTTTTGACACTATTGGCATTTGCAATGTTGATGCAATAAGAAACAGAAAATATATAGGATTTCGAAAAATTAGCTATCTTGGCTGGCGTGATACTAAATTATCTTTGCGTGTCCGTGCTTTAAATTGGCAATACAAGGGCACATTGTACACGTATTGGTAAACAAGTGTTTTGATCAGTTAAATTTTTATTTTACCATTCACTTCAAGGACCTTATATAGTGTACATGCTACGGGAAATGGACATTCTTGAAGACTGGGCTGCAATCCGAAAGGTGAGTGGAAATTATCCAAGTGTAGTTATTTCATACGGATTTCTTTTCTTCAAAGAGACTTCTTTCAGGTTCTTGAATTTTTCATATCGTGTAGACACCTCGCTCCCCTTCATTTAGTGATGATTTTAGTTATGTGAATTTCCCATGCTTGTTTCCCAGGCAAAAAGCGAACTCGCACGACGAAAAACTGAAGGTCAGTTGCTATGTGCATCTTTCTGTTTTTGTTTCAGTAGAATGTTAGAAATTCAGTAAATCAATTGTTTGCATTTCTTACAATTAGATAAAGCCGACGTAGTAAGTCAAAAACAAATATTCGTATTTTTTATCCGGACTTTTATATTAATTGCTTCTGTTAAAATAAAACACAGATTTTTTTAATAAAGGAGCTTTCACTGTTTTTGCTAAAAGGTGTATTGATTCTTTATTTTTGCCAAGAATAAAATAATGAATTATGAAGAATATTTCATTTGCCAAGGTCAAATAATGAAAACTTACTTTTTAACTACACTATTTACTTTTTAGAAGAAAAGCATCCCCTTATACAAGCAAAATATGAGGATGGAAAATTTTATTACGAGGGACAATGGTAGGTTTAAACTTACCGGAATCTTTTTAGTCCGATTATTATCATTAGAAAAGATCTTAATGAGCGTGGGTTGACTTCTTGAAGTGCTGGAAGCTTGTCTAGCGAGATGTGCAAAACTAGCAAACCAACCTCTTTTGAAGCATGCAAAATTAATGCTAGCATGCAGATGCAAAATTAAGGGGCAAAAATTAGCGTGCCACAAGTAATTACAAAGAGATGGAAAGGCAAGTTACGGGAAAAAGGGAAATAACTGGCTTGATAGAGATGAAGCAAATGAAGGACAGTGAGAATTACCAGTTGCACCATGCGTGGTACTGACGTAGGAGGATGTCTGTTCCAATACGACAAATAGATGGAGACGAAAGGCTGCGAAGAAGGGGTTAACAGGCCAATGAAGTGTCGTGCTAATTTTTAAACTGGCCGCATGTACATCTCAATTTTTAATCTCTCTATATTTTTCATCAACCCACATCTCTCTTTGTTTCTAGGTTCCACAAAGGAGACAAAGTTGTTCTAGACAATCGAGTCGATTCCCCCGTTAAGTAAGTATGATTTCCATTTTTACTTTGTTTTTCCTAGAATCTTAGATCTGTAAACTTCAGCTGTAATCCTAATCTCTCTAAGCTCTACGGTCTTTTTAAAGTTGAAATAATGGTTTATGGATCCTTTGGCTTATAGACCTCTAAGTTTGATTTCCTCTCTTCCGTTGCCAACTGTTGACTAGAAGTCACCTGAAATTTCTTTTTCATTTTAGAGCGACAATCGCAACTATCAATACTGGGGAAGTAAGCACCATTCAGTTTTCATCATGAATCGTACATACGTTAACATTTCCAATTTGCTCTAGATTTTAGTCTGTTTTTGGCAAAAGCCTCTGCGGATAAGTTGAAGAACCGTATTTACACAGGATTAACAATTTACACAGTTATGCTCTCCAACTGTTCACTCTCAGCCATGAATTTTCGTTCTCCTTTTAATCTAACTTGCGTTCAATCTATGTTGGGCAGTTAAAACTTAGATAGAAGATAGAAGTTGAAAAAGGTACAAATGCTATGAAAAACATAGTTATGAGCAAAGCTTTAATTTTTGTTGGCTCTAAAACGAGACACTACTAAGGTGTCACACGCAGTTAATACTACACAGCATGTCCCAAAATTGAGCCAATTCCTTCTATCCTGTATCAGTTAAGATTATCTATTCAATGTGCTTCTTTTGAGAGATCTAGTTTAATCCTGATGCTGGCCAAATCTTGCCCTACTGTCTTCTTCCAAGTCCTCCTTCTGGCCACTTTACTTTCCTGAGATATTCTTTAAGGGCTTTTTCTGCTGGTGTTTCTCGATGCAAGCGCATGAGATATCCTAGCCATCTTAGTCTAATTTCTCTCATTTTTTCTTCCCATGGTTCATATTTCGTTCTGGTATAGTGCTCATTGTTGGTAATTTTGTTTTGCCAGTTATCTCTTAGGATTATTCTTAGATTTCTTCGTTGGAAGGTGTTGATGGTGCTTTTTAGCTACTTTGTTAGTATCCACAGTTCGCCGTTAACACATTTGCTATATTGGCATTAAAAGTTCTCAGTTTGATCTGAAGGTGATTTTCGTGCTGCTGTGAACAATGTTCAGCGTTTTGTAGGCATCAATTGCAGGTATCTTTCTCTTGTTGATGTCTTTTACCGAGTAGACTTTCCAGGACTCTGCATTCTTTCATCGCTTCTTTTCGCTTTTGCTCGATGTTAAGTTCTTCCACTTCTGATTCATTTATTAACCGGTTTTTTCCTGCAAGATTACCGGGAATGGTTTCTATTCAATATTTCGCAGCAAGTGCCCATGTGATTTCGTTAGTACACTGAGGGTTTATTTCAAAGTGGTTATTCTTTCTGGATGGATATGTTGCTGGTCTCGGTATTCAAGGTAGAAGATGAAAAGTGCTTTTAGTAATTTTTTCGCGGCTTTCCGTGTCGAAGGCCTTACTCGTGTCTAGCAGTAGAAGGTGGACTTTGTAGTCGCTGGATGTTAAAGTATTCGCTGCTAGCATCTGATTTCATTGCAAAAACCTGTTCGGTCATGCTTCGCCCAACTTGGCAGGCTGCCAGTCCTACTCAGTGCTGAAGCGGTCAAAACATCTTATCGTACAGATGGCAAGCAGTTATCTTTGCACAGATAACAGTATGATTGGTCGTAGATTTGGCAGCGGTCCTGGCCTTTTCCTGGCTTTTAGAAAGGTTTTAAGATGCCCTGTTTGATCTCTTCTTGGTATTCTCCTGTGCCTGCCATGTTGCTCAGCAGTTTAGCCACGCCTTCACGTATTTTCATACTTTACAAATTCTGCATTTAGGTTGTCTCCTACGCTTGTTCTATTCTTCAAACTTTCTGCTTCCTTTTTAATTTCTACGCCAGTAAAGGGTGTTTTCATTTCACAAGGTGGTATCGTTGGCAGTACTTTTTTTGTTTCCACCGTGAATTGTTTTTTTAATGTTCCGAGATTGAAGTTATCGGTTCTTTCTCAAACCCAGCAGTGCTGCCCATCTCTCCTTGTACGATGAGGAGTTTCTTCGGTTTTCTGTTATTGAAGGTTCTGATGGCTTGCTAACACTTGTTCGAATCATCCCATTTTCTTTTCATTTCTGCTAGTTGCTGGCGCTTTTTTCCTTGCTGATTCTTGTTGCTGGTTCTAAAATGAGCTATTAAAGAGGAAAAACTTGTATTTAATCTTCCATGTATCGCATTACTTTTGGTAAGAGCTCTTGAAGTGGGATCGTCATAATTTTCACTAGTGTGATTTTTTTAGTTAAAATTCCAGTCCACACTTATCACCAAAAATTTATTTTTTAAACACGTCAATTGTCTAGATAAAATGCCTGGTAATTATCCATGACTATAAATCAACTCGTTTGCAACAGAAAATTTCTAAAAGTTTCATTGTTCTAAAAGTGTCATAACAACATTACATTTTGCCTATTTTCATTTGCAGGTTTGGGTTCGGAAACGTGACGGCATAAAGTGCAAGCTATATATCGCACAGTTCCAAAAAGGGAAGTACCTTATGCATAGACAGAGGATCGAAACCACACAGGATTGAGAGATGTTGTTTACATTAAACGTTCTTCATCTCTTTGATGTTTGATGTTTCAAAGACCATCGCATTGTTTCATATTGATCTTTGCATCTCAAGGTCTAGTCCGCCTGTGACTGTTTTGGGTGCACAGAATTTGTAATCTAGGCAATTATTGTAGATATTCTGTGACGCAAGCCTGTTTCTGTGTGCTTAATATTGATGGAATTAAGAACATCTGATGCATTCATGGGGTCTAATAGATCATTCTGTGGCCCTGTCAAAGCAAACCAAAGTAAACTTTTTGTGTGTAACGGGCGATAGGTAAACCTCTTCGTTTCCACTGTCTTCTGGACACCCCCTTCTTCCACCTGAGATGAATCGCGTCCCTTATAGGTCATTTTTTGGACCAAATTGAAATTTGAGTAGTTTCCTTGGACATTTCTTAAACTAGGCCCAGTTCATGTTTTTACGATAGAAGTAAAATTAGGAGACATTTGAATGTATGATAACTGATCAGTAACGGTAAAATTTTAACAGGAAGTTCAAAGTGTTATTGAACGTGATTGTAAAGTTCTATATTGATATTAAGATATATGTAAGCGTACTGAACCTAAATGAGTTGTAAAATGCTAAGGCATTCGAAGAACAAGACTCGTAAGTTTGAGAGAAAGTTATTTAAATTGTCGAATGCCCAACTTGGATTGTTTTTTATTTATCCTGATAGGTTTGAATATTCTTCAGCATGAATGCTTTTTGCATCGGTGGATCAGCTGCAAAATAATGCTGTCGTGTTTAAAGCTACTTGAATGTTGATGTACTCGAAATAAAGTGGACACTACGGACGTTGCTATTGGTACGCTACGACGATCCTTCTGCTTTTCTAACAAAACAGACCCTGCACAGGTCTTTTGCATAATCAAGTTGTCATCATAATCATTGACTGTATTCCTATTGGTATCCACAGCCCTTCAACTACAGAGCTCTTCTCCAAGAACGAAAAGCTTATAGATTACTTCAGGATTTGTAGAAGGATAAACGTCTGGAAATCACTGGACTGTACACCTTACATGCCCAATCTTTTCAATACCAATTTAGATCGCGAAGCCTGCGCATTAAAATTTAATTGTTGTCAAAAGTCGACCAGGAAATACGTTGTTTTGAGGCTTAGCCAAAGAGCCAAATCAGTTACTGTTGTTTTTGATTTGTTCATTCGCAAGATTCTCAAGAATGTTTCGAAATTGTTCTCCCTTTTCTTGTACTCCGGAACTTTATTCCACAATGTTTGCTTTAGCAAAATCACCCAGTGCTTTAGTAAGCTTCAGTTGGGACATTTCCGCGGTAGCAACGCGGAGAAACTGTTATTGAGAGGTACAACATGCGTTTGGTGCGTGTTATAATTAATGTTTCCATATAGGACACAATTAGAATGCCTACTACTTCTCCAAATTAAGTTCACATTTCTAACAGCCTCTGTGGCAGTGGCAAATACAATCAATAATAGAATGGCACAGATCCTAGTTAGATCAAAGAGTGCATTTCTTGGTACGATCGACACTAGTACCTCTATGATTCTCTTTTTGACAAGGGCTTGCTGGTAGAAGGACCGGTTTGTGTCCATTAGAATCTATTCTCATTCATTCGACTTCAGGTTTCTTCAAGAGCAGTTGGTTCTGTGAAGAACGCTGTTCAAAGCAGATACTGTGCGCCTCTCATCTTCCCACTGACCCGTTCGTTACATAAGAGAGAATGCAGCTCTTTCCACCGTTGCTGTCACGGGTCGCTCTTTGAACTCTCGTTGCCTTTGAGTTTAAAGATATCTCATTGCCTTGTTTGTATTATCTTCATTTTACCATGAAAATATATTTGCTTTGTAATTTTGTAATCATAAACTCAATCTATGGTTCAACTCCAATCTGTACAACAAGTGCTCAACTTCAATCTAAATCTAATTCACTCTATTCTCTTCTGGAGACAAGCACCACATTGGTTGGTTCAATCGGTTTGAATGCAAAATAAATTAAGTTACTTCTCAGAAACCCTTCCGCTTCAGCAATCTTCATTTAGCTACTTGCACCTTGATAAGCAGTTATAACTTAATAAAAAGTATGACAATTTTTAGGAAATTGGCGTTTAGTAAAAAGCATTCGATTCAGGTGCTGGTTTAATTAACGGCAAAACTGCACACAGTCCAATTGAAAAAATCTTGAAATATACATGAAATTTCTAAATTTTCCAGCAGCAAAAGCAATTTTCCATTGTACTGATAATACAATATGAATGAGCATTGCCATTGGGAACGACTAATGCATCCTTGTGCAAGGAAGACTAATCTCGTTATGCCATCTCAATTTTTGCAAGTTGACTCTACCTGAACTCAGAATGCTGATAAAGTTTAATTGTAATTTTATTTCTGTTCTTTATCGCAAAGCCTTGCCTTTTCCTGACCTGCGGAGGTGCAGGATTTTCAAGAAGCAAAGTTGATAAAAAACATTATCTAATCTTCGTTTTACACATAAATTTTTACACGTTTTACTATGAGAGACATCATGTATTCTCAGACATTTTAACAAAATTACACATGTCCTTGTTGAAGCATCTCATGCAATTATTCTCATGAAAGTATTCTTCCAACATTTTCATGCAACTTTTATTTTATTTTTTGCATTAAATTATTCTTCCAGTATTCTCTTGAAATTATTCTTTTATTTTTTACATGAAATTATTCTTCCATTATTCTCATGCGATTACTCTTTCAGTGTTCTCGTGCAATTATTCTTCCACAAAAAGCTATGATCATCACAAAAATGACGATCTCAAAGCAAGGGGCAATAAATATACTGCACTTTTCTATAAACTAGCAGTGCGTTTGTGTTTTGCGAAGATAAATATTTGTGAACAGGCTGATCTGGCTCATCATTGCCAGCCAACCTGTTCTTAAAACTACGTCACTGTTCATTTGGTGCACTTTAGATATTGGGCAGGTGCTGTCCAATAGCAAGTTGGACATTGCGGCTTAAATTTTACTTTTTCTATTCAATCTTGTAATTGATTTTCTCTTAATCAAGTTACTGCCTCCGCTATGCACAAATTCACAGCGTATTATTTCGGTTGGAAACTTTATAAAGCATTGCAATTTTCAAGAGTTGAAACATAAGTCTCGGTGAGAAGAAAATGTGCTGTGATGTTTCTGCTGGTGTGTCTAACGCTAGGCCAAGAATTTTGAAACAGCAGGTTATTTTGAGTGAGGTTACTTTGTATTTGAGTGAGGATTTTTTGACCTTGTCCAAAAAGCCACAAATAAAATATAATGTGTTCAGGTCATTTGAAAAATGGTAAAACATTGCAAGTGACATTGGTTTACTTTTCACTGAGCCTGTTCTTGAACTTTTCAACACCAATGCGGTCTTCTAAAAGCTCACAGTTGAGGAACTTCGTTTTAAAGCAAAAGCCACTATTGGAAGTACACTACCATTGCAGAAATAAGGTTACGATAGAATGAATATATGACCCTCATATAAACCAGCAGCATAACTATAATAGCGCTTAAGGGTAAATTGTTGCTCCTCCCCTTTTGCCTAAAGAGCAGGAGCCGTAGCACTGCGACAGCCCAATAAACTCGTTCAAAAATTATCAACCTGTTTTCTAATGTGAGATAATTCAGCATCGCTCATTATGAAGACAGTACAGCTAAGGGTGACAAAAACTTCCAGGAAGATCAATTGTTGAATCGAAAGTGTACTTGTAGTTGCTACTTGAATTGATTCGTTAGCATTGACATGATGGTGAAGCAAGAATCTTTTTGCGACAAAGTGAAAATTTAGACAACCTGTTTCGAAACTACTCGATGTATTTTAAAGCATTTTTGATGTCCGTACCTGAAGTAATAAGATGAGTAAACTCAGTCTCAAAGCAATACTTCTAGTGTTTTCTAAGAGAAGAGTATTGCTAGTACTGAAATTGATAGAGGGTGAAGAGGGGTTTAGTAGGTAACAATGGGATTGCAATTGCTTCAGATTATCACCTGCAGGATAGTTTTGTACAACAGAAAAGCAATGAATAAGAATATCCAAATTGCAACTTAATTTGAGTAAAAACCCTCGAATGAGCCCAGAACATAATTATGATCATATAAGAAGATTTGTGACTACTTTCCCCGTGACACAAATTTAAGAAAAAGCAAATGTCTCTAGATTATGCTACACTTCTTCTTTTCTTCATAAGGGTTCTTCCTTGATCTTCCAGTCGGAAGAAGAAAGTCCTCAGACTTGTGCGCTTCGCAATACTTCATTAGTTCTGCTGCTGCGTCCGAAAGTTTCATTCTTCTCAAATTGGCTTCGAGACGAAGTTCCTGAACATGCCGCATTTCCTCTACAAGGTGATTTCTTTCTCTTCCTTGCCCAGAAACAGTGAAGTCCATGATGTTTACACCCCGAAGGTTGTAGGGAAGAGCGTTGTTGTTCTTCTTGCTCAGTTTTGCAAATAAACTCTTCACCACTTTTTATTGTGTACCTTCCAAATGCTGGCCTTTGTTTTCCGATTCGCGTCGCTGTTCAGAGGCTCTTATACCCGGCAAGGTGGTCAGCTGATCTACTGCGGACTTCTCCCATAGGAACAGAAATGCCTGCGGATTGTTTGTTTTGTTTGTAGCGCGCCCTGGGAATTTGCAATAGAATGTTGAAACTGAAGATCTTGAAAAGCACGCTCAAACGATTTTCTACTAAAAGTATCTTCGATTGGTGCAAAGTGTAATATTTATTTGATATGCTTGTAAACCAGATAAATCTCATTACAAAGGAATAACAATGTTTTTGAAGAGCCTGAACTTCTACCAAAGACGATTATGAAAATCTTGAAATGTTTCTTCGCCAAAGTTCGGCCTTACCTGTTGCTGATTATCCTCCAGTTCCGTCCAGCTATAACGAAGTTATCGTACTTTGTTTGTAAATCATGTTTGAATCCTTCAAGTGCTCATTTTACTTCAACCTAACAAATGGTTGTCCTAGGATAACCTGTAAAACGAAGTAGCTTACGAGATTCATTATCCATGGAATCGGCAGCTGCTTCTCCAATCGCTGATTGGTCCTTGCCGCGAGCGAACAAAACGATGTCGAAATTATCATACAGACAATGACAGCACGGTGTGTGCAATGTCGAAAACAAATTTCGCACTGATGTTTACAATTTAAAACATGGTTGCGTAATTCAAACAAGGCGTCATTCAACTTTTGTATAACGTTGACCTGCAGTTTTTGTGACTTCTTTGTTACCATGTCTCTAATTAGTTGTAATTATTACCTCATCACAAGCTGAAAGCAGCTGAAAACAGTCACTTACCAAACGAGAAAACCCGAAAAATCTCTCGGCTATCTCTGCAGTGCAGCAAAATTGACGGCAAACGAGAATCGATGCTCACTCAAATCGCTGGAATCAATCATTTTATTTCATATTTGTGGTGCCATGGCTAAAACATGCCAAACGGTTCGCTGTGAACATGATTTTTCTTGAAGCTGAAATCGGAAGCTCGCCTTCACACGTCAAAAAATTGGGTCAGACCCGATTAAAAATAGCAAACCAACTGTCTTCTATAACATGCGGAGAATAGATCCGGTGCATTACAATACAATACCCCATTCAAGTGTATTAATCATTTACTGAACGAGGCTGAAACTTTGCTCTGGTGCATTACAATACAATACCCCATTCAAGTGTATTAATCATTTACTGAACGAGGCTGAAACTTTGCTCTGGTGCATTACAATACAATACCCCATTCAAGTGTATCAATCATTTACTGAACGAGGCTGAAACTTTGCTCTGGTGCATTACAATATAATACCCCATTCAAGTGTATCAATCATTTACTGAACGAGGCTGAAACTTTGCTCTGGTGCATTACAATACAATACCCCATTCAAGTGTATTAATCATTTACTGAACGAGGCTGAAACTTTGCTCTGGTGCATTACAATACAATACCCCATTCAAGTGTATTAATCATTTACTGAACGAGGCTGAAACTTGTTCGATTCTTAGACGTCAGCGTAAAAATGGACTGAGCATTTATGGCAGAGTACAAAACACCTTGCAACTTTATGCGGATCGAAGCCAGTCCCTCCGGCCTAGTGTAAGAACGGTTTGCCCCTACCAAAAGGCCTGTTAAGACGACAGAGAAGAGTGGGCATTGAAGTTCGCTGTAGAGCAGATGCAACTGAGAAGGAAAACCAGAGAATTGCTAGACGCTGTTGACGGTTTTGTTGACCATCTTCAAGTCTCGACAATGCATTGAAAATTAAGTCTTCAGTATTGCGACACAGATTTTATGGAGAAACTGCTTTTAAGTGAAGCAAGCAGTGATTCTTTAAACCAGTAACTAACATTTAGATACTGCTTATTTATCTTCTGTTAAAATGAGCTCCCATGTGTTTGTCTTCTCAAGAAAAGTGATGAACTTTGTTCTCAGAGAAAAAATACCTTGTCCAGATAGAGGTTAAGCAGAGAGAAACTTCCTTCTGAATCTAGAAAAAAACAGCGAAACTTTGAATCGCCTTGCAGAAGGTCTCGTTCCATCAACCGATCGAAAAACCATTATAACCACTTCTAATGGCTTGATGACTAATATTCAATCGCTTGAGTAATCTATTTGTGCTGTTGTCAGCTCCAACCAAGAACGTATCCCTTCATCGCATCTACTTTGTATCTGTTGTTCGCATTGCTTCTGTTCAACAAATTTTTTGTAGAAACGAAACTTACTTGTTCTGGGTTTCGTTATTTTCCGTAACAACCCAAATTGCCTCTTGTTTCACCAGCGACAGCAGGACCGCATTTAGGACCGCAGGGGGTTTGGGCACAAATTTGATTGGGCCTTGGGAACTACTCCATTTAGGTTTTCAAAACATTGCTCGGGGCCCCTTGAAGTTGAAAATCTTAGGGGGCCCCTGGGCCCGGTAGGCCCTTGGGTAAATGCGTCACTGAGCGACAGGTAGTTCTGATGGTGTCAATCTTAAATATGATCGCAGAAAAATGCATATATCACAATGCAAAGTTGGTTGATTTTCTTATGATCTCTGAAACTACCCAACTATTTCTTTTATCCAGGTTCAATTTGCCATGGCAAAAAATGGACAAAAGTTGTTCACTCTTCCTTTTCTCGACACTTCGCCTCTTCTCCAAAAAGAGATTGAAGCCGAAGCGTTTCCATCGCAACAGAAGCCATTTTGAATATACAGATAGGCAAGGAGTCTGTAAGTTGTACACAAATGTGAATTAGGAATTTAAAGGGAAGGAAGAGTGTAAAATGGAGTCACTGAAAAGCGAGCTTGACAAAATTACAATTGAGGCACCAAATGTGAACTATAAGTAAGTATTCCCGCGCGGTCTTGGGTTTTTATTATTGTCCATGACGATAAACCCGAGCGTTTTTCGAACAGGGGGCAATAAAATGTTTCGAAACCAGAACAAATTAAGAAGCTCTTTTTTAAAACAACATGTTGAATGAATTTTATTTGCAACGTTCAAAGTAACAATGCTAATTTTCTATAAATTTTACCAACGTTCAAAGTAACAATGGTAATTTTTCAATGCCTTGATCTTTTCTGCGTACTAGCTTGAAGGCAAGTTCCAACGGCTCAGTGCCAAGATAGTTGTTTCAAATTTGATGATAACAAAATTTTTCATAAGTAAGGAGCTGAAATATTCAAAATGCAAAGTATTTGCAACAAATTTCAACATATGCTGCCCTCCTGCCTGCTGTGTTTCTTCGTATTTGGTTCATAAAAAACTTAACATCCAGCATTGGCCTCCCAAATGAGATGATTGCATTGGCCAGTTAAATTGAAAGCCAAAAAGAGATCTCACCTTCATGTTTTGTATTATTCGACCAATTATGTAAAAAGATCAAGGAAACTGCAATGTCTCCACAAATCTGTAAAGTTGACAAAGATAAATGCAAGCTACGAATATGTCTAGAAGTATCATCGTAACTTTTTATCTGAAATGTTGAGTGCAATTTTTTTCAAGAAGACTGTTAAATGCCTTGTTATTTTTTTGGTTTTTGATTGATAACAAATGCAGATGTCTAATTTCACTCATTTAACTAACAAGCTAAAGATTATTTCATAGATTTTGTGACAATGTTTCTTGATTAAGAATCCTTTCACATCGCTGTATGACATAGTAACTAAGTGCAAGTCTTAGAAATATTTAACATTGCTTCATGGAGCCTTAAACGTTTTTGAGAAAAAGTAACCAAAAATTCAAAAATGGTCATTTTCTAGTAGCAATAATTTGAAACTCACATGTACTTGTCAAAGAGTGATGTGTATATCCATCTTCGTGAACATAAGATAAGTTTCTTCTGATAGCTGATGTTAATCTAATATGACTTCTGTTGTATAAAGAAATCACAATTGAACTGTTTATTTTCTTTCTTTCTTCCAGATCAGAATTAAAAATTGAGGAGAAAAAATCATATGCAAGTAATACATCAAAAGAGGAGACAGTTCTGTCATACTGTCAAAACTTCCATAGGCAGTTTGTTCATTTATATAGAGACAGAAGGCCTGTACTTTTATCTAGACCAAATGAATGTTCTGTTGAGGCAAGTTTTCTAAAAATGTTTCCCTTTTGGTTGATTTTTTTGTATTTTGGGCTAAAGACATCTTTCAGTTTAACATATTTTCATTTCAGCCTGCAAAGTCAAACCAAAACACAAAAGTGGATATTTTCATGTTCTTGATAAATAATTGTCATTTAGTAAAAGATGACAATATTTTCAGGAATGTGTAGATTTATGCTTGAAGGTAATGGTCAACTTGAAAATTGAAGAATCAAATCAAATCTGGTTATAAAACTATGCTAGATTGATGTTACATCAGCTTAAATATATTTTTAAATTTTGTAGAAGTTTGTGTGTACCACAATTCGACCAACTGAGTTACCTTTTAAAGAGATTTATGACTATCACGGATGTGCTGAGTTTGTAGCAGACTATCTCAATTTTGAACCACTTGATCCGCCCATTGATTTGGTGAGTGATATTTGCTTTCAAAACCCCTATATCTTATATATTTGTTAGAACAAATACTTTTGATCTTCTATAAAGTCATTATGATCATCTTCAAAAGTTATTTTGATCCCAACTGAAGTGGTGATTTTCTTATTTTAAAGCTAATTAAGCAATTACATACCACCTCAAGTTAGCATTGAGCATTGTGAGAACAATTTGTTACAAAGCACTGAAGAACTGTGAAAAAATTACAATTGCTATGCCTGTTTTGCATCATATTTACATTTGTTGTTATTTAAAGGCCATATGATATGTTTTTGATATAGGTCACATGATATGTTTTTGATATAGGTCATATGATATGTTCTTGATATAGGTCATATGATATGTTTTTGATATAGGTCATATGATATGTTTTTGATATAGATCATATGATATGTTTTTTGATATAGGTCATATGATATGTTTTTGATATAGGTCATATGATATGTTTTTGATATAGGTCATATGATATGTTTTTGATATAGATAATATGATATGTTCTTGATATAGGTCATATGATATGTTTTTGATATAGGTCATATGATATGTTTTTGATATAGGTCATATGATATGTTTTTGATATAGGTCATATGATATGTTTTTGATATAGGTCATATGATATGTTTTTGATATAGGTCTTATGATATGTTTTTGATATAGGTCTTATAATATGTTTTTGATATAGATCATATGATATGTTTTTGATATAGGTCTTATGATATGTTTTTGATATAGGTCTTATGATATGTTTTTGATATAGATCATATGATATGTTTTTGATATAGGTCTTATGATATGTTTTTGATATAGGTCTTATTATATGCTTTGAATCAGATAAATATATTTGCTCATAGTGCAGTTTGCAAGCAACTAGTAGCAACAAATTGTTTTTAATTTTGCATCTAACAATACAGAAGCTTGAAAATGTCACTGTATTATGTTTTTGAGCCAAAAGTTCCATTTTAGGATTTTTCTGCTTTTGGCCAAAAATTGAATAAACATTTCTCAATGCGACGGCCACAGAGTAATCGATTTAGAATTTGCACAGAACTTGCGATAAGTTGGGAGCAATTGTCTTTAGTGTGTCTATTCGTGTATCTTCGTTACTTTTCCTGAAAAACATTTTTAATTTGTTCATATACAAACAAACTATAGAGAATGCTCAGTCGCCGAGTGTTTGACTGATAAGCACTTGGATCGAAGAGCACTTAGCAACATGACATTGGTGCCTTCAAGTCTTTGTCTAATACTCCTCATTTAACGATTGTAATGCAGGAATTCAGAGCAATGTGCTTGCAAGGAAGCTCCAAAATATTTTTACAAATCTTTTTTCGAACTTTAAATTTGCAAGGAATGTAATCACGAACAAGATTCCATTTGAGATGCCTTGTCATGGCACTGCATAATTGTTCTGTTTCTTATCGCCTGGCTCATGTCTTGTTTGTTTACAACTGCATCCATGCTTGTGCAGCAGCAGTTAGTACGCCCACTCGTGAACGTAAGCTTGAATATTCTCATTCCACTTGTTTTCTGTGCAGTCTTTTTTGATCCGCTCCCAAAAGCAAGCTCTTTTTGATCCGCTCCCAGAAGCAAGCCCATCTGATCCCCTTTTCTGCGACAGCGGAAGACTTTGTCGGTGTTTCGGTCTTTCCAAAATCGGCCAATGTTATGAGTACACTTTGCTGCATCTGTCCAAAGGCCTTTATAAATAATTCTCTTGAAACAGTGCGAACCAATGATTTTCTATGAAATATTGATAAGACTGCCATTTAAGATGCTCATTTTATTGAGCTATAGCTGTGTACACATATATCCCTCCCAAAACTCTTCTTGTAAATGGAGCAGCGCCTTACGAAATGAAAGTCCATAGCTAAATATGTCTTCGGAGACTAATTGAAACGGAAAACTCTGGTTATAATTTGAAACTGACTGACAATATTGTTAAGAAAATTAGTAGCTTTAAGGATCTGATCTGTAGAAAACATTGAAAAAGTACAATATTTTGAGGCAATCAGACTGCGGTGTAAAATAGTACCCAGAGAAATATAAAGCTAATTAATATAGTTGATTTTTTGCTTGCAATCCACATCTAATGTTTATGTACTTAAGGTGGTTTTAATGAATCCGAAAACTCGGCATGAAATATTAGTCGGTAGAATTGCTCAATGTCGAAATTTCAAAGCTGCAGCCCGAATTTCGCTGTGTCATCAGTTGACAAACTTAGCTGTCTGTATTCTTCTTTAATTTACCTTACTTGACAAGGGGACTGTTAATTAGACTTAGACACAAATATTTCGCTGCTCTATTTGACTGGTTGTCATTAACTTAAATTTCATGCAGAGAAATGCCGGCAAAAATTTAACAGAGCATAAAAAGCCGTTCGATAACCTTTGCGATGCTTTATGGGATGTCTTTTGATCGCTTACTGGACAAATTCAAACCCATAGGGAGCGAATGTTTGGCTATTGACAAAGTTAACAGAAGGCAACTGTTGCCCCTTACGTATTTGAAATGTGCGGAAAGTATAGTCTAGTTTTTTTTGTATTTTGAAGTATTGCTCCTTCATTTTAATCTCTTCATTCCCTTCCAGTTTAGCTTGTCCTTCTCTTTCCCGGTAGCCTTTTGTCTTAAACCGTGAGTGTCTCTCTCCCTTACAGCCAGCCATTATTCCTTCACCAACAATAGTCCTACGAAGGCAGAAAGGCAACTGCTTTGATTACAGCATCCTTCTATGTTCTTTGCTTATTGGTGCTGGGTATGATGCTTACTGTGTTAGTGGCTACGCGAACAGGGAAACCACGCTGATGGATCAGACCAGGGAGACTTGTCCAATGATGGAAAAGCGCGATAAGGTAGGCCTCATTTCTAGTTTCATCTAGGCTTGTTTCATCTAGGCCCTTCAGCAATTTGGGAAAAAAGTGAGGTAGCTAGAATTGTGCTACGAGGAAAAAATGAGATCATCGGTATCAAAATGTGGCAGGGATTTGCGCCCCCCCCCCTCTATCTCTAGCTTAGGACCTAGGGCGAATCTAGTTTTTTAAACAAAATGCTGAGATGAATGCAGTTCATTTCTTAACAGTGTTAGGATGTTTGTTGGAAGATTCGTCCTTCAGTTGTATGCTGTCATTTACAAGTATAGACCTCAGCTGGCTTAGTTTTGGTATTGTGCCAGTTAAAGAATGCAACATTTTACACCAGGTGTTAAAAAGAGGATCGTCATGATCAACTACATGTTCTTCAATTTAGAAATCTGAAGCAGAGTCTCACAAGGAAATTCGTAAGTACACCGTTAAGCCACCAAAGGACCTACAGAGCAAGTTTGAGCAGAAGATGATTACGAAAGAAAAGGCTGTGGAAGAGGCGAAGGAAAAGCAGAGGTTGGAAGAAGAAAAGACCAGAATTGAGGTTAGTCGTTAATCAGATATCAATTTGCCACCAAATGTTGACAGCAAAGGAAGTCAAGCAACAGAAATTATGTTGAAATTGATGTTTAATACTTTGTTTCTTCGACTATTTGTAATTGCTGGTAGAACGTATTTGAAATAGCAGCCGTTATTGGTTGCTTGTCAGGGCAATGCTACAAATTGTACATGCCCTTCTTATCAAGGTTTTTATAGAATACATTAAGGCATTAGGGTGGAAAGAATGCTCTTGGAGTGCCGATTATTGAACTTTTGAAGCGTACATGGTCAATTGATGAGAAAGTTAACATGTATTCTTATACCGTTATATCACACCACAGTACTTATTTTTATATATGTGAAATTTATTCCTTTATTTTGTCATTATTTCATTTTAACTTCTAATATTTTTTTCTAGAATTATAAGAATTATACTTAATGTTGTTTAATGGTGTTATTTTTTACAATGTTCAAATCATGAATTCCGACTTGATGTGCATTATATTATTAAAGACCGTAAATTGAAAATTTTGTAGTCATCGAAAAAACCTTGATTTCCTGGCCTCTTAGAAAACCCCTCATTGAAATGAATTAATTTTGAGGTCTTGTCAAGTAGTTATGGATCTTTTTGGTCAAGCTAGATATATGCACTTACGCGGCTTATTCAAGAACTTGATGAGAAGGATAACGACAAATAAAAAGTCCATGTTGCAATCGACAACTTCCTCAGTCAAATTGGCGAATCAAATTATATGAATGACATAATTAATAATAAAACCGGTAATAATACGCTAACCATTCGACATATCCGTATTGAGACACTGACCAAGTAGGACGCTGACAAACGTTTCGACTCGATCAAGAGTCGAATAAAACAGTGTGAATAAAACGGGCGATAAATTAGATAAATACATAAGCTAACAAAGGGGATAGAAAACCATGTGATGATAGCAGTACTTGAAAGGAGCAAAATGGACGCGTGAGGAGCTATAGGAAAGAAGATCCCCTTTGTTAGCTTATATAATTATTTGTCGTCGTCCTTATCATCAAGTCCTTCAAATATTAGCATTCAAGAAATGGTTCAAACAGTCGAAACAAACAATCAAACATCAAAAGTTGTTCTGGAGTCTTTTGAAAGTTCTTATTTCCAGACTTATTCTGTCTAGATGTCGAGCTTGAAGTTGCACTGTATGATTGACGCACGGATCAAGCATTAATGCCGGGAATATTTCGCAGATCTCCTTCTTCCGTTTTAATTTAGTTTAGATATTCTATTCATGATTATGTTAAAGATTTTCATTCCAATTGAGACCTATACGAGGCCCGGATTGAGCATCCTCTAAAGCAAAGGTATTGTTTACTGGGTTCATCACAGGTGCCAAGTTTATTTGCAACTATTCCTGCTTTCAGGAGCGAGAGAAACCCCCGGTTGACAAGTTGCATGGCCTAAGAGTTCATTCCTGGGTGTTGGTGTTGTCTGGAAAGCGAGAGGTACCAGAGAGTTTTTTCATCGAAGCACTGACGGGGTGGCCGAAGGCGCTCGACGATAATGCCTACCTCGGTATCGAAAGTGTATGGAACCACACTAATCTGTGGATCAATATGCAGGACTGCTCACAGGGAACTAAGGTAAGGGCTCACTGCAGTATTCTAGATTGTAGCAGTAGTCAGAATGTGGCTGTTTTGTACATTTTCTACTTCGCAAATATTCTACTATCCTAAGCTCTTTTAAAGAAGCTATTCTATCAACAACTAAAAGTTGTACTTTGAATTCAGGTAGGCCAAATTTTGAAAATCTAACTGAAAATCTTATTCTGACTGTATTCTCAAAACTTTTACTTACAAAGTTACTTAACAATGCATAATTGCACCGGGGGTACTCCCATTAAGGCCTGAAAGGGGTCCGGTCGGTTTGAAGCTTTGAAGGCTTGCCCTGTCTGACCGTGACTTGACCTCCTGTCAGGCCTTAATGGAAGTGCCTCCCAGGCATAATGGTGGCTACATTCAATAAAAAAAGCCATAATGGTTGGGTCTATAATTTCCAGTCTTATGTACTAAACTGCATTTAATGGAGTACGCTCTTTAGCTCAATTGACTCTTTCTGTCGTCGGTTTGTACTTTGTAAATTATTTATGGAACGGGAAACAAAAATTACTATCAATCATGATCAAAGTATTTTAGCTGATTCTTAAAGACTTCAGGATGGCTAGAAAAAAACGGAACTAGTTTTTGCATACTTAAAGTACTTTTTCATCCGACACTCCTCAGAGCATGCAAACATCGGAAAATAACCAAAAGCTGACCGAATAAATAGCCAGATGCGGATCGAAAACACTAGAGGGTGATAAGCAGAGCGCGTGATTGGTTATATTTGACTCTTTCTGTCTACAAAGAATGGGATTTTTCATTGAAATATAGACAGACTCCAAAACACCTAGGTGAAAAGACGACCTAGCTTGCCCAATTATACGAAAATTGTCGTCACTGTATGTTTTGGCGCAATCAAATCCGGCCGGTTGTTTTGAATGCATTGATAAAGTGCATCCATTTAATGATCTACCTGAAGGAATTATAGTGCTGCTTTTGCCCTCTTAGTACACTCGATATCATTTCCAATGGCTGTTGGTGCATCAAAACGTGGCATCTTTCCCGTGACTTCTAATATCTAGTTTTTGTATTTATTTAACCAATGCTTTACTTAGCAATTCCTTACATGTGTCATTCTGTTACGACATAACAATGCTGATTTTTGATAGGGTTGTTTTAAGATTCACTTTAACATTTCACTTCTCTTTGTCAAAGTTTCTGTTCAATTTTTGAACTACATTAATTAAAGCTTTATATCGGGATTAACGTATTATCCTTAATATATTACTTTTGATAAGAATGAGTCAAGGCTTTTAAGAAACCCATTTAAGGACAAATTTAGCGCACAGCAAGGTAATTACATTCACTGTGTTTTTCTCTCTATGAAGTAGATGGAGTGCGGCGTAAACAAATCGAAACTCCTGCACGCAATTTCAGGTCGCCAGCATATGTTCCTTTGCTGTTTTGTCACTCCTGATGTGTAGGCTGAAATGCTCGTGGGCGTTCAATTGTCTTTTCGAAGTTTGAGCATCAAGGAGGACTGTTTTCAGGATATCTGAATAACATAGAAATTATTTAAATAATGAAAAAATAAAAGGAGAAGAGGAAGAAAAAATTATGGGTAAATAGAGAATCGATAAAGGAAGAAAAATTAAGAAAAAGAACGAAAGAAGAACAAAAAAACGCACAAGCATTTCTAATTACATACGCGAATGATGCGAATTTGATGAAAATTTCAGCTATGTCTGCTTAAGATTTTCCGCAATAGTTTTTACGTCATTTTATGTTAATCCTACACCTCAGCCTTTGTTTTATAATAGCCTAAATTTGCTACCCTATTTGCACATCGCTTTTGATTTCTAGTCAGATAAATCTTACCGCCAGCCTTTTCTTTGTGTTTTCACCCTACTTTCTTGTTCCTGCAATTTCTGTGTTGTTTAATATCCTATTTGCTCAATTCATTCCTCTTGTTTGGTTTAACGTCATTGCAACCACCTCAACAGGATCGCAGCTTTTTCCGAGACACGGATTATAGTAATAGGATAATTTCAGTCCTTTTAGCCATTCTCTAATGGCATTGAACGAAGCTAGTGGTTTTTGCTAGGCATTCTATAATCTATCCTTTTTGCCATTTGGCGGTTTTCATTCTGAAAGGTCAAAAGGTGTTGGAAGCCTGGGCGTATTGTCAGTCAGTCTTGCGTAATAGATACAAAATGTGTATGTGATATGTTATGTTATGAAAAATGTATGCCTGTCTTGTACAGCATCTTTCACTCCAATAGATGCCTCTTAAAATTTGGTCACTCACAGGCGTCGAGCCCAATATTATGATATGAAGTTCTGGAATATATCTTATAAAACTTCCTGTTGTATTAAAGTTTTTTCTTGCTATTAGAATGACTGTGAATATCGAAGTCAAAAATCGAGTTTTATAAATAAACAACTGTGGTTCCAAAATCTCTTAAAGCGTTTTCCATTGAACACCTTGACTGCCTGGGTCAATTATATCATGCAATAAGATTTCATTTCTTCCACATTTGCATTTAACAATTCCAACCACTATTATGACGAACCCGGAAACATACTCATGTGCTGCTGCAAAATATTGTATGTAGATTAAGCTAGAAGTGACGCAATAAAATGAAGAAGAGCATCATTTATTTGTCGCTTTTATTAAGCTACCTACTATGTACAATGTCGTAAATGAGTATGTTATAAGATGTACATGTATCAGAAGGAAAATAAATACTACTATAACACATTTTTTGTTATTTTGTCACAAATAAGCATTATGTATTATAAGAAATATTAATGTTAAGGCATTTAGTTTTACCACGACGCTTACTTCTTTTATAATGCTATTTCTCATAGAGTACTTACATTCGTTATATTGTTTTCTCCATTTATGTCCCTCGAGCCTGAAATTTGGTTTGGATCAAATAACGACTTGGTTTTTCTTTATTTGACCTCATAGAGCCTCTCCTTTGACCTTGGAGATGCAGCAAAATGGGAGTACATGTTTGTCAACACGGAGAAGCCAATATTGTCTTTGCCTGGACTTGGTGATGACCCATTAGACGACGAAGATGAGGTGATCTTTTCAATTTATTCATTTTATTCTATTTTATTCAAAATTCCATTCAACGGATTGCCAACCTATCAAACCGTTGTGCTGTTTGTTAATACTGCTATGAAGTCCATTGACTACAGGCCCACAATGAACAAAGTTTATGTATGTTGCATTCTGGAAAAGGACTGTGTATCAGTTGGAGTGGAAAAGCCATTGCATTCCTTGACGTGATACTGAGGCTCTTGTAGATGCAATTTGGCAAAATAAACTTGTCGCGCCATTTTTTTATTGAAACGTCATGCAATTCTAAATCTTTAAATGAGTTTTTACCAGTACATATTGTCGTTGAAAATTAAAAGGCAGCAAAAATGGCCGGCAAAAATAAGTATTAAATGCTGTGTTGCTACGACTGACCAAAAATGCTTAATAACATACTTAGTAAATAAGAAACGTATTACCTTGTTCATGTCATCAAACATAAAAATGATGTAAGGCAACGTAATGCTTCCCAGTTCCCACTCTGGACTTCACGCTACGACCAATTTGTTCATAGCTTTATCGATAGCTGTTACTATACTATTCGAGGGACAAAAGCCTTTTTCCCAAATGCAAGACATACAAGTCGAATTGACGTAACGGACCAGCGTTTAATGCCTCACATGGTATAGAAAGTTCTAAAATCAAAAAGGCAGCTATGGTGATATAGATTTTTTAAATGTAATAAGTTTAATTTATTCACTTTAAATGCAAAGCCAGCACATTTCAATCGTCAGTGCTACAAGATACAGTTTAAGCCAGGTATCCAGCCTACACTTCCAATATAAGACAATTTCCCCGAAATTGCCATTCTTATCATTTTTTATGATTTGCTGAAAACTCACGTCAAAAGACAAATGCTTAGGTTCTATCATTAAATTAATCATCTGCCGACGACGATGTTTGTTTAACAGACACTGTTTATCTTCTGTTGGCGGTGTGGATCCTATTTTTTCTGCAAAGATTTACAATGAAATAGACCAGTGTATCCAGCAGTGGGTTTGTTGCCACCAGCAAATCCGCGATGATGACAAGAATGGACATGGGTACTCGGCTGATTTCTGTTATTGCGAACAATGCAAAGCTGACGAAGAAAGCCACTGTCACTAGAAACGAGTGCAGTAGGATCGAGCGGTGCTGAGGCCGTCTCTGCAGTATTACGTTGTACCTAGTCACCCGAAAGCATATTATGCTGTACTGTATGATAAGTGAAAGGCAAGTGATTATAGCCAATATGGCGTTAGAGCGCATGGTTTTTGGCTGTGTCATGGCCGAATACGAAATGGCTCCATAGATGCAGGGAAAGACCCAGACAGCCAGTAAGCTGGCGTAGAAACGGAATGGCGTGAGGATTCGTTTGGCTTTGAGTGGAAAGACTGCTCCAATCAGTCGCTGTGCTGCTATCAGCATCATATGAGTCATTGACGCTGTGATGCAAATCGTCAATCCCATGTCGAGCAGCCTAACGTTAACAATGGCAAAGTGTTTGTTGAGTACTATCAAGTACAAACCGTAGTATGAGACGAAGAAGGCCGAGAACGCATCGGCGACGCTAAGACTGACAAGGGTAATGTCGAACTTGGTCCGCCTTCGTCCCTTCACTAGCATGAAGCAGATTTGTGCCAGGTTAGCGACAAATCCCCCAATGCCCAGCCCAGTGTACATGTACATACTAACAAAGTATGCTTCGTTCAAACCCATTTGGACTCCTTTCACAGATCGCTAATATTACTCTGTGCTAGCACTACCCTTCCACTGGTGTTGTTGTTGCCCTCGTATTCGTCGAAAACTTCGTATGAAAAGAAACGTAAGGAAATCGTACGCTCGTCTCTGCTCACCTTCAGCAAGTTAACTGAGGTCTTCCCTATCTCATTGTGCTGTTTGATTAAGACTATCTACCGTTACGCTGTAAATTTGACCTGCCTCCAACACTCGAAACTTTTCCTCGTGGGCATCAGTCTCAGCTTTATCGTAAAGTCCGCTCCTTCCTGCAACTTCTGTACTTCTTAAGAAGCATTATTCGCCGAGTGTTCACCGTTTCCCATCTGAAATTCCTTCATAATGCTCCAGAATATTCTCTGTTTTCAAAAGCTGTTCTGAACCACTACTGATACCCCTCTTTACGCACTCTCTTAAACGACAGCAAGCTTCTACTGCTGTGTACAACAAGAGAGGGTATGAATGATTGATGAGAAAAACCCGTTCTTTGTAATCTTCATGGGCTGTGCAGCCCAGAATGAGGCTGTTATGCTCGCGCAAAACGTTAATTATTCACACAAAATAAACATTGATTATAGATGGTAATTGAAATATCAACTGTAAAAGATGTTTTTCAAATTGCCATTAGTGCCCTAGTTTTTTACAATAGCCGATACGAGTTCGCTCATAGTGTTATATCAGTGCAAATGTCCCTTGGATTTATTGTTTCATGAATTTTTGTACCACCCATTTTATTCATCTTGTCAATAATTCAAACGTAAACAAACGGATAGATTCAATACAGTTTATGGAAACCACGGATTAAGAAATTCCAGGCCGATTTTCTAGCAGAAAGCTATTTTACAGCCTGTTTACGAAATTCGCACTGGCTCTGTAGATGAAGTAGGTCATCACGACATACCTATGTATGAATGGAAAAAATTTACGGTTTTCGTCCAATTTATAAATTATGTCAATTTACTCTACTGCAAACTACACATGCGCCATTACATAGTGCAAGGAACTGTTGTCGATTTACAAAAAGGAATCTTGCAAGCAACTTTAGCATGAATTCAAATTTTATGAGTACAAAATTTCATCAATTGTAAGCCCGCATTTGACGCGTGCATTTGATTTAATTTCTTGTTCCACGGTTTTTTGAAATATTCTGCTAGTTGAAGTTTATCAATATATTCTACAAATTGAAGTTTGACAATATATTCCACAAATTGAAGTTTACTAATGTATTCTACAAATTGAAGTTAACTTATATATTCCATAAATTGAAGTTTATCAGTATATTCCACAAATTGAAGTTTATTACTCTATTCCACCAGTTGAATACTTATCAAAATATTCCGCCTCCAGTAACTACAGATATTCGTTGTATCCTGGTGAATTATGTAGTTTGGTTTTTCATCCTAGCTTAACTTTTGTAGTCTTTGCTGGTCTTCTATAATTAAAATTGTGGCCGTTTGCGTTTCTGCTGCAAAAGGTACGTTCTCTGCCATGGATAACCAACAGACGTTTCGTCATCGCATCACTTTGTGAGAAAATCTATCTTAAATCGCAATGCCTAACATTTTGTTGTCATTTCTGATACCAAAGTTTACTAATTTGCAGGAAGAAGAGGGGGAAACCCAAGTCGATCTTCCTCCTTCTTGGGTCGACAGAATTGAAATCACACCCAAAGGTAAGTCAATATCGGGTTTTTCCTCTGTATAAACAGTCTTTATATGCCATCACAGTTTGTAAGATTGGCGAGCGTTGGTGTCCATTATTTTTCTGTAATTGAATAGGGTCAATTATGACTTTGACAAGCACAGGAACTGAAAATGACACCATTAATCTATTAAAAAATTAAGAGCCAATTTTGTTTCAGAGTTTCATACAAGATGTCCGAATGGAAAGAAAACAATTATATACAAGAAAGCAAAATTGGAGAAATTTGCAGAGTACTTGAATCGTGATGGTCTTGTCACCCGGCTGTCAATATACAACGACAACGAATGTAATATATTATTTAATATCATATTATATTATTTTATGATATGTTATATTTTATTATATTATTTTATGATATATTATATTATATTATATTATATTATATTATATTATATTATATTATATTATATTATATTATATTATACAACATTTTATAACAATTTATAATACCATATTATATTATTTCATATTACGTAATGTTTAATTATATTATATTATATGACATTATATAACAATGTATAATATCATATTATATTATTCTATATTATGTTATGTTCAATTATAATATGTTATGCTATATTATATTATATTATGAGTTATGCGAACTAAACTGTGAACTGTGAATTGCAAATAATGACTTTTTTGTGTTTTATTACGTTTTAGTAAAGGAGTTGCAGGAAGTCAAAGAATATTATAAAAACCGAGAAGATAAGCTAGACTCAAGAACGCACATTATCGCCACTGGTCAGATTGTTGAAAGTTTCATGCCAGGAAGACAACTATCTCTCAAAGGTTTGCTTAACATCACCTAGCCTATGCTCTAACGTTCAAGCTGCTGTTAATATATTTGGTTCTTATCTTATTATCTTATCTTCTTATCGTCTTTTGGTTTTTCTTCTAGAACACATATACAAAGCCAGCTCTTCTGGTCCGGAATCAGACAGGATCATGGAATTTTACTCAAAGTAAGAAAAATTTCGAGACTATTTCTGTGAGAGATGATCTTAAATTTGTTTTGAATCGTTGACCTATGGAGCAGAAATATATTCCTCAGTTTTGAAAACCGGCTTAAAATGTTTTTTAAAATAATGCAATAGTTCAGTTCTGATAAGGTGTGCTAAGGCAGTTTATAATTCAAGAAGTTTAAATTGTAGGGCTTTGCTATCTGCATATTGTACTGGGAATATTGCTACAAATTGCCACTACAGTGCCCTTTACCCTAGAAGATGAAATTTGATAAGAATTTTGCTTTGACTTCTTGTTGTGCAATCGTCTTCCTCACAAAAATAAGGGATTAATTGAATTTCCAGTGCAAGGGTTGATGGTCTTGTTAAAAGAGAAGAGACCCCGACATCACTCTCGGAGTATTTCGAGAACAGAGAAGATTTTCTCAACTACAGAAACGCCGTCTTTGGGAAAAGAGTAAAAAAGTTTGGTCCACAAGCTGCCAACAATAGGCCTATTGTTGTGAGTTTCTTTCATGTTTCTTTCAGTATTTTTTGATATTCAAAACTTTGTTTCTTTGGAAAAAATGTCTGTTGCTTGATTTTGTGTATTCCATTCTTCGTGTCACAGTTTGCCCATGGTTACGTTGCTTAGGCAAAGCATGGTAATGATAATTGTTTCTCAATACCTATCAATAACAGTATGATTCATTTCTCTACAGAAAATGACCGAGAGATTTGAAAGAGACCCGTCTGTACAGGCAAATGAAAACGTGAGGGAGAGAACATTTGCAGTTTCTGAAGACAGAATTGCGTTGAAATATCACCTCGAAAGTAAACGCATTTCTTCTTCAACGAGAGAGTTTATTAAGCCACCGAACTACTCGTCTGAGAAAGGAACACCGCTGCAGTTGACACCTGATGCTACCACTGCATTTCAGGTTTGGCTCTGGTTTGATTTAAAAATTCTAACAAGGGGCCCTTCTTATAAATTGCCATAGTACCACTCAGAAAGAAGGTGCTCGAAGATCGGTGTGTAAGGATCCCGATTGGAGACTGACTAATTTCCAATCTCGAGACTGGCCAATCAACCGATAATTTTGAATCCAAAGGCACTTTAATAGTCTCTTAATGTGGGCCGCACGCACTTTCGAACACCTGCTGAGGCGTTTCTTTTGAATTGCTTTAGAATCATTCAGGAAGAAAGTGCTGAAAGATCTTTTGTTGATTCTCGATGTGAAATAGGCTGTGAATTAACCGATAATTTTTAATTTAAAGGCACTTTAATAGTCTCTTGATGTGGGCCGTACACACTTTCGAACACCTGCTGAGGCGTTTCTTTTGAATTGCTTTAGAACCATTCAGGAAGAAAGTGCTGAAAGGTCTGTGGGTAAAGATCCCGATTTGAAACTGGCTGTGAATCAACCAATAATTTTGAATTCAAATACAATTTGATAGTCTCTCACTGTTGGTCTCCAGCGGATTTATGATGGTCATGTTAACCTACAAATCGTGTAATTCTTCAAGGTTTTGTGTTCTCTTCTGTGCAAAGTGTCATTGTGAATAAATGATTGTGTTTCTGATGCTGTTAAGTTTATTTTATTTTATTTTATGAAAATTTTTACTGAAAAGCTTATTTTGTTATTCTTATTTTAACCTTTTATCAAGTTAAACTTTGTGTCAGCAAAATTCTCTCAAACATGTATTTTTTGTTTGGTAAATTATCTAAACTCTAAATTGACTCTTATACAAAGCTATCAATCTTAGAAAAGGACCATTCTTTTCTTTGCGCTAATCAAAAACTCTTTTTGGTTGAACAAAAACTTATTACCAGATATCGCAATCAGTTGCTTTAGCAATTGACCTTTGGATCATTTTGGCGCCCTCGAATTTGCATAAAAGCATTTTACTTTAGAGAAGGTGGGATTTTCACAGATCAAAAGCGATAGACAGTACTTCTATGAAGTAAATCTTTGAATGATTTCATCATAATCTCACAAAATCTCTTTCAAACCAAAGGTGGACCCTTATGCCGCTGATCCAAAAGAACTGGATATTTACAACATGATGGTTAGTCTTCTCGAGGCTGAAAAGTTATGCAACGACAAAATCCGCGAATCAGAGGAAGAGGTAATGCATTTAAGTCATTTCCATTGAGCGAAATTCCTTCGTTCTAATTTTTTGGGTTCACGGAGCTAAATAATTTGTTATGGACTTTTCGTGTTTGCTGTGGAAGCCAATATTCCTACGTCTAAGTATGTAAATTAAAAGTTTTCAACAAATTGATTAGAAATCGCGGAGAAAACCTGCGTCCACTTAAGATTGTTGCAATGATCACAGAGAAGCTATAAGACGCAGTTGTCGTCTAGTCTGAGCGAAGCATAATATGATGATTTCACGTTCCTGTTATGGTTGTTACATTTTGACCTTGTGTACATGTTATTGTCACTTTTCCACCAGTGGTAGAGCCAAACAACTTTACTACAAAAGTTGTTGCTTAGATGCCCACTCATGATCGTTTCTTGAAATCTTGGCGCCCATTTGTTTGTGCTGTTTATTTTTATTGAAAAGAAGAATAAAGAAGAATCAATCCTTTCTACCTGCAAGGAATGTTCTTGGCTGTTGAAAAGAATCTGGCTGTAAAGGCTGTGATTGTGATTAAGACAGCCAGATAAATGAATTTTGGTTGATATTCATCGGATAGAACGTACCCAAATAGGGGCGTTTTTATTAGTGCTCTTTTATTAATTGCTAAAGTTGCCAATGCCCAGTAAAAAAGGAATTTTAGGAATTGGTCTATGATAAAGTAAGCATGGTTTTGTTGATATGGGTGTGGAAAAACACTGCCTGCGTACTATTTTGAGAATAGAATTGCTGTGGAACAAAGTTTGGTGCCATGTGGTGTGATTTTTGTTAGCGCACCATGTGTGCAAAATGACCTAGGGCACACACATATCTGAACAAAATACACTTTGCATGTCTGACCGGCAGCAAAATCGTTTCGAGACGACACAATTCTGTTTAAGAGTTTAAGATAAAAGTTTTGCGAGTTATCCAAAGCATATTCTAAGCAAATAGTATGCATTAGAATATTTTCTATGACGTTGTCGGAGCAAGTATATCGATTTATTGTGGTTGACCGGCGTTTGATCTTGGTATATCTGAAAATCACTTTCAACAACAGCTAGCCCAAAGTGCTTCATTCGCTGATAAGAATGCTTCTTCCTTTGATTCTCGATACCGCGACTTTTATAAACAGCGAGAGTGGACTTGTTTTTCTCAACGTGAGTATCCTTTATACTCCGAGATACACAGGCGAAAGAATCCGATTTCTAGAGTTTGCTGATGTTAAAGGAGTTTAGGTCTCTGAAAAATTGTAACGCTGTTTCTTACTACAGTACCTTCATTTGTTTGGTAATGTTGCTAAGAAGAATGAATGAATGAAGACTTATGATTATAGAATTTTACTCTACAGTGACCAGAAAGTGGAATTCAAAACGTGCAAAAGTAACTGAATCTGATAGCGACATAAGCGACATGAGATCTTTTTATAGGATTTTTGTACTTCGAGTCTTTGTGCAGATAGCAATCACCATATGCGAATCAGCAAACGCCTGTAGTGGAATCTTTCTTCGAAGCCATGTGATTTTTTAAACCTTGACGATTTGAACACGGAATGATGACAAGTATTATGTTCGATTCTGATTTTTATTCTCCCATAGGTAAGAGAAATTCTCGATGCAAGAATGACAGAAGAAAGTGTTTCAAAGCTAGCTGTATCAGTTTATGATACCGAGCGAAACGAAAAAGCGAAGCAAAGAAGAGTAGAAATGGTTAGGATCAGTTTTATTTTGGTCGGCATTTTGGAGACGCTAATCCACATCTAGACTTATCCTCTCTGTGCTCATTATTGTTTGCACGTCTTTTTTAGGAACGCAACTGCTGATTTTATGAGTGATTGTATTGGAGCTCACTTCATTTTTTGGACCTTCTAGGAGCGTAAGCAAAAAGAAGAAGAAATGCGAAAGCGAGACATGGAGCTAGACTACTTGGCACCATTTTTGTCTCGCATCGGTGACCCGAAAACGCTATCGAAACAGGACGCAGTTAAAATAAGAGAAGAATGCTTGCAAGATTTGAAACAGAGGCTAATAGAGAAGGCTAATCTCATACAAGCGAGGTTTGAGAAGGTACTACTTGCAAAATGCCTTTGCAGAAAATTTATTGCGATTCGATTTTAGCAACTTCCAGCTATCAAATTATTTTTCTAATCTATTTATGACTCCTCCATTACTTATCCATTTCATTTTTAAACATTCTTTGAATGTAAACGTTGGGTATAACTGCCGCAAACAAGCATTACAGTGACAATTGAAATAAAAGTGATGTTTTGATTAATAAATGATGCATATTTTCAGGAAACTCAAGATCTTCAAAAGAAACAAACCTGGTATCAACAGAACCAGATGAACATGACAAAAGAAGACGAGGAGGATTATTTAAACTTCTGCAGCGAAGCGATGTTTCGAATTCACATTCTAGAACTAAGATTAAGCAGGTATGTTCATTAAAGATTTTCAGCCGCAAGTGGTTTTTGGCAAAATGACCCAATTTCACGTTGGCAACACTGTCTTTGGAAGCAAATGGAAGCAAAATAGGATAAAAATCTTGCATCGTTGAAGAAATTAATGCGGATCAGTAGAAATTTACTTCTGAAGATGTTTCATACAAATTTTAGATCGACAGCTAAAATGTAATCTCCAAAGATTTAGTGAAATAGCTGTCTTAATGACTTGTCCGCGAGAGCCACCTTTTTTAATTATCTCTAGGTCACGCGTTGAACGTGAAGAGTAATTCGTTTGCAAACTTCCTTGCCAATAATCTTCTTCATGAAGCAAAAACACATTGCGACCTGGTGACAAGGCGTGTTGTATGACATCTTTTCGAAATCTTTTGACAATATTTGCCGCAATCTAGATAAAGACATTACTAGAATTGACACCTTCACGGTCCTTTTTCTTGATATGAATCTGAAATCATTTTTGTAAGAGAAAACTTTGTTTGTACACAGACACAAAGAAATGGCGCCACAGAAATACATGCAGCTTGATGAACGGCTTCGGAATGACCAGAGACTGAGAGATTTTTTGTGAACACAACTAGTTGTGAGTGGTTTTGTTACAAACAGCGTCGAATTGATAACAACTGTATATAGAGTAAATTGACCTTTGCACTTACTCGACTGTTTTACACATATAAAGGTGTTTAATGGAACAAATAAGTAATCATGCTTTCAAGGTATCTTTTAATGTTTTGTTTGGCGTTGTTTAGCGACACCTCCACCCATGTGTTCATTGTGGTTGTTGTTGGTTATTTTAAGCAAACCCATCCACGCATAAGCCGTACATAGTGTTTGTCATGGAATCTATGTACAGCTTGTAATATGTCTATATGAGCTTTACCATATGCAAAGTTTTCAAAACTATTACTAAGAAAACATGTTTAGCAGCGTTCTTCTGCTTCCAATTACGTCTGTCCTTCCAAAGACCACTCACTCGGGATCGAGTAAGATTCATTCACTCATTTAGATTCTTGAATCCTTCGACTTCAAGATTCCCTTCTCGCTTATTTTCAGTTTCAGAAGAAGCTCATTCATATTTCGCCTTTTGAAGCATGGGAACCGCTCCGTCGTTTGTTGTTTTCGCTACGTTTGCATCACCGATGTGTGCGATTGACTACTACCGGCTAGTTGCAAAGTAATCAGAATTGTTCTTAAGCTTCATATTCCCAGGGATTTCGAGATCTGATCGTTCATGGGCGGCTGCATTGAAATAGCATTGAGTGGTGTTCGCTTTTGGCTGCAATCTCCAGCCAAAAGTGCTAGTACGGTGCCTTTAGATGTGAAAGATTACTCTATAATCAGCGGCGATTTAGGTGGGACTGTTGATTACAACTACGCACAAAGTCGTCTAAGTCATGGTCCAGAAGCGTCATCAGCTTGTACAGCGCCTGATGTGTTCTGATTCTGCTGTTTTGTATATCCTGTGGCCTCGCCAAAGATCACAGCCACAAGTTCAACAAAGCACGAGTAACCAACGCCTTTTGTTGTTCATTGATCTGTGCGAGGCGATTCGATTGGTTGAATTTGCCTAACCGACCGTCCCGGGCTGTCTTAGTAAGCCAGGCAATGCAGTACCACCAGCTTCACAAGCGCTGGCCACGGCACATTTCTGTTCATTTCAATACACTTTCAAGCCCTGGTTTATAACTCACAGCAGACGGTTTTCCGTCGTTGCCATTTTCTTCCCTTAGATAAAGACGGTGCAATTTCACCACTGTTTTTCTGGTTGATGTCCAATCTTTATTTTTGCATCAGCTTTAGCATTCCAGTAATGAATGAACAGTGTGTCTACTTGACCAATCTGAATTTGGCTTTTCGTTTAATTCACGTCTCAAAGATTTGCGATTCTGAGGCGTATGTTACTCCATTTGACCTCGCGTAAACATTGCTTGCGAATGACTCCGTGATATCTGCTGCATTCTATTCCAGAAAACGTTTTAATTTCATTGACTAGGTTACTGTTTCCGACTTGATGTCTCTAATATTCAATGAATTTGCAGACAATTGACCCTGCATTCTAACCAGCTTTCCGTATGTTCACCATAAGCTTCACTCTGGTTCGCCATATCCAGAAGACCATTCTGTGAGATGCAATTTTAGCATGGGCTTAGGCTCGATTTCGGAAACAGCCGCCTCCAATCTTAGGAGATGAAGTTTAGAGCCATTGACTAAAGTATTCCGAATCAGCATGAAATGTAATTACAACGCACGTATTGAGAAAGGTAATCATTCTGTTATTTTCCAAACACGTGTACTGCGCCAGATGGGTGTTTGCTTTCAGAGAAAAAATCTCGTATGGCTTAACGGGCGCGTGTCAAGAAAGTCATGCAGATACAATAACTCTGAATCAGAACAGGAGCGTTGGCAAAATAACTTTCATGAAAAATTGTTAAAAAGAAACGTCATCAGATTACAATAGAAAGTAAAGATCAAACTTAAGATTTTCAATTCTGAGATTTTTAGCTTGAATGCGATTTAACCCTATCGATTCTTACAAAGAATTAAGGCGGGGAAGTTTTCGTTTTCAGACCGCAGAATCAATGCAAATGTGAAATCTAAGAATCTAAATACGCTATCCAGGGTGATGTGCAAAGGAAATGCACACCATAGCTCAAGTCATTAACACAAGTACTAGATAGCCCTGTATTGAGTATTTCAAATGCGATTGTTATCTGTATATATGAAAATTAATATGTTTGCAAGGATATTGCTTGATGTTCATTCGTCGAATTTAACCAATAGATTGACAACCAGCTCAAACGAGCTGTTGCAGGTCTAATGTTGCATAACCGGGCAAAAGAACAGCCTAAAGTTGTCAAATTTACATTATTATGTAGCTGTTGTGGAAATTCTCAGTTCTTTTGAAGCAACATCAAAATTTACAGACTAAGATTAAGCTATATTGATGAATCATTTGTTGTTTTCCTGCAGACGCTGCGTACGCAGTCTTTGAAGTTTGTTAGGCCGCTCTGCAGCAGCAATAGTTAGGTCCACAGCCGCCAATAGTGCACGAATAATGTCTGTAGATGGCAAGCCCTAGCTTGTGCGAATCCGTGTAGTCCTCGTAGTTGTCTGCCAAAGCTGGTTGCCTTTTGTAAACATGAAGGGACTCAGTGCACGCCCACTGCAAGTTCTGGACCTCTTTTGGCCCTGCAAAAGCAAATAAAGAGTAATATCAACTACCGGCCTATATATCAAGAAATTGAAAGAATAGCAAATACACAATGATTGTTCTGATCTTTCTTTCAACATTTAATTTCATTCATACTTAGAAGCCCAAATTCATTTTCCCGACTCCTGGATTTTTGACCAGGTGCTTTCCGGCACATATTCCGCGTACCTCCTTCTTTTTAGACAGACCAACTTTCAACGGAATATCTTTTCCGAGACTCTTCAAGAAGCCCGTTGATTTTTGTTGCAAAAGCTTTTACTAAACAAGCTTTTTTTTCGCTGTTGCAGACGATTCACAAAGATAACTTTAGGTCCTTAATCCTAGATCCTTATTAATTTCCTAACACACTTTCATGCAGTGAGTTCGTATGAAAAATAATGCTTGTTTGCTCGTATGAGAATCAAGCAACAACATCATAAAGCATAGTGACAGTATGGTTAAGGTGGCAAGAGTCATTACTATCGGTTAACTTTGGAAAAGCACTGCTTGAGGCATCTTGGGTCACGGTACCAGGTCAAATGGTGACCAGCTCCTTCTCATATTAGTGCACGCTAATGTAAACAATACCTTGTTTTCTCAGCTTCTGATCAGTGCATATGTCCTTGCAAGTTGCCTTCTCACCGCAAGTCCTCCGAACAGCATAGAGAAGTCCAGGCCCCTCACTTGGGATCGAGGCGCAGATTGCCATGGCTATCTCATCGAGATAGTTGTAGAAGTATGAGCGAAATCCCCTACGAGATCTCATTAGCAGCTGCTCTCCGTCGTTTGTAGCTTCCTTACTAGGCGCAACTACTTGTCGGACTGGGAGATCTGAAGGGCTTAGGCGTGGGGAGAATACTAGGGAAGAGTAGAAATGTTTGTCAAATTATTGCCAGAAGTAACGAGAATCATTGAACATTCAAATACAGTGTCGCACTACAACTCCTTTTAGGTTGTTATCCATCTATTTTAGCATTTTTTTTCTTCCTTAAGGCCACTCATAGTTGGGCTCACAGCCGCCAATTGTGCACGAATAATGTCTGTAGATGGCAAGTCCTAGCTTGTGCGAATCCGTGTAGTCCTAATAGCTACAGTGTCGCACTAAAACTCCTTTTAAATTTTTATCTATGAATTTAAGCATTTTCCTTCCCATAATATGTAGCCAATTGACAGCCAGCCGTAACTGCAGATTCAGTAATTAAATTACTTTCTTTTGCCAAATATTCATAATTGCCTGGTTGAACCGGACTTGATACTAAAATTAGGTTATACTCAGCATTTTGAAGCTGTGAAATAGCTTATCTTGAGCTTTTTTAAGATTGGGTTTAGGAATGCATAAACAAAAATTAGCAGTCCAGTCCCAATACTCATATTTTCGTTATCTGACAGATATGTTGGCAGCAACATTATCAGTCAAAAAAATGTCCAAGTTATCAAACCAACACTGAAACAACGAAGAATTAACAAGCAAACGCAATCATTACACAGGATGCTATTGGACATTGTTGGAATAAACCTAGTTTCGTTATTGGCCTAGCAAGTAATGTAGTAAATGTTTTGATTTGCACATACCATCTTCGATGTCTCGAGCAATTCTTTCCAAGTCTGTCGCATTGGAAAAAGCGCCGGTTCTGAAGGCCGTCGTGGCACTGACACACAGTTGGACAATCGCAAACCAGAAAACAAACTGTCTATCCATTGCCAAAGTTTCCGACCGCCAAATCGAAAGTTTTCTTTCTATATGGTTTTTCTGTTGTACTCTACCAAATGACGCTGAGCGAAATAGTAAATTTCATCCTATCACTGTATGATCCCATGGGTCATTGGTTGCATTATTCCACCAAAAGTATAGCGAACAGAAGCATAAACTCTGCAACATTTGTTGGCATAACGATAAGGAGGCAAGCCGGTGACTATATGTTTGTGCACGTGACTAGCAATCCTGCCAATCGGACGTGAGGATCTTGACCATCACGCATTATCTATTGTATTGTTTTCGACCAAATTAATCTGCCTACTAAATCTCATTGAGCAGTGCATCCGATAGGCACAAGATCAAAGATCATTGCCTTGATGAGTTTGCTGGTGGCGTGCGATCGCCTGTCTATTTTCGCCAGTCTCTGGTAATTAGGAACCCAGACACAATCCTTTGCCAAGAATGATCAAAATCGTGCTTTTTAATGACTGCTTTGCTGCCCCTTTAACATCGAACTGGCCTTCGTCCATGAACAGAAGTTAGCAAAAGTACCCCTCCTCCTTGAAACATTTTAGCCTTTCTTAAAACTGCTGAAAATTTCTCATGCAAACAATCGGGTTTAGCATGCAGTAGATTATAAGCAGTGTTGACCTCTGTGATGGAAATCAAGTGACTTGGTATTCTTGGCCAAATTTAGCAGAATTAAACAATCTAAACAACCGAAAGTATCTAGGTTCTTATAACGCTGAAGTGCTCAATTACAAGGTATCACGTTTGATGCAGTTCCACAAAACATCAAAATAAGTTCTTCAAACTTAAGGAATTAACTTAAACTTTGAATTCAGAACTTTGGCAAAAATTTTTTGATGCACTTTTTAACGGGAACTGTTGATAACAGTTTAACAATTAACTTTTCTGGCTTTCATCACAAGATTTATTCCTTAGGTCATGCAGAATTCTTAAATGTACCTTATCTCAGCCTTGGAGAAATTTTCTACAGACATTGAGAATAACATGACTTCTGGTAAGTTCTAATAACATGTTTTCAAAAACAGATGCTTGTATCGAAAGAAAACGTACTGTGCTACAGACACATAAATACTTTCACTTGATCCAAAGGCAAGAGGGTCAATGATAATGCGTTTCCAAACTTCCCTCTCTTGGCAAGCGTGAATGAGTTCACTTAAATTGTTGGCGTTAGTCTGATTTTTAAGATCTTATTCTTCTTCAACTTCTTCAATCTCCATCTTCAACTTCCTAAGGATATAGAGCTCGTTGGACCCCTTTCGCATTAAAGAGTAACATTTTGATAATATACTAATGCATTGTAGTTAGATATCGGTTTAAGCAAACTATGGTCATATTTTATCTTTGTTAACCTGTACGTGCCGGCCTGGAGAAGTATACTCTAGAAAACACTAGATTTTAAGGAATTTTAAAACAGTTTGAATGCTTCTAGTTGTCCAATTTTCAAAATTGCAGTAAATAATTTTTAAATTGAAATATCTACTAAGTCTATAATTTCACTTATATTTTAACAAGTTAATTACAATGCTGAATAGACCACACCTTTTCTAGAATCTGTCTTTAGTGCCGCAAATTGTTTGTCTAATTGAATGCTCACTTTGAATATAAATATTTGCTCGTGATCACAAATATGTTTTTACATTTTGAAATAGAAAAAGGTACTGTTGAGGTCACATTGATAGGTGTCTTTTGGATTAATCTGGATTGACACTCTTCAGGTAATATGTAGCAAGAACGTGACCTGATTGAATGACAGGTGATTTGACAGTGGCTGGCTATAAATCTTCTGGCGAACTGAAAATATCGCAAGGAAGTTTGCAGAACATAGCTTAGACAGATAAAATCTTGAGTAATTAGGCTGGCTCTTAACAAAGAAATGTCATTTACCTATAAAATGCTTATCAAATGAAAATTACTATGAATCGGTTCTTAGTGACACTTTGAATGGTCAGATAAATGTTCAATTCTGTCATTCATTCTGTCATCTTGTCTTCTTGGCATTTTGAACTAAAAGAAAACTTAGGACTGGTGAGAAAGCTTTTTGTCAGAAAAAAGACAAATATCTTTGAAAAATCTTAACGATGCCACGCATAGCCATGGTTTATTTTGAAACCGCATCGCTGATACATTTTAATGTTTCTTGCAAATGAAGCTTTCAATTTCTATTCACTTTTAATGACGTTTATTCTATCGAAAAGTAGCGACCACCAAGGCTCGTATAAAAGTGTCTTCAGTGAAGTTGTGTGAGACAACAATATTATACGGATATGTAAGATATTGGGAAATGAATATAACTCTTGTATCCTAGGTTACCAGGAAACTTTCCGTTATCTTCTGCCACCAGAACTCATTGCAGATCAGTGCGTAGGCCCGGATCAGCATCAAACGGTTTACAACTTAACAATAACTTAAGATTTCGTCAATAATTTTGGAAGATACTCTCTTTGGTTGACAAGCTGTGTTCACAAGCATAAAATGACGTCCGTGTTTACAAGCCCTCTCGAGATAAAGCCGAAATTTTTAATGTGAGCAGCCGATGGCCTCAGATTATTCGTAGGACGCCGGTACGGTGGGAAAATGACCGTTTGCTGTAGACAATAGCGAACGAAGAAAAAGCTTTGTGCTCAGGCGGCGGTACCGGTCCATCCCAAGATGCATTGTTGTTGAGCTTCCTCTTGTATTCGTAAATAAAGGCCAAATAAGAGTATTACCGACTTGTAGATGTTAAATAAGAGGCAGTCAAAATGATGAAAAAGGATTGAACAATCAAATACTGCGTAGCGAGAGTAGGAAATGTCCGATTTTTAGAAAGAAAAATGTAGAAAGTATCAGGTTTATAGTAAGCTGGAAAATTAAGAAGTTGATTGGAAAATCTTTTTGTATATTTATGAAATGTTATTGAATTCAGGGACTGCGCAGTCGTTTGAAAGTAGGGGAAAGGGGGATGAACTCTTAGGGGGAACTGGGGCTCTTGGAGCGGATCCTTGGAAAAGTTTGGAAACCAGGCCCTTTAGAAAGAAGGAAATCACCCTTTGAAAAAATTTCATGTGCAACTTTTGAAAATATTAAAGTAAGCTTCTATTCAAAGCTGCATGTATCACTACAGCCGAAAAAATTAGCAAAAAGGCCTTTTTCTAAAAGCAAACTGTACCCAAAGGCGTGTAAGTGCGTCACAGCACTTTGGAACAACATACTTATAGGTAGAAGCAGTCTTATGACATTTTGCAGCTTTGTGTTGCTATAAACATTTCAGAGCATGCTCCCAGTTCGAGAATCAAGATGTGATGAAAGAAGCCTCCTTATTTTCTCCAGAAGCATTATGGTTAGGCCATTGAAAGTTCCTAAACCTTGATATGAGCTGAATTGTTTTCCAAACTTCATTTTTGGAACGTCGCAGTGAACAGGTTGGAAAAGTATCTTAATGGCTGCCGTAGCACTGTTTTGAAGAGTAATACGGCAACAGATTGCTTAATAGACTTAAGGGCTACGTTTTAGCATGACAGAGTGCTCTGTGAGCTGGCAATGGATAATTCTATAGGTGGGGTACACTGGTCTAGATGAGTTGGCTGAGTCACGGCAAGGAGCGGACCCAGAGAAAGTTTGAAGGGTGCAGTAGATAAATGGGGTGACAAAAATTTTAACAAGTTTATGACAGGTGTAGATTTCTAATAAAACAATTTCTAAATCTTACTTCTGATTGTAAGGTCCTCTATTATCGTTCTTAGAAAGTTGTTGAAAATCAAAAGTAATCTGAAAATTTGCTGGTTGAAAATTTTCTTGAATTTTTCTTATCATAGTGGTCTTTTCCATTCTCTGCTCCATCATTGTGGCTCGAGCAGAGACAATTTATTTACCTACGTGGCTATTTTCTCTTCAAGAGAAGTCTCTTTATAACGGGGAAACAATTTTCAAAAAGAAGCGCCAGACCAGCTTCAACTCGGTGAAAGGAGGACAAATGTCCTAAGGCGTTCTTACAATCTATCGCGGGTCGTGGCTGGTCACGACTGTCTTTCTGTTTTCTGCATTTATACCCAAATATCATTTTTCCACGGATAGTTCGAGCGATCAGTTGATCATACTATACTATTGATTTTCATAAAATCATACCAAACAAAAAGCAAGGCGAGTGAGCATTAAGGCCAATCTCCATTGAGCGAAAATCTTTCGTTTTTTCGCCGGCGAAAGGTTATGAGCATGCGCACTTGAACTTTTTCGCTACCTGTGCTGTGCGCGTCGTTCGCCTTGAAAGTTCAAACCATTTGAACTTTTTTCTCTTTCGCCGGCGAATTTGTCGTCCTATGAACATTTTGCAAAATGGCCGAGTCTCAAAGTAGCTTCGTCTTGGATGAAGAAATAATAAAATTTCTGGTTACAAGCGGTAAAATTCACATGAACAATGATTCGAGATCGACATCAATTCAACCCCGTGCTGACGTCCCCTCACGAAATGAAGATCAATTTCAAAACTTAGAAACGGCTTCTACCTTCTACCCAGCAACAATATGTTGACATAAATGAATTCCTAGTGGAGGAGGTGAAAGCTAACCCCTGTATTTGGAACACAAAAGCAAGCGCCTATGTCTGCCATCTTGAAATTCTGCTTTCTATTTGACACGCCAAGCCACTGTATCCGCTTTTCGTCATCGCAAAATTTTCGCCCAATGAAGATTGACCTTTCGCTTTTCGTCAGCGCAAAAGCGAACCGCCCCGACATTTTCCGCCTAGTAGAGATTGGGCTTTAGATGGGGAGGCCGAGAAAAGAGACAGTTAAAGACTTGCTGGTTGTTATGAGTATACTGTGCGCAATGCTAAATTTACCACAGCTGACACAGAATTCGTGTATGTGTTGTTTCTTTTGGTTGTCAACCATTGTTCTTAATGAAAAAACTACAGTCTCCACAACTGTGTAAGCTTTTAAACATATCTTAGAAAAATGCGAGGGGAGGGGCTATAACCCCTCCTAGCCCAATGGCTGCGTGGTCCCTGATTGAATCCCTCACAATATGGGGCATGTTATCACGTTCATGAAGAGTTTAAAGAGGGCCGTGGCGAAGGGCAACTGGAAAAATGCAGCTGATAATAATTCAGCATAAAAAAGGAAGCTACAGGCGTGCAGCTATGCCACTGCGGTTTTGCAAATGGCAGATATGAAGTAGATACTGAAGTTTTGGTAGAAGATGGCTACTTTGGTAGAGGTACTTAACATCGTAGAAGCAATGTTGCTGCATAGAAATTGCTACAAAACAGCAGCTGAAGTCAGGTGGGCAGTAGCTGGAAAGAATTAGATACTTTGTAGCTGCTTAGTTAGCTGATTATTGTTGTGTTAATGAAAAGTGCTGATAGACAGGTAGAAGTAGTTTTATCCATCAATATACGATTTGTTGTTACCCTGTTAAAGGCATTGAGTCATGGTAAATAGCGGCTTTCCACGGGCTGTTGTCTGTTTTCATGTGATAAATCGGCTTTCATGTGATCAGACATCAACTGTGAGGTTAAAACATCATGTGTGCAGTTTGCTTGACAGCCAATCAGATTAACGGAGCTATCATAATGACTCAGCAATTTTTGCAATTTGGGTATACGCTTTCCATTTATCATGACTCGATGCCTTTAATGTTGCATATGGCTCAATTAAAGCACCTGAAAATAAATATTTAGCCATGGGATTCCTTTAAGCACAAGAAATTTGTTTCTTTGAATCCACTTATTTTGCTCTAAAATACCGAGAAATTATTCACATGCCTTTTGTTCTGCCTGCTATGCCAAAAATGAAATACCGCTGCGCAATCCATGGAGCCGCAGGTCAAAGAAAGCTGTCGCAGCAACAACACCTTTTCATTTTGTTGCGGAAGAAGAAAGATGGCAGGAGGAAGAATAACATTTTCTGGATTAACAGACGCCGACGATGACCTCAGTGAGGAAGATATTTTGGAAATGGCATTGCAGGAAGATGTAAGTATCGTCCGTTTAGTAACATACAAGTATGTGCTATAATCTATTTTTGCGATGTGGCGCCTTGTCTTCGTTTGTTAATTTATCATGTTGTAATGTTTTGTCGAAAAGTTTTGTTAATGTTAAAAACTGTTCACAATAAAGACGTGGAATATAATCTCATTTAGTATGAAGACATCGGTAGCGCTATCCTAGAAAGGATCCCATTTCATTTGGACTATTCTGAGCCTTTATAAGTATTTTTTACATGTGAAAGTTCGATACCAGGGTATCACATATGGGTAAAAAAGTGCTAAGATTTTGGGTTTCTATTTTTCATCGAAAATCCTCACAGACAGAAGCCAATGATATAGAATCCAGTAACATATTTTCATGTTTGCTTTTGAATTTTCAATTTAAACAAGATGTAAGCAAACTTGTTTTGTGGGTGACTGCATGTACATTTTGTTTAAAAAATTATGTTTCTTCTTCACATTATAATTTGGCCTGTGAATTGTGTACATTTGCTTACTTAATGTAGATATCTATAAATGTCATATATTTCACCAGGCAGAGATGACAGGGGCCAAGATGAGTGGAAAGTATGGTTTTTGAACTTTAGAACAGTTTTTTCTTAATTTATTTCAAGGTGCATTTGCTTGAAACGGAAACCCTTAATTCACAAACTCGACTACTGCTAACTTGATATGACAGCAATGAAAGCCCATCATTAAGTTTATCATTTTTAGTACTCATTTTTTTCCTGGCAGCCAAATCATTACACTTTTTAAGGTACTATTTTCCAATTAAAGATAAAGATGATCGTCCATTTTATGTATGTAGATGAAGCATTAAATAATAATTTTTTGTTACTCATTGTCATTGAAGTATTTCTTTTCTTCATTTTATTCTATCAATTTTGTCTCAGATGTTGTTTGTGAAGAATGTCACCATTTATGAAAGTATCTTTGAATAGTTGTTTTCTAATATCTGTTGCTTTTAAATAAATTAATCAATGCAAGTTGTTTTCAAATTTTAAAGAGAGCGGAAATCAAATATCTTTGACTGGGATCCAGATGATGAGGAAAGGGAAAGCCACAATATGAAATCTTTTGATAGCAGTCTTTTCAATTTGGACACAGCCGACTTGCACAATGCCAAAGAGTTTCTTAAAAAGTCTAAAATTGATCAGTCAGATGGAAAAATGCAAGAAGAGGTATTGGGTGAAGCATGGGGAGGTGAAAAGTATAGTTTGAAAGGTTTGAACTGTTTTCTTTTGTAATTGTAACAGAACAAATAGGTGGAGTAGAGAGTGCTAGAAAATAACTCACCAGACCCGAGGCTCAACTCACATGCCAGTGATCTACTGACTGAGCTATGCTTTCAAGCCAACAATCTTCTACCTTTTGGTCAACTTTGCATATATTCCATATTACTTTCATAGTTTAAGCTTTTGTAAGTGACAAGTAATAAAGATGTTAAATTTTCCTCACAATACTTAGTTTTCATAAAATTCTTTCTAAAACAGGACCTCTCATTATAATCAAGATCTTTGACTAGGTGTTTGTTTTGTTTAATACCGGTTTTAACACCCAGGGCAGAAAAAGTTATATTCAAGGCATTTAAATTTTGATGATTGTTTTGTTAAAACGGCTCACATATTATATTATATGTATATTGAATTTACTTGCGCCAGAATGAGCTTTATGGACTAAAGTAACATAATTATGTTGTCTACCATTTTAAAAAAGGCAGGTTGAATGTAACTCTTTACTAGAATAAAGAATAATGCAAGTTAAAGAAACAGGTGACTTGATTAGTTTGATAAACAGTGAATGCATTCAGGTATTCAAATCACTTTCTTCATTTTGACAAATTCATGGTTAGAATTTTTATGCAATCCAGGAAAGAGTTTGGATCAATCGCAACCAAACCAGAGGCCATTGATTGCTGCTTCTGCAAGAATAAGGACAGGTTCCTCAGGACCAACAAAGTCTGGGTCTTTCTCTGCTCCAGCTGGTAGCAAAAAGCCAAATGCAGCAAAAGATGGTATTTGTTTTATTACTTTAATGCTCTTGCTCTTGTTTATCAAGGACTTTTGTTTCAGTTTTGTCTGTGGCATAGCTAATTAATTTGCATATAGCTCTTGTTATACATGATTGAAAACCTGTACGGAAATACGATGCTAACTTTGAATAAGATTTAAACCACTCTATGCTGATTATGGCTGCCTCTAATTTCAGATAAAGTATAAAAGTAGAGGTAGCTGATCGTGGCAAAGTACCTGTTGGAAGCATGTCTTCAGAGAAAGAAAAGGATTTGAGTGACAGTAAGAATTCAACATAAGCAGTCTTGTTTAAAAAATCCATCCTTTTTTCTTCCATTTAAACACATTTTCAGATGACAGGGGTCTTTCTAATTAGGGGTGTACCGGATTTTTGGTAGGCCTGATAATCCGGCACCGGATTGCTGATTTTTTGAAAATCTGGTCCCGGCTAGAATTGTTTCCAAAATCTGGCCAGTTGCCGGATTTTCCAGAATTTTATTCATACAAGTAGTGAACATGAAATTGTTATGGAACCTCTTAAGAGTACTCAAAATGTGACCCAATTTTTCTTTTCTTTTGAAAAACAATTGTGAGGATTTCCTCAAAAATGAGCCAGTAGCAAATACCAGAAATGTTGCGGACGACAAGATTGACGATAAAAAAGCACCTTGAAAACAGATTTGAATTGAAAGTTCTTGTCATCACAAGACAGAAAGACTGGATGGGTCCAGGGTTGCAAGATTGGCCTTTTTAGGCCAAATTGTTCATTTTCAGCTTTTAGATTTAGATTCCCTGGAATTTGAATTTGACCTGTTTGGCCATTTCAGCCGAAAGTCTAAAATTAATGAGTAATTACTACATTCATGGAATAATAGTATTCAAAAGTTTACTACCAAGTGTAAACCAAATTTCAAATTTTATCACCTAACCAAAATATGTTCTTGATATTAGCAAACGATTTTGGAAAAAAGTAAGTTTCTTATTTAAGTTAAGAAATTATCTGAAAGGCACAAGCGTAAAAGTATAACATGTGCCTGCTAAATGGACTGTTGAAAAAGTTTTTGATTTGGCCTTTTTATGAGCATTTTAGACGAGTTGCTCACCGGTCTAGCCTTCTTCTGTAAGTTCAATCTGGCAACCCTGAATGGGTCTCTTTGATCTTCTCGCTATACATTTTTTGCAAAGTGCCTCAAAACTTTTTATTATGAAAAATCTAGTAATGGCCAGAATATCTGGTGAAATCTGGCCGGGTATTCCATGAAGAAATCCGGTAAATCGGTTCCAGCAGGATTCTGGAAATCCTGATCCGGTACACCCCTATTTCTAATGTTTTCATTTTTTTCTTTAGTTCTTAACGATAAAGAGAATGTTTGTTTTTTCAGTTAATGAGATCCAATTTGTTGTTGATTAAAAAAATCATGATTTTGCCTTAATGTAGCATTAAATGCCAAAACAAATTATGTTGTACTTCTTCTTTCTTCTTCTTTTTGAGAGAAGCTCTGTGTTTGTGTTTACAGTTATCTCGAACGAGCCACAAATAACTGCAAGAGAATACGACAGGTTAAAACAGGAGCTGCGAAAATGCAGAAGCGCTATGGAGGTATTTTGTCTACATGTAGATTAACTTTTTCTGAAATTCACTATTCCATAAGATAATCATAAAGGAGCACTTGATGTTATGTATTTCAAATGTGAAAAGTTATTTATTGTTTTGGCTATCACTTCATTTCAGTCTATGAAGAGTGAAAGGTGGAAGTCAATTTCACCACAGGAGACAGTGAAGCGGTTAATACTGGGAAAGGTACGTTTGTTAATTCGGCGCTATGTAACGCATGATGCTTCTACATTTATACTTTCTGCAGAGTGAAACAAGTAGCGGTGGAATCCAGTGAAGTTGAATTAAAAAGCTTTGTTGGAAGATTTTCGTTCTAGCTACTTGTTGACCATTTTAATGAACCACTCCGAGATATGTTTTGACTAAAGCAATACATTGCCCTTGAATAAGAAAATAATCGTTCATGACTTTTTAAAATTACGAAATATTATTAATCAAATTATTTTCAATTTTTGTTCAGCCATACTCACTGGAATTCTACAAGTCGCTACAAGAGAAAGTAGAATTGCTGGACCATGCTTTGAAGTACCACGATGGCAATGCAATAACAGCGGTAGTTATTTATTTATGAAATTATTGCGTCTTAGTAATTCCGTAACCTTTCTCCAGTTTTTACCAAATACAACCTTTTCATGAGCACATCTTGAATGTTAGAAAAAACCAGAAACCGAAAATGGTATAGGTTTTGCATTAAAGATTAGCTCAAATTCATTTCGTTATATCTGTATCTTCGATTGTCTGAGACTGTTCGACATGTAGGAAGAAAACGATTTGCACTAGTTGCTTTTTATTTAAAATGACCGATTGGTTGACCATGCTGGCTCCTCACGTATGGTCAAGCTGTTTGGAGACTGAACGTGCAAATGAAGACAAGCTGAGAATTATTTGCTTACCGGATACTTGGCATACTTGCACCTCAGGATAAAATGCAGTAACTTTAATCAATGGGCTGAAATATCACCTACGAATATATAGTTGATTCTCCTGTCAGTTTTCACCTCATTTTTAAAAAGGTTTTCATAAACTTTTACATTCTGCAGATTGTTCTATTTTTGAAGAGAACGTTGAAGTCAGGTTTGTTAAAATTTTCTGTTTCTACTGTCACTCCTTAAAAATGAATACAAGCTTGCACCTTTATTTGAAATCTAATTCAACGGCTGAATTTATTCCTCCCTTTGTTCTCTTGCATGGATGATTCGACTGTTTTGGCACTTCTGCGTAGATTGGAATGACTGTCAATTTTTATAGTTATTTATTTTGTCTGATCATTCTGCGTTGTTTAGGTTGATTAGAATGTTCAAAGCCCCATAATTGGATTGCTGCCATCCACAAAAGCTCTTACTGATTTATTGATTTATTCTACCTTGCTTCCTAAGGTATTTTTTAGGGCACTGAGAAGCTTAAGCTTATCGAGCAGTGTCCTGGTCCTTCCTCTCGATGTGACCACACCTCGTGATTCCTTATGCCTGGAATTACAGATAATTGGCGATTCTCCTCACTCTGGCTGAAAGTTTGGTCATGTCAGGGACTCGAACCACGGACCCTTGGGTCCGTAGGTCAGCGCCTCTAACCTCTGAGCCATCCTCCCACAATCCACCTCAAAGCTCCTACTGACTGGCACGATGAGAAGCTTGATGTTAAACCGGTCTTTGAACGGCTTCAGTGCTGCTTCAATTTTTGCAGCTATAATGCCTACATTTCTCTAATCTAGAAAATAATTTTCTTAAAGTTCAATCGAAATTTATGAAGTGTCTGAAAATGATGTCCTTATATGTCTCCGTCTAGATATCTTTGCGACCCAGCTCAGACGAAGGCCGGAAGCTTTGAATCATTTCATTCGATATCTGGAAGCAACTGGAGAGTGGAAGGCTCTCATGGACTTGTACAAGTGAGCGAGATTTGTTAAATGAAAATTTGAATATTAGTACTCTCCTGTCAATGCCCAACGCTTTATTTAGGAGCAGGTGCAAAATATTGGATTTAGGACCATTCTTCTAAACCTGTGTGGGTCCTAAAAATATTAAGGTTGTGACTTTCTTTGTCGAGTGCCTTATTCCAGAAGGATTTCCAGAAGAGAGTGCTCATATAAGGTATTAATGTAACTCAGGCGAATAATAAATAATTGCAAGGAAAAGCAAACCATTTGGCTTGGATAAAACCTTTTTTTGCAATTTGATAAGGTGATATGTTTTCATGTTTAAACATATAAGCTTATCAACTTTTCCACTCTAGTAAAGCTGTTGCTGAAAGCTGTAATTGACCTTTACTGAAATTTTTATTAAGAATGTGTGTATTGCAGCTCAGAGGTAGCTTAAATGCGTTTGTGCTTAGATGCCCTCGTAATCAAAATTTTCCAGTTATCTTTAATTTTCAGTCTAAAGAATTGGTTTTTCAATTCAAATTATGTGGATACTTAACCACTACGTTATTTTTAGGCAACTCTATAGAAGTGAGGATGCAGCGGTACGTATGTCTTATGTGAAGTACAGTTTATCAACACCTTATTCCAACATTCACTTTTATGATTGCTATGTTAAAAAAACTGCCTCCTGTTTTGCAGCAGTTTAAATTTCAATGTCATCGTGTTGCTTTTTGATTTATTTTTGTGTCCTAATTCATGTGTTCTAAACGAATTATTTAACAGAAACGTTTTTCAGGTACATAGAACATGATGAATTGTTTTCTGGGTTTCATGCAAATAGCACGATTTCAGGCATCTGCCGCAAGTTAGGACTGTTTCATTCTTAATGCAACAGAGGTATACCATTTTCCCTAAACTGTACCGAGAGCTTCTGAGTAGACGCCAGGTAGAAAGCACCATCAATTTCAATGAGATGCTTTTAGGTTTTGCAAAATATGAGTTGTAAGACAGGAGGAAGTGTTTTTATTCAAGGGATCCAAAAATTGTGCAAATTTTTCAGTCCGCATTTTTAATCGACCTTGTTTACACTGCCTTCATCATAACTCTTATAATTTACTCAAGGATCGTTATGTGTATGTGCAAGTACTAAATATATTTACTTATATCAATTTCAGATGCTTTATTATCACTATATTACTAAAATAGAAGATCCAGGGGCGAAGTTACAAGAAATTGATAAATGGAAAAGGTTAGAATCTTGTGTCTCTGCTGTCATTGCTTGTTTGCTTCTTAAAGGCATTTTTACATGTCTTTTAGAAAGAAAGGTGGATGTGTTTTAGCATAAGAATAATTTTTTGGTACATTAAGAAAAGCATTATTAGTCATTTTTCTCTTAGATGAAGAAGTCTTTCCGATTCTTATTGGATCTTGTTGTACACAAATTTGGCCTTTGATTCCTCGGTACATTTTTCATTTCTAAACGCACAGAGATAATAGGAACATACAAGGATTGGCTGAAATGCATTCATGCTTAGAGGAAGAAAGGAATGTTCTTGCAATGCAGATGAAAATCGAGGTATTAAGAAGGTTTTTGAAAGAATTAAAATAATAAAAATATTTATCTAAATATAGCCGTTCAATCGGGCGTAGTCAGTTGGAAAATGCACTGGGCGAAGTCGGCCGATACCTATTCCTCTCTATTACAGACTGCCCTTCGTTTGCATAGCGACAATATATAAATGCACAGATACTTGTGACAAATGATTTGAACAATGGTTTATGTGTGAAAGAATTTTCAAATTTCTGAAAATTCGCGGGCTTTCTAATTGCATAGTTGGGGAAGTACTTTCCTTGATACTTTTGAAAGTTGCTATTTTTCCTTCAAGAAAGTTGACCTAGAATCCGAAAAGTCAGGGACGAATGCTATGCTACGATATCATCCGCGGGCTACAACCATATTATTGAAGTCGTTGTCGACGACTTTATATTACTGTGCCATGTATCACTTTGACAAGGTAATGCGCGCTTGGTCTTTTCCTTTGCAACATTATAGTCTCTATATACATTTTTCTTTTGTTCGAAGATGCGGGAAAATTAATTGTGCTGGTCCATTTTTAGGTGTAAAAGGCGAGATTTTCAGTTATATGTTTTGAAAATTACACAGTTAATATTTCGGAAAATTATTACTGTAGAAAAAATTTGTTCGTTAACTGACAAATGTAGTGAACCATTAACTTTAGAAGGGCTTTTTACGCAAGTATTGATATTCCTCCTTGTAGAGTTTCCGCTTTTCCGATTATGAAGTGATGTGACTTGAAATTCATGCGTCTTTTTAAAACAAGTGTGTCCCTTAAAGCATTAGGTTGCCTTGAAGGTCTTGAATATGGGTTTCTTTGCCTTGTTTGCTATCTTGAGTGAGTGGAACAGATGGTGCCTATTATTTGCTTTTTGAATGGACCAGCATCCGAATGTTTCTTCTCCGTATTTTTCCCCATCCCATTTGGAACAACGCATCTCTAAAAAATTTGTATTCTGTTTACAGCCGACAGACGAATTTCATCCAACAAGTTTAAAGAAGAACTTCAAAGTATGGCATCTTGCTTTTTGAGCTGACACGATCCATCTCAATTATGCATTCAGCGGTGATTTATAATTCAGAATACCAGTTTTGCAACCAACTTTCTGTTTATGATAGTCGTCAGAAAACGCTCTACCACGGAGTTAGTGTCAAACAAAATGGGTATGCCCAAGATCGAAGGGTATGCTGAACTGTCTCTGTCTAATATGATGGCACCATAAATACTGACTTGCCAATGTTTTGATTGAAAGGTTGCCCTAACACAGTTCTTGCTAGACAATTTTTTCTAGTTTTCAATCCACCTATGATTGCTTTGTAGTGCCAGAGGCATTTGTGCCAACATTAATGGCTGCTTGAATGCATCTAAAGTCATCTTTAAAGGTTGAGCCACTGTCAATGTCTTTCCGAAAGGTCCAGATCTAACTAAAATTCCTAGGATGGTCCAGAGTCTGACAGTCAGTCCACTCTCTAGTCCTTGTCAATCACCCAGAGGCTTCGTACACAAAGTAGCGCCAGACTAGAATTAGCTTTGACGTTATTAACTGTGCCAGTCATTTTTAACGCTGAGATATTATCATCTAATTATCCGAAAACGATACGAGGTGTATTGAAGTCCTAATGTTGTACATGAAGCCTTTTTTACTCCCTTTTGTCAACACTGCTTCACATTTGAGGTATAGGGGTTGGGTTTCTTCATTTTACGATCGCCGACTTTATTTACAGTGAAGGCAACTCTAGCTTCCCGTGTTTGCAGTCAGATTATTATATCATTATCACAGTCTTAATTTTCTTTGTATGAGAGCTTCTCATTTTAGCTGACAGACAAACAGTATGAGTGGTCTGTTTTGCAAGCGCGAGCCAAGTTTCATAAATGGACAGACGTTTCTGAGATCCTAACCACGACGGTAGTGATTCACTTGTAGTAGATAAGAGCTATTTGAAGAAGACACTTTTTAGTCTGCTTTTTGTGTCCAACATGCATCCTAACCCATGCTAGGATAACTCTATTACATGTATCAAAATCTAGTCAAAAACAGACCTTTGCGTAGCACTTTGATGGCTCATAAACATTGTTTTTGGACATAAACTTGAAGGCAATCATAACATAGATTATTATGGACTGTCTACTATTTTACAGCATCTTTTGCACAAATGTCTATATTTTGTCACCAGACTTGTCAGCTGTTATATCTAGGTTCCGGCAAAATGACTTTTCACTTTGCCAACCTTTTCCCTCACAAATGAATACGTTACATTCTTTTTGGCTTTGCAATATAAAAATGTAATTAGAAATCTGTGTTTCAATGGCTTGTTGAATGTAATCATGCACGTCTTTTTTCATTTGGTTCAATGCCTAGTATTTTTGTAGGGCTGGCTGCGCAAAAAGAGTGAGAAAAGCTACATCGGCTTTGATAATGTGACGGAAATTTTGCGCAAGAATAGCGCGCCGGGAGAAGTAAGTCGTCCTTGGACTTTTAAATACTCGCCAGCTTGTAAGGCGATTATTTTGCCTTCACTGTAATACTTCCATTGGCTTTAGAAATCAAATTTTCTTGATTTTTGAGAAAGCTAATTTTTGCTGTAATTGTTGCTTAATGTTTTGCTGTGTGACAAAATCACGCGAAGGCTATTAAACTGAGCTGCCTTGTAGTATCCTTGTTGACTGTGAGCCAGTTTTACTCGATATGTTTTTTGTGATCAATCTTTCAAATCTTGTATTCTAGATTGTTGAAAAGTACATCCGCTTAATCGATAACCCCGAGTCGAGACTGAAAATGGCATCTGCATGCAAATGTCATGATGTGGCAATTGATGTGAGTTTCAGACTCTGCAGTTTTTAATTTCACACGCTATTGGATCGTTCGCGAACCGGCGAGGAAGGTACTGATAGGGCTGTGTCTCAATTGATATAACAAGGAAAGGCTTTTTCAGCAAAAAATTGTAGTCATTCCGCATATTTTAATAGGATTCCACATACGACAACAATATTTGTTTCGATCTGAGGCAAGCATAATGCTGTCAAATGGAGATTTCAGAGAGGATTTAGTTTCAGATTAACATTGCTTAAGTTTCTTGAATTTTCTATACGTTTTTTAGGATTTTTTAGCTTATGAATATTTGAGGCATCGGTCTTTATCATTTCAACACTTTTTTGTTACTGTCATTTCTCGGTGCACCCTGTTCAAGATTACTGAATTTCCGTCACCTCTTAATACATGCAATCCTTTCAGCTAACTTCACTAATTGTTTGTCTTTCATTTCTCTCAGACAATTATTCATATGAAGAATAGGCAAAGATTGGAACAGTACAAAGAAAATGTTAAATTTGATGAAAAATATCGGCGAAGGATTTACAATCTACTGAGCGACAACGTGTGTGATGTTTATGTGCTGTGTTGCATTTTATTGAATAACTCCGCTATAGCGAAATATACGCATGAGAGATGAAATTTTCATTGCAATATAAATGACAATTTGTTTAACACAATCGTGCCGTTTTTGATTTCCCAATAGGTATTTTGAGACTTTCCCGTTCGTATATCGATTTGTGGTAAATGTGCTGCCTAGTAACATTTATAGCTGGATTGTTTGTCAACATTTTTATATATGTCTTGAAATTGATTATTTTCGATTTTTAGAGCATTAAATGGAGGTAGCAATGATAGGCTTGCTTGCTTGGGGAACAGCTCAAGGATATGTGTGGAATAGATGCACTTAACATTGCCGGTATTTGAGAACGACGGACAAGAATGGCCAGAGGCAGCCACTAATTGATATGGAGAAAACGTGAACCAGCTTTATGAAGAAGAGGGATAATTGATTTGTATGAATCGTGAATCATTTAATGTTCTTAATTAAATAACTAACGTGTCACAATATTACATAATTTTAAGTTAGTATGTTGACATTCAATCTTTGTCAAAGTTGATAACTGAAGGATGGATAGGTTTGTCGACCGAAGTGATACATAAAGATTTTTACATGATTAAATTGCCTCTGATACCATAAATTCATTTTTTGATATTGTTTCGTTTGTTTGTATACATTTTTGTACTGTTCATTTATTAGTTAATTTATTTGTGCTGTTGATTTATTAACTATTTTTTGTATGCCATTATGTTGCGTCTGGCTAAAAGAGATACTAGAGGTCGATTAAGATTTTGTCTCTCTAGCATTAATTTTGAAAATATTTTGTCCCTCTTAGATTGCAATATTAACAAATATCTTCCTAACGAAGAGTCCTCCCTGAAATAACATTATTGAGGACATATGGCTGCTATATACATAGAAATCTTCATTGTCCAAGTATTTTTCTAGCCCGTTAAAGGCCAGAAAGCCTCGATTGATTTGATTAGGCCTCAATTTTTAAAGAGGAAAATATTCCTTTTTCATAGCACGAAATAGAAAGAAATCTTAGCTAATCATGACATAGAAATCTTAGCTGGCAACCTTGAGGGTTAAGGAATCCAAGGCCGTGCATATCTATGCGAAGAACTGCTCCAAGGACTTTTACCACAAACATTGCACGACCAGAAGAGTATTCAAAACAATTCCCGCCACAGAATTTGGTTCCCGCCAAAAATTTAAATCGAGGCCAATCAAATATGGCAACAATATAATTTGTTCTTCGCGACGGTATCTACAAAATGAAGTTGGAAATTTATCATAGAATTATAGATTTCATTCAGACTGGGTCTCATAGAACAAAGTCAGAATGTTTGGAAAAGCTTCAAGAGTTCTTTTCTGAGTAAGTTATATAGATAACCATTTTTTGCGATTTTCCCTGTTTCTGCCGCATGCGTCATAAAAACATCTCCTTCCACATCGTCTAAGACTTGTTTAGCATGCACTCTGCTTGCCCGGCGAGTAGCTTACTATTTATCATATGTTGAAGCTTATGTTGATTAAATTTGAATTTAGAGATCAATGTTTTTATAATTGGTAGTAAATGAAAAAGAGCAAAACCCCCAATGTGATGGTATTCATTTCGTTCGACGTAGCAATATATCGGGCGCATACAGTCCCTTTCCAATGGGAAATGACAATTTTCAAACGTATTAGAGGTACCCTGCAAAATATCTAAGGACAAACTCACTATTGTTCTGCCAGGTAGCATCTTTCAAATGCCAAAATTTTTTTATATTAAAAAACATCTATGTGTGACATGAAATGTCAAAATGGTCCCCAACATCCAAGATGGGAAATGCAAAATAAATGGAATTTGAAGTGAAATTGACGTACATGTTATAAAACCCAAAAGCACCTTTGGTGCTATGCTTTATGATGCTACTATGAAATTGTATATAATGCTTACTAGGACTTTATTGATTTTAAACAATGGCAGCTGATGAATGAATCTGCAAGTTCATGTACTGGCATCCTCAGAGCTGCAAGAAGTATTGGGACCCAGAAACTAGATTCCTAGAAATTTTTTTTGGTTGGCAGAAAAATTAAACAAATTTTCAAAATCAAACGACAATTGAATGAAAATTGAAAATTGGAAAACATTGTACATCAATAATAGATAGATAGATCAAAACTTTTCGGCAAAACTTGACAAAAATGAAATTTTCTATCTTCTTCTTTACATTTTTTGCATAGTCAATTTTGCAGATAATGGAAAATATCCAAAAACCAAATTACAATATTTTTTGGCAGCTTTCTCAAGACCAAATAGATAAGAAGCCTTGCAAAAAATGTATGCCTACTATTTGTAGAACTATTTTTCATACTACTTTTACCTAATAGAAAATGTTTGTCCTTTTCCCTGGTTCTCAGAAAGGATACTATTTTTTGCAGCTCTTAGCATCCTATTAATGTAGAACTGATATATTGATGATAAATAATGTGAATGTTTTGTATCTTATGTGTATTCATTTTGACAATTGGTTTTAAGAAAAATCACTGCATCCTAGCTATAACAGGGTCAATAGTTGAAGCAAAAGAAATCTTTAGAAAAGGTTAAATTTGTAGAAATAGCTTTTCATTTGACAATGAAGTATTGCTGATAACAATGGACTTATCAGTTGCAATACACAAGCTAATATCAAGAGATTTCTTGCCTTTGAATCAATTAAAACATTGGAATTTAGGTAATATGAAATTCAAAGAAATTATGCAAGATAAAAGTCAAATTTTATCCCAGGTTTACCTTGAGTAATTAATCGAATAAAACCTTCTTTCCACATATTGAAGATCCTTTTTTAGGGAAGAGTTGCCAGGGATCTTGTTTTTATTGGAATCTGTCAAAAGCGAAGCATCAGCTTAGTAACTGTACTAAGAAGGTGGCATGGTGGTAACAAGGGGAGCAAACAAAATTGTGTGGGTTAAAAGCCTGGTGAATAATTTGGTTTAAAGTCCTAAAATACAGGGAAAATCCTCCAGCACTAGCAGAGGCCCAAGCAGTTAATCACTTGCAATTAATGATAGACGTAAAAAGGAAGAAAAAAGCTTCAAGTGTGATATTGCTTTACCCTAAAGCCATCTGATTACTATTAGCTTATATTGCAGTACGATTTTAAAGTTAATATGATGAGATAAAGAGTATAGTAGAACACAAGTTACCAACTGAAGGCAAAAATATGTATTTTCATATCATGTTGTGTGACAGAAATCATTAACACTATATTTTAACATAGTTGGCAAACTTTTTCAGTTTAATTCCAGTTCCTCACTCATGACAGAGGCAAATAATGGACATTCTTTATTATGACAGCAACTAATGATAGAAGTTAACTTACTTAGATGAGTAACAGATTTTTTGATAATGGTCAAGTAGGCTTGGGTGTTAAGCAATTTTCAGTTGCAGGTGATAGCGTTTATCAAAAGTAGTATATTTGTTACTCTTTTTTTACCTTTTGCTAATAGTAAGTATTGCTTTTAAAAATTGGTTTAATGATATTTTTGCAAATTTTAAAACAGCAAAGATTGAAATATTTTACAGAATATTTTTGCAAAGGTTTCCAAGTGAATCAGTTTGTGACTATTCAATGTAATTTCAGAAGTCTCCTTACAATCAGCAGAACAATTGAATCATGTTTTGGCTTCAAATTTTGAACAGGGATCATCTGCATTAAATTTTTATAATCTTTTGGTTGTTCAACTTTTTATACATCTTCATCTGGATGGACAGGTTTTGAGATGAGGTGTGACAAAGACAATGATTTTTATCTACAATCATTGCTCTCCTATTCTCATTATGTTTCTGAGGATTCAAAATGCAGTTTTATTGAAGATATGTTGTCTTTAGCTATACAGACTGGAAATTTTATTACAAAATGTACTTGTTTGAACCTTTTCCTTAAGTTGTCCCTAATTACAAAAACTGTCTGTATTCATCCTTTAAAGGCAAATATGAAATCTTTGAAGATGTTGTGTATTTAGAATTTTGTTAAGAAAAGCTCTTAATTATTTATCCTTTTTCTCCGAATATGTGCTGTAACCGATTTGCTAGCTTTTCCTTTTTTGGTATGATTGTGTTCAAATCCTGTGGTCTATTTTTCTCCAAGCAAGTATGTTTTGCAACAGTTTGGTATTTGGTTTTCCAAGACATTCTAAATTTTTTTGGCCGATCTCTCTGGCTAATTCAAAGGTATTTTTTTTAGTCATAAAGTATTTACTTTCAATAACTCAATGTGCCTTGCAAGTCCGACTACAATGTGGCAGCTGCGCTTTCACGTAACAATTTCAGTAGCTTTGTGAAAATGTACCCCAGTGTGATATGGTTTTAACTAGCTTTGTCTCATGCACACTAATTGACTAATACATAATAGGTTCAATATTCAAAGAATGAAGAAGCCGTTTTACTTTTAGAAATTGCGAGCAATTCCAGCATACAATTATTCATCATCTATGCTCCTCCATAGAGTGGATTTAAGGGAAATCTGGGAATAGAATGTATTACAGTCCATTTATGGCAAATAAAAAAATATATTTTTTTCAGTAACTATGACCACAATTTAGCCAGGCTACTACTAAATTCACTTATTGTCTATAAACTTATCTTAAAGGTACCAAATCTCAAATTGCCTATCATTCCATCTCTATTTTTATCGTTCCATCGGTCTTTCGTTTGTTCGTTTGGTTCTCCTTCCACTGTTCTGATCTTTCGTTCATTCCTTCGATGTTTCGTTTATTCGATTACAGACTCATTCATCTGTCTACTACAGCATTCATATTAAACGTATCAAGGTTTAGCTTTGCCATTAATTGCACTACCCACTCAATCGGTAATTCATTTGCTCACACCCATATACACTAATTCATTCACATGTACAGCACCATTAACAATGTGGGGCAACTTTATCTTTGTTCTTCCTTTCATTCCCAATTTCCATTAAAACACATTCAAGTAATATTCAGGCTGCTCTCAACCTCTACTCTCTTTAAAGAAACTTTATATTTGCCTGCTGTTTAACATTCTTTCATCTGCAGCTGTTTTCTCTCATAAACAGTATTCTGCTTGAAGCAATATTCCGAAGAGGCATTGGACCAAGTGCCACTCATTGGCATCTGAATTCAAGAACTGATCAGTTTTCTTTCACGTCTTAAAAAGATAAACACGGCTTTAAAATTATCTGATTTGCTTTTAATTAATTAACGCTCGTTATTGTTTTGGCTTGACGTGAAAATTTATCGATTTTTCTAATCTTGTCAAAATTGGCATGGTTTCTCCACAGTAATTCTTCATAGGAGCAGTTTAGTCTCCTATAATTCCCAAAAGACAACACAACATTAAGCTATTTTCAAAGCCATGTCATGTTTGTCTGTTTCCAGAGAGAGCAACTGCTGCACTATTTCCTAGTGATTGGCTAAATGAGCCTCGAAGTGTTGTTTTCTTGCAACAGCAGCTTGGCTTATTGACAGCGCCACCTTCTATCTCTTACATTTTTCCCATGCTTCATCAAAATAATCTTTTCTGACTAGTCACCCTGTCAATGCTTTTCAGAGTTCTTATTAGAGCTCAAGTGCGGCATCCAAGCAAACATATATGTGAAAGCCCTAAAATTTGTCTGGACGGAATAGTTTAAATGACTCATTCTGCCTTTTCAACTGACTCTCAGGCCAATTGACGTACCCACCTAATTTTAGCTACCTAACGAACCAAGGCAGACTGGCATACACATGGTATTAAAGCATTTTAACCAATGGTAAACTACAATTAAATTTGAAAGTTGCTCTCGTTTGTCCATCAAGCTTTCTTACTTCTACCAAAAGCGATTTTGAAATGCCAAGATGAATAGCAACTTGGAGCGCTGACAGGTTTAAGCTAGATTTTCCACTAGCTTCTTCTAGTTACATAAGATTAGAACATTATGATAGTTTTGTGTTTCTACAACCTACTCCTTCTGTTGTGCCCTGTTGCGCGTTATCTAACATGTTCAACTGGGGCATTTTTATAAGCAGTTTCTGAAACCTTGTACCGTTTCTAACCTGATATCCGCATCTTCAAGCAGTGATAATTGTCCCACAAAGATTGTGATGCTTGAGGGAGGAATTATTCTTAGCAAGAAAACCATGTTAGAATTAACTTTCCTTTTCTTCCTAAGATTCATGTAAAACACTTTACGACGATCCGGCTCAATCCTTCATCCTCATATTGCTCTTGACCATGTACATGACCCTTACAAAAAAGCTGCTTCGTAAAAATGTTTTTCTTAAAAAAACTAAAGCTCTGGCTTTTATACTTTTATAAGTCAAAAGCCAATTATGTTTTTTATTTTAAGTTTAGCTTTGCTGTTCCAAGGTAACTGAAAATTATAGAAAAATTGATTTGCTATAGTCTCTTTCACTTTCGGCTAGAGGTGTAAATGTCATATCAAACCAATTCAAATTCCCTGCATGAAAAAGGAGGTCAACAACAACAACATTGATGACCAGTCATAGTTTTTTGGGTACTCATCATCTGCTCGTTACAAATACCGTAGATACATAATCTTTGCTGTCAAATGGCAAAGCATAATACAACCCTAACAATAGAATATGGAAATCAAGAGAAAGATGTAGCCTATATGCACATAGGGCTTTTGTCTATTTTTGCTTTTGTTTGTAGAAGCTTTGATGAAACTGATGCCAAAGTAAGGGCCTCTTTACTAAGATCTTGCATATGGTGCTGACGATTTAGGCATTTTTTGAAAGCTGTAGCCTTTAAATTTATGTTTGGCTGCTGTACATATATTTAAACATTGCAATATGTACAAACGTTGCTCGATTATTCCCAATATTATATGAACCATGAAATATTAGCAACATCATTCAAAGAGCCTGAAGCATTCTTGGTACCTATGCTCAACTTACAATGCACTGCTTGGTTTTGCAATTTAGCCATGTTTTCATCATGCTGTCCTTTTGTGATCTATAAGTGCCAAGTTTTCATTTTTATTCATTTTCTGTTCTAGGTTTTCTGACGAAACTTTCCATAGCATTTATTCTCAAGAACTGCAGGTATGCAAAATTTAGGCAAAGGTAGCTGTGTTTAGAGTAAATTAGTGGGCTCAAGATTGGTGCTAGAGATGGTCAGGAGAATGCTATATACCCTCTAAAAAGAAGATGGTTAAAAAACAAATACGTTTTAGCCTGGCAATATAAAAAATGGAAGTGGCATTCAAGAATTTACTTTTATAACGCTATGACAGATGGAAAGTCGGCTATTTCTTCAATGCTGTTAGGAAAGAGTCTAGGCCGAGTGACGTAATAGAAATTTCGTTGTCATTTGTCTCAAGGCGTCACTCAAAGAAATAGCTGATAATGGCTACAGTGCATTTTCAAGTGTATTCTTGTAGCAGTTTGAGGTCATACACAATGTAGTCAGATTAAGACTCCTATTTGTCTTGTTGTCAAAAGGAAGATAATATGGCAAGGTATATGTGTTTTCCTTTGCAGCTCTTAACTACTGACTGAGTTTAGTCACGCTAGAACTTCTGAATCAAAACATGAGATTGTTCTGAATTGTCACTGCAGTGACATCTAGTACGTGTCCTCTAAGTGTTTCTGGCATGTGCGAAGGTATATATTGCACGATAATTGAACACTTCTATGAAGAGCTTTCCGAAGAAAGTACGTCTGTTGATTTTATTCTGGCAGCAAATATGGTGAGGCAGTGCTTGAGTTTTGTGGTTTTGGAATCCTTCTATCATTCCTTCAGTTCGACGCACTTGTATCTGTTTTGGCGATGACTTAATATCTGGATCACAGGTTTTTCTGGATTTTGTGTGTTTATTACTTAATTTCTAGTCAAAGTATATTCTTTGGACCATCTGGTGCTTATTTTTGCAAATGATGGAATATATGATCTCGATTTTGCACTCTGAATATTTCTTGTATCTATCAAAGAGGATTTAGTTTGTCTGTGAAAGCTGAGATGGATTCAAAATATACAATTCAATCCTCGTGCAGACGAGACCTTTTGATACTTTCTAGTTGCATCATGTCTTAAGTATTTTTTATTTCAAACATGAATGATCCTTAAATCTATTACAGTGCTGTTGTATCTAGACATCATTTTTCTATGTTACCCAATTTTTTCTTTCTTCATACTCCTTTTGTTGTAAAAATTATTAAATATTTGGAAAGTATTTTTGGAAGGTATCTGTGATGCCAATGCAGTTAATTGCCTGTTCAGAGCTGCCATGTGTCTTGCTTAACGATCAGAGGAAGACAATGAATGGAAGCCTGTGTCATTAAAATAGCATCTTCTAGTACATTTTATTGTTTTGTCAATGTCGTTTGGCCATTTATAAGGGATTTGTTATTGGGCACTTTGCAATGTCAACGTTTCTGTCATTTCATGACACCAGGTATGGCAGTGATACACATCTACGTACCAAAACAGTTGCAAATTCAATTTGTCTTGTTTTAGCTTCTAATGTTGTGCCCTAATCAATATATTGGTATATTTATTCTCGATTTGCATTTCAGCGAAAGATAAAAATCAACATAAAGAAGCATCGCAGACCTGATGTTGCCCAGGCTTATTACGAGAGGTAACATGAATAAACAACAAATATTCAAACAATTTATTTGAACAAGCAAAGAGTCATTTTAACTTCAATGAATAAAAACCGATTGAACTAATGATGCCACCAGGAGCATGCAAGTAACATCCCTTAGTGCCTATTACATTTAAGCAAATACCGAAAGCTTGAAAAGTAAGTTACTGCTTGAATATCCATCAAATTATACTATTTGCAAGGTCCCATTTTTAATACAATGGTCATGAGGAATAAAACGTACCTTGCATTAAGATGCGCGCTTTAAACTGGAATATTTAAATCAATTTCTTGTTGAAGTGTGAGTAGCAAATGTTGACGTTTGTGGTAAATGGCTATGAGTCAAAGTTTGACCGTATCTTTGATACATTTGACATTTGAGCATAGACATTTGAGTTTACATGTAATTTCTAGTGATTTGTTCGTTGTTCCTTGTACCCATGTTCTTCCATCGAATTTGACACAGCGTTTTTAAAATGTCCTACTTTGGACAATTCCAATTGTTTCTAAGTGGATAATTTTCGCTTTAGATGCATGGATCACTGTGATGCGTGTAAACCACCTGGTGTAATATTGAAGATCGCCACTGAGGTAAAGTTATAATATGCGTAGCACATCTATGTCTTTAAATGGGCTGCTTTAATTTATGTCTGCAGACTCAGACCTGCATACTTAGACATAAGTCGAATTGGGTCATGCTTTCCTGTTGCAGCCCTAAACATTTACTACTAGTAAACTGGGAAATGAAGCTAGAGACATGAAGATATATATTTATTCTTCCAATCACTTTGCCTTAAATGAAAAGTGAAGATATAGTCGTGCGATTTTCAGATTTCGTTTAAGGTTGACTTTCCGCCTGTAATGATAGCAAGAATTATCCTGGGAGAATATTTAAGAAGAACGAAATTCAAAGAAGCTGGAACAGGTAGGACCGAGGGGTTAGTTTTGAATGAGCGCTCAGCATGCAGGGGAGAAAGTCTCTTTCAAGTTTCATTTTGGATCATATAAAGCTTTTGTTATTGAGCTTTAAAATTTGCATAAGCCAGTGGAACTGCCTTAGATCTTAAAGTCTGCATGTTTTCTTCTCTTTTGTTGGATTAATAAAGTAACTAGCACCCATTTCTAACCTTTAATTTCTATAATTACACACAAAGATTATATCATGCACTATGGCAAAACCGTCTGCTCACATAGCTTCTATGTTGAAAACGTAAGTTGTTGTAGCTGGGAATAAGTGGAGTTACAGTGGCATGTTTTTCTGCAAGGTTTCAAGGGCATTTATACAATGCAGCGTATTCCTTTGGCCTGAGTGGCTGTTCGTAGTTAAATCGCCTCCCCACCAGTCCTAGACGTGAGGCTGCGCAGCCTGAATACCGCCTGCGTCTCATAACACAAACTGTTCTTACGGTACATCGTTTCCTGGAATGCGGATTCAGTCTATGTTTTAAGGATTATCTACTGCGTGGGAATGCAAAGCCTTGTTCATATGTATAGTTATAAAAAGGCCCGCGATTGGCAAACACGGCTTATTACAGTAGCAGAGGCTGTTGGGGCGATATCAGTTTAGATGTTGCCGCGTGTTTGTGCTTCTTTGAAGTATTTTGATGGTAGCCAAAGTGTTTGTTTTCCTTCTATTCAATAACCTCTAACTTTTTGCTGCTCTATTTCTAGTTCCAAAGGGTCATATAACTGTTCTGCTGAGGAACCCCGATCTTATTGAACATAAAAACTTGTCCATGGAAATCATATTGGTAAGAGGAGATAAGCAGATTTAAGTTCAGAACTGTACTTTCATTCGACAAAGTGTTTATGGAAGAGAAGGGTCTTCTGAATCGCTATTTATACTAGTCTTCAGAACGAGACAACAGCTGTAAAACCTCGATTCCAAGTAGAATTACCTGGCAGAGTAGCATTATGTATGAGTCGTTACTATTTGCCCATGCTAAATGGATCTAAAATACTATTATGACATTGGTTCTTTGCATGTACAATGGGGTAGAATGCTGCATAGGAATATTTCTAGAATTAGGAGCAGGTTAGCAGCATGTGTCTCTGTTAAAGTCAAACGAAATTGAGTCATCAAAATTGTCCTGTTTTAGTGCCTCAAGGTTGACAAAGATTGCGGACCTGATCATGATGTCTTGAAAAGGTATCCTTTTCGTAATCACAAATAAATCTATCCTTTCTCAGAGCTAAGTCACAACTGCATTACCTTTATTCAAATTGAGTATTTGGTCTCATGCGTAATTGAAATAGTTGCCAAGTAAATTTATTGATGCTCGTTTAGCTAAGTAGCATTTAATGTAGGCTTTTTATTTTCTTATATATCCACTTTTTTTGGACTTAAAGAAATTGGAAAAATTAGTTTAAGATTATGGCTGTTTTAAGTTTACTACTTCATGTAAATCTTTCATGTATTCGAATCTATTCATAATGCTTTTGACAGTTTGCTGTCTATGATATCACCGCCCTTCATCTTATTGGAACTACTAACGTATATTTGTACATATTTTTACATATTGGCGTAAAGTCTACCTAATGTTTTGTTTTATTTTTTCCTAGCATCCGAAGATAGTTTTTAGGAAACAGAGAAGTTTTATGCTTATCAGGCAGTGTCCTTCCTCTCGATGTGATCACACCTCGTGATTCCTTATGCCGGGAATTACAGAGAGCTGGCGACTCTCCTCATTCTGTGTGAAAGTTTGTTCGTGCCAGGGACTCAAATAAAAAGCCCTTAGGTAGTCAGCGCCTCTAACCACTGGGCCATCCCCGCATCCATCCTCTAACCACTGAGCCTGCCTTATGTAATGTATTTCGTTATTTCTGCTACTGGTATACCAAGAAGTTTTGATTGACAGTCCCAATAATAGAAAGATGCCATTTCATTGCAAACATCATTACAACATTTTATTCTTTCACTTGAACCTACTTAACCAATGAAACAGAAAAATTGGCGAAGATTATGAACAGAAATTAAAAGATGAACTAGAAGAGAAGAACATCCCTTTTCTTGGTAAGTTTCTCAATGTAAACAGATTGTAAGGAACATAGAATAGCGGAACCATAATTTGTGCATGCGTTAAAAATAGTTTTCGTTCGATACTCCTCAGTTTATGCGATCTATTCGTCCAATGAACACTAGTCAGTTGCGGATCCAAAACACTATAGGTTTTTGACAAGAGTGCATTAAGTGCTGAATTATTGGCTGAATCAGCGGCTACCGCACACCGTCTCTAAAAGTTCGAGTTAAACAAGTTCTTCTGTGTACATAGAACACGATGTTAAAGTAAATTTTAGCGCCGAATTGCACGAAGAGGATTTTTAAAACGGTTGACCAGACTTGTTTGGTTAAACATTTAGCTTTATCTGGTCTGCGTAAATCCCGATGGCAAAGGGTCGCTTTGACGTATATCTTTAAGTGCCATTTATTAAAGAGATTTCTTGCAGACTTGTCGATAGACGCAAATGAAAGTGGCATTCTTGGCGCGTTGTCAAATGTCGATTTCGAGATCAGCTATTTCAATGCTAATCAGTTGCCAATGTTTTCGTTGCCATAACTGGTTACTTTTGGCGAAACGTAAATTTTTCTTTGATTTTAGATGAAGAGAGACAGAGACAATTGGGTTTTGATAAGACGCCGGATTGCAGGCTGGAGGTACCCATTGGTGAGTTGGCCCACCCAGAATCAGAACAATTTGAAGCTTAGAAAAGGCAGCATTTTATTTTTTGAGTTAGGGCTGGTTTGATTTGAGACACGAACTGATTTACAATTTGAATGACAAAAGGTCGATAAAAGAGATGGAAATTGAAACTAAATTTTTTTGATCTAGTTAAATTTGATGATGAGTCTGGTGTTAATCTGCATTTTGTTGTTGCTCTGATAGCTTAAATTTGTAACTTTTTTCCTGTCTTCTATAATCCGACCGTGCCTATAAACATTCACATTTTTTGCAAACTTGCAAATTATTCTATTTAAACAAGGGTTTTTGTCGTTTGAAAATGCTTTACTGCAAGAATTTGTCAAATCGCAACTGTTTACGATTGCAAGATCCATAGCCGTTGCTAAAGCAAGTGTTATTAAACGGTGCAATTTCCTGCAACGCTATCTGGCTTTGATTAAACCGTACTATTGTACCGGCCCTTTTGTTTAAAGATCTTCCCCAGCCTCCTTAGACAGTTGCCATTCCTCTGCCATTGCAAGTTACAGAAATCGTTACTGCGTGTAACACGTCCTGCATCAGTGCTTAATATTTCCTTCTATTTACCATTGCGACACCGCGAAAAATCGCTTTGTGTTACATTAGCTTAAGAACAACACTCCCACCTATTCATTTTTAGATCTCCTTAAATTTCAGGGTTTTTTTGAGGTCTTCTTTTTCTACATACTCGTATGTTTGATGATACGTTGTGCGTTTATCTAAATTGCATAAATGCAAAAAGAGTAAATAAATCTCCTTGTGTCAAAACATCACTGTCAAAATACCTTTGCGCTTATTTCAAAGCTAGTTTAGAATATTATTTTGCTCTTTAGTTTTGCACCTTGCTCAATATTTTGACAGTTTAAAGAAGTGATAATTTATGGAAAGGTTGATAATTAACTTCATGTCGTAAACAAAATTCAGAAGTGTTTGGGCTGGACATCCTCATGTCAGGAAACCGACATACATTATGACGTATAAAGTCAAACATTTTTGTTTGTTATTGAATTTTAAAATTACGTGGACCTTGACTTGTTTCACGGGAAAATACCACTGAGATTGTATTGAGAGTAAATTGCAGCCACAATTATAATACAATAGCAGTTGTGGGGCTCAAAACGACTATTTTTAAGCAAGTAGCAAAAAACCTGTGCCAGACATTCAGCAATCGCTAAGCATTAATGGCACAGAAAAGGGAAAATGAAGAGAGAATAAGAGTTGTTGAGTCTGCCAACATGCGATCTTGTTCAGAACTTGAAAGCGAGGTTGATCAGTCTCATTTTTCTTCCGAGAATATGTAGCTCCTATGGTGGTCCCCGCGCTAAAACGAGGTTAGCCATGTCACACTACAGTATTCTGGTTGCATGAGAAACTTAAAAGGATGCCGAAACGAGTGTCTCTTCTGCCTTTTCCCTATGCGCCATACACATGTATTTCTTTAGTTTTTATTCAAATTTTTAAAGACATATTTAAAGCGTTTGCTTCGAATTTTAGCTGTGGATGGCTTCGTTATCAACTGGATTGAAAGCAAGGCGTCCTTTGGCGACGAAGAAAGTCATGCTGGCTACTTGAAAGATCAATTTTGGAGCTATACAAATAGGTCTGTCTTGTGTTTAACAACCATGTCTCCATAGAATGGCCTTGGAACTACCCTCGTTACCGCTTGTGAATCGACAAGGCCTTTCGCTTTCATTGCTAAGAGACGACATCACTTCTATATGATGTAAAAAGAATTTTAACGGGACACCACTGATAAAAAGTTTTTTATAATTGAGAAACTAAAGTGACCAGTTTACTTTTAATAGTTTTTTGCTTTAAGGCTCCAGTTTTTCAAGCGGCTCTTAAAAATTTGGAGTACCATGGTTATGTTTCTATGTTTTTCCCATTTCCCTACGCTTAATACAATTCGGGGCTACTATTCGGGAATACTATACGTTTTTCTAAGATTAGACAATTGCTTCAATCGGTTATTCTCATGTGTAAACTGTTATCAACCTTAAAGAAGGATCGCATTGTTCCGAACATTTTGGGTAAAAAAGCAAGCTCGTTCTTATGGTCGTTTATACTTCTAAAAATTCGAACTGATAAACGACGTTTGAAGGCATCGTAAAAGCAGAGGAATATATCAGGCATTATTGCTACACGAACACAGTTTTAAAAGAAGTGCGCGGAGTTAGCAAGGCGGGAGATTTTTTTTATATCAGTATAGGTTGTCGGTCTTTTTGTAGATTCGGATCAGGGATGGTAATATATTGGTTTGGCTTCATCGACGACCTTGACAAGAACAAGAACAGAGGTATCGTTTTATGCGATCGATTTCCTCAACAAATAGTCACCCTTGATATGCTCCTGTGAGACTGCCTATCGTTTTCAAACTGAATCTGCCAACAATGGACGGTGCTATCCTGCCTACGATCTTTTTGCTACAATTTCCGACTCTCTTTTTTATTAATGTACGCTGAAGAATCTCGGTTTCAAAGTATCTGTAGGCGCTGTAAATGTTGCTTATACCTGATTATTTGCTCATCCCTGTGTCAGAATTTTGCGAAAATTACGAAAAGTTAATTCTTTTCTACCAAGGCTCTCGCTTTTCGGCCTTTTTGATGGCCTCAAAGACCGTACAGTGTAGAACATTATGTAACGTGAGATTTTTTCGTCTATTTTCTATCAGTTTTAATATCAAACAACCATGCTGATAGGATAAGAGTTCGTGTAGTGATTTTAAGGTGAAACTCGTACCGTTTTGGTTAAGAAGCTTTCTGTAGCTCATTTTGTTGAGAACCCATTCTGGTTGTCATTTGGTGACAGGGAACGTCTCAAAAGTGTCGCTCAGTTTGGGTATGGAGATAACACCCTTGCCCAAATTTATTGGTGTTATCTCAAATTATTCATTTCACAAAATAAATATAAAATTAATTGACATTGTAATCAAAACAAATCTGCCATTTTGCTAAGGAACAACATGGAAATGTTAAAAGTGTTTTTAAAATGTTGCTGAATACTCCCAGAACTCTTTCCTTTTTTCGTTCCTTTTCTTACCCCTTTATATTTAGAAATGACGTTTTCAGCAAACTTGATAGAATGTTGGTTTTGGCCTAGGGTCCAAGGCTATGGAGGATTTCTAGGTTTGAATGTTTTTTAATTGCATCACGCTGGCTTGCTGCAATCTGATGTGAAATTACTATTTGATTAGTCAAGTTGTCATGCCTTGAAACTTCAGGAAAGTTACTCGTTTTGGTTAGCACTTACGCTTCGTGAAATGTGATGCCAAGACAGACATAGATACTTAAAATATACTTGTCTCATCTATGGGCCTTGAATTTCGACCTACATCGCCAAGAAATACAAAACGCTCAATATGAAAGTAAAATGATCAAGCCTTTAATTTTATTCACTGGAAGATACTGGATTGTGTTTGTCAATTCGACTCTGAAATCGGTATATAAAGACATTATTACGTCTGTTATCACGCAAGAAGTCTTAGAAACCAGAAATCAAAAATCAAATTGCTATTGAGAGTAATGAAAAATTAGTACAGCTAATATGTCTTTTAGTTTTAATGGTATCATTTTATCAAACCTTTTTATGTAGCTCATTATATCCTTTATTTCCCGTTTCCTTTGAAGAAATTCGATAAAGGTACCGAAAATGGCTCAGTAGACCCTAAATAGAATATTATTTGTTGCATTCTGAGTTATACGTTACAAACTGTAATTTTTTCTAAAAGCGAATAATTTTCTAGCATACCTGGTATCTAGAAACTGAAGTCGAGTAATTTAGCACTCTTTTTATGTAACTTGGCTGAAAGCAGACTATTTTAAAGCGCCTTTCTCTGAGACTCTGCGTCTGACTGCTCGCGTTGCCAGCTTAAGATAGCCAAAGATTCGTGCCAAATTGAAATATTCTTTGCAGAGTTGATGTTTGGCTTCGTAGAAGTTTCAGAACCTGCACACTATCACTATTTTAAGCTGAAACCTGGAATTTGTCTCTATTCACGTTGCTTATGTTAGGAAAGCTCGTTGTAAGTTTTCATTTTAACTGGTTTTGCTCCACTGTTATTAAGTTCTATTTACCTATTGCGAAGTTCCAGATTTAAGATATCTTACAAGTATTTGCTTATGATTTGCTTATAACAATGATATTTGATTTGGTATCCCAGTTTTGAATGATGAATTATCGCGCCCAGAAAAAACAAAACATCCAGGGAAAAAATGCAGCTTGATATATCATTATCTCCGCGTATTTTTATTACTGTTCAGTAATCTGTTTAAGTTAGTTAATTTAGTTTAGCTTAAAAACCAGTTCGCTTAATTGAATCTTGTTAGGATCACCCGATAATTTGAATCTTATAAATACACTATCTAGTTCTAAGATTAGTTATATCAATACATAAACACAATTATTTATAGCTGTTAAATTGAGCAAAAGGCTAAGAAAAAGAACTGATAAAACTTCATGGATATCCTTTAAAGTATTCTCATCAAACACTTGCGCTTTCTCGTTCTTCATTTATTCTTTTGAACTTTATCACGACCTTGAGATACATGAATAAAAGAAACTTAATTCATTAAATGGGTTGCCGCGAATTCTAAAAAAGCTGTGTTCATTGATTCAGCAGATGCCGATCTTTCCCGTTCCTGACTCGAACAATAAGTGAAAATCCCTTTTTTCCTATTACTAAACATTTAACAAATTATTTCTAATCAGTTTTCCATTGGCAATACCTGGAAAAAATTCTCTCTTCCATGACCATGTTGGTCCTATGTTCTCAAAACTTTTTTTCCGTTTTCTCAAGTTGCGATCAGTTTTTCCTTTGAAACCAAATTTTTCTCGTTTGTTGGCCTAAATGTATGGCAGCATATTAAAACGGCACATCGATTTTAAAAGTATTTTCCTACACCTAAACATTCACAACATTATACTTCCAAAATTGCAGAATATTTCTTTTTCGAAAATTGCAAAATACTATCACCAGTTTGTTTGCTTTGTAAAAAAATTTCTAGCTTTCTATGCCAGCTTCTTTGGTTCTTCTGATATTATATTTTGTGAGCTTTGTTTACAATTGTATTCATTGTTTGTTCGTTACCCGAGTATTGAGAGACGTACCCGTCTTGTACTAATTCAAGAGAATATTTGTAATGTTGAAAATTAAGTTGAACCTAACACTGTGAAAGTTCAAAGGCAATGTTTGAAATGAACCAGGTGAGGTATGATGACATATTCCAATTCGTGAATCAATATTAATTTTTCACCCGTGTAGTATCATATTTAATGGCAACGCAGTGTTTCGATGAAAGTAAACAGCGTACGCCATTAAACAGCCACAAATACATGTTTCAACTTGGGGCGGGGGCGCCAGACTAGACTTCATTGGCAACTGAATTCAACATGGCGAGATTTGTATTAAAGTCTGCCGTGTTGTGGTCTGAATGTCGACTGGGTCTTCAGGTGCAACAGGCATAGATGGTATCGTGATGTAATTTGCTTGATCGACAAAACACCTCAGCATTATGGAATGGCTTAGCCAGGATATCCTATTGTGCGCTGGCGAATTTATTAGAACAGTTACTCAAGAAATTTTCATTGAGTGGTGGTAGGCTGTTTTTTTTGGGGGGGGGGGGGGGGTTGGAGAAGGAGGGTGGTTCGTGTCCGTACATGTGACCGAAAGGATGCCAAAAAGGGTAAAAAGGAGGATATATTTTCGCATCTTTTTCCAAGAAGAATGCTTATTTTTCCTCTAGAGGAAAAATGTTAGGAATCATGCTTCTGTTTATCATATGGATTCGTCTAGCCTTTTGTTTGATGCCCAGCCCGCGATAATTGGACCAACATTGGACCCATTGAAGTCCTACTTTATAAACTTTGAAGTACATGCCCTGGTTTCGGAAAAACTTGTCTTTAGGAGTGACCTTTATTTATAGTTCACAAACAGTTGATCTTCATGCAAAATTTAAGCTTAATTTGCCTTCTCACACCTTATTTCCTTAACATACTTAGATGGAAAAGCCTCGTGAAAGTCGAACCAGTAAGGCAAGAGTGACGACTTATGGCTTGAAGGCGACCAAGGTGGCTATTGCGATTCGCCTGGTAATTGGCTAAGTCGCTCGCAAACAATACAATTATACCTTCAGCTCTTTCACAGCAGACACCTAAGAGGCGGGCCAATAGCTTACGTTAATGTCTAATGTACGTGGTGAACTAAGACCCCCATTTGGTCGAGATAGCTGAATATTAAATGTTAATGCGTTTATGATCCATAATAAGATGATTTTACTTAGTAAGTGAAACAAGATGACTTGGGAATCTACTCCATGCTCGGTCCACAAGCAAGTGTATAGTTATTTGAAGTTTCTTGTAAATTTTAGTGTACACTTGCTGCTTAGTACTGTTGTGTAACATCCTCCAAATGCCTCCAAAATTATTAGATATCATTTTAAGGCATTTTTAACTTGAAAAGCAAAACTTCCTAAAAAGGTAAACCTTCTGAAAACAACTTCGTATGTGAATATGTATGGACCGTAAGTATATGCAAACGGTTCCACAATGCCATTGTATGCATGTTGAACATGTGCACGAACGTGACAAACCTTTTGCCTGCTCTGTTCAACTAAGTCACACGCATTTATTTTTTTCTTAGCAATACAGATGCCTAATAGATAAACATTTTTCCTGAATTCTTTAGTTTATGTGGGTGGTGTTTCTTACCAAAGCGATTTTCACAACCATAGCATTTATTACTATTTGAGATTGCAATAACTAGAATTGTTATTTATTTTTTATAGTTTCCATTGGCCAATTGATGTCTTTCATATCTTACCCGTATTAAGATTCGAATTACATGGATAAAAGTGATTCAAATTAGAATATCACGGTCTTTATGTTGGGAAATATTATCCACAGGTAATGCAAAATATATTCCGTACTTTTGTGCTTTTACAAGGAAATGATATTTTGCAATAATTTCGCAAACATCTGTTATGTCTCCGTTTTGGGGAGAGTTTTTCTTTACTTTTATCTGCCAATGGATTGACTCCATAGGTTCACTATAAAACTTGATATATCGATGCTCTTTGGCAATCCTACAAAAAGACAGAAATAAAACATTTTTAATTTAACGTTTGTTTGTTGTGTATCTGTGTGTGAGAAAGAACATCCGTTTTCATATTGCTTGTCTACAGATTTATTCTTTCAAATATCGTTATTTGGTATTGACATTTTTTAGCCTTCCTTTGCTTCTCATCTTTTTCTCTTGATATCGTGTCAAGAAAGTTATTTGAGATTACCCAAAATGCACTGCCCTTCTCTAATCTCTCCACCAATTATTTAGTTGTTCCATAAAGAAAATTAAATAGAAGTGGTGTTACTAATAAAAACAAATTGTGTTACAAATGCTTTGTAACCCTTAAAACTGATTCGGTTTCTGCTACTTTGCCTGCCCACAACAGCGTGTTCCAAACAGGAAAGAAGTTCTGGGTTTTTACATCTCCGAAGCACGTCCAATCTTTTTGGCTCCAAAGGAGTCGGCGTAGCTTATGAGTATAAGGGCAAGTATTCGGAACAACTTCAATTCAACCATATGTAGATAATGATATATGAATAGATAATTCCTCTTTAGGTTTGTAAGGATTGAGTTGTTATCAAGGGAATTCAAATATTAATTTGGCTTAAAGGCAGCCTTTTCAAGTCTCGATTTTGTTTTAGTACTCGACAGAGCCTAGCCGTTTAAAGCCTTTCATAGGGTCAAAGTTTTAAACTCCGAAATCCAAACTAATTCGTCGTTTTGATGGGCCAATAGAATTCTACTCATTTAGATAAATAAATTCGTTACTGAGTAGATCCTTTTTGGATTTCTCCTACCTTAGGCTAGCTGCGCGGATTCCAGTTGGATTCTACCGATTCAAACCATGTATGTATTTTACTAGGGGTAATCGAGATTCTCATAGTCATTTGCTTTCAGATATTTGAGAATCTTGTTGACAAATAGCCAACCAAACCATAAGACGTCTATCAAGGATTTTGTATCATGTTAAATAGCCTAAAATCTTTGTAGTTAAACATTAAAAATAGTGAAATGAGCTAAATGTTTGCTTGCTATCATAAGTAGGGTGATATATTAAATCATTTTCCAAAGCATCTTGTTGCCTTATCTCCTATCCGTATCGATTTGAAACCATTTCCACATTATCCGTCTCAGGATGGACTGCCTAACTGGGCCCAAATGGAGCCGTTCCAATCAGTCCCGGGAAGGCAGCGGCCCTAATCGTAGCCAGAATGGAACCGATCCAATGGAAAAATGCCCTGACAAGACTTTTAGCATTTATCTAAAGTGGCCGTTTTATTACCTGGCACAGTCGTGAGGTGGAGTGAAATCCTGTCTTGGCTGTGAACCCCCGTCTCTGTCACTCCCATGCCTGCAGTACGTTCTTGCCTTGGTCAGGGGCCAAATTTCAACACGCTTCTCTTCTTTTTAACACTGCCTTTAAGGAAGTGCTTTACTTTACCAATACGCGGCTTATGCCCCCTAAGCCCCCACGGTGTCGCCAGCACTGAGTATATACCCTTGCTTTGTATAAAGTTGTAAGAAAGTTTGCTACGTTGATGTCTTTTTTTATGTCGCAAGGTGACACAATTTGCTTAGCAATATACATGACTTCTGCATTGCTCTTGTTTCTGTCATGATTCATATTCTAGCGAATGTGACAGGTCGCAGCAGCGTACCAACCTGGTCACTGCGATGGCGCGTGAATAGCTCCGTTCTGCCGCGCTCACTTGGTGCTCTGTGCGTCAAATTGTCTACTATGCTTTAAGGTCAGGTAACAACATTAAACTTTAGTTTACAGATATTTTGAGAACCGGAGTTAATTTCAAAAGTTAATCCAGGTCAAATTACTTAGGGAACGTCTCTATGATTTGACGAAGTACAGGTGTCATCTTAGGCCCAAAAGGCGAGTATTTGGGCAGATTAAAAGAAGATGAGAACCTGGAATTCGAAGCTCAAAGAAGATGGGCTTGTTCAAACTTAAATAATCCTAGAGAATTTGGCTCTTATTGGAGTATGGGCGGTTAATTTGGACACATTTTGAAAACAAGCCTTCCTCCGATTCAGGTCTGTCCTTTTTGCAAAGCATGTGCTCTAATTAAGTTATTTCGTGTTGATGTTTTTTCAAAATGTCATAAAGTACAAGCTTCAGAGGCTGTTAGCAGATTGCAAGGAATGTCAGGCCTGCCTATAGTTTGACCTCCCTGGGAAAGTATGCCAAGTATTCAATTCAACAGATGAAACTCGGATATAAGGCTACCATATCAACAGGCCTAAACCCAATATTTATCTTTCAAGGCCTCTCTTGATGTTTTTGTTTCGAAAATCTTGTGAAAACGAATCATAGACAAAATACTCCAGATTTTTATACTTTCTTAAACGAGAGCTATATCGCAAGAGTTTTAGCGATTTTTAAAGCGAAAGTAAAAAAGACAACCAACATATTCAATTCTCAGATTCGGGTTGACGTCATCGATTTTGTATCTTGGTATCTACGGCTTTTTCTCAAAAATGAACATCAGAATTGAAACCTTGATCCTTAAACTGAAAAATTCATGTTGTTTGGACGCGAGTTACTTTGTTTCGAATATTTAGACATTGCTTGAGAAATTTATTCACTGCATCAGCAAATTCCACTAGAGTGTATAGGAAAAGCTAAATTTCTAGAATGGGTTAATTCGCAGTCTGGCGGTCCAAACACTTAGAAATTTTCGGCACAGACTAATTTAAACATGAAGATTCCAATTCTATGATCCATTTTTGCCATATATCAAGATAAAAATTGCTCGAATCCGAGAATAAGAGTGACTTCCCTTTTCCTGAGATCTTTGAGAACAGTTTATCTAGCATATAACACCTTTGCACTTCCTAACGGCGATGCCTCGACGTAATGCGTCATGCGGACACATTGCCCCTTCAATTCGGACATCCTCACTACCATCTTTGGCCTAATCACGAAACGATCTTATTCAATACCTGTGTGTTTTTCAGTGGAAACGTTAGCTGGAATCTTTAGGAAATTTAGAACAGTTTGTATTTCAGAGAAGCTGCTTCGATAACGCTTGTCGTTTTAAAGTACAAACAAGAAGCATTTTACGCGGAAAGGAAAATATTTCAACCGGGAAGGTAATGATGTACGATGGTATTCTAAAAAAGATAGAAAGAAATGGTGAATCACCCTTGTGTGCAGAGCTGTGCTGCAACTAAGGTAAGCTCATGTTACGAACCAATAATTATAATAAAAGAAAAATTAAAAAGCATTCTTTTGACAAGGGAACTGAGGCCCCGAAAGGTCAGCCCTGTTTACAGGTGAGGAAAAGTTTTCGAAGACCAAAACTTCAGCTGGATAACTAAGTGAGCAGAGGACTACATGACTCCCGTAAAACTTTTTAGGCCCGTGACGTCACAAAGCATACAAGCACCACAGCGTAAACATGATATAAGCATACTGACCCAAAAGTCATGCTAAAACCTTTCTGATACTAATTTCCATTGTTACTGAATCTTTCCACGGTTTCTGATAGTAATGTGCTTGAGAAAAACATTCACAGTTTTATTTGCCGTTTGCCCATATTTTCTAAGGTCCCTGCAATCGTCAATAGTATAAACCTTCTTTAAGAATCTAGCGTTACTAGAAACTATTCTTTGGGGAGATGAAAATTCATATTAAACTGTAACCGAATGATGATGAATTATTCCCCAACTCTTGCATTTAGAGAAGAATTTGATAGCAGGTACTCTCGTCCGAATAGCAGGTGTGATTGGTAGTGCAAGAGGGACGTATTTAGAGATGGTATAAGCTGGCTGCAGTCTTCGCCATACAACATGTCCACCGTCTATGAGTTGAATACAAAACTGCTCGCCACTAGCAAAGACGCCCAACTTACAGAGTTGCACAAATCCCCCCGGCGCAAGTTAAATTGCGCTCCACGTTTGCAATATACCTGAGTATGCCGAGAAATATTAGCCCTCTTTTCCCAATCATTGCGTGGAATCATGCTAAGGTGCGCTTCAATAATAACCAAAGAAAGAATAGTAATGCCCTAAGAAGTGGAAAATTGCTTGGGGTCGGAGCATGTGCTCCCATTTTCAGTGGTAGTTGCCCCATAATGTGTGTATATAAATCGTGAAACGCAGTCTATTCCACGATTGACGGTTTTTTTTCAAGTCAAAGTGACAATATTGTTGAAAGTGTTTGCCATTTGCTGCCTTTATCAGTTTGTTTCGGAGTGAATTAAATACCCTTATCACTATGTACGTCAACATTCGGATATCAAATTTCTGGGTAATTTTACACCAGATATCGGCAACCTGCGAGCGGAAAATTCCCCCCTTCGCACTTGGCTCGGTTTATCTACCTAAATGCAAGATAAACATGGAATCATTCAGTGAAATCCTTATTAATGGGAACAAATAAAAAAGAAAGGGGAAAAATGGTTTTTGTGGAAATAAATTAACAGATAATTTTAAGTTAAGAATCTCCCCAAATATTTTCAATCAGAAATCATTTCGTAAAGAGGGCTGTAATAGACCCAAAAACTATTATCATAAAATTCTAAAATCCCATGATGGAGTCTTCGAAAAGTTCTCGTGTACATTAACAATCACTTCTATATTTCTGTTCAATTTTTTCCGTAAAAAAATTGCAATAATTGCTGCGTATAAATTGCTTTTTCTGAGCTAGTCGATGAAGTGTTGCAATTTACAAAGCCACCCACAAAAAACTTTGTTTCCTTTCCTAATTAAAAAAAGAAAGTGATAAATTTTTGCTAATAAATAGCTGCATATGTTGGTTCCTGGAAACAAAATTCGACTATAAACCTTTCCGTTTCTGATTTCTGGTCCAAAACAACTATATATTTGTTGATAAGCTTTTTTGATGAGCTTGTAGGTTGCCGGAATGATCAAGACTGCAACGTCTGAACCAAAACTATACATTATACGCGTGCTCAAAGATTCTTCAGTCTCAAGGTATATAAATGCAATCTCGATCCTTCTTTTCACAGGCCCCGAAAATCCCAGTCGGTGGGAACTGTGCTGATTAACTTTTGCCGCCTAAATAGTTCTTTAGGGCCTCAACGAGATTAGAAAGAGTAAGCCCAATGCATTTGGGCGAGTAACCTGTTTACAAGAGGTGCTTCGTAGTTTCGTTTTCTTTGAATACATAACGAAACGTGCTTGCCAGGGGGGGATATATGGTTTTGGAATAACTTGGAGATTAACACATCATGTGCATAAACATTCATTAAAAGTTAGCATAGGAACTTTTAGATTTAGAGATTGGTAGATACCTCAAGAAAATGCTTATAACAAATTCTAATCGAAATTAGACGAACGATTTTATTCGACTGATTTCTTGAAATTGAAAATGACTCTCTCTATTCCTATTTCCTGAATTCATCAATTTCCAACCTTTTTTAATTTTCACGCCAACAACAAACGTTCACATACAATAAACTAATTTTTTAACACTTGATGGTGCTCAGTTCATAAACTAAATTATGCCTATTTTTGTTTATGAGCTTCGATTGTAGAAATCGTTTCTACTTGAGCATATTGACTCGTCTAGACGGTGGGTTGTTGTTGTAAGAAAACTGCCACAACAATATTGAGGAAAATCTAGTTTTTTCGTTAAAATCCCGGCTATGTATGAAATAAGCCAAACATGTGCTTTTGTGTTGTGTGGGAACGGTCAGTGCTCGATGTCTTAGAACACCCCTTGCCGTTCACTTCTAAACTTACGAAGAACTTGTTTGAGACTCTTCGATGTCCAACGAAATATTCTGATAAGTGTTGTTTTCTGGTCTCAATCCTGGTCAATATTTTTGAAAGAGTTGTAAAATTGAAGTTGCCCTGGAAATAATCAGAAATATTGAAAGGTAATCAAAACATTGCAATCAGCATTGTATATCCAGACAAGTAATCAAGGATGTGATTTCTCTAATGCCGTCATCCTGGCAAACACAGCAATATCGGGAGGAAATGGCGACTCTGGAGTGTTGCAATTGGCGCAGGCCTGCGAAGCACAACACTAAACACCAGCATGATCGGTCGAGACTGAAAGACGCCCCGCTAACGTGAGGCTATTGTTCGCCAGGAGCCATTGTTTACGATCATCCAAGATTATCTTTTACAAGAGGTGTTCCTAAAACACTTTCTGCGTATCAAAGCAAGATTGCATTCGAAGCATCCCACAGATTCCGTCGACGCACTTCTATGCTGGGAAAGTTGCCGAAATTGCCGATTCTCATCTACGTGTTTATAACTTCAAGCGATCCAGTACGCGATTTTCCCAAGGAAATGACCAGTTGAAATTTGACACCTTGCAACTGTCCTCGTGTCGAAGTCTCCATGGCAACAAGGATTTGATTGGCATGTTAAAACGTTACAAGCTGTGCGTTGAGAATTTTCATGTCTCTCCCCCTTACTTCCTGCCTTTCCGTTTCGTAGTTGACGTTTTGAAGTTTTGGGCAGAGTTGCCAACAGTGTGAAAGATTTAGCTGACATAATTCTATAGTAGTTTGTGTAACCGCAGGCAGAGAAACAAAACGTTGACGGCTCATCTGGTTGAAATCCTTCAAGCCATCAGTCCATTGAAGCTCTTGTCTGTCAAATGGCGCAAAGGGTTAGTGCAAGTATAATTTCAACGACAGCACGACATGAGTCAAATCTCAACGGCATTTGGCATGTCGATCTCACGTGTCGATTCTAAGTTCGTACATCCTCGCATTCGCCTGTTGCTCAAAGTCCTGATGCTTGGTATTGTAAACAGTTGTAAAATGTGATTTCCCTTCCGTAGGTCGGAGACACGTTTCCTTCGCCATTCGGTCTTGGTCTTGAAGATGGCGGCAGTAGTAATATCCTAGCCGAGGAGCATTCTCGTCTAGCGAGGATGCATCAGCCGCAAACACACGCCAGCTACAGCCAGGCGTCCTGCATGTCCACGGAGCAAGCCAGCTATCACCCAAATGACAACAGCTCTCCAACCTCCGATGCCCAGATCAAAAGAGACAAAGAGAGTGTGTACGGGTATGTTTGAACATATAAATGTGTAGACAGCGACTTGTCCTAACAAAGATCAAGTTTGACAACCGTGAATAGACCTACTTAAAGCTTAATTCCTCGTTACTCTTGCCTAAACCAAATGTTTTTGTACTTATCAACATGGACATAATAGGCGAAATGAGCAGTTTGCCCATCATCACTTGTTTTCCACTGATATTCGACTGGAATCGTGACAATTTTGCAACTTGATAATGCCTTGATATCCATTTTTCGACTGACAGCTTTGGACATGTGGATAAATCAAGTAAGAAGCAACCCATTAGCAGATAAATTCTATTCCAATAAGGTACACGTGGAATTAAGTTCCGACAGCAGTATTTGATGTGCGATTGATGAGGGTAACCTTTAGAGAATGTGGTAGCGAAATGTTGGTCCTCTTCAAATAGGGCCATTTCCTTGTTTGTATCCAGCTAGAACGCTTAGTTATGGGTCAGGCCAACGCAAAATGCATTCACTCGACTGTTTGGAAAATTAGGCACTGTTTCAGTATTCCATTCTTTTCTTTTATAATTCTTGAGCAATTGCAGCAAGGTTATTCATAGTTCATTGATTTCAAGGTTATAAGGATAAATACTTACTGACGAAATTTGTTGGTTGTAGTATTGATTTCGGTATCGCAGCTATATAATATGCAGGCAGTTGTTAATTTTTACCGGTCGCTATATCATAAAAATACCCCTAGTCCAAGTTATTTTGCATTGTTATTTTGGTCCTCTAAAATCACAAATTGCGAAAAGTTCCATTAATTAAAGTTTCCTAACCTTGGCAGTTTTTGTTCGCGAAAAATTGTTTCATTGAAGTCTTTGTATGACATTGCTTCAAATATCAACCCTGCTTATTTCCGAAGCCTGTGCCATGTTGATGAACTTGGAATTTGTGAATCACTGAGCTATCCTGGAATCGTTTTTGTATGTCAACAAGTAATTTGAATCAAGTTTGGCTTGATTAACTGCGATGTTTGCGTTCCAATTTCCATCATAACTTAGCAAACCTATCGATTTCTCAGTGTTAGGTCGAGACTCTCGTGTAAATTAACAACAGTGATGAAGGTTTTGTTGTGCACCGAAGGAAGTAAAATTTTAAAAATTTTGTTGACTGCGGCCTCAAATTACATCATTCTGTTCCAGTTGGCCTTTAAATGACTACATTATTTTTCTTTTCTTTGGCAATTTGATCTTCAGACTTTTCTAGAATTGTCTGCTGCTGATATCAGTCAGGAATATTTATTGTTTATTCCATTGCCCAATTGCCCAATCCTAGATGCAATGGCATTTTCCTCATTCATTCGTTTGTTGACAGATTGACGACGTAGTTCGGTTTTTTCCTTATGATATTTGTTTAATTCACATATTTGATTGTAAGAATGTGTGCATTACGGCCTAGAAGCCAGTTTTTGAAAGCCAATTGCTTGAAGGCTTGTTTTGTAATAGGTAATAGAGCCCAATAGTCAGAGAGTGGGAAGGTTTAATTTTGTTACTCGAGATGGTGGTCCTTAAAACAGAACAGGTACACTGCTGCACATTCATTCATACAGAAAGGAAGATTAAAAGTGCTTATTTATTATTTATTTAGATACCACAATGCATTTTGTAATTGTAGTAAAGTGATTGCAAAATCCTAGCAAATCCAAAACTTATCAAGAAATGCTACGTGTTCTAAAATTTAAAGCCTTGGTAATTTTTAGTATAGAGGCGAAGGCGCGTAATAATAATATATTCAGGATTTTAGAGCTATTTTTACTAGGCTGACTAATTTCTATCACTTTCTGAATCTCATGTTGCTTCAAGAAGCTTAGGCATCCTTATTATGTGGCCTCATTTCAGGGACCCTACCTCGTAGCGAGAAACGTATTTCCGTGTCAGTGTGTCCTGTGTTTCGTTTGGGGATCACGAGAAACTTGTTTGCTTTTTATCACTGGCACAATCGATCGGTCTGTTTGGCTTCAAAGGATTTCACATGAGGTTGTTAAACGGGACCGAGCAAGTATTTGCAGACAACACATGTATCGATTAAAGTTGACACGCAATAATCCCCATGCTAACAAAAGGAAGCAAAATGTCTGACAGGAACACCAAGGCAAACAACGCCTTCACCAACTGACGAAAACAAAAACCAAAAACTGACTCACATCTGGTTGTCATTTTCTAGAAAATGCACTTTGTTCTATTTACATGCCATGCTGGGGAGTATTTCGAAAGTATTGACTTTTGATTTTGAAATTTTCCTTATGCCAGGAAAATTTAGACTTATTTACACATAATTTTGTTGTGTAAGCTATTCCCGGTATGAAAACTTCTTGGCGATATTTTTAAGTTCAACTGCATGGGCCTAATCTGGCCCAGCCTGTCCGTCTTCCCTTCCTTCCTTCCTTCCTAAGGAAATATCTATTTTTGGCTCGTAGTGCTGCTGCTGCTGCTATACCAGTAGGACCGTTTTCACGATTACCGGATTTACAGATGAACTTGCAATAATTTAAAAACGGATCATTTAGTGAATTTATTTACTCAAACGGCTTTATTTTCAGTCCAAAAAAGGCTCCCTGAAATGTGGTACTTTATAGCGTTTGACGGAGAGCATGACTTGCTTCGACGTGTCGTGTCATTCTGTACGCATTTCTACTAACTTCTTTCTCAGCGAACGACTTTCATGCAATTTTCTTGATGGGTGTTACACCCACAGCCCCCTTTCCCCAATGATACACTCCTGTGCAGCTGCTGTAAAGGGGGTCTGTTTTGGCAAACAACGCCAGCACTGTACAGTCACTGCCAGGCAGTTTTTGAGAGGGTGTGCAAAGCAGCCAGGTGGCAGGGTACTCTGAATTCTTTTGCGCCCTTTCGATATATTTATGATGCTGGAGCTCATGGATATGACGTCACTTGTCCTGACAAAATGAGTTCGCTCGAAAGTCGTGTGATTCTTTGAAGTCCTATTGTGCAATCATGATTACACATGGTAACGAAACTCTGACAATCTGCGACTGAAGCTGCGACGTTATCGAAACTAACTTCGATGGCTTAAATATCAAAACGTTCACAATGTTATCTTTTAGAATTAAAGTAAGCCACCCAAGGACGTATTAGCTCTTTTTGTTTATTCTCCATTGATGCTTTTTCGACTGATTACGGCTTGGAAATTAAATTTTAAGGTTCTTTCTGCATTTTGATATAGCGGTGCTTTTGGTCCCCTTAGCTTCGCCTTCTCAAACATATAAAATATCATATAGAAATTGGCTTAATTTTGAACGCGAATTTCTTCTTTGGAATAATAGGAAGCAGTTTTTGCTGCCAGGAATGACTTTTGGGAGTTCGATTCATATTAACTATTGTCCGATCCTGGTTGACGTCATCGATTTGGTATCTCGCCATCTACGGATTTTTCGCAAAAATGAACTTGGAATTTAAATCTTCATCTTTAAATTAGTTCATAATAAAAAAGTCATGCTGTTGATACGGTTCGGTCGCGAGTTATTTTTTTTTTAATATTTAGGTTTTTCTGAAATATGAAATATAAAGGTAAAGCTAAATATTAAAAATTGGTTTAATCGCAGCCGAATAACCCAAACACTTTCGGCACAGACTAACTTCAACATGAAGATTCGAATTCTACGATCCGTTTTTGCTAAATGTGAAGATGCCTGGATGCGAGCATAGATTTGGTTCTAATTAATGAAGAAACTATTCGGCCTCTCACGGCCAATTAGCTAATGCCTCCGAATATTCCTCAGAGGAATTAAAGAAACAAGGCATCGTTGCCGAATGGTTCTGGCCAATTTGGTTTCCATTGACCCCCGTCCTGGTTGTTGGTAGGATTGCCAATTTCTCTACCTTCCGCAGTTGTGCACGGGCCAATCCACCTCTGCGTCGTAAATGATTCTGTCAAGTTTTCTTTAAAACTGCATCCTCGGTCCGTGTGTTTTGATTCCTTCTAAGAACAAAAGAAACCCTAACAATCATTGTCAGGTTGATTGATAGCTTTGTTGATATTCATTATTTTTATTGTTGTCTCATCTTGTTTTTATTTTCCTTATTTTTCTGTGTTATTGCTGCAATTTTCTGACTGCCTTGGCGCACACATGCAGCAATGTGAACACCTCCTTAATCAAGAGGCCTCGTTTACCAGATTTAAAACATTCAAACAGGCTCTACGTTATGTAAAACCCTGCACTCTAACTGTAAATAAATCATTTTTGAAGTGGTCATTCAACATTTGTAATTCACAAAGAATTTAGGTCACTTCGACCTTTCGAGAAATTCAAAAAGTTTTAAAAATCAATTTGTGCTGTTTGCATGTAAAAATACTATTGCAGTGGAATCATTTTGCCAATTAATGGCCATTTAGTCGTGCACTATGTCAATTAATTAGTTCGATTTTCAGTTAGAGGTTTTAAAGACGTTGAATCCGGGTAAAAGCATGGACATATTTTGTATTTTATTTCTACAGATATATTGATGTTGCACGATTCTTCAATAACTTCAAGGCAGTTGGAATAGGGTTTAGGCAGGTCCCGGAAAAGTAACAAAGGGTTAGCACCTGTAATAAGTAATATTGTGATATTGTAATATTGTAATGAGTAATATATTTCTGTAAGAATAAGTGGTCAAAGTAATAGAGGCAAAGAGATAATTTTTATCAAGTGGCTATGTGACGTACGTGTTTCTAGGGGATTCAATCTTCTTGTTATCTGTTAGTTTCGAGCTTTGATTCTCTATTGGTGGCTATTTTTTCACTACATTTTATACTGACTGTTTTCTGATGTACCTCTGGTTTAATAACCAAGGCAAGCTACTTCACCCTATATCTCAAAACCAGGAAACTTTTTTAAATAGAATTGAAAAGAAGAATGCTTTTTGAAGAATATTGATTTTCTGCCTACGACTGGAGCTACCAGTGGGACAAATTTAGGCTAAGGTTGAATCGTCTGTTGAATCTTTTTAAAAGACGAGAACTCTTACTGACTTTGGCTGGAGACTTGAAACCTGAAAAGCTATAATTTTAGCAAGCAGAAAAGTAATCAGTTTTAATTAGGCAGGTAGCGAATGAGGCTTCTATTTCCAACCCTCAAGCATTCATGCACAAGTCAGAAACGCAACGGGCGCTTAAAAGTGTTTCTGGGTCCATTCCACTGTACTTCGAAACGCCGCAGGCGCTAACGACGCACTAGGTACAGATTTGGCCCTGTTCTATGGGAGAAAATGATATTGGCCTATATGCCGCCGAGTATTTAGCCCCATGTACGTGTTTGAATAACTAGGAATTCGATAATGGCAGCAACACGCTTGCACCTCCTACCCGGCGCCTCCCTGGAATTTGATTAAATACCTTGAACTCTGTAGCCTAATTCGAGTTGTTAATCTGTTTCCTTTTCAATTAGGCATCCCCTGTTTCCTCTGCTGGCGCTGGTGTTTGAAAAATGCGAGTTGGCGACTTGCTCACCAAGACAACGGGGCGAAGCGCAGGAAGACATTTGCTCATCCGACTCTTTCAACGAAGATATTCAAGCATTTGCCAAGCAGGTAAATACCAGCTATCTTGTTTTTGTGTCAAAATCGAAATTATTTTTTAATTCGGGGAGAGGCGAAAACGCAATCAAATCAATTTTTCACCCTGTTTTTTAATCATGGGTAAATGTTGGGAAAATGCGAGCATTTCTTGAATATAACCTGCGGCCACTATTTTCCAGTAGTAATTCTGAACCTTTTTTCAATGTCAAGACTTCCGTGCGCTTCCATCTATTTTTTGATGGTCCTACTAAGGACATGAGGGAAAATACAGTTTCTTTACCTTGTTGCTACAAAGTAGTGAAGTATTAGGTTGTTTAAGTGTTGTTTGAGCGTTTATGATTCAACGTTGGTTAATGGCTAATTATTAATTTAAGATTTTGGTTAATTGAAATGCAATGAAACCCGAAAATGGAGATCCAAAAATTTTAAAAAACATTGACTCAAATTATTAAGCTTTTCTTTTTTTTGTTCCCAATGTAACTTAGTTGCTACTGCTTGTGAGTACAGGGCATGTTTTGATAGTCTAAAAAATCTTCTTTTATTGTTTCCAAATTTTCATCATTACTTGAAACTGTAAAGCGCTTTTTGATTATGTGCTCGGCACTATTTCAGATAATTTTTTGATTTGGCAACTCATTTGTTACCGGCTCCAAACGGAACATAGAGCTTCGTGAATAGCGCGTGCCAGAGGGCTTGCTAGCTTGAAGTTTTTGCGAAAATAAAATTTTTGTCCTGTGAAAAGGCTTACAAAATAAGCAACTGCAGTAACATAGCCAATTGAATCTATCTTCAGTCTGGTAAGAGAAGTGTTATGGTTAGTGATGTCTATTTAAGAGCGACTGAAGGTACACAGAACAGACATAGACCGAGAACTGCTAGAATTCGCTGCTGGCTGGCTCAATGAATTTACACTAATGAATGGTTTATTCTCAGTTAATTGATCAGTTGATGATAATAGACAAGTTTAGTCCGTTTATAATTTAAGGGTAAAGCTATCTGTTGTTTACAGCGACGTTGAAAACAGCTTGAAAAGTTCTAATTTAAATCGACTTACAGTGTTATTCACGAATTTACTACAAGCCAAGGATTTCTACTTTGATCCATAAGCCAATTTTCTGCTACTTATTTCAAATTGTTCGCATCCCGTTAAAAAATTCGTGCCTTTTGAGGTATATTAAATCATGTAATATAAACATTGATCTTAACACCAGTTAAATAACAATCATCTCCTAAAAGCATTTGATTGTTTATAATTCTGTTTGCAAAAGTCTCAGCTAGGGCGTTTGACACTCAGGGTAAAAGGGCACTTCAACTCGTGCAATTTCCTGGAATTCTCATAGCTTCCTATTGTACTTTGGTCTTTGCTTGCCGCTGTGGTGTGGTGTTTTGCAGAAAGGCCGTACACGTATTCATGACCTGTCAAAATCTGATGGCCTACGGTGTTGTACGGCGTTGCAAATTCGACTATTTTAAAAAAAATCATGAAGGCTGTATAGCTGACTAAATAAGTTACCATTTTTATATCTAGTATACTTTGTCGACATTTTATATCTGACAAAATCCCTTTATTCACGACTCTACGACTATTAATTATTTTCGCATCAGGACAGTTGACGCTGGATTTTCGATTGATTAAAACATTAAACAGCGATTTCCTCTCAAGTTGCTTACAACTTTTGATGACGGGTTTTAGAAAAACTAAGAGTGCTTAGCACCAAGTGTTGAGATGCCTAGTTCAGGCCATTGGTTATTCATTCAAACCAGCCTAATTAGATAAACTTCAAAACAGTCCAAAACAGCTTTCAGAGTAGCCTGCGTGCAGACACTTTTAGCGCGCGCGTATTTTGCCGGAGCTGTAGAGTGGGCAAATTAGCCTTAAAATGCTTGTTCCACAAACACTGCCTCGAGATCATTATTTTGCACTAATTCTCGCGGTGACAGTGTTTATACAAAGGAGAATGTACCAGCCAATCAGGAAGGTCATCAGTTAGCCTAAATGCTGGCTGACCATTATATTTAAGCTAGTGGCAACAAAGAACTGAATGAAGTCATTGTGTGGCGAATGCGAGGCAGAACACTTCTTTTGAGGTTAATTCGTGGACTCTGCAATTCTGGCAAGATATTTCCTTATTCGTGAAGGCTGCTTTCAGAGTTTCATGGTTTACGTTCAGATTCATAGTTCTAATTATTGAAAAGAATCCACAAAAACCGATTTCCAAGCACCGCATTTTGACACCAGCATGCAATTTGCAGTTTGGTCCATTTTGGGACTTGTGCCTTTAAACATTTCTTTAGCAAGCGTCGTTGCAAAAACGGATGATTTTTGAAAAGGGTCGGCTCCGAAAGGCAGTTGAAATCTGCGCTGATATCTTGCACCTGGCCTTTGAATCTCGAGTCATGAAAGGCCGTGAGCTAGATAATCTTACTCATGAATCAAGCTGGGCTTCGAAGCCACTGGCTGGTATTGTCCAGCGCCCGCCTCGTCCCGAGGCCGCCTCTCTGTGAGTCACATGGTACCGTATAGACCATCAAAGGACTGAACAGTTATTTTTTGCATTTTCAATACATCTGCAGACATTTCTTGTTACTTAGTCATGTCTCTCTTCTTATCATTCGCAATTCTTTTAAAGAATTCTCCACTCTAATTTAAGACGGCTTACAGGCCCTAAACCGTCTGTCACGAGCATGTGTTGCCACTAGAACAGTAAATTAGAAACTAAAGAATCGATACTAAACAATGGGCTTTGGATTTGAATCCGATCCATTAGCCTAATCTCATTCACAACATTCGGTTATCGAGCGTTCACCCAGACGTTTTTTGTCCTTGTACATGCCTCGATTCTTCGTTACCAACGTGTACATTCGTTTTCTTTATCTGAACGAAGGGGTGGTACCTATTTCATATTTTGTGGTATGGGAAAGTCAATATTTTAGTATTGCTATCCTTCTTGGTGGAAATAGAGTTTCGAGTTACATTCCTTGATATCAGCCCTATTGAAAGGCAGGTGATTCTAGCCAGTGAAAGATTTGCTTACTGTGAAACACACATTTCCGTTGATTTGTTGTAGACTAATATATGTATCATAATACCAATTTCACCACTGGTTTCCATTGGCTGTTATGTTTCATAGGGAGGGAGATTGGTTAGGGAGATTGGTTAGGGGACATTGTTCAACAGGAAGTTTAATGAGCTGACTAATCTATGTTTCAGCGTTTAGGCTTAACGGTATACTTTCTCAACACTGGTTCCTCAACTCCTCGTCAAAGAGGAATGTTTGATTTCAAAAGTCAAAACCTTTATTACTTACTGAGAAAGGTGCAGATTTTTACAGTGGTGCGGGAACAGTGATTCAAGTTTGAAAAACATGCGGAGATGAGGCTTTAGCAAATTTCATTCTGCTGATTGCTTTCTGAAACATGCAGAATTAGTTTAGAATGTGGCATTGTAATTAGTCACTGGTTGATGCATGCACTGAATGTCAGCTCAAGCGTCTTCAGCACTGATCTTGGAAAAAGGCAGGAATCTGTCTTTGATCTATTGAAATACGCACTCGATTTATCACTTGCCTAAGCCTTGTCAATAAATGCAAGGTTTTAACTATTCTTCACTTTATTGGCGTGAAGTTACTAATAATTTTCTTCGTTCCTAGTTTCGAGATGAGAAAATGTTTTTCACGTCGGACACGGAGCTTGACAGGCTGGTAAGTAGTATTTGTCTCTTGAAAATCCAATATTATATTAAGCTAAATATAATATCAAGCAAAATTTAAAAATAATATTATAATATAATGAAATATTAAACAAAATATAAAGAAAACGATTATTAATTTGCATTCGGCCTTCTCATTGTTGAACAGAATCTTGCAAGATTTTTTTGCCAGTTTCTATTTGGATACAGCTGTCATTTTCATAGTCAAATCTATGGAAACGTAATTGACTTTGAAACGACTTTGAAGGTCGCTCGTTATTTCTCTTTGGTTTTGGTCTTTCCACACTTAATTTACCCAACATTGTTCAACACTATAGGGAAAACAGCAAGAGCGAATTTTTTTTTCTTTTGAAATATGAAAAAACTTCTTGCAGAAAAGTTAACGGTCGGTCATCCAAATGATGATTCTTTGGGGCCATACGATTTTAAGTTCTCCCAACAGAGAAAGAAAAAGCACACCTTGCTAATTTCCTGATCGATTCTAACTGTTTCCCACTTGTAATTTCTCAGTCAATGTTTCACGACGAAATTCATATTACTTTCAATAAACATAATCACGTTCGTGGTCACCTCAAAGTGGACAGGTCATGTACGTCCATTGACAGATCATAATTATTGGTACAGGGACATTTTATTGTTTTGTCATGTCTTCCCGCGAGGTCTCTGCATTTATTGGGCCGTTGAATCACGAACTGGAGATTTCAGAATATGTTATTATCGCCAGATCTTATGTGAAATTCATAAGTGATTTATTGAGTTTTTAAAGTAGCTAGACACAGTTACAGTATTAGATAAAACGCAACAAAACTGCACGGCTCTGCATAAAAAAGACGGCCTTTTCATCTTGATACCTTTCTGGTGGTCCCGTCGGCCATCATTGAGCCAGTTCAACCCTTGTTCTGGAGAAAACTAGTCACTAATTTTGGAAAATCACTTCATTCACTCTTTGTATAGCCAACTTGGTTGTAAATATTTGCCACGGAGATGTATTTCATGTCTGAAGAATGATGGTAATTACCAGCGGATATCATTAACTTCATATGTCAGTCTTTGATCTATGTCTAAATGATTATGGCGAAGGCGTTCCTGAATATATCACACAGCTAAATATACTTCTTCAGAACTTAATACGGCTGTTTTCTGGACAAATTTGCCTCGGGTATCTTTTGACCACCGTTTGCGTAGCTTCGATTATATTAGTTTTTTTATTTATAAGGTTTCATTTTATTTACAATTTCGCATCTTCATACTGCGACTAACTAACTGATATTTAGCTGCATCGAAAGTCAAGAAATGATCGATATTGAAACTCTGTGTCTATTTCTTAGATGATCATCGCAATGCAAGTCCTTCGCTTCCATCTACTTGAGTTAGAAAAGGTATAAGATTCTGATTTCTTCACAAGTTCTTTTTAAGTAATTAGTAAATATTTCTGCTTTATACTTGTGCAATTTTTTAGGGAATAGTCAGCATTTTGAATGGCAGAGCAAGTTGTTTTTTGCGAAACAGGGAAGTCTAGACAAGAAATTATAGCAAGTCAGTTTTCTTGCCATGAATAGCACTCAAATGACACGCTCTTGGTATCCGCTCTGCTACAGTTGAAATGTTTATCAAAATGAGAATCTGACACCATTTAAGATCAGACACCATTTGATTATAGATTTGGCCTCGTGTTAAATCTACTCTATTTCAATTTCCTTTTCATCCAAACAAATTTGTCTGACTTTCATGTCTAAGACATTTTGCATTTTTCTCTTAGGTTCACGACTTATGTGACAATTTCTGTAAACGGTATATTGCATGTTTGAAAGGGAAAATGCCATTGGATCTGGTTTTAGAAGAAGGGGACACGAGAGACAAGGCATCCTCGGAAAGTGACGATGGAAAGGAGCAAGGCCCACTGTCACCCTCATCCTGCCAGGTATTTGAGAACTGTAACACCATTTGACGTCATTCTCTAATGATTGTTAATCCTGAGACCCGCCTTTTGAATCCAAGGGCCGTAATGCCGTAGGTCATTTCATTCTTGACCAAATTGCTAAATGCTGCTAGTTAATTAATGAAAATATCAATCTTATTCAAGTTAATGATCCTTTATATTCTTTACATCCTTCTCTGTCGCCTCTTTTATTTCTGCATGATTTTTGATAGATAATGGGCATGATTTTTTTTTCAGTTGCAAATGTTACCGATTGACTTATGATCGAAAGTCATTAAGGCTGTTTCAGTATACTGTTTGTATTGGTGGCATAGTGTTTGCATCCATCAAGAGGCCTGATCGATTTATTGGGCCTACATTGATGATAATTGATATTTGTAAGCGTGCACATGAAGCTTTTCACAATCAAAATGACAGCAATTTCGATCTCTAGGAATCCCCCAATGCTTGGCCTAGTGCTGGATTGAACCTGCCTGCCAACCCACTAGATGCTGAAGGAGGTACCCTGGCCAATGCGCCTTCTACAAACCCTCTTGCGGGAGCCTCGCCTTTGGATGACCAGGCAGCCTCGGAACCATCACCACCCGCTCATCCTAGCGCGGAAGGTATTGTACTGAAATTGTGTTCTAATTTTCAAACCTGGTGAAACGCAGTGATATGATGTCGGCAAATGAAGAATCATTTCACTCGTTGATGATTTCAACTTTGTAAACCTTTGTAAACACGCGTGCTTTTCTCTTCTGCAATAGCCTGTAGACCAGGTCATGCCAAATCGATTTAAGAGCAGTGTTGATTTACCAATCATTTGCATTTAAAAGCTGATGTCTACAGTAGTGGGTACGTGGAAGAAGAATACTCAACAGAATGAGTCCTTAACGAGCAACAGGAGAAGTGACCAAATTAAAGGCTAAACGTGACATTCAAAAGGGCCTGCAAAAAGATCCTTCAAAGGGACTTGCTCCTAGAAGTTTTACCGAACTTGTCCCGACATATCCTTATGACCGGCTATAAAATATCTGATCATTGTTTATAAACGGAATACGAAAAGACTCTTATGGCTATGCGGAATATGAATGGGAAAAGAATTTTATGTAAGGAAAGCCAAAACAGCCTCTTGCTTTCACAAGAAGAGTTTCGAGAGAAATTCAAATGTTTCATCCATGTGATCTTGTCCAATAGTGCAAACACAGTTCAGCAAAGAATCTGCTCTCAGAAAATTTTGTTTGTTCTTCCTTTATGTTTTTCCCTTACTATCTCAGCCTCTGAAAACATAAAACCTTTTAATGGCTCTAAAACCGGTTATTGCCCGACTATAAATACCAGTTTCGTCAATCTAACAACCAGCCGAGAATTTTTTGCTTACAAATAATCGGATTATGAGGGCGATGATGAAGCGATTATGTCAAAAACTGCAGTTCTTAAACAGAACCTCAGACTAAAAATTTAAAAATCTGGAAATCGCTGTCAAGGTCGTACGCTTGACCTCGGGTCTCGCCATTAGGTTCATACCTTTTGCGATAAGTCGTGAAAACTTTCTGCAGAATCCGATTACTCTGTATTTACTGTATAATCTCTTCCTTTGGAGTTTGCAGCACAAGACTGGAGCTTGCGTCAAAAATCCTTGCGAATCTCATGGTTGACGTCAAAAGCCGTTCGATGGGCTCTCTTTGAACAAGGCTTGAATTTATGAATTTGCTCAGATGCCAACGCATGAAAATCAGATTTCCATTGCTGTGACTTTATATTTACAGTTGGCGTGGGGTGGGGGTTGTGAAAGGGTGATAACGTAGGCAAATTAGGGTCTTACGTCACACAATTTTGTATGCATCATTCGCTTTACGACACTTTTCCCTCTATTTATTGCAAACGGCATTCCATAAGCATTAGCAGGCGTGAACCCATACCGCCTTCGATGTGAACCAAAGTGTTCCTACCCTGTTGGCAACGTCAAATTCGAATCCAAGGTGGCCCGAGTTGTATCGTTCCGAAGTCCAAAGCAGATTACATCTGTTGCTTAATAAAGCTTCTCTGATTTTATTGAGGTCCTTCGAATGCCCCATTTACCCTATTCAGGCCAACTCTGCTAATGACGTAAGTTTCAATATGAGGCTAGTTCGAAATGGCTGGCTTTAGCTCAACATCTAGTGCTTTCAATAATGCCAATAACTAGAAAGGTTTGCCCAACAACTGATTAGAAAGCTAACAATTCAAAGCAGTTCTAGGCCACAATAGAGACACAGTTTACTAAAGAGCATCCACTGTTGTGATTCGAAACGTTTTGCTTCTCTGGGAGTACTTTGCTTTTGCTTTGGGAGTGCATAGACCCGTGTCAAGGCTTTAGGTGATAACGTTGGGGCCCAATATTTAAAAGAGGATAAAAAGCACTTAGCTCCTTTAGAATATTGCTTTTTAATCAAATAATTATCTATAAAGACAGTTCATTTTTCTAGCAAAGATATCTCACTATAAATACGGCCCAAAAGACACTTTTCAGTTTGTTCCAGTCTTCAATTTTGCAACTGAGCTACTCAGATGTCATAGTGAGCTCAAAGATATTGTCACAGATTGACGCGTTGTGTAGAATCACCAGACGTCCACTATATAGCGTCTGGAAGGTAGCTTAGGTGTGTACAAAGCCTTGGTATGGCGTTAAAGCTGGTGATCCTATTGTTCTTTTAGAAGACCATAATACTGGATCGCCATGGGGATATGGTTCGGCGGGGTAAAAGGTTCTAATGGCTGTAGACCACAAATGTTAAACAGTAATTTGTTCCTGCAATCTCACATGGTTGCTTCATTTAAACCAGTCAACACCTTAAGTACGAATTCCCAAAATGGCCACGGGTAATCGCTTTAGGAAGCAACCGAATCTTTATCTGAGACTCCACGCTTTAGCAAATCAAGATATCATGACATTGCGGTTCCCAGTGGGTGTAGTGTTGCTTGTTGGTTTTCAAACTTTTATTCGCGTTTTCAAAATACGAAGCAACCGTGACTGCAGAGATCTGTCTGCTGCCTTTGATTTTTGTCCGTTACTTCAATTCGCTGTTGTCTATTCGATGATCTTTATACCTTCTTTGTCAGTATGGTTTCCAGTAACGATGGTCTTTCCACGTCTTTTAAAGATTCAACGTTTGGTGAAAACTTGCACGACTCAGAAGATAGTTTTATGCATGATGATGATGACAAGGACAAAAGAAAGCAGAAAAAACGGGGCATCTTCCCAAAGATGGCGACCAACATTATGAAGGCGTGGCTGTTTCAGCATCTAACAGTGAGTCTTTCATGTCATTACACGTGTAGAATAACCATTTCTAGCTTTAAAGAATAGGCAGTCATCAATCGGTTATCCTTGGTTATCAAACCAGAAAGAAGATTTATGATACTCGAGTGCTTTTGCGAAAGGAAAGGTTTTTAAGTTGTAACCTTCTGCCGATTTAAACCTAAGGTTTCAGCCGAATAGGTTTGCTAAAGCAACGAGAAAGTAATATAACGATGAGTTCTGATTTCTTGCAAGGTTCCTTCACAAGAGTCAAGATGTAGATATTTTGAGCACCTCCAGGAAGTGTTTCTCGTTGGTTGAAGAAGGTTTTTGTTTTGGGGAAGTCGTAGAACATCAAAGTTGAGCATGTCCACAAAACGATTTTCTTTGATTAGGGAAGAATTGATCATGGAATTGTTTACTGCAACCATTTCTAGTTCCTTTGCCTTGTACCGGTGCCACTATGTTTTGTGGTTGCTTTATAGAGTAATGGGCGTTTTTTACTTCTTCAATTTGGACGTTATTTATGAAAGATGATTGATTTGTGCTTCTTGGAAGAAAGAAGTCATTACTACCGAAGTTCTATTCTTGCTAATAAAAGAACATCATTTTGGAGTTTAGGTAACTTAAACTGCCCTACAACGCTAACCAGAAGAATCTTCCTCTTTTCTTTGGCATATTGAAATTAAGAAAAACTAGAAACTCATTCAGCGGTATCATCTTTTCTATTGCCTGGCATTCAAACTGTTATTCGGTTGAACTGGCTTTCTTTCTTCAGCTGTCCATTTTTGTACCTTAAAATGTTGGTCAAAATGTACTCTACAACTATTTTCTTCAAGTGGTTCTATAAAAAAGCTGTTTCGATCGTTTCTTCTAGACTTCATTTTTGTTATAGTTGATGATAGAGATGTTTACTGGTATGCCCAAAACATACGTGCGCGTGATGTGGTACGATTGAAGACAGAAAAGGCGACGGATCCGTTGTTTATCAACGAATCGCGCTGTAATGATATTACCCGTTTTTCCTGTCCCACCAGTGCACAGTCCTGGATATATCTGTTGTGCAGCCTTGATATACTTGTGTAGGTTTATCTATCTGTCAGTTGCTATGACGTCAACCATAGTCATGAGTTTCATCTTGTTTGCCAATGTCTCTGGCAAATTGTCAAACGTATTGCCTATTGATCGTCAGCGCCCTGCAAGCCTTGTGGGAGTTCGTTTATATTTGTGCTGCAATCCTAGCGGTCCCTCACGATTTGTGCCGTCTAAACCCTGAGTAAATTATGCTCTTGAGCCACATCAACTGAAAGCTAGTATGAAATTGGTCTCTGAAAAAGGCACAACTGGCCAGTGTAACTCGCTTTTCTAACCCTCTTTCGCTGGCACTGCAACTCATTCCTCTTGTCAGCAAGTGATCGGTTATCTTTCCCGGTGCAAGAGGGTGCATTAATTCAAAGAGTGAAGATGGAGGCGGTTTTTCACTGTTTGAGGCATCTGATTTTTATCTCTGCTGGTACCAGCAAGAAGGGGTATTTGTCATATTAAATTACCATCTGTTCGAATGGCCTTTGATTATTTCGCCACATCACTTTTTTATCACGCTTGCAAGACTATATACATTTATATGGCAAAGTATACAAGCCTCTATTTTGCCTTTATTTCATTGCTCTTTTGCCATGAATATTTTCCACCACTGATGAAGGACTATGTCTCACACGATATATTACGATATTTGGAACGATTGTGAACAATTAGTAAGCGAAAATTTGCTAACCAACCAAATACTGTTACTACTTTCTGTTAGTCCTTGTATTCAAATTCGAACATATTTGTGAAAAACATTGCAAAAACCTTGGGAAAATCGTGCAGTTTTTAATGGAGGTTAAACGCGGACATTAGACTGTAGATTTTCTGACGATAAAAACACGAACAAGATTGGTTCGGTTCGCGTGGTGAATGATCAGTTGGGTCTTCGTGGGTGACCAGGCCGTCACGACAACATGGGCAGGAAACCGAGCGAATCCGATGCCTCGGAACTGTGCAAGGTATTGAGCTGCAGTGAAACCACTGCCCGCGCCAGCCGGGAGGGAAGGGGGATTGGGGATAGGGTTGATAGGACACCGGGTAGAATTAGGCCACGTTAAATCGATGCAATTTAGATAGATGTAAAAATTCTATACTACAAGATCATGACTTCAAGTGTAGTTTGTATAAACTTGCAATATATAGCAACAAAATGACCAATAAAAAGATAATATTAACGGAATTGCTGCGAATTACCGCAAATTCTTGGCCTAGGAATGGATATCCGTCGTGGGAGACCAGAAAACCAGCCGATAATCGCATGCGTAATGCCTCTAGTTGAAAAAATTTACTTCAGATTAAGTCACCTTAGTTTGTGGCAAGCTGTAAATGGTGTCACATTTTCATGTTGCCAGTGAATCAAGTTTGATCCTTGTTATACAGAGAATGTCCGATTTCCGATCGGGTGAAACAGTTCACTAACTTCTTAAGCCGCATCATGATTTATTAACTCTCGATGGTACTTTAGAACACCGAGTGTTTCGTTTATGAGCTACACTACGCGCGGTGTTTCTAATGATGGTCGTTTTGGATTTCAAGCCCGTAGTTTGAGCTTGTTTCTATTGTGATGTCAATTAACGCATTTTTCTGGTCTTTTGGCGAAACGGTGTGGTCTGGAACCTTTGCTGTGAAGGTTAATTGTTCATTGTTCGTGAGGTGTAACATCCAAGATCGATTATTAATCTTAATGATGATTGAAGACTTTTTCCCCAATGCTTCAATATCTCTTTATGTATCATATTTCCATATATGCCTTTTTCTCTGGTGGTATAGTACAATGAAATATGGCAGTTTCAACCAAAAAGATTATTTTTGCTAGCTGAAACTACTTCAAGAGCTTAAGATCGAAAAGTGAACTTTGCATATGAACAGAAATAATGAAATATTTTATTTTCTGCCACGTTTTCATGTACTCATTGTGAACCGAGTTGTAATTGTCTTTTTTCAGCACCCGTATCCATCAGAAGAACAGAAAAGACAGCTTGCCAATGAAACTGGACTTACAATACTTCAAGTTAACAACTGGTATGATGCCATTTTCTACAATGTGTTTAGTTAAATGTCAATGATGGAATGATAATAGAAGACAAAGTAACAATAAGCACTGTTTTTAATATTGAATTGATTTGTGGAACGTGTTGCCTTGTTACCTGCTGTAGCTACTGTATGGTTTAAAATTTAACATACAGTGAAGCTCGGTATATCTTCATGCAGAAGCTAATCATTTTTCTGAAACCGTAATAGACGAACACCTCTCCCCCTCCTCCCCACCGCTTTTAACTTTTGAAGTTCCTCTGCGCTCAACCGAGGGGCAACGCACTCTTGCAAATAGCGTACGAAATTTCCACGAAAACAATAGGATTTCCAAGGATTTTTCGATAAAAGAATAGGATTTTCACAAAAGGTGTACGAGATTTTTTGAAGTGATTTGCCCCTCGCGCTCAACGGCTTTCTTTTCCCGGTTGATGTTGTCACCGTCAGTCCGTTATTCTTCAATTCAATTCAATGCAGTATGGTCATTTTTTTCTTGGCTGTAATGACATAACAACTCTTTCACAGCATGTACAGTAAAGCAGGTGATAACGTTTAACAAGAAGTATATGAGATACTTTTAAGAAGGAATACGCTTTGGAAAAGATTCTGTTATTGATATTTGTCTTAACATGGAAGGGTCATTTGTCATAAATGTTCCAGCTCCTAGAATTTTTCAATAGGTTTGGTTTGAAAACTAATGATTAGATTTCCTATTAAGATGGCATGATGTATAAATGCAATCGCAGCCTGCTCATTTTTCTGTCAGCCGCTTGGCTCCTTGAGTTTCATTGATATTGCACCTTGAGATATACATAATGGAATATGTTCTAGAATGCTTGAACCAGAGCAATGTTGCTTTTGCAGGTTCATCAATGCCCGTCGTAGAGTGGTGCAGCCGATGATTGATGCTTCAAACAGAGCTGGAAAGTCCTCTGTTGTCACTGTCTTCAAATCCAAACGAAGACGCAGCTCAAGTCCTGAGAGTGTCTCCCCCGGTCCTTACGCCATGAACTTCCCATACACCGCCGGACACTACCCAGTAGCACCATACGCCCCCGATCAGCGCCACCCACCTATCCACGGGGGTTACTACCCAGAAGGGACTGTACCAGCTGGCTACTACTCAACGGTACCCCACATTGCACCGTATCCCTACCCGGCCTGTTCCATGACCGAACCGACAATCGCCGAGGGACAAGCTCAGGCAAACCAGAATTTCATGCAAGGCAGACCACAAATGGGCCAACATGCCCACATGTCCCAAAATAGTCACCCGCACATGCAGTCGGTGCCTGTCTACTGTACCGACTCGAACGGACAGTTGTATATAAAGGCGAGCTAGGCACCGTCCAGCGCTGGCATTACAACTGGCTGCTGTATATTGATTTGAGAATGCCAGGCATCCGAACAGTTACCCGATTCGATGTATAAAATGCAGATATGACGCTCAGCACGATTTCCTCCTCCACATCCGTCTGAATTTTTAGATTTGAGCGCCTGAAAACAGTGACAGTATCAAATAACGAATCCTATGAACGCTTTCACTGATGATTTTAATCAGATTAGCATGCATGCGGCGATTAAACTTAAAAGAAAACGGGACACCGTCCAATTTCAAGATGGATTTCTGAGTTCGCAAGATCGAATCCCTTGCTTACCATGGATATTCAAATTTCAACGAGAATTATCTTCATTAAGAGCAAAATTAAAGTCAATAGGCCTTTTTAACTTTTTGCCAAAGGATGAGTTGTAGGTATCGAAAATATTGTGTTTTAAATCGAAGCAGCTAATGTTTACTTCTATATTGTACAATGTTCGTTTTAAACTGTGGACTCTTACATTAATGTATAAACAAACCCTTCCGCAGCTTCATTGCGAAGTTGATATGCTGAAGTCTGGAAAGTTTTTTGAAGATGCTGATGGAATTCGCGTTTCCTCCAACTCGTTGCAGTTTCCTGACATTAATTTAATGTTTGAATAGTTGTTGAGATATTTTATTTTTATGATGGTAGATAATTAGATTGTAGATAAATGGTTTTATTGACAACTGTTGATATGGAGCTTTGTTTTAACTTGAATTGCTTGAGAATAAGGCTCAGTGCGAAGAACGAAAATTTTTCCTGACGTCACATGGCTCAATATAGTGATGACAAAACGAATATTTATAAACAGAGAAGTCAGACGATCGGCTTTAATTGCTTTCGGCTTTTTCGCGGATTGTTTAATGCCTTTCAAGTGTAATCCCAGATTTCATTGCATTGTTCTTTGTCAACTATTATCCCAGTCAGAGGGTAACCCTTGACAGTGGGAGTCTGTCTTCATGTCATCTCTTTACGAAACAAAGTTGGCGTTTCTTATTGTCGGTACTATGATCGTCTGCAGATTTACGTTATACGTGCAGATTTTAATCTCCTGTTCTGTTGAAAAATTTGTGCTTTAGAAAAATGGTACCAAAGTGAGTAGAAGGCTCTATTTGTGTCTGCGACATTGACTTAGTAGATTTTTCTAGTAAAGAGAGTTCGTCAAACGCTGTGACTTTAATTTGCGTTTTGCAAGTGGACGTCCCAAGAGTTATCTTACACTGGAAGTGGTGTATTCTTACCGGAGAATTCAATGAAAGTCAATATTTGAAAAGCATTTTGGGTTTTACGAGAAAGCAGATAAAATCGTTCTAAACAACAGTGACATATTACGACATATTGACGTCATTCTGAAGTCCAAAGAGTAAACATGTCGAATGATTGCTTTATTCGCCATCTCTCACAAAACCCTTTAGTAGCTCGGTGCAGGCTGGGGCAAAGCTTACTTCTGCTGACGAAATGCCAGAGCTCGGACCCATGCCCTTCAGGTAACAGCCTGCGTCAAGTAATGACGCTGCCCGAGGCCTCGTTTGCTTAACAGAACATCAATTAATTGCTTGTGGCCACAATTTAAATTGTGTTCTTTAATCTTTTATTTATCTGCTACGAGAAAGATGATAGAACTGACACAAGGTGTTACAGGTCTCCCCTATTTCAGATTGTTTTTTAATTAATACCATTACGTTTCCCAATCTATACGCTTCTATTTTCTGTTCAGTTGGACTGGTTCGCTGTTGGGGATACGAGTCAGGGTAATTCCGGAAGGTGTAGGTAGCGACCCGTGAAAAAGTTGGTGCGCATGCGTTCTTTTCATTTCACGGAAAACAGGCAAAGGAGGGTAGTTTGAAAAGTAAACAACGAAGATCCAGCTGTTGACGTCATTGTTAAGGCAGGAATTATGCGCGGATCCTGGTAGTTAATTGGTCGCACGCTTAGTCACCTCCACTTATGTTATAAACAATTGAGAGGCTGCCCCATCTCCCCAACAATTTTCATGAACTTACTCCACAATCTCTGTTTTATTCTGTCCCATGACAGTCCATTAACATGATTCCTTCCACCCTTGAGATATCTCTGCCACTGATTGGAACCACGTGCTCTCATCGTGTTTTCCATGCAAGCTTCTTCCCATGAATCTCGTGATCACCTTTTTTGTGGTGCACAACGCAAATATTTTCAGTGTTTATCGAAATTATTTGTCTGATCTTGATAATGCGTGAAATGTACACTGGTGAGTTTGGAACTTCTTGGCTATACGTCGATGATGTATTAGATTAAGGAAATATTGGATCTTTATATTGAGTTTTTCTAATCTCACCTAATTTCAACTTCATCCCCGTAAAAACAGCGAATTTTAAAAAAATTTCTTCATCTGAATTAAAATTTTATTGCATTTGCTCGTGTTTCCTTTTGAAGAAGAAGCAGACCCTATCAGTGCTGTAAAATAGTGTTGGCAGAAGCAAGTAAATAGCAACAATTTCTATGAAATTTCTTGTCATTACCAGTGATGAAATTGTTTCTAAACAGCCGGTTGGTTTTCTTGCTTGACAAAACGTGGAAGTTATATAGTTGATCGAGAGAAAAAAGTACAAAAAGTTTTCTAGCAAATATTTGTCTCGCAGGTACGCTTGTTAAAAAGTGTCGGTCGTACTACTAAGACGTGGTAACAAGAGCCTTATGGAGCATGCTGAAGGCTATTTCAGCACCTTTAGAAGATAATTATTTTCCAATTTTTTGTGATAACTGCTGATAAAACACGTATTTCTAGGTCTAAGCTTGTATGCCTTTGTATTTTTTGTCAACACCAACGACTCTGGTGGGTAGGAGGAAATCACGGCGGGAAAATTGAAACCGAGGCTGTCGTGTGAACCAGCGGGCTGCACTGTTTTGGTCTCCTTTTCCTTGGCATTGATGGCAGGGAAGATTTATCCAAGGATAAAAAAATTGCTCTTCGACAGACAACTATTGCACAAGACAGTCAAGTCAATGTTTAGGTAAGAGCAAATTATAATTATATGCAGCATATACTAAGGAAATATTCATAAAGGCGAATCATTTAGCCCATACTTGGAAGTCTAATGCCTTTGATCTCATCATTAATACCAGGGAAAAAATAGTTCCCCCCAAGAGAACTACTTGTGTTATGTTTAACTAGACCTTATTAATAGAACTTGTTATCCTAAAAGCGTGTTTCGTATTTTATTTTGTGCGCATAATTGTTTTTCTCCTACAATACTTTTTTGTCTTTTAAACCGTACTTCTAGGGGCAATGGTACTGCAAAAAATGGAGAAGTTTTACCCCCTCTTACAAAGCTTTAATGCAAATGCCATTTCCCACCATGCATATAGTAAATCTTATTGGGTTCATTTTCATATTTAAAAATTCAACTACATAACACTTTACTTAAAGCACTTAGAATAAGACAAATGACAAAATAAAATAAATGGAAATGGCAAACAAAAGACTCAATTCAAATTAATATAACAGAATCGAGATTTTATTTAGTGTCGAATTTTCTTAAGGAAGAGCTCTCTCAATAGATAAACTAATTGAGAAGAGAGCACCCCTTATGCTAAAAACTCAATATAATTAAAATTTGATATTTTCTTTGCTTTGATTAGTCAATGTCAGGAGAAGCTTACTTATTGAGGTATTTAGGACTTGTATTTGGTTGTGAAATGTATTTGGTAGTTTCACATCATGGCAATAAAATGTTACTGAGACAAATTGTCTGATGAAGCTCTTTACAAACTACTCACGATGTCTAGTGTTTAGCTTGTCTATGTCTTCCATTCCATCAAACGAAACCTAGTTTCCACTTTCACTAATTGTATTTAGAGTTTAGATTTTCGTTTTGAAACATTATAGCATACTTTAGTCTGCAGAAGCTAGTGGTAGTTTGAGTGGATTTGTTTTAGAGAAACTTTGCTAATGGGGTCTATGTTATCATGACTGTACTCATTTCCATGTGTTTGTTTTGATAAACCTAATAAGATCTAAAATTTATCTCACAGTCTAGTCAATTTGAGTTAATTATTTGTTTAAATTATATTTGAAGTTGTAAATCAACTGCTTATACTAGAGTGAATGCAAATTGCTGAAATCAGATAATTGAAAAATTACAACTTTGTTCAAAAAGTTCTGCACTTGTTAGTTATGGTTTCTAGAGAATTTAGAATCTCTGGCCGGATTAAACATATATTATCATTCCAGGGCCTATTACTATATTTTGATAAAAAGTGTGGATGCTCTTGCAATTAGCCATTTCTATGGTTACAGAAAAGCTTGCTTATAGCCTAAGTGTGCTAAGCTTGATTTGAATTTTTATGAAAATGGCTTCATATTTGCACTTTATATAAGTATCATTTATATAATTGATATAAACCTACCAAGAAATTTCATTAAAGTTCCTGGCATTGTTTTCTCAATAAATTGGAGAAAGAGATGCTTATTAAAAGCTGAGATTATTCATTATAAAATTTTGTTTATGAAAATGACCTTCTTTATTATCTTCAACTTATTATCTATGACTTATCTTCTTTATTAGCGATTTATCAAAGTAATCAAATTTTATGGCCGTTATTAGTTCTGTTCTGAGAGACTTTTTCAATCAAAATAACAAGTTTTATTAAAAGCTATCAGTCACTTAGTAACTTCAAGATTTTATTTTTGGTTTGATTAATTTTTAAAAATGTGTCATAATTATGGATGGGGATCATAAAAATATTTGTTTTAAAAGATCTGTAGCCATTCAAGATGTTCACTAAATGCTGTCTATTATTTCAACATTCATGGCAGCATTTTCACGTAATATGTAGGGTGAATGGCGCTGACCAAAAAACTGTAACTGGGTAACAATGAATTTTACAGATTCTGCATTAAAGTAAGGCAAATAACAAATAGATCTTTTTTATCCATCAGCAGATCTAGCTGCTAAGCAATTTCAAGTACTTGAAAAATGGTTCATTGTGATATACTCGTGACATGAGAGAGGTACTCAGGAATAGATGATGTACAGATCATTTAAGAGAAATTTCCTATCTAAGTAAGAAGAATGGAAGTTAACCTTGAATTGTAAATTCTAAGAGCCATAGCACACACAGGCTAAAACTCCATATTAGACTTTTTTTTGCATAGCAAACATGACCGGTAATATACAATGCAGCTAAACATAATGCAGCAAAAATGAAAAAAGGTTAATAGATTCTTAGAAGATCTTTTTGAAGTGTGTTCTAGCTTTTTGTGTGCGAAAGTTCGAAATATTTGCTGAAATGAATGGAGAAACCGATGAACATTTTTAAAGCAATTATAATTTTTCAAAGTTTTGGATTCGATGTAAGTCAAACGCAGTATACATCTTAGTGTTTCAAAAACCAATATTAATATCATTAAGAGTTGTTAAAAGGTGTTCAATGCATTGCGTATTCATTTCCGAAAAGCATTTACAGCTGTCAAAATCGCCCTGATGAACTGCATTGTGTTTCCACCATTCAATTTCTTGTGCTGGCCTAGGCCCTCTGGCACTGGATCATGTTATCTGCATGTTAAGGCAGATAAACCTCCAAGATACAGCCTCAGATCGCTGGTTTACTAAATTTTGCCTCAAATGATGTCTTAGGTTATCAGCAAAGTTATCACCCCTTATCTCCATGTACTTCGTTTGAAATGTGGTTGCTGCTTATCCCTCTTAATAATGTGCAAGTCCAACTCATTTATCGTTTATACTTCCTTTCTCTTCTCTGTCTGTCATTTCAATCGGAATTATAAACCAAACTCTGCAAGGAATCCCTATCAGTTTTCCATTCATCAAAATGTTTCATCTTTTTGTTCATTTGTTATTTTTCTTAATATGATTTTCTAAATTTTGATAAAGCAATTATTTTTGCCCATTTGTGACATTTGAAAGTGGCTTTTTTATCCTTACCTGTATAATGATGCCATCTTGTTATTATCATGGGATCATCTCGCTCAAATCCAACCAAGGAATCGTGAACAATAGATAATTCTATGCACAGAGCAATAGCGGCCAAACCTCCGTGTCCTTGAATGGGGATAATCACAGCTCTTTGGTGTCCTCGTCGAAATCCAATGATTAATCTTGCTGCTATTAACTAGTAACTTTCTCTATATAAATCTTACTTTTGTCTCTTTCATTGTTGGCTTCTGTTGACGGATTAGTAAAAGAGTAATGCAGTCCTGAAATTCGTCAGCCTTTTAGTTTTCGATGCCAAATAGAACGGTCAGCCAAATGCGACGGTTTATAAGATACATGAGAACTTTTTAAAGACATTCCAAGCAACTTGGTTATGTTACACTAGTTAACTAGCAAATCCACACACAATATCGTTTGCTGATCGTTACCATAAACGCTGTAGACAGCTATACTTTGCTAACTACGGCTGTAGATTGCGTCTGATGTGATGTTGCCTAGGGTCTTAGAATTGTGACAAGCTCAATTCTGACCAAGCAATGTCATTTACGGCACATATTTACTGAGCATTGCTATTTCATTGGCTTGCAATAGCTTACTTGATATTTGCGAAAGCCATTTCATATTGATCTGCAACATTATCTTTAAAGAAGCGCTCGAAATACTTCCAAGTCTAACTATATCATGAACAACAGCGGCGACAGAAACAGCAAAAAAGGAAAAACTAGAGCTAGGGTGAGAACAGGGGCTTTTTTGAATAGAGTTTAAAACTTTATGACTTTTGCTGCTGGTATGTTGTATGGAAGCGTGAAGTAGCGCCTTGTTATCTAAAGTATGACAAAAAATATGGAAAAGAACATTAGATTGACTAAGATCGTACAAGAACTTCCCTATTTACTTTTGGTTTAAAGCATATAATTGAAGCCAAGCTTTATAAAAAAAGTTCTTTGACATGAAGGGAGTCATGACATCACCGGGGAACATCGTCAACTGCTTTTGCACAATATTGACTCTGCTAGACAACGAATCTTGGCGATCATATAAGTGATTTTCTCTTTTGTCACAAAAACCTCCTGACGAATCCTCTGCTGGTAACTTTCTCATCTTGTTCGCAAACTTTATTTGAGATAGGGAAGGCCTAAAACATATGAAGGATAGAGAAGAAAATTATTATATCGAGCCGAATAAAAGGGAACCGAATATGAATTATCATTGGACTTGATATGATGTTAAAAAAACCCACAATAATTAGGAATAGAATGAACGACTATGATGATTATAGGAAAATTATGAGAAGCACTTTCACTTCTATTTAGAGGGAACAAAAGGCAACTTTCATCCATATCTATAAAAGACAAACGACAATTTCCAAAGATCGACTGTGTATGTGGTGATTCGTCTCTTTGCTAAAAGCAAAACCGTTTAATTGGCAATAGTTTCACAATATCAATCTAGATATCCACATCTGATTCAGTTCATTTGTTGCGATTGCAAGGATTGGACAAGAATCTTGTTTCACTTCCATCAAAAACCAGTTTCCTCTCGGATACCGATAACAATTTTACATCAGGTTTGCCTATTCCCGTATAAAATAATTCTTTAAAAATGCAACATACCACGCTTTATTGAAAACATTTACCTTCGAATTCGGTTCAGCTGACGTGGTAGTAACCAGAACAAACGTCTCCCTATTCTAACTAGTTGAATGATGTTTGGGATTATAAAAATTTTCTTGAATTATCTCTTCAAATCATGGTCAGTAGGATTATCCTCTGCATTCTTTAGAAAATGTTGTCATATGAAATATTCATTGAGAAACTTAGCCTGTTGTCATGGACGTTTATAAAGAGATTTAGTAAAAATCTAGTTCAATAAACAATCATTGCGGCATCGATTTAGCGCTAATGTGACGTCACAAAAAGTTGATTTGTAGAGATTTAGTTAGTTTGGAAGCTTACTAATTTGCGCTTTCTCCAGTTTCGACTTTCTCTTTAGCATCAAAGCCTGTTGTATTTTGCGGTTGCCTGGATGCTGTGTAAGTATTGATTGACCCTAAATTGAGACCAAAAACTCTTCTACCGCTTTCATTTCCTTCTACAATGAAAGTATTAACTCAGTTTATTGGGACGTGAGTTTTTTAGCCTTTCCTAAGAAGATTTGTTAGCAATGGTTTAGTTTCAGTATATTTAGACTTCCCAATATTCATTACAAGCTTTCTAATTTAACGCGTGGATGCACAAACAATCTGGCGATATAAGAATGGTAGAGATTTATTTGTTTTCATTTTGTCAATGTCACTAATGACCACACTGATGACCACACTGAGAGACTTTTGATGACGCCATAAAGCCGTTGTCACGTGTTTTAATGCCCGACAAATAGATTTAATGTTTATAGTTAAGAATTGGTTACGGATAGAAATGAAGAATTCTTATGAACTTGGCTGTACAGATTGGCTCTTGTCAGATAATTTTGTCCATGCTCATGGAACCCTTCTGGCTTGATGTCATTAGATCGCGATTTTCTGCGCTTTCTTTCAAGAATGCTTTGAAGTTCCATGTCACTGCTTACAAAGCAAATAATTTAGGATTATTGAGGTCTCGATTAACAGAGCATGAGGAGAGACACAAATAAGACTGGAAAGTTAGCCTAGGAATGTGAAGCATTATAATGTCTGTTTTCCTTGGAGGGGAAGAGTGCTATTTTTTTGTTCAGATATATACACATTTCTGTATTGAGTATTACACTTCCAACGATCCTTCCAAAAATCTAATTCATTTACAGCATAATATCAAAAGAGCCCTAAAAACGTCACAGAACCCTGTTTTATTATATGCTTGTCTTGTAATCTTTTGAAATGAAGTTTCATTTTGAGCAAAAATGTCGTCATTCAGTGAAATGAAGTTATTTTCTGATCAGCTAGCAATCAAACAAAATACATGACCACGTGGTCTCAAGCGCTTCAGTAGTTTCATCATCTCTACAAATCATCCAATCATGTGCGTGTACAAATATTGGTGATAGTTAGAACCTTTGCATCTAACATGCATCTAGGGACGCCGAAGCCGAGATTGGGCAAGAGGGCACAGAGAACGTGGGGGCAATCTAGACCAAAATCAGTGAAAGTGTTTAAAGTGCCGCGATGAAGATTCTTGTGGGTTTAGCGCTCATGCGTTTAAGATTGCGTGAGCTGATGTTAAGAGTGTTTTGGCTACTATAAATGAGATTCAAGTAGAAACATTTTTGGCTTTTTCTTGGACCTAGTTTCGAATGCCTATTACTTTTCTAAAACTGCATAAGGCAGCTTAATGGGATTTCTATATAATGTTTCAGCGCAAGTTGCTTTTTGTTGTATTTACAGGTAACAAACAAAAGCTAGTCTCAAATCAAAGACTGTAAAATCTATTGTTTACGTCCAACTTTAACAAGAGTAGCTGCGACAAAGCAAAGAACAGAGAAACCAAGTTGATGAGAACAAGCCTTAAATTTGTTTAAGAAATGTAGATATGTTTATGAACAGTGCACTTCAATATTTATCCGCCAAAGTATTCTACTCCTGTTATATTCAAATTATATTGTGTTCAGTGGTTATATTCAAAATGGCGTTTTTTTCTTCAATTTGCCTAAAAAGCTGGAAACTGTTTCTTGGTTTTTTGCTGTGGAATAAAGGATTTCTACATGCCAAATGCAGAGTGTTGGGAATGTTCAAACTTTGGCTTTCGTATTAACTTGAATTGCAAAGATAATGATGTAAAAGCTTTTACAGTAGAAAACCTTTCTTTATCAATCAGCAAGTCTTTTAGAAGGAGAAGATGGGTGCCAGGAAATTGTTTATTTTCAACGCTCTTGAAATTTATCTTTTCTGGTTTTAAAATGTTCAGCTTCATATGTCAAGCAATGAAAATATACGTTGCCAGTGATATCTATTTAAGAGATGATAACCAGCTCACCATATTATGCCAAAAACCTGTCGTTTCGAACCAAGCTCTAAAGGAAAAGCATTTTTAATTTTTGCAGACTTTTAGGCAATTTTCTGAATTTACATATTTCTTGATTAACTCAATTTTGCTAAATTGTGTTTATGTCATTCCCGTTTCATTTTGTTTCCCGGTGTACGCAGTCGTTTGTTGCCTGTCTTCAAAGCCATTTCGTTAAATTTGAAAACGCATGACATGATATCTCCACCAGCTCAAAATTTACCCGTCCTTTAGTAATAAAATTGAATCTTCATTTAAAATATAAACTTATTCTTGTAAAGCTAAGCTAAATTGATCTCTGATAATTTAAATTGAAATCTAAATTGAAATTGATAATGTAAAAATGTTTGGGAGGGAATTTTCAGAGGCATAAAATTATTACTTGTAGGAACACTCAACATAGCACAAATAGCCATCAAATTTCAGTGCTTTTTGTTTCTTAGATATCCGATTAACAGTCTATTATCGCAATATTTCCTCATACGACCCTCTTGAGTACACCGATTCTTATGTTTAAGTTCATTGTAAGCATTGATTCAAATGGTCAAAGTTAATTATCAACATTACATTTCATTCAAGTCCTGGACTAATTTCCTCAGGTGCTTGACGAGAAAATAAAGACAACTTAGCTGTCTTCTTCTTACGAGAAAGTTCTTTTGACATGAGGCTGACGCTAGTGGAATTTGCAAACAAATAAAGAGTGCTGGTTACCTTTAAAGCTTACGCCTCCACTGCCTATCAAATCGGTATGGGGGTGTTGATTTGGCGCTGCGGTCGATTTCCTATAAAGTCATTTGTAAGAGGTATTCAAAAAGTGTAGTCAAATACTAAGCGAAAAGCTGCTGTCGATCTTTTATTTGTGAAATCGCCAATTATTGGTCACCTATCATATTTCTTTTCTTGAATGTGTGAATCTTCTATATCTGTTCATATTATGAGAATCCCACAGTATGGCTAGATAAAACCCCCAGGCAGAATCCGGCATAGTGATTAGCTTCTGATCGATTGATTAGTTGATTGATCAGACAGTGTATCATCCTTTTTGATCAGACAGCGACACAATGTCTAATTTTCACCTTGGGAAATACGTTATGCTGTGAGAAACTGTGACAGCGATTTTGTAATTGAATCTATAATGATGCCATGCTTCTCATTAGCAATCGCATGTTGCCACTGCTAAAAGCTGTCTTGATATTTAGCCTCTAGATGATCCGAGTTACAATGCTACACACGTCTGCTATTTTCAGTGTTCGATCGGCGGAGTACGGGTTTCGATGTCGTTATCACATCTGCTGTCTCCCTACCTAACTAACAGAATGCAAATGCTTTAAACTAGACATGTGGCAGGCTTGATATATATCTGATAGGGGCTCTAACTGTCCGTGACAGTTTGTTTGAAGGGATGTCAAAATAATTTAGTCTTTCGATTGGTGGTTGTGAAAACGTCCTTATGAAAGCCGAGGGTTTTCTGATAATGGCCATGGTTTCTAGTACTAAGCTGCTTAATTTTCTCATTAAGGCACTAATGTAATGTTATAATGCTTCTGCCAAGATTCAGTTTACTCCGTGTTTAATGAACATCAGTTGCTACCAAGTTAGTTATGCAAAACAATTATTTCTAAATCAACTTTGCGGAAAGTACAAGATCTCTAAATAGAGCAGAAAGTATTGTTTTATAGATAATGTTCTTCAGAATGTGATCTAGGAGCTACACAGCCTAATTTAATTGAAATACAAAGCCTTGTCGAAACAGCAAGACTTGTCAAAATATACTCTCGTATGAGCAGTCAGTGAAATAGTATGCAAAGATAATAGAGTGTAAGCATGCCCTGCAGAACGCGCTTTTTTTTATTAATCAACAGCTCTTTCAAGAGGAAAGTTTACTGTAAAAAAGATTTTGATATCAGCGTTTGTACAAATTTATTATTTCTGGTTTCCTTGTGCTCTAAAGTTTTACATTTTGTAACGAGAATGTGCAACTATGCCCTCATAGAGTGTAGCAATGAGATTATATATACAAGGTTTAACTCCAGGTAACAATTATTTTTAATTCAAAGGGCTGGGTATGCGATGCCTATAAATAGATAATATAATTTTTATAAATAGAATTGATGAAATAAATAAAATTTTCCTCAAAAAATTTGAAGGGTAAATTGAAAACTTCGATACAGCATCTTCATAGTGGTTGTTAATTACTTTCTATCGATTAAAAAGAATTTACAAGAAACATCAGAATGAAACATCAAAGCTTTTGAAATGAAAATCAATTACCCCTAAAGAATTTCAATTTTTAAGTTATATTGGCGTGTTTCTACACTGCACATTATTTTCAAAGTTACATAATCCTAGTTTTGTCACTTCTCGTGTTGTCGATTCGCTGTCTTAATAATCCGTTGAGCCAATTGTTATATTTTGCAGAAAATTAAATTGTTCCATGAGAGTGGTTTTTATGTTCTTAAAGATTTAAATGGAATTTTCTAAGGACTCAACTAAAACTGCATCTTTTCATTCGGCGATTATGATTAATCTTATTTGATAAGCCATTTAGATATTTTTGCGTGTCCTTAAATGTTATAAACATGGCTTACAGATTTCGTTGGCATGTTTTTGGCCACTAAATTAGCCAACTTATTGAGATATGCTTTTGATATTTGGACATCAACGGCTACAATGACAGTATTAAACCAATTTGGAATTCTTGTTGGATTTTTATTCTATCATTAAGCTGATCTATCAATCTATCTTTCTAGGACAATAATTTTGGCAAATGAACAAGTTTTTATATCAGATTTACTAATAAATCCCTCAAAACGCTGCTAGCTTATGTCAGTCCTACTATCGGCTTCCTTATTCTTCCTTACACGAAATTATCTCTCTAGAGCTAGTTGTTTAGTACATGCTGTTTGAAGAAGCTCTATTCCTTAAAAGAACTTACCTTCCAACGTTTATCAAATGCTTTTTCATCCATGCTAGCAACGATATCCTGTAATCATTAACTGATTATCATAAACCATACTTCATCATAAATCATTAACTCATTTGAAAGCAAAAATGTTTCCAAAAATTCTAACGTTCAAGAAGATATTTTTCCAGAAACCCACAAACTGAATCTAGCGCTTTCCTTTTATTTTTGAACACTCAACAGGAATGTCAGTGTGATTAGGCGGTTTCTATAGTGAAAAGGGTCATCTGTTACTGTCTGGAGGCTACGAACTCTGAAGACCAGTTTATCTTTGGTGACTACAAGCAGCAAGAATTCAGTGTGGGCACGCTGATGATTCATTGCCCAGTTCCGTTTAAGGATCGAGTTAATTTGTTAGAACAGCATTCGAAATCTAATCCAGACATCGTTTATTTAGGCCTAGAAATGCTGACTCAAGTACTCAAGTAATAAACTCAAGTAGCAACTAAAATCACACGCTTAGCTTTTCTGCAGGTTGCTTATGAGGTCTCTTCTTCATTATATTTCAACTTGAAATGTGCAATGGATATTATGATCTCTTTGCTTATATCCAAACGCGACGGGCTTCTAGCGCATCTACAACCGTGTTCTCATGCCGCAAAGTCCCGCAAACACTCTCTGCAAAACTGCATCGCGTCTGGTACTGCTTTACTCTCTGCTTCAACTTTTACGCTTCAGTAACCTAGTCCCGCAGTTACCATTGGCTACCAAAATCCCCTGTCAGCGTTTTTTTAAAATTATTTCATGGGTCAAAAGTGACAGTAGTCGCTTAAATTGTATTTCACAATTGTGGCCTAAGATGTCATGGGGCCTCTTTTGTTAACTTTAAAGACTTTTTCTATTCAATAAACTATTTTAAACAAAACTTTTGACACTATCTGTGCTAAGTCTGCGTAAGCTAGAGTACTTAGCTCAAATAACTATACTAAGTTTTGTTACATAAATGCATTCTTGCAGTTTTGCTTTAAAATGTCTAACCTTGGTTTATTGCAATTATACCTGCAAGGACAGCTGCCCTTTTGAAGTTGAAATTCCCGCCGTTTGAAATCGAGGTTAACATAGAGAGTCTCTAGGTACCTGAGGGAAACTTGGGTTGGATCAATAGCATTCGCTTAATATTAAATTAAAATTTTTGTTTGGGAAAACCACAATTACAGTTATTGAAATGTCTCTTTTGATCTTCCTAATTACAATTGGAACGATTGTTATGTCTGTGACAGTCCGAAGTCGAAACTGCAACCTTTTGAAAGGACTGCAGGTAGGCTTCTAAGCAACAAGCCAGTGCATGCTGCAACATATTATCTTCAATAATGGCCTATTCAGTTCTGCCCTCTGTTTTGTCAATAAAACCATCATGCTACAGCAATCATTGATATGTAGGAACAGAGGCCATACGCTAGACGCTTTTACCAGAAAATGAAAACGATCGTGGACAAAGAACAGCAGATAGATTAACATGGTCAAAAGAAATTAACGTATTGAACTCAAATTCATTGCAAGATGAATATATTGCGTTTAAATGATGCTGGCGCCATTTGTCTAGGGATAAGGGAAGATACGACCATAGTTGATTTCATAATAATCATAACAGTCTGTTCCACTTAGTGGGAATCGTCTTTGTATACCGTTTACAGAGTGTATGCTCAAGGTTTTTTAAAGAATATTGAGTTGAATTCTATAACAAAGGCTTTTCACTGTAGATGGATTACGGAGACATTATGAGCATCTTCCCTAGACAGCAAGCCTCGTTCTCAGGCAAAAGATCTGCTGCGTTGTTTTCTATCATAGATGTTTTAATGTATTATCTAAAGTTACGGATGAGGTAACATAAATCATTAAGTTATCATTGTCTCTGCAAACAGATATATTGATTCATTGTTTCTTATCTCAATCAGAATTGGAACGCTAAACATCAGGGTACTTCTCTTGAATTGGCTATTCCACCGTAATTTGTTGATTTGCTTTACAAATTTAGACCGTAACCAAACCCTTTTGTTAGTAATTGGCTCTTGCCGCACGCATGTACCAAAATATTTGACAAAGGAATCAGAGGAAACTGGTGATAACCAATCATTCATTTTGTGAAAAGATCTCTGCATTGTGAGCTTAAGGATTGGTTTCACCCCAATTTTCCCGAAGCTTTGTCCCTCACAACACTGAATCCACTGGAAAACAAGCACACCGGAGTCGGCAGGCCATTTATTCTCCAACATTATTTTCCAGTCCTGTGTATTTAAAAAGGAGACAAAAAGGCAGGATCAATTTGTCCAGTAGGATGGCCAAACCTGCTCACTCCACTGGAATAGCAATGAAAAGAAGAACGGAGGCACAAACCACTGCCATTTAATCATAATCGTAACCCAATATGATAGAAGCCAGTTCTAATTGTATTTTTCAAACTACTATGTTAGATTTTAGCTATGACTTTCGAATAGGGCTGTACATTTGAGAACAATTTCAATGTCATAAACTTTCCATGAAACTGAAAGTTAGAGAGTTCTTGTCGCATAAGAACGAACTCCAGCAAACTTATGTTGAAAAGCTAATCGGGCGATCAGCATCCGTTGATTACTTTTCTTTCATTTTATTTCCTTTATCGCTTCCGTTCTCAAAATGGAAGCACAGGTAATTCTAAGAAGATATGGGTCTATCTTTAGGATGTTCAAGATCTTGTCGATAAAGCGAGCGATGCAAATCCAACCTCCTTTTCAGCTCCAAGTTTCTAAGCCTCATTCAAGATTTAATCCCGATCTTTGCTATATGATGATTGACATTAGCGTATTCTTTGTTGATTGGATTGCTCTGGATTCGGTCTGATTAGGCAGTAGCTAACGCATGCGATTTTAATTTGCTCTGTGGTCCATTGCAGAAGGGTTGTGTATACAACGCTAAATGAGCTGTTAGCATTCAACATTGTTATAATGTCTTCAATCTATTCTCAGAATACGACTGTTGATCGAGTCTGGTATCCGTGCATTTATCAAAGAGGTCTCTATCAGGTATGTATAGATTTTTCATGATTTTTGCACTTATGTTTACTTTCGCCTCCATTCCTGCAATGTGTTCGATTTTAACTTGGCTTGCTCCGACACAATTCCAAAGTGCCTTGCTCTGCTTTCTTAGTTTCGCTTCAATATTTCACTTCAACGACTAGGCCGGTACACAGTTAGATGCAACGATTTTAAATCACAATAACAGACTCTCAATGTTTGCAATGATTCTCCATTTTTCATGAAGATCAAACACTCTCTAGATCACCAGCTTGAACTAGATCTCTCTCTTTAAAAGACTGTATCTGCTTCTCGGCGCGCAACTGTTTTGTTTGGTCAGTTTACTTAACACTTTCATGCGATTTCCCGGTAATTATTTCAGATTTAATCTTACTGTATCTTTTAACTGTCAGCGCTTTGTGAACGTTACAAAGTATGCAAGACCGTTTACTTCTAGAATTCTTCACATGCTTCCTCTGTTTTGACAAGAAATAGTCATACATCTTGTGCATTTACGGTTTCATGACATCCCTATGTGCTGCTTTTGTCATGATGCCATGTCTGCGTTGCAGAGACATTACGACGCAAGTCAAATTATGTTACTCTCACCTTGTTGATAATTTCTTAATTGCAAAGCAACAAAATTCTACCTCCGAGTAATAAACAAAAGTTTCCTTGACTCACAAGAAAACATAAACTTCTCCTACATGCTTGGTTGGTGGAAACCAGACATTTCTCATACCTGTTGATTTGGCAACTTGAAGCATGATGATTCAGATTTTTCTACCTTGCAGGTCAATCTAGAAAATTAGTCGGGAGAAAGTACTTGCTTGCTTTCTAGAATATAAAATCTAAAGTTTAAAACTGATTCCCCCCTCCATCCTTGAAGAGCAAATTTAAGTCAAAGGAAAAAAGCTAACGTCACTCTTAGAACGCTGAGAATTTCGTTTCTAGAAACGCTTTTAATTCACAGTTTGCAAACCTACATCTATCTCTTTGGCACTCAAAATAATTTTTCACAAGTTTTTATTAAAGTCAGTTACCTGAATATCCTGACCAAGGCTTTGTTCTATGCTATGTCATATTTTTTCTAATTCAGAGCTGCATAGCTACAAGATACCTTTGAGACTCAAACTTTTTCTTATCCCTTCAAATTGCAGCGTTGCTCAAGTTTCAATCAAGTAATGTCTGTAGATATAAGCTAGCAGCATAGTATTATTATAGTGTCCCCATAGTATAAGTATGAGGACTTTTTAAAGCAAATATTTCGATAGTATTTTCCCTAGCCTACTCATTCAAGACAGTCTTTTGAATCTCTTAGCACTCAATTGTTTTTAACTTGTCTAGTAATATAATTCTGCATTTAAAACCAATTCTGCTTGGCGTTCTTAAATCTCGAGCAGGATGCTAGTCTTTCTCAAAAGGCTTTGATGCTATTACCAAAATGGATTAGACTCTTTCTAAACTATTCCTCTACAAAAGCTTGCCTTCTAATTTACATCCAGTTTAGTGGAGCTATTACGTGTGTATTGCATCCCAATATAAGAAAGGCTTTTGTGCCATCTTTTCTTCTTTAGATGCAAGATAACGGTGAATGGAGTGGTGATCGCCTGTTTCGCTTGCTTTATGCTGATCAAAAACTGTATGGAGCATCATTCTAGTGCGCAATTCTCAAAATCTCAAATTCTGCCTTCGCTCCAACACGAAAAAACCTTTCAGCTGCATTTTCTGTCAGGCTTTCGCCTTCAAGAACCTTGATTCTTGCCAACGTCAGTACTCGTTTGATATCAATACAATTCCCTTGCTTTTACTTTGCAAATGGTTTTTACTCTGTTAACCTTGGCATTTTCCAGGGAACACTTGGTAGATTGCCTACACTTAAAGTTTCTTAAATTAACGTTTGATTGTAGGTGCTGTCTACTTTGCAGCCAATTCCCTTCACGCGAGTTGTATAGCCTGTTTTTACCCTTTTTATTTGCTTATCAAATCACTGTTCTTACCCCAGGAGGTCCAGGGTGGCTTTGTGTGGGTCCGTATGCCATATAGACACACTAAATGCTAATATGCCAAGAAAACAACTTAATAGAAAGCCTTTTACATTTTAATAGAACAATAAATAAATTAAACAAAACAATATCTCTAATGATTTTTTGTTCCATGCTTTATTTCCTTATAGCAAATAAGGGGTCCCCAACCGCTATATGCACTATTTTGATTTTCTTGACAAACATAGCATCCTAAAAACATGCGTTTTTCTGTTTTTTTTTTAAGAAATTGAATGCCAGAACACGTTCATTATGTAGCAAGAACTAGTTTGATGCCTTTAAAATTTATTCAAAAGCCGTCCCTTTAATTTTCAGTTATTAAAAAAGCATATTTTTATGACAGCGTTGGTCTAGTTGCTTTCCTTACATTATTACACAGCTTAATGTGTACCTCTTTGCTCGAAGTAACGGCATTATATTCATGCAAAGGCATTTCTTGGCGCTCAAACAATCCATGAGACAGTGGGTCAGTGGGACAATGATATAGACTGTACAAAATAACTATCTTTCAATAAACTGAGCATGGTATCACAGATTCTTTAAGATTTTTGCAACAATATTTGCTTTTCTTTTCGTAGTGCCATTTCTAATTACTTAGTTAGTAGCTATTTAACTTTGAAGCTAAAATCATCTTTTGAAGAATTTCTGAACACCGGTTTTCCTTTGAAGCTTGTAGAGTATTTTAGCATTGCACTGATTTTCGCTCCGCATAAAGGTTGAAATTATCTTGATCGCCACGCACTTACTGCATAATAACATAAATATTTCCAATTTTCAACTTCTAGAATTTTATAAAATAGATAATTAGGACTTGCGAAGTTCCTATTGGACTAAGCTTCACACTGAGTGGAAGTGACTTCATTATGTTTTTGTAGCAATTGCCACGATCCATTACTTAATACGTTTGCCATGTGCTGAATATGATTGCAAAATCTCCATGTTTATCGAATCCTTTTATTACAAAATCATTTCTAATACGGGTTGCTTTTAAAATAATTAATGTGATTCATCCTGTGGCTAAAATGCTCTGATTCAGCAATGAATTTGCCTATTTAAAAACAGTGCTTTCAATTAATTTTGCCGAAAAGAACACAATCATATACATTGCCATAATCATTACGGCAACATAATTCTTAGAATAATCAATAATTCTTAGAATAATCAATGATATCAAACATTAGAACAACTTATTTTCATGAAGAGATGTTTTCTCTGCCTTTTTAGCCAGGCGTTGCTTTTATACGGTGCAATCGACAACCGACACTTGAATAAATACGAACTAGGTGAAAACCTGCGACTAATTGTTTACCCTCAAATGGCAATACCTAACGTACCGATGCACTTGGAAACGGTATCTGCATAGCTGCTGCGTTAAGTATTGAGCTAATTCTTGCTTTTGCTTTGAGCAAGAGCTCTTGTTTTTCCGAATAGATCAAAGCTAATTGTAGAAATGTTTTACTCTATTTATTTAATGCATCTAGAAAATAGACCTCTGATAATAAACTCTATCACTGAAGGTGACGTAAATTCATTAGATTCGGACGGCATTTCCAGACAGTATGCTAGTAAATGCCAAAGATCATGTGTATGATAATTGTATTAGCAACATAGTGCTATTGGTCTCAAAGTTATTTAGTTTTTCAAGTGTATGACGAATCTTTTTGGCCTATCACTGATACTGTCTATTGCTGCTAAAAGCTCTAGGGGTTCTCAACAAAGGGCTTTTTAGATCTTCTCGCCAGCATTTGCCAGGAAACTGAAATATTCACTAGTTTAGGTAAGCAAAGGACCAAGATAAGCGATAACACACCTCTTCTTTATCATTCTTCTTAATTATTGATGAAACATCAAACTGCGTGGAAATGGCCTCTTACTGATTCATTCGTTGAGATATTTTTTTGTTAAAGCTACGTTGTCACAAAACCAGTGACTCAGCACTCCTTTCTTGGTTGTTTCAATCACTCACAGAGCATGCTTTCAGCTTCACATAATATTTTGTAACTATAGGAAATTTGAATCTTCTGCTTGGAAGTATCATAACATGTCATATATGTGAAAGTTGGAACAGTAACATGTATCATTAAAGGGAGGGTTTTATACTGTTGCAATCTTTAAGGCCCAAGTGTTTTAGAAAAAAATATTTTTCATAAAAATAAAAAAAAAGTCTTTCTCTTATTGAGGGGCTGAATATTTTTAATAAAAGAAAATGTTTATAGCTTTCCGCAAAAATTTGTTAACTTTAAATAATGCTATAACAACACAATGCTGTGTTGGCTGGACCCACTTTACAGCTATTGAAAACAGCTGACCCTCGTGTGTGTTGGTGAACTGTGTTAAAATTGACTACTTTCATTGTACTTTCTCTTTCTTCGTGGCATGGAAGCTTCTCTATCCTCATACGCGTCACTTATAACAACTTTTTTGTGACATGACATTCTAAAGCTTCTTGACGCAATATTCTCTCTAAAGACTCAGTTACTATCAACTCACTTCTTATTCAGTTTCATTTCTCAAAGTGGAAATTCTACACCTACACAACTCATGTTAGGTACTTCAACTTAAACAGATCGACGCCAAAGACAAACTTAGACAAACAGATAAATCGGGCCTATGAAAAATCTATGAAAAATTCTCCTCCATACCTACAGAACTTCATACCTAACAGTGTGTCACTGTCTGCGGATGATCTCAAATCGACCTTTGGCCTATCAGCCAATCAGCATCCAGTCTCTGACGTGTTTCCGCATTTGGATTAGCACTCATCTGATTGTCCTTGTCTGAAGTGATATATTGATATTCTTGGAGTTCATATAAAACTAAAACCATAACAGCAGCACTAAAATATCCAAGTCATTTGCAATTTGGACGGTCGTTTTATCGGATTAAAATCGTCTTTAGATTTTTATTGGTCATGATATTTGCTTTGTCGTCCACTGTAAGGATAGTTTAAACGAGAGACCTTCAACTTCGTTTGAAGTTTTCGAAACGTGACTTGGGAGTTATTCGAAACAACTACCAAAGTTGCTCATTTTTTCAATTATTTTTTCAAAATGCCGTGAACCTCGGTTAGCCATTGCGATATTGTGTCTTCTTATGAAACAGACAAAACATGCTCTAAACATTGAACTTGATCCTTGAGCTTGAACTTGAACTTGAAGCAAAATTTTGTGAATTCAAACTTCCAGCTACAACTATGATCTTTGCGAGCAAAAGATATCATAAATTCTTAAATAAAATAAAAAAATCTACATCATTTACAACTTTTACCAGTTGGCCTCTCTGTTGCCAAAGTGATCTTATAGAAATATTATTCAGACTTTTCGCTAGAATCTTTTAGAAATTACAAAATTAAAGTTTCGTTTGAGTTCTTCCTTGTTAAAACCGATTTGAAGTAGAATGATATACTCATTGACCGTGAGCAAGTAAATTTCAAGCCAATTGAATGATAATTTTTCAAAGAGGAGATACAAATTCACCTAAAAGCTTGGGATTTTCTAAATATAAATTATTTCTAGTGCCTCTAACTGAGCATGGCCAATCTGTCATTGAGTGAAATTTTCTGCTTAATTACAAAGAGCTGCAAAGGAAAAACTAGTTTTATTTTTCATGAAATCAGGTGATAATAATTCACATACGACCTTTTTTCACTATTCTCTCTCTTACTACCCTCAAATATACATTGGATCCATTAATGAATGACACATTTTAAATGAATGTGACATTTATTGATCTTTTCGCCGAGTCATTGACCTTAGACGCTTTATGTACTGCGCTTTATACACTCCCCAAATTTGAGTTGTGTTAATGCACTTTTTTCTTCTGTTCTGTGCTCATAAATTTTTTTCGACTAAATATAATTTTTTTCGTACCCTATTTCTATTCAGACTCCGGATAAGCTAAATTTTTGCAAATCACGCTTCATAAAGCTTGTTACGATCAATTGCATTGCTCCTAATGTTTGCCAAAGTTTAATAAATTTTAAATCTTTATTTAGACTGGATTCTGGTTGTCTGGCTGTATCCTTTATATACTTTGCACGCTTTGTCGATAATGTCGACGTGAAAGCAGGCTTGCTAGTACGAAGAAACGTCACTGTCCAAAATGCTGCTTTTTCTTCCAGTCCCAATGTAAACACATCAATTCCATAACTACCTTGTGGTTTACAACTAATGCGCCGATAATGCAATCCTAACGGTTATTACGCCTGGAGAATTTTTTTGCTTATTTACTTTCATTGGACATTTTTCCTTCTCCTTTTGGTTCCCTCTGCGACTTTGCAAAGTAATGCAAGGGTGCCCCGTTGATATTTCCATCCCCTGTTTTTATTCTATCCAAGGATGTTTCTTGGTTAAACCAACGAGGTAATTTGAGTTTGTTGCCTAGGAAGTTTGCTACATAACAGTGTTCGACCACCTCAAAGTTTGTGTAATTTATTGAAACACTACTACGCCTCATTTGCAGCATTTGTTTACGCAGAATTCGCTTCGTTAATCAAGCCCAAATGGAGATGAAAAATGCCAATTAAATTGGACACATTTGGTGTTGTGGCTTTTTTAATTGACATGAATAGGGCTTGCCCCATCATAGTCGTCCACCACTGCATGTGGCGGAATTTAAGACACTTTTAAGCATGTTAACTCTTTCCGAATACTTGTCACAATATTTCCCTTTGTCTTGCCGCGTAGAAGCAAATCCTTTTGTTTTCAAGTTGCGGGGCAGGACGTCCAAGAGCCTCGCTTTTAATTACAGTGCAGGCTCATTGTAGCCTGAACTTACTTTAATCTGGCAGGGACCGCTGACCAAAATCGAACTCTTTCCTAAAATGCTTTGGCAGTGTTTGTGCAAACAAACACGTTGCAAAATCCTTTTTGGTGCTGTTTGCAGAATCTTGCTTGAAACTTATGTGTAGCTTGTCACACCAGTCGTAATCTCCAGATTCTGATCTGCTAACGTCGCATAAAAGTGATTGCTTGCCTAACTCTATGCTTACTTTACAATCTGCAACTCCTCAATGATTTTGAAATGGTTCCGTATTTGGGAAATCAGAGGGTTGTCCTGTCAATAAGTAATTAACTAATTTTGCATCTGCAAGAGAGCACAATATACATTTGTTTGCTTTTCATAGCTTATGCTTAAACTGCCTGCTATTTCAAGTCGAAATCTCGACATCTCAAAATAGACACAAACCAATTGCGGATAACATTATGAAGGCTCAAATGCCAAAAAGTCTGGCTCCTTGACGCTGGGTTCATTTAGGTTTGCACCAAGCAGTTGGTACATCTATCTTCATTTATTTTCTCATGCAGAGTCGGGCTAAAAAAACCTTTACACATATTGCATGAGTCAAATGGTAACTGCCATTGTGAACAACTGTCATATGCTTTCCTTTGAGATCAACAAGTCACGCAAAATGTTTGGTCCAGTGAACAGAATGACTGGGCTATGTTAACCAAACTTAAATTTCCAGACTTGGCTGTTTTGATGACAATCCTGATTGAATGTATGTTTACATGTTGTCTTGCCTTTATTTTGGTGCACTGTTCTGAAAATTAACAACTCTGCTCGTATATTGATGGATTGAGCAAAACCCCAGGGCAACTTAATTCAGGAAAACATAGATTCTTTTCCCCTTTCAAGCGTACCGATTTTCCAGAAAGCAGAAGACCCTTTTAGTTTGTGACAAATTTTACTATGGCTTTGAAGCAGACTTTCAAAGTTGCTATGTCTTTCACACCACACATTTTCAGCGTGACACAAGTGTGGGTGCAGTTGGTCAGTTGGAATGTCACTTTAGACGCCATTTTGTACCTTTGTAATTTTGCTTGATCTGCAGCTCTCGGTCTACTAACTTCGAGGTGATCTCAGAGATGTAAAAACCGATAAACTTCCGTCTATCCTTATCTCTTCAAATCTCCTTGCTTCCTTTTAAGCTATAGACATCAACTCATATCAGTTATTTTCTGCACTGCTCAACACATCAACTTGCTGTAACGTTTTGTAGCTTTGTAAATCTGAATTGCGGGTCTTTTGTTTCCTGTTGGGCGATTTCCTTCTTTGATATCTCGATAGACTTCAGCCCCCTTATCAGAACAAAGGCATGTGACATACTTTCTGCCCACCATCTTCAGTTTGCAAAAAGATGACATAGTGAGAAATCACCGTTTCTCATGACCTATCATACACCTGGATGTTACAGTGCTAAAAATCGTTCTAGGTATACACTAAGTCCAAAATCAGCTCTTTTCATTATATCTTCGAACGATTCACTTTTTACATCTCCTCATGTGCAACTTATTTTGAAGTTCTATTGGCAATTATGACAATAATTTCGGGCTTTGTAGAAATTCCTTTTAAGCGCATTTCCAAAAAACTCAAAGACGTCTGTGAGACATCTTCATGATGTGAGGCATCAGTGGATAATACCCTGCATTCATTCGTTGTTCTTCTAAGCATGCTCCTAGAGGTAGCTTTCTTTCTTGTTACGCGTTAGTAAAGACCTGACATTCCGTTTCGCTGCAAAGTGTAACAAAGTAAAATTCTGACTTTTGACTTTTCTTGCAGGCTCCTGTCTCTGTGAAACGATAATGAACGGGCATTATAATGTGCCTTTCTTGAAATTGGGAAAAATCATTGGCAGATTGTTTCCCTATAGCTGCCTAAAGCTTACCTATTATCCTACGTCTATTAGATAGAGTTTTTGTTACTAAAGAATGTTAGCGACACTATATGTACTGCACCTTACTACTGGTGTTGTTACAACGTAATACTGTCATCATACTATTGCTCCCGATACCACGTTACTTACCATACCTGAAGCTCTAGTGATAGATACCGTTAATGTGGATCGGTGAGATCGTTTCCTTAACAGAACAGGTAAATCTAACATGGATTTATTCTGTAATGATATCTGTTTTAGCATTGCAGGCCAAACCGGAGATAAGTTGTTCTGCACGCATTTCAGAGCAGGAAGCGCAAGGTTTTTCACTCCTGAGAAAGCAATACCCCTCTGATTTTTCTATTAAAGCATTTTCCCTCCTTGCCTTCTGATCACTTTTCAATTCAATAATGCAAAACCATTGCATTGAACTGCACGTCCTTCAATATCATCTTTTGCAATGAACCAAGCTTTAAAAGTCATCACACCGATCAATGCAAATTCAGCAATGCAGCATGCATTGTGACTTTTAAACCGGATCTCATTGCTACCTTCTTCTAATCACCATTGATTCATTATCGCCTTTCTTTCAACAAATACAAACTCTCAAATAAGGATTTATTTCCAATTCTATTTTCTTATTCTTGCCGTTCATACTTGCTCTATACCATCGGAAATGCTCTTCGCTGCATGATCGATTGTATTACCACATCGGATTTGGGCCGGTTACAATATCGTAATGCAAGGTAATCTTTCGGATTAGGCATCATAACTGATGTTTATGCATTGTCTCAGTGAAGATCCTTTTTGAAACAGCTTATCTATTTTGAAATGAGAGGCTGATTTAGGCATTAGCCCCACAACCATTGTGAGTTCTTTCTGAATATTCGAGAAAGGCAAGGAAAGGTTTATTGCTTATCTTGCACAGCAAATTAACAATTGTGTTTGAACGGAAATCACTGCAATCAACGCAAAAATATTCATTCTTCCATAATTTTCCTTGATATTCCATGCATCAAATGTTTAATTTTTCTGTTTAGTTGCTAACTCATTCCCCCTGTAAGCTAATAAATCAAAGCCTGAGTTAATTTTTGATGAGTCAGTAGCTGGGCATGCCTCAAACAATTCAATGATTTGATAGGCCACCATAATGTTTACGTATTCTATTAAGTTGCTTAATTGCAAAGATATATTATGTGCCTGTGCAACTTTCTAGCCGAATGTTAGTGTTAAAGGGGGCTCTCCAACAGTTGCAAGTCGACTAAAAGCTTTTTTATGCACTGAGGAGAATTAAACTTTTATGCAAGCAAGCAGAACCATGAATGCTAGCACCATTCAGGCCACTGACATGGTATGAGTGATTTATGTTCAAATATTTTCATCCTGATTTGCTGCTTACACTGGCTTTTATGCCTCCTAATCTTTAATGTTCGATTTTTATTCGAAAATAAGTCACGTTTCACCTCTGGGGTGACTGCATCGTGCTTTCAACAACATGTACCTAAGCAAAAGGTTTGGCACGACATCTCGCGATAGAATGGGTAACGGTCCCAGATACATGAATTGCTTATATCAAGCTATGTTGTTGTAAAAGACTTGTGATCTCATTGGTCATGTGATCTCCTTCAATATCTCAAATGGGATAGAACTCATGAACGAATGTACATACAAATCTTCACATAAAATTTATGCTGTTGCATATATTTCTTATCAGTTGTTATTGATCGCACACAAAAGCTTTCAAAATACGACTCCAGAAGTCTTGTTTTGACTATGGTCTGAACAAAACAGTTCGAAAACCAACCGTGCTGTCCCTATAGTTTGCGGTTCGTATATCTACTGAGCAGAGCGCGTTCCAGTGGGAGAATCCAACAAAGCTAAAAGAGGCTCTCCTCTCGTTTTGCACAGCCATCCAAAGTTTCATATCAAAAGATTTAATGAACGTGACATAATTCAAGTTAATTTAAGTCTAAATCGTGTAAATAAGCTTCCAAAGGCCACACCTAAAAATATGAACGAACAAGTTTCGATTTTTTTACAATGTTAACGTACTACCAGGTTAAGTTCAAAATTGAAGTTGAGCTTTATTAGGCTTTCGGTGGGCTTTTTTCATTAGAGAGCCGTGAAGGGCGTTAGTCTCGTCTCTGCTTTTCATTTTCCAGTACCACTCATCAAAATTGTTTGTCTCACATTGGCCTTATCTTGCATACCTTCCAAAAGCGATTCCGCCGCTGTTTTTAAGAAGAAGCACCCTTTATTTTTATGGGCTCTTAACAAAGAGACGAACGCTTCCGTCATCGAGCTTCCTGTGGAATCTATCCAATTAAAAGATAATTTCCTTGCATTGCTGCCATAGTCCGTCAGTGCGAATGTGTTACCGCAAGTCTAACACTCAAGATTACGGTGATAATGATAAATCGGATTGCTCCTCATCAGAGTCACAAAGTTTGCTTCCAGTGTTCCAAAGAATCCTTCATTGATAAAGGCAGACCAAAGGATATTAATTTGCATAACCTAAAAAGTCCACATAGCACTTTCCTTTGTGTTCTCTGATTAAAGAAGGAAATTTCCATTCAGCCTCTAACCTTAAAATCGGTGTTATGTCGTCTTAATACTCTATGTTATCCTGCAAAGCTTAGTTTTAGACTGTTTGGTTTTTCTCAAATGCATTCCGTTTTAGATCTATCTTTTAAAACCTACCTGTTACTGATGCTATGTTTTTTCTAAGCATTTTGATAATCTCGAGTCTATTGTGAATATTGAAAAGCAATTTCCTACACCTCGATGTAAAAGATCTATTTACCAATGTATCTACTCAACATGTGTTTATTTTAGAGACTGGAGAAATGTTCCCAATGGAACTTTCTTTAAGGTTTGCCTTTTCGATAACCTCTTTCTAGCAGTACCAATGAAATTGATGTTTTTTGAGTCTGCATTATCTGTTGCAAAACATAGATATATGAGCCCTCTTACAGTGCCTAATACAAACATTGATGAATTTTTATAGAACCAAATTTGAATAAAGAATTCTTGAGCCATAAACCGATGCTGTCAATTCAAATTATTATTTCACATGGTAATTTACTTTTTTGTTAAATTAAGTGCTGTTAGACACTTTGTTTTTATAACAATTTAGGTTTCCGAATACTTATTCTATCTTATTTTATTTATTCGGCAATGATACCTTGACAGGCCTACCTGGCGCCCAGACACATAGTGAATCTCCTTTGTCAACTTAATTGAAGTCATTTCAAGAGTCATGTAGAATTTTCTGTGACTTAAGCTGAAAGTCTATCGAAACAGTTGAGTCATATAAGTACAATCATGAAATGCCATAACAATCAGAAGTGTATAGTTACGTTAAGTGCTCTAAAGTCACTTTAAATCTAAATCTTGCCGATTTGAACAGATTTTGAGGAAAGGATGTCAATTCTACTTATGGTCATAAAGTATTTCAAAAGTGCAGATTTTGCTGTCATATGACATGGCAAGTTAAATTGCATAAAGCAAGACGAAATTTTGAGGATTAGAGAAAATCAAAGCTGTCCTTTTGTTGAATTGATTCTTAAGTGTCAAAGAAAATATGACTGTTAGCAAAGGTAATTTTGTCAATCATGTCAATAGTTTCTGATGAAATAATCAAGCTTCGAGGGTATCGAATTATTCTCATACAAATCTCTAAAATTCCTTTCATTAAAGATCACTTTGAAATCCAAAAGTGGAAGATCAAAAGAGATAAACGACGATTCTATTGGTTTTTAAACCTAGGATTACAAGATCTTTTGTGCTGTAAGGTTTTATCCACGCAATCTTTTAAATGCATATAACAGGCCAAAAACATGTGAGCTTATGCTTTTTTGCCATTGTGTGAGTCGTGGACTATCCTCTGCAGCTCTAGATCCGGCCATGGTCATTTTGTATACAAATATGGCCAGTCATCTTTCTGAAAATTTGCCCAACGGGTATAGTTGCCATGTTTCACCTCTTCACATCATTGAAAAATTGTGCTAACTTTACATTAAGCCGTTTGGTTGTGGTTGCCACTTGTTCTCTTGTGCAAATCTGACCATCAAATAAAAAATTCATACTTATTTCTCTATTGGACTTACTTGCAATCATTTACATTAACATCTTTTGGTTTAACTGGCACAATTAACTTCAAGTGATTCAAACTCTGAGTCAAAAAGTTGAAATTACAAACTTCAAAACTGAAACTGAATCCAAATTTCCTATAAATGCTAGTTATGAAATAGTTCCTAGCTTATCATTTAACAATCAAATTGTTTTTCAACAGCTTTGCATGCTAGATTGATAATTTCACTTTACAAAATATTTTCGGAATTATTCTTTACTTGTAATTTTGTAAAATGTTTCCATAGCAAGTGAAGTTTTTTCCGTTTCACTAAAGTAGTAGAAACAGAATTTTTGGTGATAGTTAAAATTTAAAACTTCGCAACAAAATCAAAGGAAATAGCTGCCTCTATCTTAACATCAGTTTATTATCTTGTGTATTTTAAAGACATAGAGAGCTTTTTCGAAGTTTTTATCTCTACCACAGTTTGTCCGGGCTTATAATTTTGCATGAATTTTGTACATCGAATAGTAGCTCATTATTGGGTAAATATGTACTCGTGGCGTAAGTAGACGACAGATAGGCTTCTTCGTTTGAAAATATCAATAATGTTTTTTGCATTTATTGAACATGCGGCTCGCAATTCGGTAAGGTGAGAAGAAAGTTCTCTATTGGGAAAAATTTCAATCTAACCCCACCCAATCTTAATCCTACCTATTTAGACTAATCAACCGAATCTGACCTGATGGTGTTTATTTTGAATTGTCAATTTATTTAAAGAGAGTGCTTTTTGTAACAGTTCCAGAGCACACTACGACTGATTCTATTATTTTAAAGTATTGCCTTTTTACGTTCTTGGACATGGACTTATGTTTCTTTAATGAACTGTCGTTAACGTTAACCGTCGCAAGTGCCAACTTGGATCACTGCGTGTGGAACTGAATTCGCCCGCTAGCATAATACAATGTTTTGTTCATCCTCATATCACCCATTCCCATTTCCTAACACAAATCACGTATTTTCATAAGGATTTGTCTTCTTGTCAGTATCCAAGTGGGTTATCCATACCATATCCATCAATGACATGTCAAATATCGCCCCATTCTTCAAAACAAAAGACTCATATATGCCCTTATTGTGCAATTTTCTGATAGTTTGTCGGTAATTTATGAAAGAAGACCCGTCATGAGTCGTCATCTGCTAAACATCAAGCCAATCACTTTAATGAAAATGGCAAGGACCAGCGTATGTTTTCTTGGACTTGCTTCTTTTTGCTTTTATTTATTGGTGTGATTTCATGTAACTGTCTCTATGTTCTGCTAAGTTGCAATGTATGTAACCGTTGTTGATGTTCTTCGTAGAAACCAGTTTCAACCTGGTCATCGAATCCATTGGAGAACTATGAATCTTGCTCGAGTGCCCTACAGTCTGCCTCGCCTATCTGCAGAGGCAATGCACCGTTGCCGAAAAGCCTGCCAAGCTGTGCTCTAGCGAGACGAAAAGAAGACCAAGGTATGAATCGCAAGCTTTTTACTAAGGGCTGTTTATGTTGTTCGATTTGTTAGGTTTCCAACAGATGCTCAAAGACGTTCAACGGTATTTTGAATCACTCAAAAGCCGAATTTCTCCAACCCGCAGGCGTCAACAAAAAATTGACAGCTTAAAATCACTGTTGAAATTGAAGTCCAGTTTGTAAGGAAAGCAATATTTGCAGCAGTAACGGAAAAAGGTACCTGTAATATCTGGTGATTTCAGTTATGCCAGATTCCTGAGTTCGCTAACTTTAGCCAATGGGCGGATTTGTCATCCAGAGACATTAGTGAAAGAGTTAAATGCGTAGGATTGAAAGGCCTTCTGTCCAATGTTATGACTGGTAGACAGCACTTCTGGCCAGCTTCCCGTTTGAGTTTGGAAAGCCAATATAGATGACATGCCTAAGAGGAATTTTGTTCATCATTTGCGAAGTAGGTCATCTGAATACATCTGAATGGTTATCAATGTACAAAAACTAGGTCATGGTGTCTCATCCAATTTTGCATTTCTTTGTGCGATATTCCTCTTGTCGGATTTCTTTCAAGATCTTTTGATTATTAGCCTAAATTTCGGTTTCGAACAGCCGTTAGTTTTTGAAATTGTCACCGTCCTGTCCAAAACAAGGCGTTTTCCTTATTGGTCGTCTAAAAATCTTTCGGCAAACATTAGTATACTTTGTTTTATTTTGCCAAATTATTAGAGCCAAAACAGAGCCATGAATTTCAATGCCCAATAAACATTCAGTATTCACTTTTTACACATTTGAGCCATTTTTCTGTATTACTTTGTATACAGACAAACTGGCTTGTAAATTAAACATTCACCTGGCGAATGATAGCACTTTCGTTTGCCACTGGAAAAATCAAGATACAAAGTTACATTAAACCTTGCGTATACAGTGCGCTGCTAAAATTACTGGCTCTGAAATTTGAATAAATGAAATCTTGGTCAAAATGGAGACATTTTCATTCTATAGACCTTCAAAAGTGAAAAGAAGTTTTGAAGATGTTAAGAGTGCCAGTAAACTGGCCAAGTCTTTAAAGTTCTTTAAAAGATAGCTGGTCACGTTGCTAAATTCTGTTTAAGGTGCCATTTTACAAGCTGTCTCAAAACTTTGACAGTTGAGCTTCAAAGATTTCGCTGATATTTTTTTGCGATTTCGCTTGTGTGTTAAGTCGATGCAATTCAAAGATTTCTTTAGTCCCGTCACTGTCCAGTTAGTATGCTTAGGCCATTGCGTATTTAGCAGGTACCAAAATAATAAATTTGGTGATATGTTATTATGTTTTAAACGTTTGAAGTTTGTGATAAATCTAGATAAGACAGTATACATGTTGAGATGTTTTTGAAGTGCTACAAATGTTGATTGAGTGCCTTTGCATTATTTTTTATTAAGAAAACTGAAGAGTTTGGAACATTTTGCCACCATCTGTATCAATTGTTCGTTTGTGTCTGTAAACTTAACAAATAGTATGTTTAGGTAATTATCAATTTTTCTCAACGATGAAGTTTTCCTGGACTTAGCATATCACTTCCATTTACTGTATGGGTTTTGCTCCTTGTGTTCTACCAGACGCCGATTGAGTCATAGATTTATGCTGCATTCCTTGCTATTGATAGAAATTCAGCTGTATGGAAGGTTTGCCTCAGTAATGTAGAGGGAAACGTGTTTTGTTCAGGTACTGAAACGATTAGGATACTCTTAAAGAGTTTGTTGAAGCACCATTTTTGGTTTCCGCAAAGCTCGCTAGTATACTTGCACATCGAAGTGAGACATTTGTCTCTGACGTTTTGCTGCATCATGGTTTGTGAATTACTTAGATTCTCATTTTTCAGTCGTTTTTCTATTGTATTTGGTGGTTTGACGTTCCATGACTTTATCTGTTTTATCGTTTCTTTTTATTTGAGATTCCTGCTTATCCCTGCTATCCTTCTCAGCAAATTGAAGAGCTTACCATATCAAGTGGTTAACTGATTAGAAATATCATGATTTCTTTGCAACTTTGCTTTCTGGTTTTACACAACACTTTGACCAAACTCAATTACTTACCGTGATGTTTTCTGTGAAATGTGGTTTGTGAGTGCTGGCCTTTTTGACAGGATTCTTTCGAGTTTACCAGCAATCTTTTCCTTTGATACCTGTTTTGATCTGTAAAGCAAGGCTATCGTTCTTTGCGGCCAGTTCCTGCCCTTTTCTTAGAAAAGAAGCCACATGTCCTAGAATAGCCACTGACGTGTACATTTCCACCAAAAACTCTCATTTGAGTTTATCTTTCCTTCATGAAAACTACTCTAAAACAACTGCTGCGGGTCTTCAAGTCTAATTAGTGTAGTTTATATCTCTTCAAGCATTTGCATTGGCTTGCAGTAAATATTCCGATAAAAAATTATTAATATCTTGATACATCAAATTTTGGCGATATTAATTTTACCATCGCAAAATGAAATGAGCAAATTGAGATTCCAAGCTTCTGTTGCTGATAGGAATTTAGTTGGTTTCTCAGTGACCGATCCTATGAAACTTCATTTCAGTCTCAGAAAAGGACGAGACACATAAATCCTTAAGAATTTACTTTGTACAAATTTTTCGAGAAAAATGTGTCTTGATTTAAAGAGGACGACTAAAGTCTACGAAGGTTGATGATTAAATCATTTGCCATACGTGTTCAATATTTTCAAGGAAAGTTTCTCCTTCAACTATTTAATTTTTTTCAAACTATGCAATGCGCTGTTAAATTTGCTACAGGACAATGAAATTCCATCAACCCTGCTTTTAATTTCTGGTATTCGTGTGTATATTACAGAGACATGAATACAAAATGCAGAGATTGTATTTTCTCGGGTCAAAAAATCAATTTATTATCAAATTAGGTATCAAAAAATTCACAGCGTTTTGACGGGCGGTAATCTACCTTAGCTAAGAAGTGTATCTTGGTTGAACACTCAAATTTTGTACGTAGAAGAATAAATCACATTGATATTTGATTCAATTCAATGGCACTAAGAGTTTTATTTTGGCTTTAAGGATGTTAAACAGGAGGTGCAAATTAAAATCTGGCGTTATGATTTGAATTCTTTTCTCCATAGTGAGCCAAATTTCAGCCTTTGTTCATAAAAAATCATTAAAATATTATATCTACTAGTTCTCCATCTAATTTACAATGCCCCGGTTTTTTTTAAATTACGTTGGGTAGTACCTTTATACCGCGCAATGTCACACTGAAGAGAGTGACCCTGTTAATCGCAAATTCTTTTCACATACAATCACTATTTAATGCAATCTCTACATAATATCAACATATATATGCATTTTTCTGATGATAAAAAATGTAGGATTTGATACCAAAGTTTCAATTATATTTAGATAGAGGTAATCAAAGATTTTACAACCTCCTTAGGAACGTTATACTCCTGAAATATATTATACCGCTGTTAATGAAGCTAGCTTTTACAATATTGAACGATAACACTTGAAGGAAGTCTTAAAATTTTATTTCTTTGAGGCCTATGATTGACTATTTCTTGATCTTTTACCAAGATATAAATGTGGCAAATGTCTCTCCTCATCAAATCAATCGTTTGCACGAAGAACCGTATAAATAAAATGATACTTTCTGAATAATTTTATACAAAATACATAAAATTAACTTGAAAATATCTCAACGATAGAAAAGCTCTATTTCTCAGATAAAATCTGCCTTGTGTACGGTGTAACGCAAGATATCTTTCTCGGATTTTTTAAGTTCACTGATACCTTATCGATACTAGTCTATCACAATAAAACATTTTTAGTTGTATTAATGATAGGTATCAAAACGTCTTTCTTTGCATTTTCTTCCTTTAGGCTTTCTTGAAGTCGTTCTTTTCATATGAAACTTGGCGACCTCTTTTTTCTTTACATCATAAATGTGTTCTAAAATGAAGAATTGGTAAAGACAATATAGAAAGAAAATAGGTTTTAGATAAGTTTGAAATAAAAACGCCCTGAAAACTAAAAGCCTGCCCTTTTTGCAATGGACCACAAGTGCGAATAACGTGAAGTCATATTTCCGACTCCTCATCCTCAGTGGTGGGAATCCTGGCTCTACAGTGTCACTCCGTCTAAACAGAAGGATGAAAAGTTATCGAGAAATTGGTGCATGCAAAGATACTTAGAAAATATTATTACACCATCCTTTCATAGAATTGATCTGCTTTCCAATACTTGCCAAATGAAGATATCGTACAAGGAACAATTTATTCAAAGCCCATGGAACAATTTTATTATGCTAAACAAATCAGCAGATTATGATGCATGGTCTAGTTAAAGTGCTGGAATACTGACTTTCACGTTGATTTGGCTGCAAGACATGACCCAGAAAAATCCTTATTCATTGATTTACTGTTTTGAGCCTAACAATAAAATTTCTGGTCAGAACGACGAACACAATGGTAGGCATGTTGAATCAGAAAACAAATTGTCAATCTGTTTGCATCAGAATACCTATTGGTGTGTCGCTCTGTTGGTTGACTCTTTGGCAGTCAGTAAGGCATCCATTCCAGCATTAGCATTTGAAGGTTGGCAGACGCAGCGACTGGGTAGCCAAATCTTTGACTTCCCATGTTGGTGGTGCAGCTGGTGCTTGCGACAACTCACCTGCGAATGATTATGAACTGAGACATGCGAGAATTAGGGAATGTGGTATAGGAAAGGAACTAACCACCATTTTAAAGCATCTTAGTGGACCAGACAGTGTGTCTTTAAACAATGCATTCGGCAAAGTTCATTAAAACGTTTATAGAGCTACCTCTCTTTCTCAATCGAAAGTCTAAGAAACTAACTTCAGGATTTTAAGGTTGCTATCTATGTTATCAGTAATGCGTAATAGCTTTCTTTAGTCTACGTCTTAGACCTTTATCTATGCAGTATTTTTAATCAAGATCTCTTTCTATAGTTCTGTTACTAATCTTTGTTTATTCATTATATTTTCATACATTTCCATTTACACCATTTTCTACCTTCCTTGCTCATTAATACTCTGCTTACTTGCTAAATAACATTGCTCTCGCTCACAACGTTGGCGCTCCAGCTCTTTAAACAGTGACTAAGAAATGTAAAAACACTTACAGTATGGCCCAACTTCCAAATATGTTTTGTATTAGGACTATCATTTAGCATAACTAGCTGTTTGTGGCGCAATCCTGACGTTAAATGACAAATATTATTTAAGTAATGTTCAAACAAGATTTTTCTTAGCTACAATATGAGGAAGATTAAAATAGGAACTTTTTACCCAGTTGCAAGTTTAGACAGATCTCACTCTTGGATAGCGGCTCGTTCAACAAGACACTTTCTTCCCTTTGCTTGGTCTAGAATAAACAAACTTCATTTAAATTTCACATAAAATCTTCATGACTATTTTTGAAACAGACTAATGTATATCAATACTAACTGATGGCTTAAGTGATTGCTTGCTTTAATATACTATTTGCAAAAACAACCTTGCAACCAAAAGTTATCTTTTCTTGCCACAAGAATAAGGAATTGAAAGTTAGTCCTTGTTGATTAACAATTTCTCAAATTCCAGCATTGAGATTCGTTTGGCGGATGCTTTGTGTGGAATTCTTTCATTCAATTTTCACCCCTTGCATTCCCCAGACTTGTAAGACTGTAAAAACTGTCGATTTGCTATCAGATTTTCCAGTTGTCTTATGGTTTCAGCGCTCCGACATACGCGTGAGAAACTGTCAAAGATAATGTCACCCACAAGCATTTATGCCCTCGTTACTATTCCTAGACATACTTAAGGAGAATGGCAGTTGAGATAATTCGCCCTTGGTCTCTATAGGTTCTCCAGCTTCATCAGAGACAACTGCTGATTCAGGTGACAGTTTTCCAGGAGCGGAAGAGGAAGAAAGTGACAGACGCAAGCAGAAGAAACGAGGAATATTTCCAAAAGTGGCAACCAACATAATGAAAGCTTGGCTCTTTCAACACCTAACGGTAAGTGCAGTAGTTATGAATTTAGACAGTTGAACAGGAGCCGTGCATCAACGAAGAAATTTTAAAGTGCAAAAAAGAAACAAAGACATCCTAAGGAGGCGTGTTTCGTGAATGGCGGGCAGCCAAAATTTCAATTGCAATCTGCTTGTCTCTGTTTATTTTAACGTCGTTCCTTGAATACAGGTTCACTGAGATCAAAGCGTATTCCAGCCAATTTTCAAAACGCGGTATTTTTAATGTGACAATGTTTACTGTGAGTCTTTATGATGGTCACCAACGGACAATGATATCAGGAATAAAGTTTTAATTGTGTAAGCAAGGAATAAGACTGCTGTTGACCAATCAGCCACCTACTGCGTTGTTTTGATCACGCCCTGAGACACATATTCTTTTTTGGGGTAAAGTTAGTAAGCATGGACAATTGTTATCAGGTAGTTAGCATGAGTGTTTGTTACTCTAACCCATGATCTTGTGCATGCGAGTCACCCGATGGAATCTGCCGCAATTGGCTACCAGTTAACATGCATGAAGGACTTGCATATGTTGCCGGCCGTAAAAACATAGTGCAAGTTCCTTCATTCAAAAACAACATTTATCTGAAGCAGATCACTGCATGATTTCAACAAGTCTACAAAGCAAATGGTAGTTGGGTTTCTGTTGCTATTTGTACTAGAAGAAGAAAATTCCCTGAGGTTTTGCAGAGTTATAGTACAGCGCACTAGCTTCATCAGTTACTTAATAAAAGAAGTATCACTGAAAATTCAATTTAAACTTGGTTCGTCATCATTGTCAGCTTGTATCCATTCTTAATGACCACAAATCCCTATCTTCAGGTGTGAATGTGTTTCGAGCTGACTTCGAAATGTGGTCCAAACCGATGACAGCAAAAGCTGCGAGGTGTTATTTCTTTCCGACTATCCTCTTCATATCTTTGATGGCGGAAGATCTCTACCTGTTTTGTAGCAGCCTTCCATTGTGTCTTCTTTCATATTTGTGTGCCTAACTAAAAGCGAGCCTTCCTTCGTGATGTGCCGTTTGCTATATAAAGTGGTTTATGGAAAGCCATTTTTTGCCACCCATCCCCTGGAACCATCAAGTTGAGAGCGGTTGCAGGATGGACGTTACAAACATTACACCTACATGAGCTATGATTGCGAATTAAAAATTTGCAAATTCATTACCTAGCCACTTTTGAAATTGTGCAGTTCGGAATGACTTGAAGACTTGTATTGACTTACTGTGTGGGCAGTATTAAAAGCCAATGACTTCAGTATACATTTGCAATTTTCACTTGTAAGTAAGAGTAAGCAAAAATGCTCAATCCATTAAGTGGGGTGCTCTTAGTATTCAATATCAATTGGCAACTTCAATCTATTTTAACATTTTGCCAAGCAAGTAATCGCCGGAAAATTGTCCCTTTTTGCGATTTCTATTGATTATATAGTTACTTAGGCCGAAGTCTCCTTGGAAAGCTTCTAGCTTTGTCCAATGTCAAATGTGCAAACTGCATAAACCGATTTGAATTATTCTATAGATTTAGAAACAAATAGCATCTGCAAATGAGACTGAATACCAGAATAAAGTCTGCGCTTGGTTTGGTTCCACCAAGTAGCCACTTCAGTCGGTATCTGTTTTTGGCAGCTCCGTAGTGAAGAGGTGGAAGGCATGAAAGATTTGGCTTCTATTAATTAGGCCCATCCGGAGATACTTTGAGCGGCATCGCTGTTTGACTAAACGTAAAGAGTACAAAATCATCTGTTTATTCTTATGGCAAAATCACCAAAAAACACATCAAAAATCGAATTAGTTTGATTTTGGTGACTTCCGGACGCACTGTCTGATCAATGGTGTTAAGAAAGAAAGAAAAGAAGCAACTTAACAAAGATCAAATTAGTAAAAGAATCATGATCCTTGGCTCCAGGTCGTTTAATGTTATTGAATGTCCGGCTTGAGCTCTCTAAATCCAGATCCATCGCGGATTGCCTCTGATAAACAATCTCGAATGACAATTCGTACTCCTATCTCATTAGGGCTTACGGATAACAGTATAATCTCACTTTTTAGTTGTTATTGACCAAACTGGACGAGATCTGTCTGATACCTTAATGAAGGGCGGTGTATCCACCTACCGTTATCTCATCCTAGCTGCGTGCAAAACGAGAATTCGAAACATTCACCCTTTTGTCTAGGGAGAATCGTTGATCAATCCTGGCTACACAAATTATCCATTAATTCGGCGTGGTCATTTTTTTTATCGGTGGACATGGATTTTCACAATTAATCCAATCTGTCTTGATTATTCTATTTATCGTAATGTAAATTTCAGACTTAACAGAAACTGCAGCATGGCTAGTCAGAATTCATCACATTTTTAGGCGAAGTTTCACTATCTCAAAAAATGCAGCTAAAGACATTTACTTGAAGCCTATCTTAAAAGGCTGTTGGCTGTGAGCTTGATGTACCATCGAAACAAAAGATTTTGGAGTATTGACTACTTTATCTGTTAATAATCAGTTGCCTGCTTTGGTAATGAAACTTCTGCGCATTGCAACGGAATTCATTTCTATAGTAAACAAAGTGCGCGCAGGCGTAACATTTCAAGCTTGGTGAAAACGTGTTTTCCTCTACGAAATTCAAATCAAGCTTTCACATTGCTTTATAACAAAGCATATTTGTAGCTATTTGAAGTATTCGGTGATGCAAACACAGCCGCGGATAAAAAAATGTATTATGGGACTCCCACATTTGTACCAAGCTGTACCCGTCAATCAAATAAATGGCGAAATGGTAAAGTAATTATAGAAGGTTTCTTGAGATAAACATCTCTACCGAAATTCCAAGAGGTCAAAATAACGCGTCATAAAAATTTGGTCTAGGGAGATGCAAATAGATTCCATCGATATTATATCCAGTAGAATTAGGGCAATGAAAAGCAGTTCTTTTCAATACCAATAGAATTGCACATTATTGGCTTTCGCTTGCGGCGTTGTTTACTTTAAAAGAAATATTTATTTGTCTTTTTATAGAAAGACAAGGATAAGGTGACGCCATACCTGTTTAACAAAAACTGTACTTGATACAACTACAACAGTGTTTTATCTTACCTGGATTCTAACCATTCAAATGCGGCATAAATTTTAGAAGAATTTTTTGCACATCCTTTGCAGGCACAAAATAAATAGCCACAAATTTTCGAATACTAACAAATTCACCTTAAGAGACATGTGTAGTTGAATTGTTTAAAACATTTTTCTAAATTTTTCTGTCTAATCGCAATTTGAGAACAGTTTTCTACTGTCGGGGTGCTCCAAAGACGGTCTTCGAGAGTTCGGACGCATTCAAGGAATGTTAGGACATGATATCTGGCAAACACGCTGTATCAATGCCACTTCATTCAAAAAAGGAAATAAGGCATTTGATTCTTTTTGGATATAATCTCAAAAGTTCCTCGATAATTGCCGCATTATTCTCCAGCCTCCTAAAATCTGTTATATACTCTTATGATCCAAGACAAAATAACTTTCAAATGATTGGATTATCGATATTAATCTTTTAAAGATCATTCTGGTCAGGCAATTTACAAATGGGTTTTTAAGTTTTCATACAATGTACTGACAATGGCTTTTTGGCAGAAATAAAAACACTCTTTAATCATTCGAAAAACGAACCGACGTTGCAATTATTTTCCAGAATAATAATATAATGTCATCATTAAAATGTTCGTTATTAAGATCAGATTGAGGCGTAGGCGGTGTCTTTATCAAGGAGTCTTTGAAGTGGCTCCCAATAAAGATTTTCATCTCTTCTATGAGATTTTATTTTAATATAAGGAGCAGCTTAAAATCAAGATATATCTAATAGAAGCTTGATCAGAGATGCTACATTTTATCAGCCAATAAAGCAAGGCGGTCAGAAGGACAATTTAGAAGGCGCGCATCTTGTGCTCCAAGAAAAAAGGTTGAACAGATGCTTTGTGGTACAATTCGTCACCGAAGCGAGAAACAACGGAAACATGACTTAAACAGAAGTATGCTAGCAAAATGTTAACGTACTTGAACATAGTTTGATAGAGTCATATTTCCGCCGTTTCTTGCTGTCATAACGCTAGATCTAGAATAAGCTTTTGCTAGTCCTCAAAAGATTCTTCATTCTCAGTTAATACTTGGAACGTGCATTTGGATTTCCTAGCTAGACGAGTGAAGTATGTTTCGCTGACTTACGATGCTAGGGTGTTAAGCTTAATAATTAGTCTACGATAAGTTAATTCTTCCATTTTGATAATTGTATTCATGAAGCTTCGGCTAAAGTCGAATGTATACATGAAGCTTTCGTAAAGTTTGAATGAAGCTGTCTTCTATGCGCGTGTACAAGAACAGTAAAGATCGACACAGTTCTGCATTGTTAGGTCGATTCAAATGTCACAACGTAACATTTTTAAATGGAGAATAGGCTAGTGCTGAGTATTCTAGGCAGTATCATCCCATCCAAGTCCTCGCTGCATTGGGAACTTCTTCCAAATTTATTCAATCGCTTTGCAACATGGTCCAAATGTAATCTATTATCATCAAGCTATTAATCTATATTGTTATATTGCTATTAATCTATATGTTTCAATATTTGTGTTGAGCCTTACCTCCATCAAACGTTTGATCAAAATCATCATCATCATCATGTTAGTGACTGTAAGGCATCGAGGTTTCATCAAATATGCGAAAGAGGTCAGATTCATGTCGCTTGCTGCTGTATGACCACAGTTCTTAGCCATCGACGCTCTCCTGAGATGCTCTCGCGTCTGACACACTTCTCCACACAGATTCCAGATAAAAAGGAAATTTTAAATCGGCTGTCATTTTGGAATTATCAGCCAGACTGGCGGCCTAGTTGTGAATTAACGTTGCCATGGAGAGGATGATCCAGTCATTAATGCTGTCATTGTTTTTGTTAGAGTCCTAAGCACTGTTCTCCCGGTGCCTCAAAAGGAAATTTGTGTCAAACATGATCGGAAGCCTGACATCGGTTTCTAAGATTACACCAAAGTTGTTCTTGAATACGCATAGTGAAAGCAGTTTTGTTTTGAAGAAAGCAGGCGCGATAATGCTCTTTACTGGCCCGTGTTTACGTGAAGTTACTGCTAATGAAGGAGAAGGGGACACGCTTGAATAAGCAATGTCATCTTATGACTAGGCCATCGCACCAATCATCTTATTCAAGGCGACTTTGACCAGGTGGAATACTAAAGAGAGCCCTACACAAATACCCTCATTAACCTTCTAATCTCCTTTATATTAACCCACACTCCTGAACCAATGGGTTTGTACCTATCAGAAGTCATGACACCTTTTTTGAAGGGTAAATGCTATTCGAAGGAATATCATTAATCATTGAAGTCGACTCAATGTGGAGATAAAGATCATGTGGCCAATTGAATGGTTGAAGCGGGGATTGAGAAAAACGCAAACAACGCGTTTCGTAGATGAAAGGCGAAACTAACAACTGATTACTGTTTCATTGCCAATTTATGTTAAGTTTAGATATTAATAAGTTAGCTTTTTGGCAGCAGATAAATATGTATGGTTTGGAAAAAACAGCTTCTAAAAAAAATTTACTCCTTGTCAAAAAATATGGAACTATTACCGAAAGTAATAGAAAAATGCTACAAGCGGTGTCAACTTTTCAATTTTTGCATAGGCCAAAATGTCTGTCGACTTGTCGAACCTTCCTGGTTAGAAAACGGTTTCCAGCAAATCCCTTGGACTTTTTAGCTCTCAGTAACAGTGCTACATTTTTGAGTTGCGTTGAATAATCCTTGTAGCTGAATACAAGTGTAATTGCTTGAATATTGATATGTATTAGTTCAGGAACAAGTATCAATATTTCTGTAATATGATCATTATGTCTTTTCTGTCAGCAATACGAATCAACTAATGGGTATATGGAATCTGACCTAGTGTAGATTTGGCAAATTAGGCATCATGGACATACGTATGAAATAAATGATTCGCCAGGAAAAAAAGGACTCGTAATACAACATGAAAGAGAACAGTCACAAAGGGAATATTCTCGAAGTTAGTCTTGATTGTTGATACATCGCTAGATTCCTTAATGATACCACAAAAATTGAGAAATCATTAGGTAGCTCTCGCATATATCCCAGACTGAATTTTATTGATAAGGCTGCAAGCTACAACTCAGCTTACTACATCTCTGTCTATACTGCATATTAAATTGGGACAACGCTTCACTCTGATTCTATTTAAACCTGGTTCAAAAACTGCTTTCCGTTATCGACTTTTTCGACCGGCTCGCTTTTATGTATCGTAAAATGAAGCTATGAACAAGTTTCACTGTTTTTGAAATTCAACCACGGTCATTATCATTACTATTACTATCGTTATGATCATTATTATCATCATAACTTAAATTAAAGTAAGTCATAGTTTCATTTAAGTCTTAGTCCAGCCACAATACTAAGGAGGGTTGGCAATATACATTTCTTTTTGTAGAAAAGAGGCTTGTTAATCCTCAGCAGTCATTCTAACCAGATTATTTGAAGGGAGATATTCATTATAGAGAATGGAAGATGGAATGGATGGAATCTGATATACCATGGAGATCGATTAGGGAATATATCTTTGAGGGGCGATGAGAGGGGGACTTAAAGTTCCAAGTTTTACCGAGAGTTTAATGTTTGAGCCCAATTTTTCCCTACATTTTTTCGTGACACCCGTCCAATGTAGAATCCCAATTTTTCAAATTCCATTAATTCTAATGCAAATTTCCGTCTGTCTCTTGTCGACTCGTATCTCTTGCAGTTTTCGTGAACGACGTAATTCTTCTACTTCCATTGTCAAGCGCTTCTACATGCGCAGAGGTGCTCGTGATCTTTGCAAAGCATTACATGTCTACCATACTGATAGGGTGTGCTGTTACGTCATGACTTTACTCTTTAGAATACGAAACAGCCCCCTCGCCGCGGCAGTTACGATCTCCAGTTGAAGATCTCTGCAGAGTAATCAGAGGAACCATTTCAAAGAAACACTTTTAATGGGCACAAACGCCCTTGTGATTATCTTGCTATCCCCTCCGCTGTATCATCGGCTTATCCAAAAACGCTTAGTCTTTGACTGGCTTGAAAACGCGCTTCGAAATAGACTCAGCCTGTGACACAAAAGCAATCAATGATCGCACACCGCAAATTTCCTCCTTTCGTCGACTGCTTATTTGCTTAAATTGAAAAATAAATTAAGGTCTGCTTTTGCCCTTCTTTTTAATAGCCAACAACAATGGCGGCAAATCAAACTCCCATTTCTAGCTTGATTGATGCGCAGTTTTATTAAGGTTTAACACGACTTTAAGCCGGAGTCACAATATTCTGTTATTCGAAGTCTTCGGTGTGCTACGCGGTGGCCACCCAAATCACAGCAATCTATTCATTCAGGCAGCTACAAAAATTTCCTGCTTTCGCGGCAATCTGCCTTTATCTTATTTGGCCCAAACAGGCTTGTATCCATTTAAAATTAAGAAAGCATGACCAGCATTTGAAACACTGTCAGGAAGAGCCTTTCGGGTAAACAAGCCACAATGCGCGCGGTCATTAACTTCAACGGTTGTGCTACTTCAAGTTTCGTCGGGTCAACTATTCAACTGAATAAGCAGATATCAAAATAAGTTGTACTCTCTGATACCTGACTTCCCTGCTTGGGTCCTTTCAATGCTACGTGAAGTCTGGTCCCAAGCTTTGCGACGAACATGTCCTCGTCTGACGATCACAAAATACTCCCACGGCTCAGCCAAGTAGTTGTGGCTAGGATGAATCTCCCTGCGGTGGTAGTGGCCAGCCAAGTAAACAAACTGACAAAGCACTAAAGTCGGTCGAAGAAGCCAACTTCGAAAGGGAGTTTGTCCCACAGCTGCCTTTTCTTCTCGTGCGTTCGTGTGCATGACATCACGTTATAACGAGGAGCCTTCAACTTAGGCCATCTTTAAGGCTAGTTGCGTAATTCTCATATAATATGCATAATGTAAGCAGCCCAAATTGATAGGTAACTGATCAAGAACGTTAGAGACCATGGGAGGATGACTTTCCTACATGGGAGATATGCCTGAAATTCCCAAATGTCTTAAAGATTGAAACCTTACCATGATTCCGGCTCAAAATTTGTCTTCTTCTCACCCTTTCACCACTTCCAATCACCCTTAAGACCAATTGATAAGTACTTACAGGATCGACGCCTACCAATGAAAGGACTTCATTGAAAAGTGTCATAGAAGTTTAAATGTTTCATAACACTCAGTAAATTCTCAAAAGTTCAGTAACTTCATATTTTCATTTCAATATTTATTCTCTATCTCTTCTTCAAGACATTGTTGTCGTTAATTTCCTACTCAATTGTGACATATGAAACATGAACACTTCCGCTTGATATAAGATGTAGCATGTTCTTACTTATGTCATGTTAAACCTCATCTTTCAGTGTCAGAAGCCTGTCTTCTTTTATCATTTATCTACATACAGTTACTTCATCGTTTTTTCCCATGAAGTAGCTTCGATTTTACAACACAATTTAGATAAAGTTATAAGAAAAGAAGCAGGTCTGCAAGGCAACATTTCTTCAAAATACCATTGTCAACTTTAACTCAAAATCAACCATTTTCACGAGAATATGAACATTCGCTGTTCACTTTTTGTTGTATCACTTCAAGAGACCAAATGTTTTCAAGGCAATTGCCCATAATTTATCATGAAGCAAGTTAGAAAAAAAATCAATCATTTTAAATCAAATATTAACATTCGTTTTATTATCACTTCAAGAGACTGAATGTTCACAAGGCAACTCCCAATAATTTATCATGAAGCAACTTGGAAACCTTTATTGCGTATTTTAAATATTCGGAATTTTCTAAAGCTTTCTTGGAAGTTATTTTTTAATATTGTCCTCAATTGAATAGAGCGCTCTTCAGCTATTAAACATCTCTTCATAAGCCGATGAAATGTAGTAGATGTTTGAAAGTATCTAAAATCGGTGACGTAATTTGATGCCGAAGATATTCAGGCTTCCCAGAGTATTGAATAACTAGCGGTATAATCGTGAATATATTGTAGCATTTAGACCGGGTCCGGTACCATGTCTACTGCATTTCTAGTATTAATGTCATCTTTTTCGCAGAGAGAAATTTTTTTCTTTTTGCGCATTCAAAGAAGTGACACTAAAGGCGCACGAAATATGAATTGGTTACCGTATATTTTTGGGCTGAGTGCAGCCCATCGTTGGCTCTATTCATTGCTCTGTAAATGTCCTTCAATCACTAGAAAAGACATGAAGAAAAGTGAAACAGTGCTTTTAACTAAACTTTTACTTTTTGTTTGTTTTAAGAGCCTGACGTTTAATTTTATTTTTCCTTACTCTAAGCCTTATAGTTTCGACTCTTAAAATTGTATCTCAATTAAAAAGAGTTTATTTTAAGCAATACGTTTTCAAAACAATTCCGTTATGTAAGAGTTTCTAGGAAGCTAGAGCTCTTTTAAGAGGTCTGTCCACAATAAATGTTGGCTAGACTGAGGCTCATTTGACAGTAAGCCGATATTTGCCAAACATTTTAAGACTCTACAAGAACATGACATCGATGTTTCTAATAAGGAGGTTTCATACAATTTTAATAGTCATTAATTATTCCCGAAGGTTTTTTTTACAAAGAATCTGATGTGAAGGATTTCTCTTATAAATTTGCTTTATAATGGTGAAAATTATAATACGACATGTTTTGAAATTTGAAATTGAAAAATGAATTCAAAACTCCTTCTGCTTATTTTGTGTTGCTCCAGATGTCTCGATTCTTCCTCAAAGGGATCTTTTCTTGATCTCAATGAAAACTACAATAATGTACCACGGCTGAGACTAAATAGAAGAAGGCTTTGGACACTGTTTAGGAATTATAGCCAAACGCTTTGAAAGAGTTCCAAAATATCCAGTTAGACATTCGAACTTAACCAAAGTCAGAAATGTAAACAAAAGTATTCTGGCATGAGTCGTTTGAATTGCTCGTCAACAATGTTTGTTTTCTTAATTGAAAATTGGCAGTTTCAAGACGAAACAAATATCAATGGAAGAAGAAAATATTTTCAAATATTATGTTTCCTTTGGTCAAAATCCCGTCATTGCTACAAAGATGCCAGTGCTATGGATTGTACGATTCTACAAAACATTTTAAGCTCCAGATGCACGCTTGATATAGTTGTCGCTGATCATGCGTTCCTTTAATCAGCTAAAAATCATTTGTCGGTGTTTTTGGCCGATTCAACAACAGGATCTTTGAATCTGTTTCAATTGAATGATTGCATGGAAAAACAAGGCTTGCAAGTTTTTTCAAATTTTACTTCATGAGTTGCATTTGATTGTGGAGTTTACAAATGTCTAGACACACCCATAATCAACAGTTTTAAGGCCCACGGTATCGTATCGTCTGAAAACCTTCTATTTGACAGTTCAAAACTATAATATTTGCGTAGAATCTTGTAATTACCTATTCTCAAAAAATCCTTGTAACTTAATCCACTAAAGAATCGATGAAATGCCTGTCTTTATAAATATTAGATGCACTTGGTTGACATGCAGTAAAGTTCAGTTCTATTCTAAGTTCTGATGCTCATCATATAGCAACATGTTTGCTTTTACCGGCTCGGGGATATTGACTTGACAAATACAAGTATTGCATTACATATTGGGATCCATATAAGAAATACTTGTATTTATCTTTCAGTTTTAATGATATGCTACTGCTTGATTAACTTGTTAGGATAGGTAAACCGCTACAAGACGCAATTTGGCTATAGGAAAAACGTTCAGTATTGCGTATTCTTGTTTTTTGTGCTTCTAGAACTCCAGTTATAATAAGTTGCTAAAGCTTTGAAAATTGCGAAATGTTGGTACTCGCCAACATGCAAGGGAGTTAGAAAACCAATTTTTGTTTGCATCACCGAATATAACCTACCGAGAGGAAACTGTTTCTGGATTGAAATACCAATATGGTTTTATTCCAAAGTTAGCTTAGCATTTCTTTCCAAAGCAGGAAAAGTTCATAACTCTGTACCTAACATCTGAAGGAGAGTACAAAAAATAGAGCCTAGGTCGTCCTAGGAAATTCAAATGACACCTTATGAAGATTTCTGAAAGTTTTTTGTATGCCTTGAAGATTAAATTACAAGCTTGAAATGCAACAATCCCTCAGTTTTACAATCTATGATTTGGGAAATTTGAAATGTTTGTTGAATGTTATCCAAATTGATCCACAAAGCTGCTAGATACTCTCGTAAATTGTTGCGTAGAATTCTAATGGCCATGCTTGCAATAATCATTTCTCCTAAATAAACAAGTTTCCTAAAAGCATGAATGTCAGCCGATGATGGTTTCCTTTCACTGTTCAGTGCTTTTAAGAGCAGATATCAAACCTGTTGCTCCCGCATCACCTTAAGATATCAAACTTGTAAAAATGATGCATGTCAGATTTTGAGTGTTATTCTTAGATACTGGATAATTCTGATTGGTTCCTCTTTTCCTTCTGAAATCAATTCTATCTACGATCTTTAGAACAGCAAAGAAGTAGACATTATTGAAGCTGACTTTTCAATTTTGCGATGCAGTCTTTGAAATGGTAGAACGGTTTTAGATAGCGAAGCAATACCATTAGCTCTTTTCCTAAACTTCGAAAGGTGGCTTCCAATTATTTGCAATATTAGTTCTGCAAATTTTGAGTTGCAAAAATATTTTCTAGCTCTAAAGCAATTCCAGATGCCGTGAATGGTGTGTGATATCTGTACATAGAGAAACAAACTCGTCCAAATGTTATGTTGACGTCAGATAACCTTGGAATCGTGAAGTTATGAATTTTAGCTCTGTGTTGGTTTCCCGTAATGCTGCTAGTGCCTTACAAAAGTTCCTTTATTTGTCTTTCTGACGCTAAAACTACCTTGCATTATCATCTTTTTTCCGACTTGTGTTAGTGTATCTCATATTTTAATTCTAATCTTCCAATTATTTTTATTGCTTTTAACTCAGACCATTCTTCTTGAATTTGTTGTTGTTATCAAGCTTGATATTAACAAGCCCCGATGAAACAGATTTCGTCATAAATAACTGGTAGGCAAAATGATAGGCTGGCTATGTTCTAAAGCGTACTTAGTCTGTATCCCAGATCAAACAGCGAGTAACATTGCTTAGATATCACCTCTTTTGATCCAATGGTCCTTTTTAATTACCAGTAGGCTTCAAACTCTTTGCTCAGACTTTATAGGTTGGCTATACGTAGTAGCATGTATTGAGTTATATTCAAGGAGATTTTCCCAGTGTCTTCAGCAATGCCATATCTTTACGGAAGATGCCATAAATCACAAGAACACTTTTATCGATGTACATCCAAGGTAGATTGTGATGTCAACAGTCTTTCTCTTTTCACAGCCAGATGCTTGTGTTAGATGTTGCAGTTTATTCTAAGCCAACATGCCATCCGAGGCTGGTCTTTAGTACATAATGTGCTGTCATTTATGAACATTTTAGATCAATTTTCTGCCCGCTTTGACTTTCATTCTCGTAAGAATATCAAAGCGAGAAAAGCCCGGAATGCATTTATCGTTTTGCAGAAGCATATACATAAGAAAATTTGTAAAAGTGCCAATGTCGGAATGAATGTGTTCTAATGGAACGAAATGAGCTGGAACGATTTCAAGTGCTGAAATCTATTAAGTTTTCTATGCAATGTGCGCCAAAGGTTTTCTTGAAAGAAACGGTGGCGCCTTTGCTGATTCAAGTCTTCTGACTCTCTATAGGTGACACTCCTGGTTTGTATCGCAAGAATCGCGTGTGGACGGCGTTTCAAACATTGTTTTGTCTCTCTAAGGGCCGTTTTAAGGTGTTTAGCCCTTTGTCAAAGTTATGTTTAAATAGCAAAATGGATATTGAATGACGGCCAATGCCATAATATTCTTCCGCTGATCACTCAGACTTTCATAACCTGATAGCTTTTATTGGCTTGACATTTTTGCTGAAAGGAAATCCTAGATCCTCTAATGCTTGTCAGCTTCAAGTCCCAATGAATTCTGGGAGTTTTAATTACTATGAATTAATAAGGAGCCTGTACCCAGTTGTCGCCGTGCCAACGCGGAAACTTAATAAAAGATGGTACAGATGTGGTCTTTGCAAAGATATTTCCTGCATGGTGTTTCACTGCCTGACTCATATATTCATAGACTATTATGAATAGCAATTTGTGCTTCAAAGAGAACAGTTTGCAAATAGACTATTGCCAATATTCACGTGAGGCTCCTCAAGCCTCCCTGTTATGCCTTCTTGTTCATGGGTTTCTCTAATACATTTTGTTAGCAAAACATGTTCAGCAGACGACTCATGCTCGATTTTAGCCTGATCACAGAGTTGAGGTATTAAGAATAAGCGACTTTTTGATGCAATGATACGAAATTTCAGCTTCCATTTAGCTAATTCAAGCTGTTTTAGAACGCACAGCAGAGTTTTTTGCGTGCGTACGGCCAGTTTAATTGAAAAGATATGAAATTGACATTATTTTTAGCTTTATGTAGCAATTGTGTCACAAAATGAACTTTTGGGCTCAATTGCTTTTAACTATCAAAGCGGTGCTGTCACCGAGTAGTGGATTTTGTGGTACGTTGTTTGACACCCCGAACTATTCTTACTCCGTTGAGAAGTCGGATTATACCAGAGCGGTCTTCTATCAGTTGTTCTGGTATGGTTCATTTTTGCCTTGGAACTCTGTTCTGCCTGGTCAAAACATGTCTTTCATTATCATAGCCTTCGATGTTACAGCTGAAAAAAGCGACTGACATTTAATTTATGTCATGGGGAAAGCAGTTGCTCACGGTAAATATGTTGTAGGCTATAGATACGAAAAGGGTCGACTCATTTCAGAACTTAAAGTTTTTTTCTGAACGTGGGCGTCTTTTATCAAGCATATTTGCCTTGATCACGTACTCCTGATGTCTAGCTACAAGTCATTTAGGCTCTGATCATTCTCTAGTCTTCCTATTTACAGATTAGTTCTGATTAAGCAATCTTTTCCGAGTCCTTTGTCGGCATGTTTGATATCTCTAAATTCGAAATTTCTGCAGTGATGTTTCTAAGATTGTGTGAGTATTTCACAGTTTGTTTTTTGATAAGTTGTGATTTTCTATTCTTCCGCCAGTAGGATCTGCAAGGTATTCATTATAAGAAATGATCAAATTTTAAGATTAGTGCTTCGATTGGAAATCCTATTCTTGTGTACTACCAAACTGTTGAATAGATGAATTATGTCATCTCCGCTTTATCATTTTTTCCTTTTCTAAAACAAGGAGATCAACACTTGTTGAACTGCTGAATAACCTTGTTTCTATGCCCAAAATTTTATCGTCTGGCTGGAAATAATTAAACCCTTTGGAGATTACTCGATTTTCCTCTCGTATATTATTGATCTCTGCTTAACATTGAATTTTTAAGCATGAGTTTGATTTTGGATTTTCGACTTCAAAAGTCGTTATTTCAGCCTACCTAATAATAGCTGTATGTCCCTCTTCTTTGAAACCTTTTACAAACCCAAGACCTGATGCAGTATTAGAGTACCTTGCAGGATCAGGAACTTGAAAGCATTTTATTCATCCAACCCAAATAAATAACTTTCCTACGCCTTTTGGTTTTGAGAACACGAGCCACTGGGGTGTGTACAAGTGAGTGCATAAGTTGTCACTAAACACTAAAGACATAGTGACACATTTCTAGGTGTGGATGGTGCAAATTTTCCTTGTGGATCTGTTCACTGAGTCTTATAAGACCATAATCTCGTTCAAATTTGCAGCAAATTGCATTGAAAATGTCGAATCATGTTATTTTGAATTCTTTTTTGTTAAAAGCTTCTCGCGCAGTTGTTCTACTTTCAGGCACTCAACTGTTCTACTGATCGATTTTTGCAAAACTATAGAGCAAAACTGTATTGTGCATATTTGCCTGTTTCGAAAAGACCAATAATGCTTGCCTTTTAAAAATTATTTCTTGGAATGCATCGATATTGTTCTTTCTGCGATCAAAAAATGAAAGGACTTCGCCGTTTGGTCATTGTTCCCTAATGCTTCAATTACCTCACCAAATGTGTTTTTTAAAAGGTACTCATTTTCTTATTGCGAGTGGGATTCTATCATCTGAAAAGTTTCACTGTTTGCCTTTTTCAAATTTCCATCAAGGCAATTCAAAACTAAAGAAAATAAACATTGTATGAGACTGTATTTATTTACAAGCAAGTGAATTATTTGAAGCTTTTTGTGCTGTCAGTGATAGACTTGTCGTAAGTCAACATAGCACTAAGTTTCCCCTACTTTCCGATGAAAAACGCATTCATCGAGATTTCTATGTATTCAAAGCATGCTTGTAATGTCTAACCAACAACCTTGTAACAATATAGAGTGTTTTCACCATTGATTTGAGAAGAGCTGTTTGTCACGACTTTCAAGCTATGAGCATGGTTGCCATTCATTTTACCAGCTTCTGCTGATATTTTCAATTCGATTTCATTTCAAGATTAAAGGGCTTCCAGACAAAGGTTTTAGAATTTTTAAAAATTTTCCAAAATTTTCAGTGTTTTTAATTTTTCTTCTCTACCTTTTAATAATACTTCTTTTCAACCGCGCTTGCTAACTATATATTTTCACATAGCTTGATTGTATATCTTTTTGGATTGTAAGAGAGTGATATTGGCTTTTAAAGTTTTTTTTAATGTCATTTCTCGCACATTCTAGTATCAGCAATCGAAACTTTTTATCTGAGGCGTTATAACGTCCCCACATAGTACAGAAAGATATTTATCACAGACTTATTTTGCGCTTAGCTCGCTTCATTTGAAATCAAAGTCCTAACTTTATCAAAAATTATCAAAAGTATTTTTCATTGAAATTGCAAAGTACATCTCTTAGTATAAGTGCTTAAAATGCTTATTCATTATGTGAGAGTCAAAGATTTGAAAGTTTAATAGCGAGTTTCTAAAAGAGAAATAGGACATAAATATGCATAAGTTTCTAAAAGAGAAATAGGACATAAATATGCATAAGTATTCGTCTTTTACTTGACTATATAGAAGAAAGACTTCAAGAAGAGAGTTTTTACTACTAGTAGATTTTGCTTTCTTTGAGAGAACTCTACGTAGGTACAAATACATAAAATCTTCTTGAAACGTTCTGTTTTACGTTAAACCTAGTCACACTTTCAAGATATGAGTCAATATACTCTAAATATTTGTTTGCCCCTCTTTTCATGACCTATACTAACATTCTTATCCTTGAATAAAAAAGATCAAGCTTTGCATAGATACAAGCTACTTTCTACTGTGCTCGCCCATAGCAAAAAGTTTTAGTGATAATTATATGGCTATAACATGATGGAAAATGACGAAGATATAAAAAAGGATCAAAGGCATCGAAAGCTTATAAAGCAATGTAATTTGCCTTCGTTTTCTTCTAAGATCTATTCAATATGACAATGGCTTTGGCTTTGTTTTCATGGTCATCTTGAACTAGTAGTTATTGAAAGAAGTTGGTTTACTAATAAGAGGAATTTGGCCTATTTCGTGCTACTTTTGATATCTAGAACTGCTTTGGATATAGCGAGCATGGATAGCAGCATGTGAAGGAATGCGCTATTTTAGGAAAATGCATCCGCAGGAAGTTTATCAGACGTATCAAAATTGTCTAGAGCTAAATAGTTTAGAGAACTAACACTCCAATTTCCACTCCAGTTTAGAGAATTTACACTACAATTTATTACAGCTTCAGTAAAATCTTATTTCTCATTACGCTTTCTTGTTAAAGACACTCACTAGAACCTGACAATTCATACCAATTTTGCTACATCGATTGCCAGACAATGCGGTGGACAAAACAGTAATCTCTTTTATTAAAAAACGGATAATAATCAGTCGCAACACAAAAGCCAAATTGAATGGCTGGCAACATACTGATAACGGATCTTCTTCATAGTAATCAAATCAGATTAACAAATGAAGTCTGCTGATAAGACTGTTTTTTTTAAATGCTTGGGAAGTTTACGGAAATTGAGCTGTAGTCTTCGCTTTCAAATTCTAACTATCATCAAAACATGCATTGACTCGCAAGGTGTCAATGATTCCGACCCAGAGAAAACAGATACTTCTCGTATCAAGCGTCGCGACCCCTCTGTAGCGTCCAGCTTATCGCTTGGAAAACGCCAATGAGTTCTATGATGTGTGAAGGGAAAACACTTTTGTCTGGTGGATGCTTTGATATATGACATTACTGTCTGTATTTTTAGAACAACCTAATTGACACTAACAGGATATTGAGTAAATTAAACTTTATCATCTAGCCAGTGAACCTACTAAAAACACCCTGCCTTCTGGCTAAAGAACCATTGTAACTCATAGAAATTTCAGCCATTTTTCGTTGTCATTTCTTCCTTTTGAAGGCCTGAGGCCGCAAAGTGAAAGCCTTACCTTTGTGATATGGAATCCCAGCTGCCGGTATATCAATAATTAGAGAGTGGTCGTTGTGATCTCTCTTGGCCTTGGTTCTTCAGTTTGTCCCTCCCTCATGGCTACCCCAGGCCATCCCGGTAGAAAAGTTAGTCTAGTCTCGATATCACACATTATCGCAATTCTGCTACTGCTAACGTAATTAGAAAATCCTGTTAAACAAGGCATCTTTATATTGATTACTGAATAAAGATACTTTACAATATTCGTCCGCTCTTGAGTTTTTTTAGTTATGATGGTACCTTTCCTAGAGATATTATTGGTTTTTGAAATATGCTCCTTAATGCATCTAAGTAAGTGAAGAAAGTTCTGCTGATATTGGTTTACTTGGAAATTCTTACTGGTTTGAAGTTTGCCTGCGATACTTTTTTGCATTTGCCTTAATCAAATCGTCTTCTTGTAAAAACAGGAGGGTTTTTTATCCAACAGCTGATATGAAATTCTCGAGAATCGTTTCACCAACAAGACAACTCTGCTATAAAAGCTAAGCATTGTAATGTAGCAATTAATAATCTCTGCCTTGAGGATCCAATTCGTTTCAACAACACTTTCTCTGCATGTCAGCACGTTTTCTGTCAGCATGCATTTTAATTCATCTGAGTGAGAGTTGTTGATAAAATCTTGGAGATGGACTGAGTCCTAGTCGTATTATTCAAATGAAATTAATCAACTCTTCTTGCAACTCATTGGTCAGGGCAAAAGAGCGGACCATATTGTTCCGACGGAGAAGCGAACTTGGTGTTTATGAATGCCGTTCAGTCGGAGAAAGAAATAATAGTCGTTTTATTGAATTAGGAGCCGCCATTTTGTCCACCTTAATCATAATCGCATTGTTGCCCGAAGCTTACGTTTAAAGCACTCTTCTCTTAGTGAGATTAAGCGTTGAATCTTCGACCAAGATATTTTGGGCCTTGAACTTTAGGAGATAGCAGCTTGCCTTCTTTTGTTGACGTTTGAATGAGCACAAATATGTCCCGCCCATGCGGCCTCGTTTTTTGCAGCATTAAGAGGCCCTTAATCAGTTTAGCTAATAGCAACAGCCTCCTGGCAACCACATTCAAAAGAGGCTGTCAATTAAACAGTTGAAATCTTGCACTTGCCCGACCCGAATTCTGTTACCAATCGGGACCAATCGCCATTACCTTAAAAACGAATCGAGGCTTTAAATCAAAATCTAGCACCGATTCAACCTCCAAGATCGAGAGCTGTGTTCAGAAATTACTTTCGCTCTGTAGAAGTTCCAAACATTTCGCATGCATTTTAGCTGCAAGCTTAAAATTTTTATTCATTTTCTGTCCAAATCTAATCTAAGCATAAAACACACCAATCAGGAACGAATTTAATGTTACTACTGTACTAAATATGTTAAACTCGAATTTTTCTCATCGATGTTGTTGAAAGCAATTAGATGATTCCATTTTTTCCTAATAAATCTGACGCTGATTAACTCAGAAATTTTCTATCAGACATTTGGCGCAACATCACTGATTTACAATACTTAAACATTCTTTTTCACTGGCTTCTCTGTTTAAGACATTCAAGCGTTTATGAGGTACTCGACTGCTGCCTATCAAAAGTCTTTTGCGGAGATAATGCCCCGAAGCAATCATTGCTTACAAGATCTGAAGCATCTCCACACATCTATGTCTCTAAACTGTTTGCCAATGATTGAGCAAGAAAAGCCTATTTTCTTCTTCCAATGAACTGTTCTTAACATTCATTTGTCTTATCATCATATCAATCGATCAAATCAAGAATGGACACTAAATTTAATAGGCTGAAAGATAACTTTGCTAGAAATTGTTTAACGGCTGCAATCACATTGATCGCTTGTGCAAATGATTGATTGCTTAATCATTCTTTTTAGCATCCTTATCCGTCTGAGGAGCAGAAAAGGATTTTGGCCAACGAGACCGGCTTGACAATACTGCAAGTCAACAACTGGTAGGTAGAGAGATCTTCAATCAATTTGTACAAGTTAATGACGAAATGCAACTGCTTGGTATTTGGTAGTGGACACGTGTCACGATTACAGGTGTTGATACTTTGTACTCTTTCGGCAATCGCCAATTCACGTTTAACAAATTGCAGTTAAGATTACATTGGTCAAATATGGCAAATTAAGAAAGTAAATATTTGAAGAGTTTGAGGTGCCTCATATAGAAACTTGTATCTTCCACATTCAGAAAGATTAACTTCTGAGAACGGAGTTTTTTGTCGCTTGCTTATTGTAAGATTGCCATGAATGAGAAAAATTCCCCAGCAAGAATGGGCCTATCAGTTTAGCAATTACTCAATGACTGTTTTTTCTGTCATGTCTTTCGGCTCTTGTTTCCTGATAACTTCAACAGGAGCCTTAATCAATGACATCAACATTAGACTAACATGACACCAAGAGAACGTAGACACTCTTGGACCTTTTCTTAATCGCCATTTATTGGACTATTTCTGAATCGCTTGCCTCAGGTTCATCAATGCTCGCCGGCGTATTGTTCAGCCAATGATAGACGCATCGAGCCGGGCGGGCAAGTCGCCGGTTGTCACCATCTTCAAGTCGCGCAAAAGAAGGAGCTCCAGCCCGGACATGCTGCACCGTGAGCCGCATTTCACGCCACTGCCGTCCCACTACCAGCACGGAAGCTATCACACTGACTACCACTTCCCGTCAGTCCATTCCGGGTATTACCCCGACACCCCCGCGGCTCCTGCCCCATATATGCCACAGTCCTATGCGCCGTGCCAGTTCCTAGCCAATTCGGCGGCCACAATCACCACGCCACAGTCACCGCCGCTACCGAGTTGCATGGAGACCCGTCCGCCTCTGATGCAGCCTTCCTACGGACATTGGTCATCCAGTCATCACTCGCCAAGCCACTTTCCGCAGAATTACTCCTTACCCACTTATGTCTCGGATTCACAATACCAGCATGGACAGTTTTACGTCAAAGCCAGTTAAGATGATGTAAAATTACCTCTAGGATAGCATTTTTGTAGTTTAAGTGTCATTGAGGATTCCTTGGTGTATATTTGAATGGGTCCTTCTATTGGAAGGTCATGGCGGCCTTAGGTCCTCTTTTATGGGTTCTCGTTAGTCTATACCGATAATTACGAATTTTCTTTTTACTTTTAAACCTAGCTGTGCTATGATGCAGCTTTAGTGTTGCAGCTTCAAGTTATGTAGCTTTTTCTAAACCTTCTTACTAGCGATTGCTCAAATTCAGTGTTTTGAGCAAGAAATAAAGATTCAGTATTTAAGAAAACGTCTCTCTAAGACTTCTTCGCTAGTTTGATCCCACCTAAGATCCAAACGCTGCTGCTAGCTATTGTACTGCGTTAAGCAAATCTGTTCAAAATATCTATTCTCATTGAAGATTGACAGCTAACTCTTGTTTTCAAGTCACAACTATGTAAAACTAAAATGGCTTTCTTACGTCAACAGCATAGCTAGTTTTAATTGTTTGTAAATAACCTACAAGCTGATTCGACTGTGAGACAGTTCCGAAGTAGACATTTTAGTGTGATTGTGCAATAACTGACTTTTTGTTTGTAGCTAGAATACTATCCATTGCCATATTCGCAATTAATTGATGTTTTGTTGAATTTAATTTTGAGTATTGTTTCCACATGCTCTTCATTAACAGCAGAAGATTAAGACTAGATCTGGTATCTTTCTTAAACCGAAATGGGTCTCGTTATCTTACGTAATATAGAAATTTATTGCTTTTAGTCAGAATATTTTTTAATATCAGCATGAGAATGCTGATTTTATTCGTGAATTGTAGCATTACGTTTTTTTAGGTACTTGTATTGTTGTTGTAATTTCGACGCAAAAAATCGGTAGGAAAGTTGTCCCAGATAAAGCAATGATGACCCTCTTCGAACTGATCATATTTATGAGAGAGCTTTCCTTCATCATAGTTAATGAAAGACAATATTCATGGTAAACAAAGGTCAAAGCAGTTGGCCTTTAATAATATTTAAATAATATTTTACTACAACAATCAGACCATGGTATGAATGCTTGATACTCAAAAGCAAATGATTTTAGCTTTGCTTTCTGGCAGGTGTGCATGAAAACGAGGAACTTGATAGGAAGTAGGCTGCGGTAGGTTGAAGACAGCATTGTTGCAATGCCTTTCTAATACCAGTGGCATGCTGTCTTTCTAAATCTAAGCAATCTCATAATAATCGTCTTTATGCGACCCAAAATAAACGTTCTGTTGAGCCATAGCCTTGAATAGCAATTATCTTTATTTTATACGTTTCTTTATGCATTTTGTAAAGCTTTATCAGCTGTTCTTCAGCGAGTTTTATCGTTTCAAGTTAGGATAAAGCTATGAATTGGAATGAGTTTCATTGTAATTTACGATATACCAGGGCTTACAACATATACTGTCTGCTATTTCATGGTGTTTTTGTCTACTTTTGGTAAAAGACAAGTGCCCCATTGACTTAGAGCGTCGAAATCAGGGTACTAACCACGCTCATACTGCTTGGAGAAGGACATTTACAACTGACTAAGGTAACCGTTATTTATTACTAAGACTGAAACGTTTGTTCTTTACAGTTACATAGCACATGACTTTTATGTTACAGTGACTAAAGTTCTTTTCACAATAGTGTTGTTTTAGAAAGCATTCCGATATTGAATATACTCGATAAGCACACAAACCTTCCAGCAATCTAATCAACAATTTCAAAGTAAATTTCAAGATTGATTAGTACTATTCAGCTTTGTTTTATGAAAGCAAAGTGATTGTAATAAATAGATAAAAAAGCAAAAGTTTTTGGATTCCTTTTAAGGCCACATATGTGCTTAGCTCTATGCATTTGAACACTTTAGGATAAAGATTAAGATAGGATAAAGGATAGCTTAAAAGTTAAGGTAATGACGTAAAAAGAAAATTGCTTTTGGTTTTCTAAATTGAGACAAAGAAATCTCAGAGAGCACTTTAGGAATCCACAAACGGATTGACGTTGGTCAAATATGCTACTGATTGGATAAGACATGGTCACGTTAACACAAGCTCAATCCCGTGAAAAGCTGCGTCGATTCTCAAGTCGTCAATCTTATGAACTAAATCAACACCAAAGCTGCCCTCAACTGCAACGTCTGTGACAATACAAAGCTTTGAATATTGCAAGATATTGAGATATTGAACTATTTCTAGCTCTTTAAAAGGTAAAGGAAGGATGCATAAACTACGCATCCCAGGTAATAATAATATCATTACGCGAAAGAATCGACAGATTTCACTCTTCGAGCTTTATTCACAGCAATAGCAACAGCATCAATAACAATGAACTGATAAAAGACAGCCAAAATGAGTTGAGTTGCCGACAGATGAATAAAAGAACTGTCACATCGCTCTGAGCAGAAATGGACTGCAGGTTCTGGGGGCTTCTGTGTTACTAAATTCATGGAAAAGCCAGAAACAAGCAGCCACAAAAATGCCCCCTCTTCATTTCCATGTCAAGACAGGCATCCAAATGCTTTTGAAATGGATGGAAATCAGCGTTGCAGGAGATGCTGGAATTATTGAAGAATAGAAATGGCCGAATTTTAATGATTGCCTTTCTTTGTAAAAAGATCGAAGCTATTTTTTGACAAAATATTCAAGCCAAAAATGGCAAATGTTTCAACGTTTTAGAACTGCATTTAGTCTGAAACATTCTTACCTCTGCGTTATAAAATCGCCCAAAACACGTCATAGTTTTTCAAGATTATAACCTTCCTTTAGAATTAAAACCTATTTGATTTTGTTAGAGAAATTCCCTTATCACCTCAGAGTGCCCCCTATTTCTGGCGTGCTTTCAGGAGCTATAATTCAAGCGAAGACTGATTCAAGCTATTTTGTTATTGGAGAGTTTTATCTCTAAATTTGTGATTTTTCCAAAAGAATAGAGTAAATTTTGAACGGTATGGTCTTTCAAACGATAAACTCTTGAGGATAACAGAAAATTGGCTTGAGTCAAAAAAAGTAAAAAACTATACAGATCAGCAACCACTTGCATCAAGCTATAAGAGCAGGAGTTTTTCAGCCTAAAAACTCCTTCACACAAACCGCTCGTTTTTGCAAAGCCCTGCTTTATGACAAATCTCTAGCATGCAGTTGTTATGAAAATTTACTCATCTGCTTTAGTTCTGACCACCTTAAAATTCAAATTAAAACTGCCTCCTCGATCAAGAAACTTCAGTGAAAAAGATGCATTCAAAACCACATAGATTCGTTTTTGCTCAGGACCCCTAAATGCACCTACTTGAAAAAATTTAGGGTTTGATTAGAGTTCTGATCTTTCCAGTCTTTCGTGTGTTACTCTTGATGTATAAACAGACTGAAGCTGTTCTGTAGATAAAAAAATTTTCCATCAAAACTGCCCGTTAACCAAGGTTATAGCCTTGCTTCCTGGTCAAAAACTTACATGTCTTCGTTTGAAAAAATTACTTGGTTAATTCAAGTTATGACGTTGTCCGAAATGTTCTCAAGTATTTCTCTTGATGTATAAACAGATGGAAGCTGTTCTGTTGACAAAATATTTTTCTATCTAAATTGCACGTATTCCAAGGTTATAGCCTTACGTTCTGGTCAAAAACTTACATGTCTTCGTTTGAAAAATTACTTGGTTGATTCATGTTATACTTGTCAGGGATGTTTTGAAGTGTTTCTCTTGATGTAGGAACAGATTAGAGCTGTTCTGTTGATAAAAGATTTTTCGATCAAAACTGCACATTTTCCAAGGTTATAGCCTTGCTTCCTGGTCAAAAACTTACATGTCTTCGTTTGAAAAATTACTTGGTTGACCAATGTTATGACCTTGTCAGGGATGTTTTCAAGTGTTTCTCTTGATGTATAAACAGATTGAAGCTGTTCTGCTGATAAAAAATTTTCGATCAAAACTGCCCGTTAACCAAGGTTATAGCCTTGCTTCCTGGTCAAAAACTTACATGTCTTCGTTTGAAAAATTACTTGGTTGACCCATGTCATGACCTTGTCAGGGAATTTGTCAAGTGTTTCTCTTGATGTATAAACAGATTGAAGCTGTTCTGTTGATAAAATATTTTCGATCAAAACTGCCCGTTAACCAAGGTTATAGCCTTGCTTCCTGGTCAAAAACTTACATGTCTTTGTTTGATGAAATTACTTGGTTGATTGAAGTTATGACCTTGTCAGGAATATTTTCAAGTGTTTCTCTTGATGAATAAACAGATTAAAGCTGTTCTGTTGATAAAAAATTTTTCGATCAAAACTGCACATTTTCCAAGGTTATAGCCTTGCTTCCTGGTCAAAAACTTACATGTCTTCGTTTGAAAAATAAATTGGTTGACCCATGTCATGACCTTGTCAGGGAATTTGTCAAGTGTTTCTCTTGATGTATAAACAGATTGAAGCTGTTCTGTTGATAAAATATTTTCGATCAAAACTGCCCGTTAACCAAGGTTATAGCCTTGCTTCCTGGTCAAAAACTTACATGTCTTTGTTTGAAGAAATTACTTGGTTGATTGAAGTTATGACCTTGTCAGGAATATTTTCAAGTGTTTATCTTGATGAATAAACAGATTAAAGCTGTTCTGCTGATAAAAAATTTTCGATCAAAACTGCACATTTTCCAAGGTTATAGCCTTGCTTCCTGGTCAAAAACTTACATGTCTTCGTTTGAAAAATTACTTGGTTGACCCCAGTTATGACCTTGTCAGGGATTTTTTCAAGTGTTTCTCTTGATGTATAAACAGACTGAAGCTGTTCTGTAGATAAAAAATTTTTCCATCAAAACTGCCCGTTAACCAAGGTTATAGCCTTGCTTCCTGGTCAAAAACTTACATGTCTTCGTTTGAAAAAATTACTTGGTTAATTCAAGTTATGACGTTGTCCGAAATGTTCTCAAGTATTTCTCTTGATGTATAAACAGATGGAAGCTGTTCTGTTGACAAAATATTTTTCTATCTAAATTGCACGTATTCCAAGGTTATAGCCTTGCGTTCTGGTCAAAAACTTACATGTCTTCGTTTGAAAAATTACTTGGTTGATTCATGTTATACTTGTCAGGGATGTTTTGAAGTGTTTCTCTTGATATAGGAACAGATTGAAGCTGTTCTGCTGATAAAAAATTTTCGATCAAAACTGCCCGTTAACCAAGGTTATAGCCTTGCTTTCTGGTCAAAAATGTACATGTCTTCGTTTGAAAAATTACTTGGTTGACCCATTTTATGACCTTGTCACGGATTTTGTCAAGTGTTTATCTTGATGTATATACAGACTAAAGCTGTTCTGTTGATAAAATTTTTTAGATCAAAACTGGAGATTTTCCAAGGTTATAGCCTTGCTTCCTGGTCAAAAACTTACATGTCTTCGTTTGAAAAATTGATTGGTTGACCCAAGTTATGACCTTGTCAGAAATGTTTTCAAGTGTTTCTCTTGACGTATAAAAAGTTTGAAGCTGTTCTGTTGATAAATAATTTTCGATCAAAACTGCCCGTTAACCAAGGTTATTATAGCCTTGCTTCCTGGTCAAAAACTTACATGTCTTCGTTAGAAAAATTACTTGGTTGATTCAAGTTATACTTGTCAGGAATATTTTCAAGTAGTGATCTTGATGTATAAACAGATTAAAGCTGTTCTGTTGATAAAAAATTTTCGATCAAAACTGCACATTTTCCAAGGTTCTAGCCTTGCTTCCTGGTCAAAAACTTACATGTCTTCGTTTGAGAAAATTACTTGGTTGACCCATATCATGACCTTGTCAGGAATGTTTTCAAGTGTTTCTCTTGATGTATAAAAAGTTTGAAGCTGTTCTGTTGATAAAAATTTTTTCGATCAAAACTGCCCTTTTTCCAAGGTTATATCCTCGCTTCCTGGCCAAAAACTTACATGTCTTTGTTTGAAAAAATTTATTGGTTAATTCAAGTTATGATCTTGTCAGGGAAGTTCTAAAGTGTTTCTCTTGATGTATAAACAGATTGAAGCTGTTTTGTTCATAAAAAAATTTTCGATCAAAGCTGCACATTTTGAAGGGTATAGTCTTGCTTCCTGGTCAAAAACATACATGTCTCCGTTTGAAAGATTACTTGGTTGACTCAAGTTATACTTGTCATGAATATTTTCAAGTGTTTCTCTTTATGTATAAACAGATTAAAGCTGTTCTCTTGTTAAAAAAATTTTCATCAAAACTGCCCGTTTTCCAAGGTTATATAGCCTTGCTTCTCTGCAAAAAAACTTACATATCTTCGTTTGAGAAAATTACTTGGTTGACCGAAGTTATGACCTTGTCAGGGGTGTTTTCAAGTGTTTCTCTTGATATAGGAACAGATTAAAGCTGTTCTGTTGATAAAAGATTTTCGATCAAAATTGCACATTTTCCAAGGTTATAGCCTTGCTTCCTGGTCAAAAACTTACATGTCTTCGTTTGAAAAATTACTTGGTTGACCAATGTTATGACCTTGTCAGGGATGTTCTTAAGTGTTTCTCTTGATGTATAAACAGATTGAAGCTGTTCTGCTGATAAAAAATTTTCGATCAAAACTGCCCGTTAACCAAGGTTATAGCCTTGCTTCCTGGTCAAAACTTACATGTTTTCGTTTGAAAAATTACTTGGTTGACCCAAGTTATGACCTTGTCAGAAATGTTTTCAAGTGTTTCTCTTGATGTATAAACAGACTGAAGCTGTTCTGTAGATAAAAAATTTTTCCATCAAAACTGCCCGTTAACCAAGGTTATAGCCTTGCTTCCTGGCCAAAGACTTACATATCTTCGTTTGAAGAAATTACTTGGTTGACAGAAGTTATGACCTTGTCAGGGATGTTTTCAAGTGTTTCTTTTGATATAGGAACAGATTGAAGCTGTTCTGCTGATAAAAATTTTTCGATCAAAACTGCACATTTTCCAAGGTTATAGCCTTGCTTCCTGGTCAAAAACTTACATGTCTTCGTTTGAAAAATTACTTGGTTGACAAGTTATGACCTTGTCAGGATTTTCAAGTGTTTCTTTTGATGTATAAACAGATTAAAGCTGTTCTGTTGATAAAAAATTTTTTGATCAAAACTGCACATTTTCCAAGGTTATAGCCTTGCTTCCTGGTCAAAAACTTACATGTCTTCGTTTGAAAAATTACTTGGTTGACCCAAGTTATGACCTTGTCAGAAATGTTTTCAAGTGTTTCTCTTGATGTATAAACAGATTGAAGCTGTTCTGTTGATAAAAAATTTTTCGATCAAAACTGCCCGTTAACCAAGGTTATAGCCTTGCTTCCTGGTCAGAAACTTACATGTCTTCATTTGAAAAATTACTTCATTCAAGTTATGACCTTGTCAGGATTTTTCAAGTGTTTTCTTGATGTATAAACAGATTGAAGCTGTTCTGTAATAAAATTTTCGATCAAAACTGCCGTTAACCAAGGTTATAGCCTTGCTTCCTGGTCAAAACTTACATATGTCGTTTGAAAAATTACTTGGTTGAGAAGTTATGACTTGTCAGGGATTTTTCAAGTGTTTCTCTTGATATAGGAACAGTTTGAAGCTGTTCTGTTGATAAATAATTTTCGATCAAAACTGCCCGTTAACCAAGGTTATTATAGCCTTGCTTCCTGGTCAAAAACTTACATGTCCTCGTTAGAAAAATTACTTGGTTGACCCCAGTTATGACCTTGTCAGGAATGTTTTCAAGTGTTTCTCTTGATGTATAAACAGATTGAAGCTGTTCTGTTGATAAAAAATTTTTCGATCAAAACTGCCCGTTAACCAAGGTTATAGCCTTGCTTCCTGGTCAGAAACTTACATGTCTTCATTTGAAAAATTACTTGGTTCATTCAAGTTATGACCTTGTCAGGGATTTTTTCAAGTGTTTCTCTTGATGTATAAAAAGTTTGAAGCTGTTCTGTTGATAAAACATTTTCGATCAAAACTGCCCGTTAACCAAGGTTATAGCCTTGCTTCCTGGTCTAAAACTTTAAATTACTTGGTTGATTCAAGTTTGACTTCAGGAATATTTTCAAGTAGTGATCTTGATGTATAAACAGATTAAAGCTGTTCTGTTGATAAAAAATTTTCGATCAAAACTGCATTTTCCAAGGTTATAGCCTTGCTTCCTGGTCAATTTTTTTGAAAAATTACTTGGTTCATTCAAGTTATGACCTTGTCAGGGATTTTTTCAAGTGTTTCTCTTGATGTATAAACAGACTGAAGCTGTTCTGTAGATAAAAAATTTTTCCATCAAAACTGCCCGTTAACCAAGGTTATAGCCTTGCTTCCAGGCCAAAGACTTACATATCTTCGTTTGAAGAAATTACTTGGTTGACAGAAGTTATGACTTTGTCAGGGACTTTTTCAAGTGTTTCTCTTGATATAGGAACAGATTGAAGCTGTTCTGCTGATAAAAAATTTTCGATCAAAACTGCCCGTTAACCAAGGTTATAGCCTTGCTTCCTGGTCTAAAACTTACATGTCTTCGTTAGAAAAATTACTTGGTTGATTCAAGTTATACTTGTCAGGAATATTTTCAAGTAGTGATCTTGATGTATAAACAGATTAAAGCTGTTCTGTTGATAAAAAATTTTTAGATCAAAACTGCAGATTTTCCAAGGTTATAGCCTTGCTTCCTGGTCAAAAACTTACATGTCTTCGTTTGAAAAATTACTTGGTTGACCCAAGTTGTGACCTTGTCAGAAATGTTTTCAAGTGTTTCTCTTGATGTATAAAAAGTTTGAAGCTGTTCTGCTGATAAAACATTTTCGATCAAAACTGCCCGTTAACCAAGGTTATAGCCTTGCTTCCTGGTCAAAAACTTACATGTCTTCGTTTGAAAAATTACTTGGTTGATTCAAGTTATACTTGTCATGAATATTTTCAAGTGTTTATCTTGATGTATAAACAGATTAAAGCTGTTTTGTTGATAAAAAATTTTTCGATCAAAACTGCACATTTTCCAAGGTTATAGCCTTGCTTCCTGGTCAAAAACTGACATGTCTTCGTTTGAGAAAATTACTTGGTTGACCCAAGTCATGACCTGTTTTCTGTTTTCTTGATGTATAAAAAGTTTGAAGCTGTTCTGTTGATGAAAAATTTTTCAATCAAAACTGCCTGTTTTCCAAGGTTATATCCTCGCTTCCTGGCCAAAATCTTACATGTCTTTGTTTGAAAAAATTTATTGGTTAATTCAAGTTATGATGTTGTCAGGGATGTTCTAAAGTGTTTCTCTTGATGTATAAACAGATTGAAGCTGTTTTGTTGATAAAAAAATTTTCGATCAAAACTGCACATTTTCAAGGGTATAGCCTTGCTTCCTGGTCAAAAACTTACATGTCTTCGTTTGAAAAGTTACTTGGTTCACCAATGTTATGACCTTGTCAGGGATGTTCTTAAGTGTTTCTCTTGATGTATAAACAGATTAAAGCTGTTCTGCTGATAAAAAATTTTCGATCAAAACTGCACATTTTCCAAGGTTATAGCCTTGCTTCCTGGTCAAAAACTTACATGTCTTCGTTTGAAAAATTACTTGGTTGACTAATTTTATGACCTTGTCAGGGATTTTGTCAAGTGTTTCTTTTGATGTATAAACAGATTAAAGCTGTTCTGTTGATAAAAAATTTTTTGATCAAAACTGCATATTTTCCAAGGTTATAGCCTTGCTTCCTGGTCAAAAACTTACATGTCTTCGTTTGAAAAATTACTTGGTTGACCAATGTTATGACCTTGTCAGGGATTTTGTCAAGTGTTTCTTTTGATGTATAAACAGATTAAAGCTGTTCTGTTGATAAAAAATTTTTCGATCAAAACTGCACATTTTCCAAGGTTATAGCCTTGCTTCCTGGTCAAAAACTTACATGTCTTCGTTTGAAAAATTACTTGGTTGACCCAAGTTATGACCTTGTCAGAAATGTTTTCAAGTGTTTCTCTTGATGTATAAAAAGTTTGAAGCTGTTCTGTTGAAAAAAAATTTTCGATCAAAACTGCCCGTTAACCAAGGTTATAGCCTTGCTTCCTGGTCAAAAACTTACATGTCTTCGTTTGAAAAATTACTTGGTTGACAATTTGACCTTGTCAGGGTTTTTCAAGTGTTTCTTTTGATGTATAAACAGATTAAAGCTGTTCTGTTGATAAATAATTTTCGATCAAAATTGCCCGTTAACCAAGGTTATTATAGCCTTGCTTCCTGGTCAGAAACTTAAATGTTTTCGTTTGAAAAATTACTTGGTTGATTCAAGTTATGACCTTGTCAGGAATGTTTTCAAGTGTTTCTCTTGATGTATAAAAATTAAGCTGTTCTGCTGATAAAAAATTTTCGATCAAAACTGCCCGTTAACCAAGGTTATAGCCTTGCTTCCTGGTCAAAAACTTACATGTCTTCGTTTGAAAAATTACTTGGTTGACCAATGTTATGACCTTTCAGGGATGTTTACAAGTGTTTCTCTTTATGTATAAACAGATTAAAGCTGTTCTGTTGTTAAAAAAATTTTCATCAAAACTGCCCGTTTTCCAAGGTTATATAGCCTTGCTTCTCTGCAAAAAAACTTACATATCTTCGTTTGAGAAATTACTTGGTTGACCAATGTTATGACCTTGTCAGGGATGTTTTCAAGTGTTTCTCTTGATATAGGAACAGATTAAAGCTGTTCTGTTGATAAAAAATTTTTCGATCAAAACTGCACATTTTCCAAGGTTATAGCCTTGCTTCCTGGTCAAAAACTTACATGTCTTCGTTTGAAAAATTACTTGGTTGACCAATGTTATGACCTTGTCAGGGATGTTCCTAAGTGTTTCTCTTGATGTATAAACAGATTGAAGCTGTTCTGCTGATAAAAAATTTTTCGATCAAAACTGCATATTTTCCAAGGTTATAGCCTTGCTTCCTGGTCAAAAACGTACATGTCTTCGTTTGAAAAATTACTTGGTTGACTCAAGTTATGACCTTTCAGGGATGTTTACAAGTGTTTCTCTTTATGTATAAACAGATTAAAGCTGTTCTGTTGATAAAAAATTTTTCGATCAAAACTGCACATTTTCCAAGGTTATAGCCTTGCTTCCTGGTCAAAAACTTACATGTCTTCGTTTGAAAAATTACTTGGTTGACCCAAGTTATGACCTTGTCAGGAATGTTTTCAAGTGTTTCTCTTGATGTATAAAAATTAAGCTGTTCTGTTGATAAAAAATTTTCGATCAAAACTGCCCGTTAACCAAGGTTATAGCCTTGCTTCCTGGTCAAAAACTTACATGTCTTCGTTTGAGAAAATTACTTGGTTGACCCAAGTTATGACTTTGTCAGAAATGTTTTCAAGTGTTTCTCTTGATGTATAAACAGATTAAAGCTGTTCTGCTGATAAAAAAATTTCGATCAAAACTGCACATTTTCCAAGGTTATAGCCTTGCTTCCTGGTCAAAAACTTACATGTCTTCGTTTGAGAAAATTACTTGGTTGACCCAAGTCATGACCTTGTCAGGAATGTTTTCAAGTGTTTCTCTTGATGTATAAAAAGTTTGAAGCTGTTCTGTTGATAAAAAATTTTCGATCAAAACTGCCCGTTAACCAAGGTTATAGCCTTGCTTCCTGGTCAAAAACTTACATGTCTTCGTTTGAAAAATTACTTGGTTCACCAATGTTATGATTGTCAGGTTGTGTTCTTAAGTGTTTCTCTTGATGTATAAACAGATTAAAGCTGTTCTGCTGATAAAAAATTTTCGATCAAAACTGCACATTTTCCAAGGTTATAGCCTTGCTTCCTGGTCAAAAACTTACATGTCTTCGTTTGAAAAATTACTTGGTTGACCAATGTTATGACCTTGTCAGGGATTTTGTCAAGTGTTTCTGTTGATGTATAAACAGATTAAAGCTGTTCTGTTGATAAAAAAATTTTCGATCAAAACTGCACATTTTCCAAGGTTATAGCCTTGCTTCCTGGTCAAAAACTTACATGTCTTTGTTTGAAAAATTACTTGGTTGACCCAAGTTATGACCTTGTCAGGAATGTATTCAAGTGTTTCTCTTGATGTATAAACAGATTAAAGCTGTTCTGTTGTTAAAAAAATTTTCATCAAAACTGCCCGTTTTCCAAGGTTATATAGCCTTGCTTCTCTGCAAAAAAACTTACATATCTTCGTTTGAAAAATTACTTGGTTGACCAATGTTATGACCTTGTCAGGAATGTTTTCAAGTGTTTCTGTTGATGTATAAACAGATTGAATCTGTTGTGTTGATAAAAAATTTTTCGATCAAAACTGCACGTCTTCCAAGGTTATAGCCTTGCTTCGTGGTCAAAAACTTACATGTCTTCGTTTGAAAAATTACTTGGTTGACCAATGTTATGACCTTGTCAGGGATGTTCTTAAGTGTTTCTCTTGATGTATAAACAGATTGAAGCTGTTCTGCTGATAAAAAATTTTCGATCAAAACTGCCATCCAAGGTTATAGCCTTGCTTCCTGGTCAAAAACGTACATGTCTTCGTTTGAAAAATTACTTGGTTCACCAATGTTATGACCTTGTCAGGGATGTTCTTAAGTGTTTCTCTTGATGTATAAACAGATTAAAGCTGTTCTGCTGATAAAAAATTTTCGATCAAAACTGCACATTTTCCAAGGTTATAGCCTTGCTTCCTGGTCAAAAACTTACATGTCTTCGTTTGAAAAATTACTTGGTTGACCAATGTTATGACCTTGTCAGGGATTTTTTCAAGTGTTTCTGTTGATGTATAAACAGATTAAAGCTGTTCTGTTGATAAAAAAATTTTCGATCAAAACTGCACATTTTCCAAGGTTATAGCCTTGCTTCCTGGTCAAAAACTTACATGTCTTTGTTTGAAAAATTACTTGGTTGACCCAAGTTATGACCTTGTCAGGAATGTATTCAAGTGTTTCTCTTGATGTATAAACAGATTAAAGCTGTTCTGTTGTTAAAAACATTTTCATCAAAACTGCCCGTTTTCCAAGGTTATATAGCCTTGCTTCTCTGCAAAAAAACTTACATATCTTCGTTTGAGGAAATTACTTGGTTGACTGAAGTTATGACCTTGTCAGGAATGTTTTCAAGTGTTTCTGTTGATGCATAAATGAATTGAATCTGTTGTGTTGATAAAAAATTTTTCGATCAAAACTGCCCGTCTTCCAAGGTTATAGCCTTGCTTTCTGTCAAAAAACTTACATGTCTTCGTTTGAAAAATTACTTGGTTGACCAATGTTATGACCTTGTCAGGGATGTTCTTAAGTGTTTCTCTTGATGTATAAACAGATTGAAGCTGTTCTGCTGATAAAAAATTTTCGATCAAAACTGCCCGTTAACCAAGGTTATAGCCTTGCTTCCTGGTCAAAAACGTACATGTCTTCGTTTGAAAAAAGTACTTGTTTAATTCAAGTTATGACCTTGTCAGGGATTTTGTCAAGTGTTTCTGTTGATGCATAAAGGAACTGAAGCTATTCTGTTGATAAAAAATTTTTCGATCAAAACAGCCCGTTTTCCAAGGTTATAACCTTGCTTCCTGGTCAAAAATGTACATGTCTTTGTTTGAAAAAATTACTTGGTTGACCAATGTTATGTACTTGTCAGGGATGTTTGTCAAGTGTTTTCTCTGATGTATAAAGAGATTGAAGCTGTTTTGCTGAAAAAATTTTTTCGATCAAAACTGCCCGTTAACCAAGGTTATAGCCTTGTTTCCTGGTCAAAAACTTACATGTCTTTGTTTGAAGAAATTACTTGGTTGACCAATGTTATGACCTTGTCAGGGATTTTGTCAAGTGTTTGTTGATGTATAAACGATTGAAGCTGTTCTGCTTGATAGAAATTTTTTCGATCAAAACAGCCTGTTTTCCAAGGTTTTAACCTTGCTTCCTGGTCAAAAATGTACATGTCTTCGTTTGAAAAAAGTACTTGTTTAGTTCAAGTTATGACGTTGTCAGGGATGTTCTCAAGTGTTTCTGTTGATGCATAAACGAATTGAAGCTGTTCTGTTGATAAAATATTTTTCGATTAAAGCTGCTTTTTCCAAGGTTATAGCCTTTACTTCCCTGCCAAAAATTTTCATATTCTCTGCTTGAAATGCATACTTGGCTGTTTAGAGCTCTTCCTCATTCAGGCATGTTTTTTGTGTTTATTGTATTGTTTTTTTCCAAATTTTGTCTGATAAAAACTTTCCAAAGCTTGAGCATTTCTTTTATGCAACAAAACGTATTTTTTCAATTCATTTACTTGCGTTATTAGCGTTGTGACTTTTTTAGGCTTGATTTGATGTCATTTTTTCATGTAGAAACTAATTGAAGATGTTATGATGAAAAGTATTCTTGAATGATACCGCTCATTTTTTCAAGACAAAGTCCTTCTTCGGACGAAAGGTTTCAGATATTTGTGAAAAATATTGACTGATATAAATCGACTTCCGACCACTTAAAGCATGTTTTTGCTTCTATTTTTCATGTATTACCTTATTGAATTTCTTTCCCTGATAGTCCTGTTTTACTCAAACTGGCCATTTTTCCAGGGTTATATCCTTGCTTTCCCACCGAAAACGTGTTTCAGTTGTTTTAGAAATTTATTTGCCCAATTTGAGCATTGACCATTTCAAGCAAGCTTGAAAGTTCTATTTTTAATAGGTAAGCCGACTGAGGATGATTTCTACCCGAAAATTGCTTTTTCAAGGCCATTTCCTGGTCCTTGTACCAAAACCTTAATTGATCGAAAAACTTTCTAATCTGTTTAGATTTGTAGCGCATTCAGGATGTTTACCGGAACTATGCTTTAGGTATAAACAGACAGATTGCTTTTGGATGAAATGTTCTTTTTTTTGTTTGGGAAACAGGTAAACTGCTCAGAGGGTTAATGACTGCGGGCACTTCCTTATATCATTTGCCTTGATTAGACTGCCTGTGTTTTTTGTTGACAATTGTTTGTCATCATAAGAATCAATATTTCCTTGTTTTCCATTTGAGGTTTTTTTTAATTTTTTAATAGATCACTAAGAAGTCAAATCATCCAGACATTTGATCGAGATTCTTGAAATGTAGACCTTACTTATCTCTAACTAGAATGCTTGCTATAGTTAACGAAATCAGGTAGCTCTATGCAAATCTAGCCTAAAATAACACCTTTCTTGCGCAGGAATATATGTAGTCGTCTTTATATTAGGAAGAAAAAATAGGAAGTTGATAGATGCACAAATTTCTAACCAAAGATTAACTAAGAAGGTTTACAGTTCTTGGAAACTTTACTCTGTCTGGTCACTGAGAAAAACACTGACGTAAATGCCTCTGGTGTACCCAGTTCTATTACTATGTATGTTGCTTCTTAGCTGTTTTGCTTCTAGGCCGATTCTTTCTAAATTAAATTTTAACAAAGGCAAATCAATAATGCTTTTCAACTAACATTAATCTGTTAAAATATTAACTTTAAATCGGCTTAAACAGCAGAGAACACAGTCAGTTATCGATAGAAAACCAACTAAATTAAGTACAGTGTCACGGAGAGTAACCCAGGCAGTAAGAAAAGATATGAAAGCCCTAGAAAGACAGAAAAAGCGATAAAAGTGGCGTTATGGCGATAAAACCCTTTATGGGCCCACGCAGTCAACAAAGTCCTATCAAGAGAGATAAAAGGCACGTGCGTCAATTATCGCAGATATCAGTACATAACGATTTTTATGACGTGTTGCCTAATCGTCCTCCAGGCTGGTGGTTGCCAAGTCTCAAGTTCAAGCTGTGCAAATTCTACTCCTCAATAAAGAAGGTTCTTGAATTCTCCCAAAACCCTTACAAATTGGTAATACTTTCTCGTTACTGAAGCAGACTCTTTAAACAAATCTTTTGCAGTGCAAGATTCGCAATTGCGAGAAAAAGTTGCCCTTCAGAGCATGCAAGCGTACCTGAGCAAAAGCTGATAAAGTGAAAAGCAAGTTGTGGGTCGAAAATGCTGGAGAATTTTGAAACAAGAGCATGATTGGCTGCCTAACGACCAACCTTTAGAAGTCCAATTCACACCTTCTTTAGAAGAGTCCAAATAGAAAGACTAACTCTCTTTTTCTACATAGTATGAGATTTTGCATAGAAATATACAGACTTTATGACTCCCAGGCAAATGATGACATAATTTTTCCAATTACAAGAAAATTGCCATAAGTTTATATTTTAGCGCTATTTTGATTGTAAATATGTTTGCCATTACAATCTAGGCAATACATGTTTTGCGGATTCGAGGAGGGCCTCCTACAAACCATGCATAATATTGGCAAGTAATTTCATAAAACTTTCTTCTTGGGTTGGAACGCAACCTTTATGTTGAGGTGGAATCCTGCATTGTTTTCGGTCTGCATTTCATTTTTGGCAGCTTTGGCTATTCTCCGACGTTAGCATGCCCTATGTGGTTTCGGATGGATAATTGCTTTCGTATGCAAAATAATAGTTCGACTGCTTCTTCCAACATTAAATCATTTTAACCAGTTACAGTGGAATTGAATAGGCAGCAATCCTTCCAACTCAACACCATTCGATACCAGTTAGAGATGGATTTGTTTACGGGCATGCTAGCTAGTCCAATTCATTAATATGACAATGTATTGGCGTATTGATTGTTCATGCCAAATTGCTAAACACCAGATTAACTAGCGTGCTGCTTGGCCTACCGACACGGAATGATGGCTAGGACCGGACAACAATGTTCCGGGCTGTTACCTTAGCGGACTGGTTAATTAAGCCATGTACAGAATATGGGAGTGTTTGGTCGATAGATGAAGCCTTTTCCAGACTTTTATAGATACTGTTATTCTAGAACAACACTTGTTCACACTTGTTAATTCCATTCAAGAATTTATTAAATAATAACATTATTACTTATTACTAGACCTCCTCTGTTATATGAGGCTCTTTTAATTGCCTTTTTATGCTTGCCGCAGTACTTCATACCCTGCAGGATCTCGTTTTTTCGCACATGTTTAGACAACAACAAAAACGAATCTCTTTTGGGTAGGGTCACTTTATTGATCCTTTACGGGCCAAGCCTAAGGGGACCTCCTTTTTTGACAGACATCTCCGTTTCAAGAAACTGCTCAGGTTAGCAACTACTGTGTTCCAAAGCAGCCAGTGGGAATTAGAATGGAATTGAATGTTTTCATACTCGATATTTATTTTCTAATATCTATGTTACTAAATTGTGTTTCCACAATCTTAATCACTGGCGCTTCTAAGATATAGCAATGTTGAGATAGCCCAGGGAGACATTTAGGAGAGCCTTCGATTGCCACATACATTCACATCCAGCCAAACAAGTCTCAAAATTGTTTTTGTAGCATCGAAACCAATTACAACAGCAGTGAATGAAATTGCAGCGCATAAGCAAAGTTGGGAAAATTTGAGCTTTTGCTGCTCATAAAAGATTATGGTGATTACTCACCGATTGACTTTGAGGAGCACCGGTTTCCTGATTTTGTACGTGCATGAAGAAACAATTAGGCCATAGGGACATCAACAAGAATGTCACTGCTGCTGCACTTTCTCTTAAACATCTTCTTTACCTACAAGGCATTCGAACAAATATTACCCTAATTCAACTTTAAAATTGCAGATTGAGATTTCATTTGCTGATACTTCATTATCTGCATCTTTTTTAGGCCTTTCGTTTCTTGGAAAACTTACTTCCCAGACTTGTAGCTAGTTTGTAACCTAAAGCGGTTCAGAATAATTTGAAAGCTGTTTTGTTGAGAGTAAAGTGCTGTTTTCATTTACCAGATATAGTAAATTCCTTTTTGGCTCAATTTCATTCAAGAACCAATAAAACTTTGACATAGCAATCGAGCCATCATGCGGATATACTCCTAACGGGTCATTATGATTTTCAGACTAATTACTTAAAAGTAGTAAAAAATTCATGCAAGAATAGAATAGAAGGAATAAAATGAGGAGAGATCTTTGTGTCTTATTAGTAACACATGTTTAAAACATTTCACGCGCAAGTTAGAATGTTACATGTCTTTAACAGCGTAAATAAACTTCAAAATCTTTTCAATGTAAAACTGAGAGTTTAAATCAAATAATAACAAAATGTCTACAACTACAGTTAAGATTATCTACAACTGAACCCTGATAAAAGTCAAGATGGGCATAATTTCTAATCCTGGAGTAAAACGAATTGAAATTACTTTTTGTGGATGGAAACATATTTGCCCTAAAAATCACTAGACTATAATGAGCCCAACCTAATCGGTTGTCTTGGCGCACTTTTAATATCCTTCACAAGGAATATAAAGATTCATTTTATGAAATATCTGTCAAATCAGCTTCCAGCATCTATTAATTCTACTTCGACAGTTTTTAGACAGGACGAGCTATAAAGGGCTATAAGCCTTATTATGCTTCTTTCTTATAAAGAAAATCTTGTTAATGTTTAAACTCGCTTAGAGACTTTAAATGTAGCTTTATATCATTAAATACATGAAAAAGCAAAAAAAGTTAAGAAATTTTTAAAGTTACTTTGTATTCTACTTCAATATCTTCCACGCCACTGTGTGAACAAGCTACTTTAGCATAAAATTAACTGGAGAAAGCATTACGTAGCTTTTCAACTTTCTCCTTAAACTGGCTGTTACCATATGATTCAGGCAAGATCATATAAGCAAGGTGTTTCTCTTCTCTTGTCAAAAGTGTAAAGCGTCTAATTTGCCTTAGGCAAAATGTCTGATTTGCCGAGTCAGAGCCGCTGTCAAAGAACAAATTTATGAATAGACCATTGGCAAATGCTTGGAAGAACTGGGTACGCAGTATCAAATTTGCTCGTAGAGCCTACAGGATATGGTTAGACTGCTATGTATCAATAATGAGGATCAAACATCGTATCAGACATTGGTGGATGCGTGGGTATTCCGGCTTGACTCGAGTGCGGCAAAACAGACTGGTGCGCGATGTGGTAGGTATGATGAGAGTAATTGCCAGCTGGAGGAGTCAAGATGCCGCCGTGGTAGTTGGTCGCGTGGAAGGAAGGTGACACGCTGTGGGTACGATGGGAGTACGGTAGCACCTGGCAGCGAGAAAGACTCGTGCTTTGGGTCGAAGAGCTTGCAGATGGGTCCATGTACGGGAAGTAGGGGCGAGGGTTGTAATAGCCTTGTCCTGCCGTCTCCTCCTGGTAGTAGCCAGAATGAACACCTGGGAAGTGTTGGTCCTGCTGGTACAATATAGGATAGTGGCTGACATTGGGGTAGTGTGGTCCTATCTCGTCGGCCTTGCGCTTTCGTGTTTTGAACGTACCAGCAATGGCTGGCTTACCAAGTCTGGCTGACTTCTCAATCATCGGTTGAACGATTCGCCTTCTGGCGTTTATGAACCTAGATTTCAAGATAAAAGGGATTACTGTTTGCCTTCTGTCATGATGCATAATTTTTATGTAAAGCGTAGACAGAGCTGCATACATGTGTGATATTCAGAAGATGATAGTACTGTATTGCACTACGGCATCCGGATGTTAGCGACCATATGTTAGAGTAACAAGGTAATTTAGTTTGAAAACAGGGGTAGCAACTTAGAGTTAACGCGCTTGATATATCGAAACAATAGAATTTGATACACCTTTCCATACTTTCAATCTGCGAATATCGATCTACTATTTTACTAAGATTTGACTTGCACTGACTCTAGGCTATCCTGCAATCATTAGTGGACTGGCCTTGGCCAAAGGATCATACTTATAAGTCATGGAGTATCTTTGCTATAGCAAACCTAATTGCTTGATTCTTATATGTTTACAGACATCCACAGTTTAATGGCTTACATGAAAATTCATAGCTTGATAACTTGCATTTTATTTAGAAACTCAATTGTTAACATAAGGCATAGTACATTTAAGCTAAATGAAGGCTAAGATCAACTTTCCCTGGAGTAGTTTAGATCTATTGATTTCATCAAGCATCCTTTTCGACTGACAATCAGTCATTGAATACTTCAAATAAATTTTAAGAATATTGAAAGCATGTTTCATTTTAAAAAACTCAAGAAGCCATGGTACTCACAAAAAATAAATAATCAGAGCAAGAGACAAGGGAAAGCATAGGTGCAAACTTCCTCATAATTATTATAGCTTTAAAATCGGGAGTCTACTATGAGAAGCGAAATTGTTGTACCAGTTATTGACCTGCAGAAAGGTCAATCCAGTTTGACTTGTCAATATTCTCTTCTGCTCTTCAGATGGATAAGGATGCTGAAAAATGAAACAAAAGAACTTGAATTGATTGCAAACTTCACCCTCTTGTGACTGATTCGTGGATCTAGATTTTGCCTAATGCGCATACATCAGAGGTTTTCAGACTTCTTATATTGATGCAGCATTCTTTTATGACTATATTTTACACTGAAACTTGACTCTTCTCTTGACAGAAATATTGAAAAGATAATGCCCTTTGCGCAACTGTCAACCTGCTAACCTATCCAGTTTACCTTAAATTCTATACACACGCCTCCAAATCCAAAGACACAGGCCCCCTCCTGCTAAATGCATATGTATCCCACTTTTTCATTTTTTTTCGTTCACATATAACAACTTATCAAAGTACCCTAGTTAAACACTTTAAATATTTGAGAAACATATGAATATCCAATATCTAAGGTCGAAATATCTAGATACCTATTCATTCTATAGCAAAAATCCTTCAGAATTGCACCCTTTTTTGTCAAGATGTCATTCGTGTGCTCTTTAAAATATTTTTAACCATTGCGAATTTCTCTCATCAGCCATCGTGTGTCTCCAACACACTCTTAAAGGCGAACACACCCTAGCTTTCTGAATTTCTGCCTCCCTTTTTCAACACAATAATTACTATTCTACTCAAATATGGCTTTCCAGCTATACTAGCTTATTAAGTCAATTCAAATTTCCAAAATTCCCCCAAATTTGTTGAAAAATGTTGAGCAAAATGCTTACTTCGATAAATTGATTTAATTTTGTTCTCAATCTAATGCGTAGTAGATTTTTTGTAAAATAATTGAAATTTTGACCAAGTTTCGTCTCACTCATTCCACTAATTTTGTCGCTGCCCCCATTTGTACAAAAAAATGATACAATTAATACGAAATCAATATCATTTTTTGTAAATTTTGAATTTGCAGCAACATCTTTTAAACAGCTCTACACGGTATGGAATACTCATCAATTTCCTAAGATCCAGTAAAGCAGTTGAAATTTCAAAATTTCTTACAAAGAAACTTTGCACTTCTTACAAAGAAATATTTTTCCTGCCGCAAAGTTACAGCCCAGTTGGTACAATTTACCTTACAATTGATAGCAAGGTATCTATGTAGCGTTTATGGATGCATATGTCATCATTGAAAAGTTTTAAAGCTAAACCTTGAATGCGTAATAATGAGCAACGTTGAGAAGAAAGTTGATGTTGAATCTCACAATATTCCTTGGCGTTATTACGCTTCAGAAATTGAAAAAGACAGATCAAAGTCTTCTATCTTGTCAAATCACTGCACGTGACTGATCATGCACTAATTACGCTTGAGCCCTTTTTGGTCATGTTATAACGCGGGACTGCATAAGGACTGCCTTCACTTTAATTCAATGCCAAGCTAAGCTTGTTCAACTTACTTAACATGGAAAATGTCACATAATATTTGGATCCTGTGGCAAGGGAGTGTTTCTAAATAATCTAGAATTGCTGTCTTTTTTAAATGGCATGACAGTATCGTTCTCTGACAATTAGTCATCAGTGAAAAAATTCTACATATAAAGCCAAAGATTTTGGTTCTATAAAACCATATGCTAAACTATGCGCCTGTATTTATGACTCATGAATGATTTCGTGAAACTTTTCACTCCCTGACACTTCCCTGAAGAAAGTCAATCTTGATCACCGCAAAAAATCTCTTTGAGCTATCATATCACATATTAACTGGATTTGTTTGTTCATTGAAAAGCGCTTTCATATGAAAGGGATTCTTTTCATTCACTTCCGATTTTATCTTACGGTTCCATAGAATTGACGAAAATGATCAAGGTTTCAGATGGCACAATTAGTGACATTGAAATTGTTCACACATTCTTACCGATAAATGCTGGAAAAGCCAGGACTTCAAGATATTTGTGGCTATTTTAGGAAAGGTTCCTCTCTTTCGCTCTTTAGACTTCTCTCTGCTGTCTTCATCGTAGCGAGAGCTATCTTCACTGGTGTTTTCTTCTGTAAAACACAAGTTCAGGTCTTTATTAACATATTTAAGGTTAACCCAAGTTATTCATCTTCCTCTTTACGCTCTTTCCACATTAATGGTTTTCTAAGTAGCCATTAAACAGGGGGAAAGACCTTCTTTGAAGAAGAAAGAAACGTTTGTTGTATTAGTAAATTTTACATCCATATATAAACCGAGATGGACTTCGTGGTAAGAAAGTTTACTACTATTACTGAAAAGTATATTGCTGCTACTATTACCACTATAATTGTCATAATTGTCATCATTATGATCTTAAGACTTCTGACCAAAAAGACATCGCCCGGGAAACATCCACTAACATACAAGGCAACGACTGATGAAGATATCACACCAGACAGCAGTAAATCAGCAAGCACAAAGATCGAGCAACTTTGCTATTTGGGTCGAATGCTGATTTCCTTGCATGCCTACCTGAATATGTAGCAATTTGTCTACTGCCTACTAACTACTAAAATATCCTTGTAGAGGCTTCTCGTAGTATTCAGAAGAAAATGAGAAAAATTTTTAACATGGAAAAACACTAATTCATAATATTTTTTAGAAAGATAGGTTACAGAAGTGAGACAGGTATGAGAGGAACGCATGCAACACTTCCTCTGATAAAATGAATGAACGAAAACCACGCACCTTCCACTTTTATGTTAGCAGACTCGGGAAATCCAGTTGAAAGTTCGGCTGAATTGACTGGAACTTCCGAGGCCCTAGAATGTGCCCCACTGCTTCTGTGCACACCTTCATTGGTACTATTGCACCAGTTGGAATCTGATCTCTAAAAATGAAATATTTTCTTCGTCGCATTTCATCCAAAACACATTTCGTACTGTCAAATGCAGCTAAGTTTGATTATCTACAGGAAAAGCAAAAGTAAAACTTCCGGACTTAGTAACGTCTAAATTACAGCAGCACAAGTTCCAAATTTTAGCTGATTGACTCAATTAAACCTAACTTTCGTAACAATTGAATCATATTGCCAGAATTTGATTTACTTTATCGCCTTCAAGTTTAAAGAAAGTCAAAGCACTCTAGAATCTATCCCGACTGAGATGAATTTGGAACTGAAGCTTGAACCTCTGAACAGCAATGGTTTAAGCTCTAAAAACATCTTCAACAACTTCAAATATTGAAATTAGACATTATAAACCCTGGCTGGAAGATTGCGAAAAAATAGTTATAGAAATTTTGAGGTCTTTATCATTTAAGTGTTTTTACTTCACAATGATCGCTTTCAGTTGAATATTGTTCACACTCAGTATCATTTTCAAATACAAAAATACACAAATGATATCATGTTTACTATCATATCTGTTTGCTATCATATTTATTTTTGCTACAGTGTCAAAATTATATTTGTATTGGGCTCCACAACTTTGCAAATAACATTAAATGAATGGGTTGATAGAAGTTATTTTATGAAGTGCACATTGTGTATATTTTCAGAAAATGTTTGAAAAGCCAATATATAGTCCATTTTCCCTTTTTTACCACATTGATTTTGATAGAACGACAGCCTTTTTAAAGAAAACTTCCCAAAACTTGGAACTTTTCATAAGGGGAAGAAACCTGTTCTTAACTTTCTGTGCTTTCTCACTTTGTTCTGGACTCTTTGAAGTGTAATTTCTTTGCAGGTACGTATTTATTGCTTTTAAACACTTTAAAACTAGCATGGGAATGAGGTTTACGGTGCAGAAAAAACATTGAACAACTTCTTGGTGTCACAGAAGGTAAGAAAATCTTGATTTATTTTTTATAATTTCCAATCTCCAATTTCAATTTGCAAGTAGGTTTTGAATTTATTTACTTTGTGGTCTTGCATTATAGATTGGTAACTGCATAAGCTTTTTTGTGAACTTTACGTAGGAACTTTTATTACAAACTGAACTTTCTGAGACACAGATCACTTCAGGTAGAGTCACGCAGCCTGAATCGTCCTGTCTAAAAGTGCAGCCAAGATATTTTACTGCATTTCTGAGACTGGACTGACAGGGTTGTCGGAGACTGGCATCGAAAGCTCATGTGGCTCTAGGGTCACCTGCTCTTTTAGCACAACGTGCCACAATCATGCCTTGCATTTTGATTGTTTTGAAACTGCTCGCTGATAGAGTATGGAAATGCCGCTTGAGGGTTTTAACTGCATTGGAAATATTTTTGCATTTTGCGTGGTAGCATTTATTGGTGCATTTTATTTATTTGGCACAAACATTGATGGTGAGCTAGGTACTTCTTGAGTTTCATCAAGCTGTTTTCCCAGTTCCATATACTTCCTTTTGCTTCTTCTTTTCCTCAGATACAGTTTTAAAGAGGTTGCAAAGTTCGTTACGTCAAAAGCCGTTATTTGCCACTCAACAGAGTATTCGCTGACATGTCTTCTCTTCTTTAGAATGCAATCATCGTTTTTGCCAGTTCTAGCCCTAACACTTCCCCCCATAAATCACAAATAGCACCTTCAGCACTACAAATGTTGTCTCCCAAATGATAAACAGGGATTCGTTTTAAAGTAGAAAATCTTGCCTAAAACCTCTGAAATCGTCTTTAATAACTATGATTACTTAACCAATCAACCCTTCAGCTTTCAGCACAGCAAGGTAGTGAGACGCTCGGTAAAAAAGACGCATGTAAAAAGCAGATTTTGTCAAATACATGTATTATTTTGGCTGTCTTCCACTGTCGATTACAGCCTTTCATAATCTGTTTGAACATCGACCCAGGCTTGGTTGGTTTTTGAAAGGGAATATCTTTCCCTGCGCTTGCTGTCAAACGCAGCGAAGCCTTTCACCAGGTCTTGTGAACAGACACAGAAAGTCATACCCACATGAAAATATGATTTAGGGGTTTGTATGAAGATCTATAAGCCGCAAAATCGAGTATCGTCGAATATTTGAAAACTGGATAACAAAGGCATTCATTATAAATATGTAGAGAGAGATTGTTCCTTAAAAATAATTACGATATTGTGCCTTGGTTAGCACACGCAATATCAACCGCTATCAAATACGCTTTCTTGCAACAACTCCAAGCAAAAACCATCTTTCACAAAACAGCAGCAGCTCCTATTAAAATTCAACATATAAAGTCTGAAAAATGGATCTTAGATGTACCTGTGCAAAAACGGGTTACTATTTTGATACTGCTATTAGCTAATTTTTGAACCCTTCTGCCTTTAAGAATAAACTTTTGCTACCAAGCCTTGTGTTCTTTTGGACGACTTGATAATATTTTACTCATCCCAAACTGAAATTACTAACTGGTGCCTGTAGTAATGGAAAACGTTTCTCGTTAGCTTGCATTCGTATTTGCGAATGAGATAACTTCAGGCAAAGTAAAATACCCTTGTTATTCTGCCATCCACTTGGCACACAGATTCCCCTTCGTGTGTATGGGCTCAAGCTGTTTCGATCCATCTTGATTCAATATAAAAAAGTTATGGTAATGCAGGCAATATCCTTCTCTAGAATATTAAGAACTGATCCATCTCGAGACCAGTTCCTTCTCTCGCCTAGTTCATTCCAAACACATAATTGTAGTCAGATTTAAAACTCACAACTGAATAACGAGAGAAAATGAGGAAGAAGGTTCTTGGAAAGCGGTTTTAAGTAAAAGATCTTCTAGTATTGCTCTTCCAGTAGACAGTGCTTTTCAAATCACTTCCGTTGCAAGAGATTCTGGGATGTGCAATGGTTGACACAAAGCTATAAAGGCTTGCCTAACAGAATAGCTCTTGCCTAATGCTCAAATCTAAAAGAAATTGAACTTGTTTAGGTTATATAGGTACACTGCTTTGAAGGACTTCCGCAGACACTTTTCTAACGGTTTGAAATACGTTCTTAAAAGTAGAAAAATATATATAGTGGAGTATGATTCTCAATTTTTGCTAGAAGAGTCGATAATAGAATGAGTTGTTTGTACTTGAGCAAGAAAAATCGAACAGATTTCTCAAAGTTAAAAATGAACTGTCGAGGAAAATTGGAGACTCTTTGCATCGAAGAATTCTTTTCTATGCGTGTAAAAAAAATTCATTAGAATATAAAGTACGTCATTGCGAAATGCCTAAAAGCATCTTAGTATCAAAAGATTGCACAGACAAGCCAAATGACAGCATGTTATTGAAATGACATAGAATAAATCAGGTTGGTGAATAATTGCATTCACAAGTTGATGCTTACGTAGTGGGCTTGCCAGATTTCCCTCCTTCTATGATCCAAAAAATGGCTAAGTACACTTTCATGCAGTTGTTCTTTTCCTAAGCAGCCTTTGAATAACATTTGGTTTCACTGATACAGATGCGCAGATTATACAGCAGTTTGGTACCATTAAACACTTACTATTCAATACAGACAATGCGCTCGAAAGGCAAAAAATCTTCTGTGGCCTAATGCCATCAAAGGGTGTACAGCAACAAAACAGCGTTATTAGATAAATCACGAAAAAGAAACCAGCTTACTATCTGCATGTCCAAGCATGTACAAGGCGGCTGTCGATCCATCCTGCTCTACTCTTCCAGCAGACAGTTCTGAAGTCAACGCTTTCAAAAGCATTGACATAATGAGGCGTGCTACTGACCATACAGCAGACCAGATCCCCGTCTTGCATCATGAGAAACAAAATACACTGATTTGGTGATCAGCTTAGCGACGGGGGAGTCAGTTGTGTAGCAAGGGGTGGGACAAACGTCAGGAACTCCCTAATCTCTTTAGCATCTGATAAAAATTGCTTTTTCTGTATTGAGTCATAATCAGTGGTAAGGGAACACTGAAATTCAACATTTTTGACCAAGACAACTTCAGGGCTGCAGCGACTTCATGCTGTCATTTCGTGTTTGGTTCCTTTAGTAGAACATCTTTTATATGAACATAAACTTTACTAAAGTTTTCAAACTCCCAAGCAACCGGTATGCTTCTTAGGAATCAGACAGAATTCAAGAAAACATAGAGCCAAAAGTTTCCTCTAAATTTCAGGAGTGTCACCTCGTTCATGGCATCGAGTTAAAAGGTACTTGAATGAGATTATGACATATAATGTCAAGCATCAGTTGTTAGAAGCTTTCTGTTGAAAACTTAGCTTAAAAGTAACATGAACAAAGGCGGTCTATAGACAACACTTGCACGTCGAGACTATTTCGAATAAGGCTGTGCATGGATAGCAGCAAATGGCTATCGGCTACTAAGCAACAAGAATGGCGACGACAGCCACGACAACAGCAACAACAACAATAAGACAATTGCAGTAATGTGTATTACAGAGGATCATCATAGTGAGAAGGAGAATAACTGCAATCATGATCATTGTCAACATTAATACCAACAGCACCAAATATACATCAGTCATCGGAACAATCAACAGCTCCGCCCAGGACTATTTGCATAACAAATCGACAACGGGGTAATAGGGCATCTCAACTAGCTGTCATTGATTTCAATTCCTTTCCATTGATCATCATCGTCTTCATCATCATTATCATTAATTAACATTAGTTAAAGCCGCTTTGTTGTAATTTTGCACTTGACATGCAAGAGGGAAGTTTGAAAGGGGCTTCGGCAGCTGGGAAATGCTTCGAAGGGAAAAGCACCAGTCAAGCACTGAAAAGCCTCTCTCTTTTAATAAGAGGCTCGAACTTCTCATGTCGTTTGATTAAAAGCTGTGTAAGTTGTCGCAGTTGTAACTTTCACAAAGGGGTCTTAATTGCTGGTCATTCGTGGCACGTAATTCTTGGCAAGACTGTAAACTGCTTTAGCAAGGCTTAAGACTTCATATTGGGCAGGTGTTAATTATAAAAGCTGGCTTATGTCAAGGCGAAGTAAAAACAGATTCATGATGGGACATCAATGTGATTTGATGATCTACATCTTCATGCATTATCTGACAGCACCTTTCATTGAAGCTTTCACTTCAATAACCCGTAACACTGTGATAAAAGATCTCTCCTCTTCTTTCCACCAATGTTTATTAACACAAAATAATTCATTGATAATTATGAATTCAAAGCGTTCTTGTAAATCGCATTATTGACAACCGTTTGATTGTTACGAAGGGAAGAATTACTGCGTCTCAGAGCTTTTTTAAATCAAAAACATACATTTTCGTCTGTTTTACGAGTTAATCTGTCAGCCACATTCTTTAGCTCTTATTGTATGGTAAATGCGGAAATCAGAAGAGTGATCATGTCAAAGAAACTAAATGAAAATATTTGTATTTTTCAAAGGCATGCTTCATTCTGAACAGGCTATAAACCTCTTATGGTGAACCCACGAGACGCTAAGCTTTTGTGAAGGTACTTGGGAACGGTTTTGTACAATAGGACTAAGAAATAGTAGCCATTCAGAGCCTACTGGTTGGAACTTCCAATACCCCTTTACCTTTTCAGACCGAGCGGTAAAACAGGAAGGCTACATCAAAAACTGTGAATTATCATAATTTGTTAATAGATTTACCTCTTGAATCAAAGCGCCTTCCAGAATCTAGCTGGAAGATTCTCTATTAACTAACAAGGATCTAAAATGGTGAAGACTTTGTTAGTTTTTGTTCAAGCACCTTCTCGGCAAAACGGTATTTGCAAATCAAGATACTTTCAGGATGAGCCTTAATATTAAGGAAAGCTTCCCAGGCTGTATGTTTCTTCCAGTTTTGCTTTGAAGCTTGGAGCAATAACTTAATGTAAAGCCAAGAGTTTATCTGAATTTTCGTTTGCATCCGCATTCATTGATCTAAAGGTTGAGCTCGTTTGTTAAGGGTATTGAGGCCAACGAAACTTCCAATGTGTTACTTTAACATATTCCCCTAGCAGTTTTTTAAACATTTAATAGATCAGAGATAGTTACGTTGTTGGGTAACAGATCATTTAGATGGCTTGGATATTTTGCATTTATCTACGTGAATCTTTTCACTTTTCTGTAGAGCGTTGAAGCTAGCTATGTCGCTGTAATTGGCAATAGTAGCTGGACTCTAGACTTTTACAAAACAGCTATGGGACAGTTTTGGCTTCAGAGTCAACGACGTAAAAGTGTCGTAGAGCTGTTTTTCGCGTCTTATGAAGCAACCATACCAGAGTATGTGAACAGTGGCAATAGAACAAGTAACATAGATTCATAATAATTTGTAAAATCTTCAAAGAAAGTGAAGTCTCTACCTATCTCGAACTTAAAGTTTAGTCGCAAATAGAAGAGAAATCTTCTCATGAGTAGTTGTTTACAAGATTCTGGTGAAGAATTGACTTGATGGTGAAGGGATTGATAGTAAAAGAGGCTACAAATACCAACAAATCCATCTTACAAGGCAGTGCTTTCACCTCTAGACATTCCAGATGGGTGAATTTCACCTAGATCATTTGCATGAATCTTTACAACAACCAAGGCAGATCTTTAACAACGTAGAGCAAAAGATAGTGCTCCTGGGCTTGTTTGAATACTCAAGCAAACTTTCATTGAACAGAGCCAGCAATGAAGAAAAACTGAAGCGGCGTTTGATTTATGGAACCAGGACGGTGTCATATGGAAAGGGTGTCGATTTTGGAGATGGAAACCAGACAAATTTAATGAATGAAAAAATAGAACTGTGGCAATCCTGAAGCTAACTCTTTGCAAAATTGGCGGCATCATTTGCTGCTCAAAAAGGCTTGTGTCCTTAGAAGGTATTTAATTCATTGTTTTATTATCCTAATCAAGATGGTAGATAACGAAAGTAAATGGAAACGTTCTTAGACAGGAATCTTGAGAGACACCATAGAAAAAGGGGGTCATGTGCTTCTTTCAACACGCATTCACCTCAGCTACAAAATGCAAATCGACTAATCTAAGGGGTTATTTTCAAATGCTTAACAAGTATTGATATTGGGAGTGAGAATGAAAGACAAACTCAAGCACAAGGTTTTTCTCTAAAAGCTTGATGTGCTCCAAAAGAGGAGAATTATATCATATTAGTGTTTCATCTGATAGTTGGTTTTGTCCTCATTTGGAAGTCAGCATATAAAACGAAATAGTGCTGATGAAAATCAGTTATGATTTCTTGTTACTACCTCGTTGCTTGAACGCTTAGAATACTACAATATAAAAGAAGGCACTCACATTGTCGAACTGTACTCGATCTTGGCACGGCAAAACAATTTCATCCATTATGCTAAGGATCTAAAGACTAGTGTCGATTGATTAAGTCTCTCTGACAAATAAATTTCAAATTTCCATCATCAAAACAAAGATTTGATCCAAAGGTAACTGACAGTATGCTTGCGTGAACCTGCTGACAAGTGCTGGTAAAAACGAGATTCAGACTATAGGCAATCAACTTTTGCTACCAATCGACAACACTGCGGGTATGCGCTTAACAAATTTATATGTTTATTGCTACTTGTATGGCAAGACGGTGAATGGTCAACATTTACATGTCAAATGATATTATGTTAAAACCCAGCTTTTTGGTCCTGACAGGTGGCACATCAACTCTCAAAGCGTTACTCGTAAACTCCTAGTCGGTGCATTGTCTGAGATGCAAGAGGAGATGTCAACCAATTTGACTTCTATAATTGCTCTGCCATCATTTCTCCAAAAAATCTCTATGAAATGTGTCAACATTGTAAAACTTCAAGTTACTGTCTACTGGCATCTTCATTGAGGTCTTCCCTAGTTTTTTTCAAATTTGCCAAGGAGACCTTGTAACTTCAATGAGCTAATCAAATTCATAGCAGGTTCGCCAATGGGGGTTTTGTTTGGTGTCGAAGTCTCTGTGTAACTTTTACTTATCAACGTAAGCAAGACAACTCTTTATGTCAATTTAGTATAGGTGCTAAAATCAGATCACATCAAACGCCGAACAATTATGTCTCATTGACAAACGAATGATCAGCGATTAGCCTTATGGTAGATTCCTTTGGTTTAAAAGCGACCATAGGTCAGGACATGCTGCCAAGTACTGTCTCGTATACTTATTGCATGATGCATTGGCAAGGCAATATACGGGATCAGCACTCTTCAAGCTTGATTGTACTATTGAGTTGCACACTGGTGAAAAATAGTTCCCCAATTGACGTTAACATTTCTCGTAGCTGAAGTTCAGTTAGCTGAAGAGCTCAAATTGTCTTTGAATTTTGACAGGCTGATATTTTTAAAGGCTCAATAGCCACATAATCATGGAGTTGGAAGGTAACAATGTACACGATATCTTTTAGTGCATTCCCATATTATCTTAGTTGGTTGACGTTTTCGAAGAAGGGTAGCTTAATTTTATCATTTCACACTACAGGTATTTTGCTTCCGATCCTGCCAGCTCCATCTCCATTGCACCAGCCTATCAGCTAATCTAGGAAGTACCACCAGGTATTTTTTATGCATGTTTTCATCATGAATAACTTGAAATGATCACTGACACCCACTATGCAAATTTGTTTCAGCCTGCTTTCAATGTGGGTCTATTCGTACCAATGAAAAACAGATCTCAACCCTAATGGAAAGGTTACTCAAACCCGTCGAAGTCGGAGCTTGAGCCCAAAACACCAAATAATCTACTCCATATAATCGGTAGACTGCATAAAGGAAACATTCCTTTATCGCGGTGTACCGAATGGGAAGGTATACAATAAGCAGACAACCGCCCACCCCCCAAATATGAATTTCTTTCCGACGGCACTGGTTCTACATAAACAGGATCAGCTGTTTACTCTAGCAAGAAGTGCTCTCTAGGAAAAATACTGGGTTTTGACTATTGGAAGGTATAAAGTGCTAAACAAGAACTTGTCCTGATTAAGTTGCCGATCAAATGGCATTTGAAGTTGCTCGAGTATTGGTCTGGTGGCTCTGAAAATGATTTAAGGAATAGTTTGATGGTTTCTACAAAAGCCCGTATATCCTTTCTCGAGTAGTGCCATTGCACGTACATAGCATATATCACATATCTCAATAGCACCCACGAGTCGATCAACAGGATGCGAATTTATCTAACAAACTTTCAGGCTGCACAGATTATGGCTTTTTTTCTTCTTGCCCCAATCTTTTCACAGGTTCTTGATTGCTAAATGATTGATTTTATTAGTCAGTAAACTGACATAATGGCTCTTCAATGTTATTTCCACCTGCAAGTCTCTCATTAAGTTTTGACCTTGACTTGTACTGATAATCATTGCTATCTCAGGGTAGTTGTTGAGGTTTCCGCGTCTTTGTAACAGTATAATGAGGATTTATTGGGTTTGCAGGCTTGAAACTGCAACTTCTCTAGATATCAGAATTCCCCACAACAGCTTTGTATTGTTTCAAAGTATATTCTCGATACCCAGCATCTCTAGCATTTCCTTGTAATAGCGCAGATGGAAAGTCGAGCCATCGTAGAGGGTAAATCCAATGTCTTAGGAATATCCAAAAACGTTAGAAAAACTGATTCGACATCACAAAAGAAAGCTTTTTGCAAGACTAGACATGCTCTCTAAAGCAAGACGTTGTCTCAAAATGTGATCACATGGGTTCTTTGTTCTTTGCCGATCCATGTTAAAGAGTAGCCGGCAAATGTTATTCAAATTGGCAAATTTATCAAGAGTCTTGAGGCATGAAGCTGCCAAGTTTGTAATGCTAGGGCTACCAGTAATCAATGCATTCAAATGACGTCACACATAGATGAAAAACAGTTTTTATTTTCAATTTTGGTTTCAGTGAAGCAGGCGCTGACGTCTATACTTGCTACAGTGGTTAGTAAGCAGGATAGAATGGACACTACTACTAGACGAAGCACCCAGAAAGTGGCACACATAAGCCTGTAAGTTGGCATCACATCAGGCGCGTGCTTGGTTTGGCTTTAAAAGTGAAATCATGGCTTGGATACCAGTCTTGCCACTCAGCTTGTCGGTTGGCTGGCATTCAGTAGGGTGTCTAAACATTGTATTAGGTGGCGTGAACATAATTGTAGATTGTTAGCTAGTCATCACCTCAATCTAACCAGTGCTGCTTACTAACAAGTAGATGAGCCGTAAGAACTGACTGGTAGCATTGAATACAAGACATGAGTTTGGAGCACGGTGTGACCATTGTGTCAACCCACTGTAAACATAAGTGCATTGTTCGAATGACAACCGCTTGAACAGAAGAGACGCGTACGGTCCTTTTGAAGTTGCAGCTCTTGTTTTTGTACATGGTTGGTCTGGGTAGCAGATCGCCAGAGCTGATAGGATCGAGTAAACAGCGGGTTTACCGCTTTCTATCGGGGTGTTGTGGAATCTTTCTGCACCCGGGCTTGTCCAGTGACTCGAGTCTAGTGGCTTCCTTCCCTATATGCAAGCATTCAACCTAGGAAACTGTAGCAGCACAGGCACAGCGGAGCGTTGAGAAATGTGGGGGTCTAAAACAAGTGGGGGGCTACAACCATTGAAAAGGAAGCTTTATTGGTAGTTTATTACTAAATATTTGACATTTTTGCATTGTGATAACACCAAATTCATGTTGCTTTTTTCCCGATCGTCTTTTGATAATGAATCAGTTCCCCATCAGATTGAAGGTACATTTGTAAGGACATGTTCCAACTCTGAGGCATTTCAAAGCTTGTTGTCACTTGCAAGACTTTCAAAGATAAGCCATTTTTGGAATCTACCACCATGACGCTAGCCATGATCTACATGTCCACTAGCAAACAGCTGTCTAGTTTGTTTAAAGCGCCGATCAGCGAATGTTCGGATACGTTTACTGAATGTAGGCAAGACGCAACTCTGACAAATAAAGTGATAGTCGTACGAATATCAGCTTGTAGAAACGAGTTGTGATGGGTTTCTACCGACTGCGTTGCTCAACCTCTATGGACGATCCGTGCCAAAGTTGTCTTATTTAACGTGCAGAGAACACGGAGCCAGGCCGAGAGAGAGAGAGACGACGCGTTGTCTGTTGTTTTCTGTAGCTCTGTTCCTGACTGACTCTGGCTTACTTTACAATTATATTTATACTGATAAATCTAAGAATAAATTTGCTGACGAGGGATGAGAGAGGATGATGAAATGGTGATGTAATGCGGATGGAAAAATCTAGGCTGGGGAGCGAGAAAAGATGTGTCAGCATGACATGGTGTGACAATGGAAAGTGGACAAAGGAGTCACTACAAGCTTTTGAGACTAGAAGGTGTCTGATTGTCTTTCCAGATTAGTAGTATTGTCTCCGATTAACTGGCTGCAATAATTTGCTGCCCACTTATTTGCAGAATATCCCTTGCAGATTAGCCTGCATCGCTTCCAAATTCAATATCTCCAAACCGGCGGGCATTGATAAAGCCTATTGTTGACCACCCTCCAGTGAAGCTACGTAGAGTATGGACCGAGAATTAGATCACAGCCATACTGATCTAGTAAGGCACCATATGTTTTCAAAAAGTGCAATCCCCTGCATTGCCAACTTCTAAGACAAAATTTCACTTGACAATTAAACGTTTGCTCCCTAATCAGAATTTTTGGGCAATGGTCAGAAGATTCTGAATGAGCAACACGCTATCCTCAAATCAGCATTTAGACACAGTGATTTTTGTGTTGCCCTTCCTTCAAAGTACTTGATAGCTTTCCTTTATTTTTCGTTCTCTTTTGAAAGTAAGGAACTCTAGAAATGCCATCAGAGGTCACAAAAAGGACAATATGATTTCAATAATACCAGAAGTAAATGCAGTCACTGGATCAATCAATGCTAAAAAAGTTAGAATTCTCCACCTCCAACAAAATCTTATACCATAAATTGCATATTGTTATTTCAGGTTACATTCCCCACTAACACGAAATTTTTTTCATTCCTCTCTTTAAAGGCATAGGTGAGTACAAAACATCTTATTATTGGAAAAGAATTTACAATTGTTAGTAAAGTCTCTGTTGTGTAAAAAAGTAAAATCATTACTGGATAGAAACAGTTTTGTAGAACAGGATGATTAATTTTACGTCTCATTACTTTAAATAAAGCCCGAATCTTTTAGACTATTTAGAAGATGCATAACCAGTTCAGCCTCAGTGCAATTATTCGTTTTTGAGTAGTGTTAATTTACACTAACCTTGTATACTTGTTCTATCGTTCTCGTGATTTACTTTAAACAGAGCCAAACACAAGTTAATGTAGAAGAAGCGATTCGAATACAGGAAAGCCCTGCCTAATATACACAATGAGAAATCGCTTTTAATAAGTTGTTGAAGCATAGATTTGCTTATATAATGTTACTATTCTGTGTACGTTCAAATGTATGCATCTCACTTTCACTTACATTTATTGTACCTAAATGATTTCTCTAATTAATTGTATCTCTGGTCCAGGTAGGGTGCGACTTGATCTACACAGATTATTTTGTGCTCCAAAGGACATATATTCAGAGAAAGATGAACACATACATATACTTACTTTAGAAAGTAGGGTAACTTTTTCTACCATTTTTTTTATGATTTTGAATAATGGGCTAACGAAAAGGAAGGACAGATTAGGTGGGGAACTGAGGCCAATTTTCTCATTTTCGATTTGAAAGAATTTGGATTTTTAGATTTGTCTAACGTGTCACTGAGATCTGTCACAAGAGCGTGTGAGCCCAGATGAAGGAATTGTTGCTAAAGACAGAATGACCAGCTACTAAATATTTCCAAGCATGCGATAGGCTCCTTTCACAGCAAAAACTCGGTTGCTTGACTCAAAGTATTGATTGTCAATGCATCTGGGATATATCCAATAAAGCTCATTGACATGGTTCGACTGAGTAGATCCGTGCAAGCTCTGATACTTGTAAACAGAATTCGAAATAATTGAAAAAGGCCAAAAAGCCGAGCGAGCTGACCTTGAAAAGTAATTGAATCGTCTACACCACGCCTCTGGGAATCAAACCGACAAATGTCAAAGACCCCATTTCCACACAGCCTGCAGAATTAACATTTGCAAATTGTCACCACGATTAAAAAATCTGCAATGATAAAAACAGCCCTGGGTATGCCTAGATGCAGCGGGTATTTCAGAAAAAGTTTTATATAAATATTTTAGTATTCAATGTTATAATATTTTCAATTTATAGTACAGTATCTCGTTTCGTTGATAATAGTTATAAAAACAAAGCTGACTATTTCACCTATAAGCGCGGACCAGGGTATGTGTTCTGATGAATCCAGCAAAAGGTTCCAGCATCAAGAAGACCGAAATCAGGAAACCAAATGAGCAGGACCCTTCACAACTCGTTTTAATGGATCATGAAGCTCTAATGAGATCGTCGATAATAGCCAGCTAACGTTAAATTTCTTTATAAATCCCAAAACATCTAAAATAATCTAATACGCAATGTATAATCAATATCTAAAAGGTTTATTAAACCAATATTGTTTACTTTTATAGGTTTAACTGAATAACTATCTTTCATTTATCTCAATACTATAAATCCCCGATGATCTGAAAATCTTTCATTAGCTATGATAAAATATTCAAATTCGGTATTTGCAAAGGAACATTTAACTAAAATGGCATTCGAAACGAGGAGAGCAGGGTGCCGTGTGGAAAATTTTGGTTACCTAAATATGGAACGCCTGGGGAATCCTTTCTATTCAATTGGCGATGGCGGTTTTAAAATCGATTCCCAATAGGATGAGTATAAAATCACTAAGACGTCATTTCGTTAAAACGACGACGACGGAAACCAATATGACGTCATTCCGTGAAAAGCAATGAGACGGGAATCACTATGACGTCAGACGACGCCAGAGGTTGAGATGCACACCAGAGGGATTCCTATCTTGTCAAGATCTACCAGCATGTTTCGACCCGGATTCTCTCTGATCTTACTTCGCTCCATCTTTTGGCCAATAGGGAAAATGCTGGCGTTTTTACTAACGAGCTTTAATGGTGACTCGAAATGGTTTATTCTCTTTAACCGCATGCTAGTAAATCTAGGTCCGCAGATATGCAGGCATTTCTTATCTACATGAAAATTAATTTTGTCCCTGATGTCTCCTTTTTAACATAGATACTATACAACTATATTTAACAGTCAGTTTTCACCTTTGAGAAACTACAGTGCATTTGAAATAAGAATCTGGAAAAATTTCATCAAAGTTCCCATTTTTTGAGAATGAAAATGTGAAAATAATTTTAGAATTCGCACATCGTTTCCTATTTCATATGGACTTTGGTAAAAAGGGTAATAAAAGCGACCGGGTTTTTTGAATACTTTTGCGAGGTAGAGTGGCTGTAGATGTGCAAAGTAAGAAAAACAAAGTATCAATTACCAGCCTAAAATAAATAGTACGACCACTTTAAGTACGTGTAGGACCAGCCTCTGAGAATCTTCAGATCTGAAACTCCAAGACCATACTACCATGAAATGGTTGGGAGCTTTGACAGTTAAATTTTAATCATCAAAGGTGAAATATCTAACTATTCTAAATAGCATAAATATTTGAAGTTAACTCAACCTTTACTTCAAGTGCAAATACTGCGCAACAAAGATTCGTAGAATTTTGAGAAGGTTTTCGATTGATGCTTGATCCAGAATGGTCTCATCGTCACTCAACTTATGCCATACAGACGGAAATGGCACGCTTATCATGTGGAGAATTGGAACACCTTGAATGGAAAAGTTATTAATCACTCATTAAAGATCTGTATGCAGGCTGGAGTTAAATTATTAAACTCTGAATGGCATTACTTTTATAAACATTGAATGATTACATGATGATAATATTTTGAACAATAACTTAAGAGGCATCAGTTTGAAAATTACTTTGCCCTAATTCACAAAGCTTACAAGCAAAATTTCCTCAGATCAATCTATTTTCAGTTTGCGAAAGATATCTGCCTTAAGCACAAAATATTTGTACAACTAGAAGCATATTCAGGACAGCTACAGGTTCAAGGCAGGGTTGCGGTTACAGTTGCTGTGGAAATTGGAGAGGGTTCATACGTTCATACGTTAGCAGAAAAACATTTCATGAAACCCAAAAGGTTTTCTCTCGACAACTTTAGCGTCAAAGGTGACGATACCTTCATGCTGCGTTGTTTGTGACAAAGATATTCAGAATTTTGACGAAAAAAACTGTGGTTTGAAACTCCTACCTTTCTTTAAAAATGGCAAATGATCGTCTTCGATATAAAGCGGCATCCTTGGCTTTCCCGGGAAATAAGGACTTTGACTGACGTATTTCTCAAGCTGGTTTGTGGAGGCAAGCTTCTCCTCTAAATACAGAAAGAAGTATCTCAATGGAGCCCGAATGTCTGCTTAGGACAGCTTGAAAAGTACCATCATTGGTATTCTGACAATACCCTATGTCCTATGACAACGTCAAAGGAAAGAAAGTCGGTAAAACTCTTTTTAAAAAATGCAGAGGAAGAACATTAGATCCGTAACAAATCAAAATTACAGAGTGCTCTCTTTTTTGCAAAAGAAAGGGGCTTAAGGTTAAAGGTGAAAGGCTAAAGGTTACTTTGGGTCGAGGTCGAGACAATTCAAACAAAGTAAGACTGCAAGAGCCTGAACTGAGCCTATAACAGCCTTAAGAAAAAAATGAGTTCATTTGTGATTGCACTTCCTATAAATGATGCTTGAATGGCACAGAAATGCCATCTGCTGGATTGATTACTAACAGGATGAATAAAAGCTAGGGCATTAGGATAAGTTTGATGACGAACAGCTGGTCAGGCGAAGGCAATGACTCACCAATCACTTGCAGTTCCTGATACCATTTAGATGTGTCTTCGAATAGATCCAAGAACTGAGGATTAGGTGCACCGATAAGATCGAGCAAGACAAACACGTCCTGGGGAAAGATGACATTAGTTAAGTTTAATAATACATATCGATATCAGTACATATCGATACAGTAATAGGTTTAAGGGGCTTAACAACCATAAAGTAACCTATCAGTAAAGCCAAAAAGGAATTTAATTGTCACGGATATGCGAGCTTGCATGTGTATAAGCATAGAATGAATTAAATGCAAATGATGGTTGTTGATCAGGGAAGCACGAAAAATCAAACGGATTGCAAGCTGATTTTAGTCCTTTTCTAGAGTATTATGGAGGGTATCATTGATATCAACCACTCCATAAATTCCAACCAAGCATTAAAGATAAAAGAATTGTATCTAATTTGCATAGCGATTTTTGACAAACGTGAAGATAAAATCACCCACGGAAAAGTATGTTTATACGGGGCTTCGTTTAGATGCAAGGAGAGTCAAAAAACCAAAGCCTAAAATGGAAGTCGACAGTAATTTCTCCCCTCTTTCTGACAGATTATTGAAACCAGCCAAAGGAGCCTTCGGTGAACGAACCTTGCTGCTGAATGGCTGCCAGAACAAGAGTACCAAAAATGACTACAAGCTGAATTTGTCAGTCTAATCAAAAGACAAGGCTCATTCCAAACAAACTTACAATGGAATCCAACATTGAATGACTAGATCTGTACTTCTCGTTGTGGTGTGGTTTCCGCGCCAACACATCCGCCAGATGTCTGGCGCCATAGATAGAATCATGCTCCGACCATTCCACAAATGCCTCTTCTCCGTCAAGGAAAAATAACTGCAGAGTGACATTGTTGTTCTGAAACGCAATAAAACAGTCTTCAAAACTCATGAACCAATATACACCTTAGTCAAGACACAGGGCCTTTCTCAAAGACAGCTTAACTTGTCCCTGTAAGCTGCTCTGTGGTCGAGTTTGAAATCACCCTTAGAACTTGCATGTAAAAACTGCTGAAAAACCATATGGTGATAGCTCTGATAAAAAACACCACCTATCTCCGTTTCAATGTATATAGAGACTACTCATGCAACACAAAATTAGCCGATTCGTAACCAACTTCTCCATCTACTTATATCGAGGTTGGTCATTGCAAGTTAAACAGACAGGGGACTCTCAGTTTGGTTGATTCAAGCAGGTTTTAAAACGTCCTATAGTGTTCACACGAATAAGCCTAAGGGAGCCGACAACAGAAACCTTATCCTAAAGATAAAGATTCTTGAAAGAGTTTTGGCATGAGTTCCCTCCTGGAAAAGAAAACAAAGCCATTTGAATCAAAATGAAATCCAGCCAAAAAACCCAATTAGGGAGAGGGGAAAAGAAGTATTAAAGACTACGAAGGAAAGGTGGCCTAGAAAAGCAACTCAGACACAAATAGGCATAGCCTGGGTTTATATAGCTAAATAACTTTGTGGCCTATTCATTTAAAAATGTAGAGAAATGACGACTTTTATTAATAAAATCTGGACTTAATTCAAGGACGAGACATGGTAGTTGGATTCCTGAGTCACCCATTGCCTAACAAAACAGCTTCGAGGAATGATGATCTTCAGGTTAAACAATAAAAACAAGAAACAACGATTTCAAAGACGACATTTTTAGAATGACTTCTAGTTTTTCCAATATGTAGCCCTGTATAAGTTTCAATTTGTACCGTCGAATGCAACCAGTGATTTTTTTATAAAAAAGGTCCGTTACTAACAGGTTTAAGTAGAAGTCCACAGGTTAAAGACCATCGTACACAGCGAATTCCTGTGCGATCGCCTGTCACTCTCACCGTTGTAAGAGCTAAAATACTTGGGAAATTGGTGGCTTACAAGAAGTGCAAGACCAGCTGGTTAATCAGGCTGAAATCTGGGTAGAAGCAGATTCATGGAATCCGATTACGAGGATGAAGCAAAGGCTTTGGGTACTTTCAAGGATGACAAAAGGAATGCGCAATTGCTAACGCGCTCTCAAAATTGGAAGGAGAGTAAAGACATTGTTTGTGGATGTGGCCTGTCCCACGGATTAACATAACAAGCGTAGAAGCTGCGTTACAAAAACAGAAAGTAAAGGGGGAGCCTGGGAATTACCGCTAAGCAGGCGCAGGAGTCTTATCTCAAAAGAAGAGGTTTCTTGTAGCACTCGGAGATGGAATCGATAGCAATTTCAGCAGATTTGGTTTCAATGAATATCCTTGGGAAAAGCGGCTGCAAAATTCCATGTTACGAAAATTTCTATGCACGGGTATCTCAGCGTGTGAACTGCACTCGTCAATAGTAAGTTGATTTTCAACAGGGCGATTTTCAATAATAATCTGTAATGGAAGTGATAAAGGCCAGATTTCTTGCTAACTTGTGAAAAAATATCAACAGAAAACAGATTAAGAAACTATTCCTTTTTCTTATTCGAGCAGGCCTTGTCAAGGGCAAGTTGTTCGGGGACATGGGGCCTGTAGAGCGGAGAAACAAATGCGCAAACACCCTAACATGAATCACTTAATAGCAAGTTGCATACTTGACCACTTTTTAGCACCATCGAGCTATGAAGCAGGTGAGAATTCAGCCAAAACCAAACTTTAGCAGGGTGAAAAATCAAATCTAAAACTTCAAGCCATGGCGACGGAACTTCGTCTTTCACTACCGACTTTATCAATCAAAGCTCCAAGAAGTAACAAAATTATTCGGCTTTTGAATGCAAAAAAGGCTTTTACGCGAATAAGAGACTCAAAATGGTCGATTATAACACGAGAAAGAGGTTCAATGCATCCAACATTGACTTTTGTATCAGCAGCTAAGAATCGACAAAAACTAAGCTTCTAAGAATTTCATGGAAAATTTAAATCTTTTTTTCCAAAAACATTTTCATGAAGCATAAAAGTTATGCATCCTGGCACCAAGTTATGTCTAAATACTTCCGTTCGAAATTTTACAATCGATGAGAATCGATTGTCTAAAAACCTATTCAGGTTTACCTTTTACAATAGCGTGGTTTGAACATGCAATGGAGGTATCTTGCTAGCAAATTTTCTCATGAATTATAGATTTTCGCAACCAGCGTGTCCAAATTTCTGCATACAAAAGACGTTCGGTTTTTCAAATCTATTAAGATGTGAAGTAATCTGAGAAGCATTTCGTGGCACCACTACTGCATCACCACGATACAAAAAAGCCGTGATTGGAAGAAGAAATTTCAGCTACTACTTGTGCAAGGTTTGGCTGGGATACATCATCGCCAGATCATCTCCACAGTTCACCAGCTGCCAATCCGTATAGTTCACAAATTAAAATTCAAAAGGCGTTGAATGTTGCACATGCGAAAACAGCACATCCACAGGCTGCAGTTACATTACGACTTGGATCGGTGAACAATGATTTTGGGGCCAGCAAACACGGATTTTGGGGCCAGTAAACACGGATTTTTGGCATGAAATTTCCATGCGGCATTGGCGTCACGTTTTTCGACTCGGCAAATATAATTCTTACTGTTGACAGAAAGCTTTCTCTTTCTTTTATTTATGAACAACAGTGCACTGTAGACTAGATAACTTCCGAAGAAGTTGCGCACACTTCTTATCAGAAAATCAGGTCCATTAGAAAAGCATGTTTAAACGGAGAAGTAAACATGAAAGAGAAGATAGCTGCCAAGAGTACTTCTTGTACAAACATTGCTACAGATGCATAATGCTGCACACAGAACAGGACGAATCCCAACAGGCTATGCATGAGGTATTTTGGATTTTCAATACTAAACAAGCAGGTGGCTACAGGATTTGACACACAAAAGTCCATTCATTCACACAAAAACAATTGACGAAGATCATAGGATATTTCCACACACCGGGCACATGAAGGCCGGCCCAGCAGGACCTTACTGATTTGCCAATAGGCAGTCATAGCGAAATGGAAATCTCTGATCGTGATAGCAAAAGATAAAGACGTTTGGTACGCCAAACGATCGGGGAAGATTGAAAAATTGAGATCGAAAGGAAAGCTTAAGAGAACAAACAAGATTATATGGTGGAATTCTAAGCTGTATTCTTATTGACGCTTTCGAGACAGGTGCAAAAATCTGAACTTCAAAACAATTCTTGAATTTTTCTTCTTTGAAAGACTGCATGATAAGACTATTGAAAATGAGATGGTCAATTCATACTGCTGGTTAATTCAAGCGATATTTCGTAGCAACGCATAATGCAAGTCAGATTTTTGTTTATATAAATCTAGCATAACCGAAATCATAAATACTGCAATTGGCAGATTTATTTGCCCAGCGAATACATTACATATTATCAGGAACTGGCACTTTATAGCACCACGTCGATCTAGAGCTTCAGCCGAGAGTACCAGAGAGTATCAGAGGCGAGGGTACCAGAAAAAGCAGCCATGAATCAGCTAGTCTGGCTGGGTATAGAGGCACTTACCGTTGATCTCTTTTTCAGCTTTTGGTGCAGACTATTGGCAATATCTAACATCATGGCGCAGGGAACAGCAGAGTCCGTGGCAGCTTTGAAGTACTTGCCATTTACAGGCGGAATCAGTTTGGAGTCGTAGTGGCACGCCAACACCAATCGCCGGTCTGCATTCGGATCCAGCGTGGCGATGATGTTGGTGAATTTCCGTTCTCCTAATGGGGTGGGATTTTCGAACTCATCCACTTTAACATCCCATTCTAGATCTTTCATTGTCTTGATAATAAACTGCAAAGGAAGAAAATTGGCCATTAAAAAGTGTACCGAACATGTGTCAACAATTTCGCCAAAATTACAGGACAATTAGAATAAAATCTGATAAGTACTAGAGAGTCACTAACGATTTTCTTGAAACGAGCGAAAGCGAAAATGTTATCGTGGAGGTTTGTCGTAATGAAGCATTATAATAAGCATTCAAGAGACTACGATGATAATCTGCAACCTATGTTAAAAGTATACAAATATCATATCCATAAATGCTACATCGTGTTCTATAGAGACTTTCACGTTGACTTAAGAAGGTCTCGTTCCAATTGGATAGTTCTGAGAATTATCAAGACAAGCAGTGTTGTTGTCCTGTAAAGCTGTACAGTTAATATTGAACATAATCTAGGCAGTAATAGTGACCTAAGGAATGTTTTGACCCGGTGAAAGTTCCGAATTTCTTCGAGGAAACTGCGGTAAGTGCTTATACCTTTTGGAGCTTACTTTACCCAACTGCATTGCACAGGACCACAAAGAAGAAGTTGTGGCGACTCTCGAGAGTCGGACGAAAGAGGGAATGTTTCCATAATACACATCATGTGCGTATAAAAACCGACGTCAACCCTGACTTAGATTCATTCATTGAAAGAGAGAACTCGCATGTGGGTGGTACGCCGTCGGCCGAAAGGCAACAGTATGGTATTTTTGATGTAAAAAAGGGCATGATTGAATGAAAATAAATAGCCACACACGAATTCCAAACATAGGCGAAGGAATGTGGAGAAGGCTAAGAAGAGCTGCAATATATTTTTATGGGTGTTTCAAGTAACATAAATTGACTCTCTGCTTGTTTTGGTTACACTGGAAATCGCAATAAACCTCCCACGATGTTGAAAAACTACTTTCCTAGGTATGTTTATGTTTCACTCGGCAGAGCTCAAACATTCCTATAAACAGTACGTTCTGCTTATAAAAATTTCGAATCTATTGTCACACAAGTCATGACACGGAACAACATTTGAAGACTGCTTTCCGAAAATTCGAAGATTCGTACGAAAATTGCAATGCTGCTTTGACAAGATGTTAGTATGTATTGAACGCGGCGTACAGTAACGACCTTTGATAAACAGTAGTACACTGTCATGAACAGAAGCAAGTAATAGAAACAACCAGTATTTGACTGCAGCCAGGCCAGGCCTTCAGGCCAAGGAAACCATGGCTTCTTTTATTATTTCAAAAGCCAACACCACAGAAAAGGACCGAGATCCGCCAAACAGGTAGCTTAGTGCAGTGAAAATGGCAAAGTCTTTACTTGGCCTGTAGACATCAAATAGACAGCAAAAATATCGCAGAAATTCTTATGAAAAAGTGAATGAAGATGGATTTGTTCGCCAAGGCATGAAGATGCTAACAAGAGCAGTGAAGAGCCCGAAAGCTTTGGAACTCCAAAACATCTGCTGCCGTGGTGATGTTTCCCCTTAGCACCTGACCCATTTATGCGAGAAATCATTATTTAAATAAGAAAATTAAATAGAGATAGAAGCTACCTGTTCATTCAAAGGGCATTTAAAGATTAGCGTATGAAAATACTCAAAATATTCTCAAAGTGCAATCAGATTTGTTTCTTATTGCAAAAGGGGTGTCTTATAGCAACAGCATCGTGGGGCTGTGCCCTCAAGACCCTTTGCTCTAGCAATGATGGAACTTGCCGACATTTTGGAAAACAGAGCTTTATTGAATAAACGATTAAGAAAAACAACCGAAGCAAGGTAAAAAGCATGTCTTCTTTTGACGAATGAATAACGGTAAAAATCGCTCGCTCGTGTCGCTTGGATTGTGAAATTCTTTTTAACGATGAAATAACAGTAGCTCGTCGTCGGGAGGTGTGAGAGAACGCCGAGTTCTATTTACAAAATCAATTTTAATTTAATGAGGGAACTGGAGTTCTCTTTAAAAAAAGCGCTAGCGCCACAACGTATATGGTGAGTGTTTTGGCTCCTATTGGGAAATGATTTAATAAGATCACGGTGGTTTTTAGTGCCATGCTGGACAAACATTTTTCTTGGTGCATACACGAGGCTTCGGGTTGTGAGATGGGCTCTTTTCTAGCAACTTCAAAGTTATACATAATTAAAAGATGAGGCGTGGTTGGTCATGACTAGAATGAATGGGCCGCAAAACTTGAACGAGAACGAGGCAAGTGGGTCCTTGAATGATGGGAAAAAGTGTTTGGTATATATCCTGGCCGTATAAGCACCTCTATAATTACCGTGGCAATCAAAATCGAACATCGTTCGAAAATCAAAACCGAAAGCGAATCTTTCAAAGAGAATTGGCGAAGGGTCATCTTCACGAACGATTCCTATGAAGGCATCCACACATTTGTGCTTGAAAAACGCCACTTCAGGTGAGAATATAACGACCAAGTAGCGGCGCAACTACTGCCGCATCAAAGGGGCAGATGTTGTTGGTGTTGCTCCAAGCAAGACGAGAATGTGTGAGTGGCCATACTGTGAAAACATGCAATAAAAGTGTTCTTTTCAAGCGGATGCCGATAACGAATCATCCTATGTTCATCTCATCAATATTTCATGGCAGGATGCAATGAAAATTAAAAATTCAAAGGCTGAATAATGACATGACTGTTACGGGATTACTTGAACAAGTTTTATTCTTCAAACATTTACACAGCCCCTTCCAATTATCGAATTGGAAGGAAACTCAAAGAAAGTGACTAATTCAATTTGGCATGATAGATAAATGTTGTTCAAAGGTTGCGCGTGAAAAGCGAATCCAACATTAGCATGGACATGCAAGAAGCACGCACTGTGTCAGCGTACTAAGACAAAGATAAATAACAGTTGCATAACGGTGATCAGAAGACTGAATGGATTTCGCTTTACGTGTTTTGATGACCCGGTTGGACGGTGCCTGTGGTAAACAAGCGAAATTCGCTTATCAAACATCAACAATTTCACAAAAATTGGAGGTTGTACTTCAGTGATGAAATGCCTTGTCTGCATTGGTTTGAAATGCCTTGAATCAGTCAATTCTCATAAATGTCCTTTTCAAACTGGATGTTTCATAGGGTAATTTTACTTTACTTGACTAGAGATTGGAGCCTTCGTCTGGCATAACAGACTTGGATTTAATTCTCAAAAAGGCTCAGAGGCTGAAACGATTGACTTGAAATTGAAAACTTTACATGTTACCTTATCAATGTCCTAAAGAGTGAGAGACACCTGAGAGAACAGAAAGATTGCACCATCAACAATCCTACATACTTACAGCAAGTTATACAATGCAGAGCTAAACTTACCTTAATATAGTTGTCAAACAAAAACTGTAACTTACCTGTTTTACTTCTCTATGACCAACTGTGCCAGGAACCCTCACACGCAGAATTTTCTTCAAGTAATTGTTATAAAATCTTTGATAATCATTTAGATCAACCAATCGCTTAATTCCTCTTTTGCTCAATTCAAGAAGTTTATGGTATTTCTGTAACGAAGAGGAAAAATCTTATTTCAATTTCTATTTTCATGCACCATCAACAAGGCGTACAAGTATATAAATAAACAAAGTTTTAAAAATCAAAATTCCATGCACTCTGAATATAGAATGATATTTTAAGAAGTTTCCATGCTGTTAGTAATGTTTTAAACTGGACTACCAAAGAATGGACTGAACTGTTTGTCTCTTTTCTTCTTTGGTGCAAAAATCACAAATAAAAGCTATAATGCCTCAATGAAAGCAGGCCTGGTCATTGGTGCAACATATGTAGGTGTACCAAAACATATGACACTCTGCATTTGAATGTGTGTAATAATGGTCAGAAAATTAATAAAGTTAGCATTGATAAAGACAGCTAAAAATTCCATACAGAGAAAAGGGTAGAAAGGTGGTATTTGCAGAACCTGTCTTTCAATCCAGTGGCACCACTGCTACAAAGGGTCTTCTTAGACTATCAATAAATGCTTACCGTCTTAAATGATAACCAACTTTTGCAGGTGGTAACCTTAGTTTTATAGCTATTATTTATAAAAAGAGACATTTGAGACACTGACAGACGTTATAAGGGGAAAGGCCTATAAACAAAGAGGAGAAAAGGCTAGATTAATCTTTGTCACAGCTGTACCTTAAAAACCTTTATCCTTTTCCTCTCCTAATTATCCATTGGATAATCTACTTTGGAGAAAGAAGTCATATTCTGGTTGACTCTGGATTAAATCTGTTATGCCGTCTTGCTAAAATTAAATTAGATGCTACTTGTTCTGTCTTTTATGTGAACTCTATGGTGATTCCAGGTTACAAAAAAAACTCACATAGTGGGAATTGTTATATAATTTCACACACTGGCAAAACAGAAAATTTTCTTTTCACTCTTTAGAAACAAAAATCACAGCAAAGGCAAACTCATAAACTTTTGAATGGTTATTTTTAAGATTTGGGTTCATAATGTTGCAATTATTTAAAAAAAAAATATTGGAATTTATTTGCTCAAGCTGAAAAATCTCACAGAGTAAAAGTAAGAGAAACAAATTATATTCAGTTAAAACATATGGTATGCTGAATCATTGAAAACACAGCAAAACCAGAGCAAAATAATTTTACATTAGAAAATGGTATTCCCAACATATAAGTGACAGTTTTCTTTGGCATTATTCTACAAATGTTACTTCAGTTTCCCAAAGTATTTGTTAAAAAATGAAAAGTAGACAATTTCTGTAGTTATATTTCTCAGTTCCTTTTCGGGCGTTTTATTTAAATTGTCAATTACACTCTTTTAAAAATTTTCAAAATAAACTAAAATGAATCATTTCTTCTTGATTTTCTCTCTCGAGTTGAAATATAACTTAGAGCAAGGTCGAATCGATTTCTCCCAATCAAAGATCTTAGAAAGCGAATTAGAAAACGCACATATATAGCACTTGCTTGGTTGGGGTAAGTCTTCCGAATAGCAGTTGATAAAATATTTCAATCAACATTTGCCGAACTTATAATCGTTTTTTGGTAAACTTTAAATTAATCAAAAAGTCTCTTAGATATTTGCTCAGCATTGAACCTGCACGTCGCTTCTCGTGCCAAAATGTACTTCACTGCCCGACGAGAGAGATCATTAGTGAAAGAATTCTTTCCATCTAAATCACATCAAACAAACAACGAAAACGTTTGAACACAAAGCAAAATACAAGCGGTGGTGTTCTAACAATGTGAATAGGTGTACGATGACATGCCTTTCCTTGAAACGAACCCTAAACTAACTTGACCTTTTAACAGGTATCGCAAACAACTCTTTAGCAACGGAGGGCCAGAATAAAACACCAAAAAGAGTATTTGCCGGGTAAAAAAGCGTACCAGCCCAAAAGTATGAATGTAATACTTCGAAAACATCTTTTAACACAGATAAAGAGTTTCGTACATACCCTTTTCAAAGAGAGTAATTCTCCATCCTCCGATTCAACTTTGCTTTTCTTGAACTTGCGCGGAGAAGAAGCCCCAGATTCGCTTAACGTTTGTGCAACAACGACAATTAAAATGAAAAATCTCCCTTTAAAAAAGTTCATATTGGAAAATGCGAGTGTCTTGATCCGTGTAAATATTCAATGTCTTTACTAGCGACCCTCAGAAGCATCTGCGAAAGAGAGAACTACTCCGACTATTTATAGCCCAGGATTTTTGGCCTTCGGGCCTAGAGATGCACCTGCAACCCGGTTTGGAAGTGGACAATCAAAATATCATCCGCTCAGCCCACCACGCCATTGATCGGACGAGACAATGCCATATCCTCGAAGCTCTTTGCGAACAGGAATAATCGATTGAATCGAGTTGAGAATATTTCGTTTAATCCGGCCGCAGGTGTCCCGCTTCCCCGATGTTCGAATGGCGAAGCAGCAACAACAGAATGCTACTTCAGTACGAGGCTGAGAAGGATGTGTCCCAGATCTCGATATGTTTTTTATCGCTCAAGAAGCAATTCAAGTGCAAATCAGTGGTACGGTCTGGTCGGTGCTGATATTGGCGTTTTCAAAGTTTACGTTAATTTCTTGGGATATACACTGGGCTTGCAAGCAGATTCGTTAAATATCATTCTAGCGTTCCTGCTTTTTCATATACTCGCTTGATAAAAGTCTCGACAGTCTCTGACGACTGGTTATTGGTCTGTAGAAAAACATAATTTTATTCAAGCAAATTGCCTGTTCAACAAGCAGAAAGCTTACAGGCCTCGGCGTCAAGGATCAATAAATACTACAAAGCAATTTTCTGACAATGATAGGAACAGAGAAAACGGTACAAAAGTCATTTGGTGCACTGTGGTTTTTTATAAAAGGTGAAGGTTCTCCCCATTTAATGTTTTTCCGGACTTTTTTGAGAGAAAGTTTATTGAACAAAGATGGTCGACTGTTTGGTCGATTCGGCGTTGCATATCTCGTTTATTTCCCAACGAGTTCGCTAAACTGCACTGTTTAAGGGCTTCTGCATTAATTTTTAATTGAATCGCATTTGAAACCATGTATATATAGCTGCGAAATGATCAAAGATAGTGGAGCTTTGAGGTAGATGACGAATAATTTACCGTCGGCGATCAAATTTGGTAGGAAATGCTCTCTCTGTGGCAGTGATTGTGCTGTTTTCCATCTTCAATTATTGATTTTCAGGCAGAAAATCACGCCGTTGTGTAGGTCTTTGCCGCAATGATTTTCTACCAGCCATGACTTGGCTTCTGGTAGCGCTGCGAGTTCTTGGTCTCTCGAAAAGCATTTAACGCGACTGTGACATAGCAATAGAGCAATTGCACTCTCTTTTCTTTTAAGAAAGTATACACTATTAACTTGAAAAGTGCCTACGTTTTTGTTTACGGAGGATATCTACGGAAACGGTTAAAGCCCTGTCCACACTACACAAACTAACCCAGGCTCGCCACAGGCTAAACTTAACCTAGGACGAGCCCTGTTTTGTCAACATTTTATTTTCATATTTTGTTGATGCTACCCATGCGTAGCTAAATTACAACAACAATAAAATAATGACAACAAAACAAATTTCCAAAAGCACGATCAAGATGGAAGTTGCCAAAGTCGCAGTTCATTGTATTTTGTCCAAAATGTTTCTCCTGGCAATGCAGTTTATTCTTAGGAAAAATCAAATGGCACGGCAGTCAATATTCAACAGGGTGGCTTGGTGATGAGCCTATCTCCCATCATTTGGTCTACTTGCTCGTAAAACTCAAATGTTTTCCTCCCTCTTCCTGACAAGTTGTTGTTGTTATCTTTAAATTTCTTATAAGATTGTTTTAGTTGTTTTATTTCTCCCCTTACCCTGATGTAGTTTCGCTCCCTGTTTTCTAGGCTGTACCATAATTTCGTGAATATGTCTTTTCTTGTACAGTTATCCAACTGTTCTTGAATCTTCTCCTCTCTCTCCATATACTTCTTGAGCTGAGAACTTCTTCACGACTCCATGTTGATCCACTACCTTTTCTGCAAATTTCCACATCTTCATATATTCTACTCTATTCATTTTAACCTTGCCTGGTGTGGCTGTTTGGGTGTATTTTTTATTTTTCGGCTCGCAAGATGAAAACACTATTAGATATGCATATGCGTTTAAAAACTAACCCAGGATCGCCCCAGGTTTGCGTTTACACTACATTTCGTAAAAGCTAACCCAGGTTCGCCCAAGGTCGAACCCACCTCCGAAGATGGGTTACTTTAACCCTGGGCAAACCCCGGCTAGTTGTGTTCACACTACACAAATATAACCTAGTTTAGTTCTAACCCGGGGCGAACGCAGGTTAGTTGGTGTATTGTAAACGGGGCTTAAGTGATACTTTAAAGTAAGTATAGAATATAAGCAACAGCACACCTTTTATTGAAGAGCGAAAATCACTTAGAACTGGTGTTGAATGAATCTCTACTGGTTCGCTCCGAGCCATAAGCCAACAGCGCTTCACAGCTCCTCCACAGCTTCACACCTGCCGTGCCTATTACTAATGGAAATCCTATGATTACGGCCATGGTGTTCTAGAACTGTTTTCCCCGTTTACCAATCGTAAAGCCCTGCTGACCAAAGTTCTCGTTCCATTGAATCCAATTAATGGCGTGAACAGAGCAAGGAAGGCTTCAATGCTGGCTGCGTTCAGCCAAAAGTCGGCTACGATGTAGTAGATAAAGTAGTTGTGCAGTGTCGTGTGATTTTAGGCAAAGCTGGGCTTCTTCGTACATCACACATACGTCATTAACAGCTCGTCCATATCGAACAGCTACAAAAGCTATTGTTCCATCAACTAGATAATGGCGAATAAAGTTTGTTTTTAATCATTTTTAAGTGACGATTCTAAAAAATAGTCGGTCGTGATTTTGTCCCAGGCTTCAACCTTTCTCAATTTCACATTTCTGCCCATAAGTTTATCCAGTCATATATAAACAGAATATATCGAATTTATATTAGTATGGGCTCCCGTTGAAATCTGAAATAGTTAGAGCAACGTTAATGGAGCTTTTGAATTCTTTATCAGGTGAACGCTTGTTAAAGCTAAGGGGTGCAGGCTTCAAGAATAAAAGTCCCATTACACAGCGAAAACTCTTGGTTTGTTAGCAGCATCGATTTTTACCATGAATTGATCGATTATAACTGGCATCGAAATGATCTGCCATACCGCATATATTAGGCACACTGTCATGGCAGTGCATCAAAAATAAGAAATCGGCGACCAGAAGAGCAACTTTTGCTCTTTCTGTCGCGGTTCAAACTGCAGGCCAAGCACTACAATATGATGGATTTAACAACACTTTTGTTGTCGGTTATTTGTCGATGCATGCTAAGCTTGAAATCATCTTGATTTCATCAAATTTTGTACAGCTTGATGCATTAAAGAGTGAATATGCAAAATTTGATTCTTCGTAATTAAAGATGTTTAAAAAGAATCATTTCTGACCACTCTAATCTGTGACCACTATATGCACACGGTGAAACATCAAATCGATTTGAATTTTAACGTCCTTTTTCATTTAATCCAAAATTTGAATTTATTGGTGGTTCTCTGCATTGCAGTTCGCAATGAAAACTTGTTAATGGGGTGAACTTTAATCATCACACTGGCTGGACTAAATCCACCTGCCTTTCTTTGGAATTGAATTTCAATTTTTTCCAACTCGAAATTATTTCCCAATCTTCAAATCCTTTCGCAAAATTCCAAGCCAATCCTAGATAGAAACTGCAATTAGAAACCAATTGAATTGGATTCAGCTGCCACCTGACAGTGCCCATGCTACAGCAACAACCACCTCGGGAAAGGACTCTACTTTTTAGACTTTCCTAACAGAAGACGCCTGTGCCTGTGCCAAATGTCCCATCTGTTGGAAATAATTCCCATTTTCCAAAGCCCTTAAATTTAGCAACTTTCCCTCCGATACCAAGGATCTAGCATTTTCAATTTCAAACTGCTGACCTTCGAGCACATCAGGATGATAATTGAAGCAAAGGCAAACACATTGGCAAAATTATGAAACACCAGAAGCTAAGTATTCAACAAATTGATCCAGCTGTTAGCAAAGACATACATCTTGTGATACAAGTCTTTTTAATTAAATTGGATCTTTAGACCGATACGGACTTCCTCCCAGCAGCAACAATAACCATAGAGTGTAAATACTAAATCTAAAAGCCTGGATGTAGCATCGTTTGATATAATATGACTAAAAATGAAATACAGTGCATATTTCCAATTTAATGACATGTGACAGCAGCTCTTCTTCCTATTTTGATACTATTCGTGTTTAAGCAATGACGAAAAATGGTTTCAACTTAGTTTCAGAGCTTTAAAGTGGACGATAAACAGACACTTCAGAGCTAAGAATGATCTTGTGAAAAATCGGCTGATAATGAGTGTCCGTCGGTCTGCTTACGGTGCATTAGCAACCGTGTTGTAAAGAATACCTTTGGTAGAAACTTTATACACAAAATATTCAGAAACTGCATATGCTGATGAGGACTTATTTAACAGTTTAGTCCAGACAGACTGCAAATTGACCCTGAGCTGACGCAATTTTCAAATTGAGATTGAAAGTTCACCAACTAAACCAAGCTCCATATAATCCCAGCTGCGGAGTTTCGAAAGTTGTTTTTTCTTCAAATTCCCAAATATTTTCGGCCTTTTGGTGCATTTTAAATGGGGAGCAGTTGCGCTGTGTCGTAGGACAATCAACTGTTTTTTGCCAACCTCCCATAAGGGCAGTTGGATAACGATTGTGCGTTGGTGGTTGTGGAATGACGTCACTTTGACAAAAGATTCAAAGCTATATCTCTCGAAATACGCAAACATGTTAAAACACGGCAATGCTATAAATGATCCCAAAGACCCAAAGAATCTATAGACTTATGTGTCGAGTGACGAAGGCAATGTAGACCATGAGTGGTACCACCTCCGAATAGGAAAAGGGCATGACACTCGCCTCGGCCAGAATACTGTAGTCTGACATTGTTAGCCTCGTTTTCGCGCTGAAACTGCAGGTCGATTAACCTCGTTTTCAGAATTCGTCTGCGTGCAAAGCTTTTCTTAACAACAAAATTTTTCACTGTGTCTTTTGCTTTTTCCCTTCTATGATACCACCCCATTACCAATCACTAGATTAAATTATCGCAAATAATTACTGTCGGAATATTGGAAAGCCAACAACATCCTCAACAAAGATTGCAGCATTGGTTGTCTGCGCTTATTAACGAATATTACCAGAAGCTTCTGGAAACTGTCTATAGAAATAAGTGGGCTGTCGACTTTTAAATTATAAATCAAACATCGAGTGTTCTTTCAATCTAGAATAAACTTCAAAAACACGAAGCAATAAGTCAGGTATTTTAGCAACATAGCACTGCCATTTAAAACTAGCCAAAATATCTTGATTTAAAAAAGTCCTTGATGAAGTTAGACCATGGCAAGTTTGCTGTTCTGATGAAAGAAGTAAAAATACCGAGATCGAAGATTTGTTGCACCCCCCTGACGAGTTGGTCATTTAACAACCTACTATAACTGAGGGAGTCATACAATCGCCAACGCACAAACTGAAGATATGTTTGTCAAGCTCGGGCCAAAATTCAGCCACACCTCTCCAGTCCTTATCGTTTTCTTACCTGCTGTCCTTCAACAAAATTCACCAAAAATATCGAAAAGGTTTTCATAAACACTTTTCATTCAAAGTAACACAAGTGGAGCAGTTGTTCAACTCGAAAACGTTCAAGCAGCGTTAGCAACCTATTGTATATGCGAAAGCACTGCGATTTTTGTAGGATTTTAAGAAAGGAAGGCCAGTCCTCTATGAGACAGTGCTTTGACGATCAGTTGACAAAACATTTCAAAGCCCTTTAATGTTTTATGTGGTCTCAAGAATTGGCGATGCTTCAGAAACCAAACACGTCTGTGGTTGGTAACCTCGTATCTTCCAGCCATTATCACCGTTTGCGTTCAAGACAGGAAAAATGGCCTAAAGACCAAACACGCCTTTTTGAATACTGTTTTTAGGAATAATTCAGCCTACGACGCCAAACTGGCAAAACACTGCAAATAGGAAAACTTGCAAAGCAGGCTACGACTAACAGCAAGGGAACTTTAGAAAACAGCAGAGTAATTTCATATATTCAAAATTCATTTATATATAGTAAACTTACAAATTCAAATTGGATTTCTACATTTGAAAGTCTTTCTTTCTCCGACTTAAGAAAATTAATACGCAGGTTTGAAATCAGATTTCTTTCCAGTTTATTGAAGCGAAGAAAGGATGGGATTTGATTTCTTCACATCCAGCAACACCAGAGCCTGTCGAATGAAATCACAATAAATACGCAATATCAAGGAAATGCCATGGGTTTAGACAAAAGGAGGTTGGGAAATGATTCGAGAGGGAGATGAAATGGAAAGTTTGGTCTTCATTTTGGAGAAAGGTTAATAATTTACCAAGTGTAATAATTTACCAAGTTTTCAGGTTTCGAGAAAATGACCAAATAAAGGACTTATTAGTTCGCATTGCAATATTCTCATTTGCTTTACGGCCCTTTCATTTGGCTTCTCTCCATATTGATAGAACCTCCCTACCTTTCTACATTTCATATCGACGTTGACATTTGAGATTTTAATCAACTTCAATAATCTAATGATGGTCATGCGACCGTACTTTTTGATGCGCATCAACAAAAACCTTATCGAAACGAAAAGCAAATGAGCCTAAATTCAACAAGTCTAACTAAAGGAATAAAAATCCATTCTTCCGCAGTAGATTCGTAGTTGATTTTTAAACGAGCAAACAAATCAGTTCTAACGCCTACGGAAGACACACAACATATTCGGTGTTAATCAGTTCCACAACCGGGTGCTATGGCATCAACCCTAAAAAAGCTCCTTGATGAAGAGAGATTTGCAATCAAACATTGGTCTTTTGCAGCAAGCAAGTCGAAATGGAATAGCAACTGAAGCAACTGGCTAGTCTGTTGACACATCATGGTCAAAACCGCTGCATAATTAGCGACAAACGTGCTCATCCGATCGTGGGTGGCATCTGGCACCTAACAATGAGATTTCCACCAATAAACGACTAAAATCAAGAACCACACCAAGATCGTTAGCGACACGTTTCAGCAGAAATTCTGTTGTAGCCCAACAACTGATAAAGATAATAAGAAATTCGCAACGCCTTCCTATTTCCTTGCAAAACTACGTAGATGATAACAGTGGCTTTCTATTAGGTTAGCTGTGAGGTCTGTTTATTTGAGAACAAAGAAAAAACACCCACTTTGGGCAGCTGTTTCGAGGCAATAAGATCTTCTCAAACAGCCTCCATGAAATGAAGACAAGCAATTGCCAATCCTTATTTCGCGTAAATTAAATTATCTGTCAAAATAAGTCGAAGAAATGATAAGAGTCTCTGCTAGTTGTGTCTGTCCCAATGTCGCAAAATTTTCTAGGCCCTGTTACGTAGCTTCGTACTGAAACTTATTGGTAAAGCAGCACAAACTTGCATTCGTGTGCAGATGCGAAAATTCAAAAGATGTCCAGATATGCAAATAACAGCAGCTATTATTCATCCGTCTAGTTTTCGATTCCGTCCATTCATTCATTCATTCATTCATTCTGCAATCATTATAAAAACTGCAGTCGATGAAGCAACGAGCAAGTCAGTGTCCTGTTTTTGATATGTCTCGAGGCTTGGGAAGTTATGCTTGTATTAGAAAGCGCAAAATAAACTGGAAAATCAAGGAATGAACGTGGTATCACAAAACGAGTTTGGCGGCCTATTCCCGTTAATAATTTAAAGACTGGGACTGATTTAACAGATGGCCTTTTGCTAAAGGAGAAATGCAAAACCTGGTGGCTGATTGAGTGAGCGGATAGGCCGTACTCTATGACAGTAGTCACATTAGAATAGCGTCATATCTGGAACATCAGCAGGGCAGAAGTGTCGACTGGGAACCGTAAATTCAACTACAATCAACTCATCTGACAACGTCAAAGTCGAATTAGACAATATGAAGAGGGAAAGGGCCACGAAGGGGCGTAGTTGAAACTGCGAAAAATAGAATTTTAACTTTAATAAAGAAAGTTGCTGTTTAGCACGGTTCAGGACTTACCCAGTCTATCCTTAGGATTGTATCGGATTAGCTGGAAAATGGAGACAAAAAGTAGTCAGCAACTGAGAAAGTCAAAACTTTGCCTTTTGGAGCTAGACGTCGGCTTAAAAGCCCATTAAAAGATTACGAAATTCGGTTGTGATAAAGCAACGTTAAAGATTTGACCCGAAAATACAGGATGAGAATCTGGCAGGAAACGTTCCAATAGAAAGGAGCGACAAGTAAGAGCGGTGTAACAACACCAAGAGAAATTATGCGAGTGCATAGTACATTCACCCTGCAAACCAGCAATCGGAAAGCCTTACCCCAGCTAGAAGAGCCCATGCCTCATTACTCAGTGGTTTCGGAAGATTGATAATCGAATGCGAGTGAATTCCACTTGGATAGCACGAATGAAGAGACTGTAGAACGAAAAATATCACCAATTAATTTGACATGTAAATACACGCGGCTCTTTCACAAAGCATTAAAAGTGTGTAATTTTTTATTATGTCATGTAGATGCGACCGCTCTTTTAAAATTGAGACTGCATGCTTTAACATGTTCAAAAGTGTTGAACATTTTTTATTCTCTTTGCTAAAATATACTGCCGGTACACTTTCGCAAAATCAGGAGTTTGAAATTGCTTTTCCAAAAGAGCCCCATGCTACATATAAGTCCTTGAAAATCTAGAGCCTCTTTTATATAAAAGCTTTGACTCTGCAGTAAAGTGCAGGTATATCTATTCACAGATAATACTTCGTTTCAGAAAGACAAATCTAAAACCCAAGGCGACATAAAAGGTTTAAAACATGATGTCAACATGATGTAGTTTACATTGGGTAGCATAAAAACAATTGCTATAAAAAGCAATTGTATATAGTATGACAGAATAACAGTTTAATGGCTAGAAAGCTCAATCGTAGAGAAACCACGTGAAAATTCGTGGTTCAAGTCTTCTTCTGTGGCGTATCTCGCAAGCACCTGCACATGGACAATTTCAATCGAACCAAGGAGGGAACCGGAGACAAACATGAATTGGAAAGGTTGCCGGAGAAAATGCACCGACAAATGGTGATGATAATCGAAAAACTACCAAATAGCCTCTGCGCCAGGTCATCTAAAGATCGAAGACATGCAGCAAGTTTTATTCAAAGCCAGAAGGAATTGAGATCACAATCGCCGCTTAACATTTAACTATTTATGAATAAAATAAAACCAAGCTTAAATTTGCTGGAGATAACACATTTATACGGTTTCAGACAGCCTACTTAAAACTTAAGTTTGCATCAGGACATCCGCTGAAAATTGGATATCAGCAAGGAAAACTGCTTGTTTAAAATGGCTTAAACAGGATTTCAAGGAGACAGACGCCTAATATATGTTCTAAAAGCGATTAAACCAGCTTTAACAGTTTCAGCTCGAAAAGAACTATTGCCTAGATTGGAAATAAATTATACCTTGCGAGTTAGTAGTTCAAAGAATATAGCACCCAAACTCCACCAGTCGGCAGCTCTTGTCAGAGGAAAAATTCCATTAGCCTCTGCGAAGAAAAAGGCCTATTTACATATTCAAAATACGGATATTAAGGTAACATTTGTTGATAGGCATTCTGTTGATCAAGGAATACTTTCGAAAACACATGGTAAAAGCCATCGAGGTATTTTGAAATTCATTGCTAATGACAACCACAAAAAACAATGAAATAAGGCTTAATTATTGCACCTTAATTGTGTATTTAATCAAAAATTGTCACAAGGAGGAAGAGTATTTCAAGGAAGAAACAACGGGACAATACTAACCTGGGGCAGCGTAAGATCTCTCCAAAGCATTTTCATTTATGCAGTATTCCACGCCTCGTATATTTGAAAAGTATGTAAGCTTGATGTGGCCATCGCTATCCAATAGGACATTTCGGGGATTCAGATCTCTACAAGATGACAATTAGTGTTACTTCAACACCACGGTAAGTTCAAGACAACAATAATAAGAGCTAGGCTCTAAGTGCCTGCATTCCACCTTAGAGTAAGAAAATGAATATACAAGCTAGGACCAGCAGGGTGTGTAGCCAAGCTGAAAGGAAGAAGATCATAGTTCGGCTGGCATTATATATCTGCTAGAGCAAGTTGATTTATGTACCAGTTCAAAGTAGGAAGATGAAGAATCACATGAAGCAAATGATGCGCTTTCAAGCTCGGAAAAAGAAGATGTGCACACCGGTTTAAATAAAACAGAAGCACATATAAGCTCAGATAAGGAAGATTCCAGCTTGAAGATTCATAACCCAACTCAAAGCAAGAAGTCAGATGGATGTTCTAGCTCGGCAGATGAAGATGAATATGCCAGCTTGGTGCAGGAAGATGGGTATATACAATCTGAGAGCAAGAAGATTTGCTTTTCGACTTGTAAAAAGAAGATGTGCACACCGGTTTAAATAAAACAGAAGCACATATAAGCTCAGATAAGGAAGATTCTAGTTTGAAGATTCATAACCTAACTCAAAGCAAGAAGTCAGATGGATATTCTAGCTCGGGAGATGAAGATGAATATGCCAGCTTGGTGCAGGAAGATGGGTATATACAATCTGAGAGCAAGAAGATTTGCTTTTCGACCTGTAAAAAGAAGATGTGCACACCGGTTTAAAGAAAACAGAAGCACATATAAGCTCAGATAAGGAAGATTCCAGCTTGAAGATTCATAACCCAACTCAAAGCAAGAAGTCAGATGGATATTCTAGCTCGGGAGATGAAGATGAATATGCCAGCTTGGTGCAGGAAGATGGGTATATACAATCTGAGAGCAAGAAGATTTGCTTTTCGACTTGTAAAAAGAAGATGTGCACACCGGTTTAAAGAAAACAGAAGCACATATAAGCTCAGATAAGGAAGATTCCAGCTTGAAGATTCATAACCTAACTCAAAGCAAGAAGTCAGATGGATATTCTAGCTCGGGAGATGAAGATGAATATGCCAGCTTGGTGCAGGAAGATGGGTATATACAATCTGAGAGCAAGAAGATTTGCTTTTCGACTTGTAAAAAGAAGATGTGCACACCGGTTTAAAGAAAACAGAAGCACATATAAGCTCAGATAAGGAAGATTCAGCTTGAAGATTCATAACCTAACTCAAAGCAAGAAGTCAGATGGATATTCTAGCTCGGGAGATGAAGATGAATATGCCAGCTTGGTGCAGGAAGATGGGTATATACAATCTGAGAGCAAGAAGATTTGCTTTTCGACTTGTAAAAAGAAGATGTGCACACCGGTTTAAAGAAAACAGAAGCACATATAAGCTCAGATAAGGAAGATTCCAGCTTGAAGATTCATAACCCAACTCAAAGCAAGAAGTCAGATGGATATTCTAGCTCGGGAGATGAAGATGAATATGCCAGCTTGGTGCAGGAAGATGGGTATATACAATCTGAGAGCAAGAAGATTTGCTTTTCGACTTGTAAAAAGAAGATGTGCACACCGGTTTAAAAAAACAGAAGCACATATAAGCTCAGATAAGGAAGATTCCAGCTTGAAGATTCATAACCAACTCAAAGCAAGAAGTCAGATGGATATTCTAGCTCGGGAGATGAAGATGAATATGCCAGCTTGGTGCAGGAAGATGGGTATATACAATCTGAGAGCAAGAAGATTTGCTTTTCGACCTGTAAAAAGAAGATGTGCACACCGGTTTAAAGAAAACAGAAGCACATATAAGCTCAGATAAGGAAGATTCCAGCTTGAAGATTCATAACCCAACTCAAAGCAAGAAGTCAGATGGATATTCTAGCTCGGGAGATGAAGATGAATATGCCAGCTTGGTGCAGGAAGATGGGTATATACAATCTGAGAGCAAGAAGATTTGCTTTTCGACTTGTAAAAAGAAGATGTGCACACCGGTTTAAAGAAAACAGAAGCACATATAAGCTCAGATAAGGAAGATTCCAGCTTGAAGATTCATAACCAACTCAAAGCAAGAAGTCAGATGGATATTCTAGCTCGGGAGATGAAGATGAATATGCCAGCTTGGTGCAGGAAGATGGGTATATACAATCTGAGAGCAAGAAGATTTGCTTTTCGACTTGTAAAAAGAAGATGTGCACACCGGTTTAAAGAAAACAGAAGCACATATAAGCTCAGATAAGGAAGATTCCAGCTTGAAGATTCATAACCTAACTCAAAGCAAGAAGTCAGATGGATATTCTAGCTCGGGAGATGAAGATGAATATGCCAGCTTGGTGCAGGAAGATGGGTATATACAATCTGAGAGCAAGAAGATTTGCTTTTCGACTTGTAAAAAGAAGATGTGCACACCGGTTTAAAGAAAACAGAAGCACATATAAGCTCAGATAAGGAAGATTCCAGCTTGAAGATTCATAACCTAACTCAAAGCAAGAAGTCAGATGGATATTCTAGCTCGGGAGATGAAGATGAATATGCCAGCTTGGTGCAGGAAGATGGGTATATACAATCTGAGAGCAAGAAGATTTGCTTTTCGACTTGTAAAAAGAAGATGTGCACACCGGTTTAAAGAAAACAGAAGCACATATAAGCTCAGATAAGGAAGATTCCAGCTTGAAGATTCATAACCCAACTCAAAGCAAGAAGTCAGATGGATATTCTAGCTCGGGAGATGAAGATGAATATGCCAGCTTGGTGCAGGAAGATGGGTATATACAATCTGAGAGCAAGAAGATTTGCTTTTCGACTTGTAAAAAGAAGATGTGCACACCGGTTTAAAGAAAACAGAAGCACATATAAGCTCAGATAAGGAAGATTCTAGTTTGAAGATTCATAACCTAACTCAAAGCAAGAAGTCAGATGGATATAATAGCTGGGGAGATGAAGATGAATATGCCAGCTTGGTGCAGGAAGATGGGTATATACAATCTGAGAGCAAGAAGATTTGCTTTTCGACTTGTAAAAAGAAGATATGAATACCAGTTTGAAGCAAAAATTGCCAAAACTAGCGGAGATATCAGGTGTTCATTTCAACGTCGCGCATAAATATTCATACATCAGTTTGGAGAAGAAAGATAAAGAACTAAATAAGCCCTGGATAAAGAAACCAAGGAAGATGGAATTTAGCTACCACTATGGTTCCTTTGCCTTGAATACGTTAGACCCAAAAGCTCTTTCTAGAAGGGCCAAAAGTGCTAGGCACTACTTGATGACGTTATCAAATAAACTGGCATTTATGTCCGCTTACTTGCAAATAATCCCGTGCTCGTGAAGATCACTGAGCACTGAAACTATTTCAGCCATCCACACTCGAATCACATCCTCATTGGTTTTGTGGCTCTTCTCCACCACAGTCACTGCATCGGTCGACTGATTCGATTTCCCATTGCAAGCTGCTTTAACATCCGCACGACTCCGGTTAGCATTTACGTCACAACAAGCCGGAAAGTCTGAATTCCACCCGAGGTCCATGTCTAAATAATTCCACAAAAGCCCACCTGAAATGAATTCTAAAAACAAATAAATACCGGTGCTCGTCTCTGTGAAATGACGCAGCTTCACCATGTATTTGCTATCGATTAATTTCCTGTTCCCTTTAGCAACAAATTCTCTCTTGTTCTTGTATTCAGCCCCACATTTATGTAAAACCTTAACCCCAAAAACTTCACCTGACATATGTCTTTCAACTAAAAATATCTTGTCCACGACCCCAAGAGTTTTTACATCTGCGAGGTTTATAGCACTTTTGCGGGTATTCCTTTCTCCGTTGGCTTCATGCAAGTAGTTTCTGTACACATTTTCAGCCCGCAATAAATACTGCGCGGTTTTACGCCGCACCGCAACCCGCCGGCCTTCGTCAGAGTCTTGCTGCACGCCTTGCAAAAGCAAGCCGATTCCTAGCTTGTAAAGCTCGAACGAGGCTTGGTACTGCTTCTGCTCCTCGCGCTCAATCGCCTCGCTCATGGCTAGGCTAGCCTGGTAGACATAATCATCTGCTTCGATTGCTCTCTGTATTTGCGCCTTCGTTTTATCGTCCAGGGACAAAGAGAAGCGATTTTTCGTCGGTTGCTCATGTCTCGAGGGCATGTTTAAGTCTAAACTTTGCTGCATCTCTCCGCCCTCTTCCTGCAAATTATCAGGATTATCCTTGGCGGATGAAGTCCCCTGGTCATCATCTTGAGCAGTCCTATCACTACTAAAACCGTCCACCCTTTCATTCGTGTTTTTGCTACTTTCCCCATCTTCATTAGCAATTTCTCTAGAACTGTCATCACCGCGAATTTCTTTCGAAGGACAACTTCGAACGACTTTGTTCATTGGACTTAACTCAGTTTCTTCACTGATTTTCAGTTCAGCTTCGCTTGAGGAAGGCTTTGTAGTTGTCTCCACAATACTTTCAGCATATTGCTGAGGCAATTCATCATCAGCCTCACACTCAACCGAATCCTCGTTTCTGTCCGGAGACAAATCATCATCGACTACATCATCGGGCAGTTTTGGCAAACTACACAACGCATCTACCAGGTCATCGTCTGAATCACCTTCGACCTCAGGCCTTGCGGAACTAAAAGAGAAAATCCCTTATCAAAGCCAAAGAACGAGCATTTGTCACAAAGCAACAGACAGCCTGTTATAAAGCATACCCAGAAATCCAATAGACATGCTTATTTATTGACAGACCCGTAAAGCTATGCAAAATAGGGTAATAGGTTAAGTAGTTCCATTCTGCTCCATTACCATTAACGTATAAATAATTTATCCAATAACTTGTACAGCCTTCCAAATTGTAACGCCAACAAAACTATCTTGCCCAAGTGAATCGAGACATAATGCAAAACCAAAATAAAAACGCTCAGTGGGTACTGAATACCTTTCGAGGATGCTTGTTTCCTCTTTCATTTCATCCTGGCACTCATCGTTCAACTGGGATACATTCAAAGAGCTGATATCCTTCAGCTCATCTGCCTCTGACGCGAGTCTTTCGATATCGTCTCCTTCGCTGCACACTGAAAATGCTTCCCGCAGCCACTTGCCTTCTTCTTCATTTCCAGCATCGCTGGTTGAGAAAACGTCATCATCAGCAACATCATCGAGAGCTGACGCTGCAATACAGTCCCCTCCGGGCGTTCCACTCTCAGGCACCTCATCAGGGCCATTACTCACGCATCGGTTGTTTGGTATACCCACGATCGAATCTTGTTGGAGTCCATCAGGCCGTTCACATCCATCTTCCCCACCAGCAAGAGCTCCATGTACAGTTGAATCTCCAAGTGGATCAGCAACATTAGTAGAAGCCTCGTTTTCAATGGCAGATTCATCCGCCCTTGACATGAGGTCGCCTCTGTTGTCACTTTCAAGCGCGTCTGGCGTGGGCTGTCTATTGTTCCACACTCCTCTGGTTTGGCTTGTTGTACCGGGCTCGTACTGTTCTTCAGCACTATCTGCAAAACGTGGGATAATCCTAAGAACTAAAAGTACGAATCAGCATGCTCAAACAACATCAGGGCATTACCATTGGCAGTGGAATAATTTCTACTAATGCGAAAGTCAAACAATATGCAAACATATGAATTTTAACAGATAAAAAACAAATAAAACCGAGATGGTGAAAAAGAGACTAAGTAAGCATTAAAAAACAAAAGTTTTATTTTAATCTTCGCCTAAAAGTGGGAACTTGAAGAGCAATGTGAGTGAAAAAGGAAATAAGTGGGTAAGAAAATATTGAGCAAGTATATGGAGCTTTTGTGAAGATGTTGTAAATGCAAGATTTCATCACGAGATGCTTGCTTATGATAGCATACTTAGAATACATCTATGCGATGCCTTTTTGCAATTAAATACACATAATGCGAATAAGCATCATGGGTGAATGCCGTCATTCACTGGATAAACTTTGATAATGATGCATCGTTACTAATTCTGTGTAGCAGGAATCAAAAAGCATTAAACCTTCTCACCCGCTTCTCTGCTTTCGTCCGTTATACTTCCAGAAAGAGACAGTCTTTGGTCCCATTCATTCAAGTACAATGGTTCATCGCTCGGCCCTGTCCGAGACGTTTGTTCATTGCATTTAATAGCACCCTTTAAAAATATGAGTAAAATTTGTAGTAAAAACCAAACAGTTAGGCAGATTATGGTTTAAATCTTAAAAATGATTATCGAAAACTATGAAATTCAACACTTTGAAGGAGAAATTTAGATTTCTGCTTTAGTAAAAATGGACGGTATTCAACAACAAATGTCTCAATGATGCTGTGAGGAATTAGATGTAGAGAGTTACTAGCTTAATTAGAGAAAGCGTTTCCACATGCTGCAGTTACAGAAAGATGGGAGATTTCATCATCAACTTCAGTCCACGTATTCTCCCTATCTGCATGTCAAAGTGCAAATTATTCATAGTACGATACCTCAAAGAACTTTTTCAAAACTGCACTTTTGCAAAGGTGTGACTTCTTCGCGACAAATTTCAAAAATTGAGCTGCACTTATTTGACGCTCTTCAATTATATGCTCATCAAAACGACCTAAAACACAATATAACTGATTTATGCCAGTTGGAGCATTTAAAATAAAACACGGAAAGCAAATATGTTAATCTGCATCGCAACAGAAGTTTGGAATCTCCTGCTCGTGGCCTTTTATGTTCATTAAAGCTTAGGTTGAATGATTCTTGTGACTGCTATAAGTGCAACAGCCCAAATCTCTTAACATTTCCTGTCCTTCCTCGCGCATTTCCGCGCTTTACCTTTATACTTTATCATTTCCAAGCTTTTTCTTAAACTTCCTGCTATTTTCAACATCCTGATAAAGATACACTATTTGCAGATTCCATGTTCCTTGAAACACCTTGAAAATACACCGTTTTATTCGAAAATCATTCATTTTGGGTCATGGTGCTAATCAAATATTTGAAACAAGCGAATAAGCTTTTGTCCCCAATCGCTACTTTAAAGGTAAAGTTATCCTAGCTTAAAGAGTCGAGAGATCTGTTGTGGAAGTACTGAACTGTTTCTCATTTTTTGTTAAGTTCTTGCTGCAAAGTGGATTTCTTGCACCTACCAAAAATCTTTGCTTTAATAAACTCTGGGAAAGACACAGATGTTTCCTCGCTTTGTACAACAAGGGCTTTCAATTCTTTGTGTAGTTTTTTCAGCTCATTATACCGCCTCCAAACAAAAACCTGTTCAAAGAAAAACAGAAGAGCAATAGCACCAGCATGCTAAATAGTTTTCCTCAGCATATTTCCAAAGGCAGGGACAACCGAAACAAAAAAAAGGAAAGCATCACCAGCAGAAAATTTCACATAATGAAAGTATACAGCACATGTAAATGCTGTCACTAAAGATGCTGTGGGAAAAGAAGCCTCAGTTTGCAGTACTAATAATAAAGTGGGAATAAAAAACATAGTTGAGGTGAATTACTTAAAGATTACTGCTAACCGAATCAAACTACAAAAAAAGCAACTCTTAGCATATGTGATTGATCACCAATTACAAACATCCTTTTTGTGTACAAGGGCTGCCTATCAGATTCCAATTTGAGACCCAACTGAGGGGGAAATTTTGCTTGCTTTTACGTTTCTACAGAATTAAAAATTATACCACAGCCAAATAACTAACCTATAATGTGAAGAAAACATAAAGGAATCTTTTTAGAATGATTTAACATTAGATGTATTGCATTCAATGTGAAGCTGTTGCTATGTTATGTAAAGACATAATAGAACATGATGGACAATTTTAAAGATAATAGTTTCATCAACTTGTTTTATACATTCTTACCTCATTTAGCTTCACTGGAATATCACCTGCAGTAAAGACCTAGAACAGAAATCATTCATAAATGAACACACATAAAAGCAGACACATATGATGTTAATAAACAATAGCGCTCCATGTATCTTCTGTTTACCAAAGGTTACTGAAATGTAACAAGCAGCTCCGTGAAATAATGTATCAACATGTATATATTACAATAACTATACTTAAAAATTCACATTTTTCAAACAATGCTGGCATGCAATTCTTTGCAATGCAGAAATACCTCAGCACATTACTTTTTTACCAGAAAGCATATCTTATTGCATTGCTATTATGACATACTAAAGCAAATAGATATATTATTTTCTTATGGAAGTTTTTCTATTCCTTTTGCAAAAATGGAAAACTAAACATTATCTTCACTGTCTATTTATAATAGAAACATTGAAGTTAGTTTAGCCTTTATTTTTCCCCAGGTGTTTTTCAAATCATTCCTGGTTTAATCCTTATTTTTCATGAAGCTCATAGCTAGAACTGCAATGGAGTATTTTACACTGAGTTGAATCCATCAACATGTAGAGCTGATGCTGTTTATAAAACCCTATTAACCCCTTAGTTTTTCTTTTTGCATACAACATTCTTTGATGAATGGGTATGAGTGCATTTCAGTAGTAATTCTCCTTTTAATTAAGCTTGAAGGCTTTGATAGATCACTAACAATTAATGAAGCCCATTCTGTTAGTTTTGCGGCTCGGTCTTTTGCCCTTCACTCATTAACTCAGCAGTGAAAAAGCAGCAAGGGACTAGCGCTGTAGTTCTCAAAGAATTGGTGTCACCTCCCAATTTTGTTGTGCTAAGGCCTAAAGAAATGCTTTCTTTTTTATGTTTTCACAGTGTGTCTTATATACCAGGGTTCAGTCTAGGACAACAAATAGTTACTTTGCTTCTTTGATGAAATTGAGTCTGGTGCGAGTTTTAACAGGCAAAGCCTTCAGGTATTAACTATAAATTATTTCAGGTAATAAGTATTCACAAAAGTAGATTAGGAACATAGATCTACTTCAAGATATAAGGTGTCCACCCTCAAAAAGGGCTGTTCGTAGGGGTGTAAGTTGACCCCTATGGATCTACCTGATAATTTATAGGAACCTAGGGCATCTTTTGTAAAACTCAACTTAACCTGATTCTCAGTTACTCTAATTCAGATTTGTGGTAATCAAGGAGTGTTTCAAGGATTGTTGTAAAAATTTATCAAAACCAAAGTTGCTCCCCTGGGTGTGATCAACAGTTGAAATCTGTGTACCCTTTAAATGCAGCTTTACCTTAGAGCAAGAAAACATTGTGTCATTTGTTAGAATCAAAAAAAGCATTGATCCAATACCAAAATCTTTGTAATATACACTAGAGCACCAACACTATAAGAATTTAGATATGGTCTGAGTGCCCCAAGTTTCAGATAAATTTTGTAAGTTGACATGTCAAAATTCACACAGACAGACACTTCCCAGGTGAATGTTGAATTTCTTTCACGTGCTGTAAATCGTATGTTTAATATGTATAGTGTTTTTAAATTTCTTCTAGCCACATTTGAATTCCATTAGGCCTCCTTCAAAGATTTAGACCAAACATTGGATGACGCTGATACTTCAAGTTTAAAGGCTTTATGATGCAACACTCGCATATGTTTATTGACTCACTACAAGCCTACTGGGATCATTTGATTGATCAAAAGGAATGCTTATTATTCCTACGAGGTCTATTAGAATCTTGAAGTAAAGCCTAGAGTGGCAGAAAACAAATTAACACGAAAGCAAGCCCTCAATATCGTTTAACTAAACTGGTGTATTCATAATAGCAAATGGGACTCGCATATTAAAACCTAAACGCATTATATAAGTGGTATAAATTGGACTAAGGGCTTACCTTCAGCACGACGCGATAAATTGTATGACCTGCATATGATCTGCGGTGCTCAACAACATCAATGTCTGCAGTGACATCTTCTCTGGACCAAAGTTCCATATGCAGAGAGTTTCATGGACTCGTTCCACTTATGGCGTTCATATCTTAAGCTTGATCGATGTGTCTTTACACAATTAGGAAACGGGGCATAGTTCAAGTGCGCCCTTCCGTCCAATTATAAAAACAACCCGAGAGGAGAGAACAGCCATTACTGCTTCAGAATGAGGTGCTTCTTCGAACGAGGCTGGGTATTTATATTGTCATAACCATTTTTTATGAAATGATTTGTATAACACATCTCTCAGTTTTACACAAAATCAGAGGCCGGTCCAGAGAAAATTTGAAGGAGGGGCAGTTGATAACGGGGACACCGAAAAAATTTCAGAAATTTGTTACGAGAGAACGCTTTATAAAACAATTTGCGACTTTAACTCCTGATGAAAAGGTCCTATTTTCATGTTCTACCAAGGAATTTGTGTGGTGATAAATTAGAAGATATGCAATGATGATTTTCTTCACTTTTCAGTTGGAATACTCCGAATAATACTGATTTGGATGTTTTCGGAATAGAGACAAGTTGATACAAACTATCATCGAGAATCAAATGAGACACTGAAATCAAGCTACGAATTGAACTCAACTAAACCAGCTTTGACAGCAAAAATAATGTAGAGTTAGTCACAAACGCACTTCACAATGTCTTTGAATTTGAAAATCTGTATGCTAGTTATATTATGTAGCAAAACTCAGACAACTCAGCAGGAGTTTCCTTTTCCTTTTGTGAAACGACATTTCAAGTAGATGCACCAGTGCTTGCTGTTTCGTTTTATTCACCATTTTCTGTGCTTTAAAATAATCAGACAAAATATATCTTTACGTATCTATTACCAATGTATCTGATTCATATTCCGAAATGAGGCTGTCACGACCATAGGCGCCGACTACGTGGGGGCTCGGGGGCTCGAGCCCCCCCTGGGAACTTATATGGGGGGCTCAGCTCCCTCTGGGAATTTCGTTTGAAATCAACCACTGGGCTTAAAATTCAGCGCAGAACAGCTTAAGGAAGGTACATGTATATTCTAAGTCTCAAAAATGTGAAATTTATCTATTGTTAAAGAATAATTTGAATCAAATAAATCCCTTGTAAAAAATTTAGTCAAAATTTTCTGTCTCCTACTCATTGATATTTTAAGTTGTCTATTGCAGAAATCGAACGGTGTCTTAATGGTCATCAAACTGTTTATTCTATCGAAGAAACACTAATCAAAGAATTAAACTGATGACACTGTAGACCATGATGTTATATCTGCTTTATTTAAATGTTTTATTTTGTTTTTATACATTCACCTACGTGTTGAATTACGTTATTAAAGCGACAGGGAATTTCTCTAATTTTGAGCCCCCCCTGGGAAAAGTAAAAGTCGGCGCCTATGGTCACGACTCTCCTAAAAATCAAGCACTAAGTATAATCCAGGATAAACTAACAAAACCTGATAGTTTGCTTACATATCTGCAAACAAAGAAAACGGTTAAGTCGAATGTAGCATCTTTTCTGTCAGTAAAAGTGTCTACAAGCTACGTTGCTAGGCTTTTCGTGTTCATTCCTTTGTCTTGTATCTCACTTTCACTTTCAAATATTTTTTCCGAAACAACGATTGTCGATCTGCCTTTGGTCTATCCTTTACGCTACGATCTCGGTCTTGCCGAAAATAGCATCTTCATGTTGACATATAAGTAGTTACTTGACTCTCCCAAAGGTGTTGCCCTATAGCCGAATCACACTTAATTTGGGCATTGCATCTTTTACAATTTCGACGCGGCAGCTCTCTTTCTGCAGAGGTTTTGGTCTTTATGCTCGTGGGATCATGCTGTTTTATTATATCTTCCAAGCTTCGAGTAGTGCGTCCAACATATCGAGCTTCACATTGGCAACAAAATTCGTATACGACTAAAATCTATTTTGGGCAGGAACGCAATCCTTTTGGGTGGAGGAAAGCATGGCCTTAGCGTTGTAGACCACACGAGGATTTACCGCTCAATGGCAGAAATGTATGGCTTTCTTTATTTGGTTTTCAAATTTTGGAGAAACATGTTGGATATTTTCTGTTAAGATGTATACGTAATCAATGGTAGCTATAGTTAGGCTAAGTTACACTGTGTCCCTGAAAATAATGTAAAACGTTATTATTTTGCCCAAAAAAGGTTCAGTCAAAACTTAGGCGCCTCACCTATATATAGCCTCACCCTAATTGGCCCCAAAATTCTGAGACTTACGCTGTTACAAACAATGATAAAAATTCCTTAAATTAATACCAACGTTCTATGAAACTTATTTTAAATCAATTGCATAAAAGCACTATGAACCATATAGTCAGAATATAACTAAATTTATCTATTTTCAGAGACGGCGCCAAGAAATTGAATCGTGGAGGGCTAAGAATCAAGAGTATAAGGACCCAGCTTGATTGGGTCCTACACAAAAGAAAATTTTGAAATTGAGCCTTCTAAAGTTGCTAAAGATGCATTGCCAGGGCTAAAATTTAACAAAATAGATTCCGCCAAGCTAAAACTGATAGTTTGACGATTCTAATTGAATATTCAAGATAAAACTTTGGTGATCGACGGTAGGGAAAGGAAGGAAGGGCGACCATTGGTTCAGGTTGCATATCTCAATGATGCTGGATTGACTTCCTGATAATTTTAATTACTTAATAATTATGTGCAGTTTCAAGCGATTCTTTTTGACAAGCATTATCATGCAATAAAGATTTCCACTGCTGATAGGGCGGCGCCTGGAAGCTTCTTCTCTCTTCAAGAGAAATACTAAAAATAAGTTTTACAAAAGGGGTGCAAAACGTCAAAAAAGAGGCGCCAGACCAGACCTACCCACAGTTGCCCTCCCCTAAATCCGACGCGACACAGAATCAACTTCCAGCAGTCCTTCGAAAATGCTGCTTTCTGATTATTTCCTACATCACTGCTGCTATACTTTCCAGTGAAAATATTGACAATCAAAATGTCAAAATTTTCTTTTCGCTAGAGGCTTGTTATGGGTTTGCCTGCATTGTCGAAAAACCAATATAAAATAATCAGAAATCTTCAGCTGCCTATTTAACTTAATGACAGTAGAAGTATTGAAATCTTGACAAAGTAGGCGACGTTTCTTAGAGATAATCCCCCTCGTCGTGAAATAATCACTTATAATTTCTAAAAATATTGGTAAGGGAAGGCAATAGCATGAACTCTATGACTGAGAATGCATGGGAACTCAAAGGAGCTTTTTTTTGAAACCAATAATCTTTCATTTGGCAAACTTTCCCTTATATTACTTGCTGTTTGAGGCATACGCTGTTTTGTACCCGCATGGACCTTCAACAAATGAAAGTGCTGAGTGAGTGTGAAAAGTCAAGAAATATGTGGTATGAGCCATTTTTCAAAACTTTTCCTTTCTGGTATTCTTGATTTGTTGTTAATTCTGTCATTTTTTAGTAGCATTGGTTTTCATTGATCAGTGCATTGGCTTAGAAAATTGTCTCTTATCGTTAAAATTTAAGATAAGTCTAATTGGTAGAAGGTAAGAAAAGGAGTACACATCAATTCTTAACAACACCTATTTATTCTCAAATGTTTCCATTGTTTAATATTTGAGCTCGTTCAATTAATGATTAGTTAATTTCTTGAAAGAAACTACACAATATAAATGTTCATTATTTCCTTAAAGAAAGCCAAAACACGCGAATGATGCGTATAATGCATAATTCTATTCCATTATTTTACTAGTAATGATTTCATCGCCTATCATTTCAACCAAATAATGTTTTTATCATTTCTATAGGGTTCCATATTTGCTAGTTTCTGCAATAGGTCAGTTAAGCTGAGTTGGGGAATCATTTAATACAGCTTGATGCTCATATGAGGTCATTCCTATCATTTTATATACAGTAACACGGACCAATCTCCATTGGACAGAAAATAAAGGAAAGAAATATTTTTACCAAAAGGGGTTGAGAACATTGTACAAAGAAAGGACCATCACGTGAGCAGCCACTCCAACCTCCCTCATCTCCCCTCCCCCCCCCCCCCTCCAAGTTAGCATGCAATGAGTCCTTGTCTGGATAGAAGGCTCGACGACAGAGTGCCCCATATATCTTCGTGAATAATGGCCATGTATCTGATGATGTATTCTGAGGATACTGTTATCTCGATCAGTCTTGATTGGTTTAAAAAAGACTTTGCTTCTTCTGTCAATTCGATGTCGAATCCACATGGCATGCTTTCATAATGAGAAGAATAAATATGTATTAAAGTTTATGCTGTAACTAGTGGAAAATAAGAACAAAATCAAAAGAAACATGAATCAGTAAGTCGTATTTTCATCTATTGTCTTTTTTGGAAAAGTGTCCTTGCGGGAGCAAAAAGATTTCCAATAGCTTTTTTCCTAGGGATTTTGAATTTTGACAAACCATCTCACGAAATATATCTTTCAATTGTTTGAAGAAAATTTGGCAAAATTTTTGGGGACAGTTTTATAACATTCTTTTGAAGCTTTACTGATGCTATAAAACTATTTGCCCTGATGATTGCTTGTACATGGTGAACATGCACATTGCTGTTTCATGACTTTGTTTACGCATCTCAATTTTCGGCCTGGAACAAGGATAATCAACGAAATTCTGAAATAGTTCTGGCCTGAACGAGAATATTCTCCCCTTAAACAATTCGTAGTGATGAACTTAGAGTATGTTATTGTACAGAAAACTCTCAACGGTGAACAACCCACTATTTTTTTATTTTCTTCACACTTTCGAAAAGGACGGACAAAAATGATAACCAGTGTAATTTCGAAAAAATAATTTTTGTCTGAATGTAGATATTCTCCACTTTAAAAGTTTGTAGAGTTACATTAATCAATCTTTTCCTACTAGAATTTGCGAAAATTGTTTCTTCCATTGAAATTTCATCCCCACCCCTCACATTTTTAGGCCCTGCTTACGTAGGAATGGGGAAATTGGTTTTAAATTTCATTTCAACCACTGTTAAAACAACTTATCAAATATTTGAATTTCTATTTGCTTTCTGTTTTATAATGTTTTTGCGTTCGATTTGCGCTAACTTTCCATTCTCGTTTCCATGTCAAATAAAAACAAATGTTCCAGTACGAGACACTGTCAATATTCTGAGGGGTGCAATTTATACCCGACCTCTCAAACAAGACAGTTCGCAAAATTAGACTAGATAATACCTGGTTGCTCGATGTTACAAAAAGATTTTTCTAATCGGCAATAGTTCATTTTTATACCGGATCGAAATGCTTCTTTCACAAAACAGACAGAACGTAAGATGTCGTATCATTTTGTATTGATGATTGATCCAGTGTGTACTGTTTTATATCAATATAGTACAATATTGAAAAATGTTCAATCAATAATAATTGTTTATGGTTGAAAAACTTTAATGAGCTTTTCAGTTTTATTAATGACCTTTCCAGTTTTTCTATGGACAAATTTCTTTTTAGGAAAAATAGTTTAGTTGTAAAACCCTTTAGTATATACAAAGATTCAATTTTTCTCAAACTTCTGTCATTAATGAGTATTAAAATGTTTTGCATCCTAGTAAACACTTTCTATTGAAAGGTTTTTTTTATATTTCTTTCTTCGTAGCATACTGGGTTGACAGAAATCAATCCATGGAACAATTTCTTGAAAGGTGATATTTTGAAAAAATCATTTAGTGTAGTTTTTTATTTGCAAATATACTGTTCTGGTACCATCACACCCACCATAAATAAAATCTTTATTAAGTCTCCTTCACCTTTGCAAAATATGATCAGCAATAAACTATGTTGTCATTATCATATAGCTGCCTTTTTTGAAAGTGTGAGCTTCACTTCTATGTGAATCAAAATTTCTCAAGGCAGAGGCAAAAGGAACCACAAGGCAAAAAACTGTTGTAAATTCCCTAAGAACGTTTTTCTGACAATGTTTGCATCTCAGGGACTATATATTTTTCTACTTTTTGGAGTATTGCATTTTGACATGCGAGGATGGCTCAGTGGTTAGAGGCGCTGACTGAGGACCCAAGGGTCTGTGGGTCGAGTCACTGGCATGACCAAACTTTCACCCAGAGTGAGGAGAGTTGCCAACTCTCTGTAATTCCAGGCATAAGGAATCACGAGGTGTGGTCACATTGAGAGGAAGGACCAGGACACTGCTCGATAAATTTAAGCTTCTCAGTGTCCTAAAACAACCTTCAGATGCAAGGTTATAACAAATACAAATACAAATACATGTGTTATCTGTCCATGAATGCTGGATGTCCATCCACTAGACCATCTATCACATGGAGAACTCACCTTATTTGCTACCATTGAGGATATTAAATTAGCAGTGACGAAAGCTCTTCAAGACAAAAACAAGATGTAATGATATTTGGAGTGTTACTTTCAATGATTGATGCCTCTTAGCTGTTCATCTGTGTGACAATTACAGTCCTGATATTTCATTAAGGCCCTCATACTTCTTCCCAGTGTAAGAGTTTTCCTTCCTAACAAATCTGGAAAGTATCTTTGACTAGAAGTTTCATTGATTTCCTTCTGCTGAAAAATCATTATCTTATACATTCTCTTACTTAAAGCCTATCTTGAGCACCTTATGAACAAGAAGATCTTTTTCAGAAACATTTTTAAGAGACAATATTATTGATGGAATTCTGCTGCTGACATTCAATGGAAAACATACTTATAGCTTTGGAGAACTTACCCATGTTCTTGAGGTATGAGCTAAATGCTTTGATCCCCATCAAATTGCATTATTAACAAGAAGAAGAGCCATAAGTGCAATTAAAATTTTTTTTTGTAATGCCTATTATTAATATCCATTCAACTGTATCTATTAATAAACTCTTTACATATATTCTAGCTCAAGTTCAGCATTTAAAGAAGAGCATTCTGCTTGTATAAAGTTGTTGTAGTTCCATAATGTTGGATTGTCCATAACATTCTTTCTCCTTTAAGAAGAAAGGAGTTGAAGTGCTTTACAAGGAAATGTGAAAGAGAGATACATGTGAATACAAGCTCCTTCTTTTCTTCCACTTTCTTTTTTTGCAGGAAGAGTATTCACAGTTTGTGGGGATTTTTGACTTCAATGACAAGGAAAAAGGTGTTTTTATGTATACTTTCTTATGCTTAATGTAAATTAAGAAGCAATTCAACACTTTATCTACACTAAAGTTGTTGCATTCTCTAATTTAGTTTCATAGTCTCAAATCTGTTAATGATGGTAAACTACCAATTCAAGTTTTGGCTGTTCTTTCAAAGGTATTATATTGATAGCTCTTTAATTCAAAATAAATAATTGATAACACAAATTTGTTTATAGTGAATTTTCTCTAATTTCAGAAAGCCGACTCTTTCAAAATGGATTTAGGTTGCAGTTGAATTGTGGAGGTGCTGAGATTAAACAAAAATTTGTAATACGTAAAAAGACGTTTCACAGGTGAATTTATAGCTTTGTTTTGTTTGGTGTTTAACTTGCTTTTTTCAGCTAGATTATCTGCTATTTAGATAGATTTTTCAGCCAGACTAACACCAGAGATATTAAATGTATAACATTCTGTTGCAGTTTTGTATACAAATGAAATACGTATTACTTTAGAAACTAGAAATTGTGTAGATGCCATTTTTCTGATTGGCCTACGCAGACACACTAATTTGAAGTCTTTATGACGCTTCCAAGTCCAATTTTTTAGGAACCTCTAATTTTGCGACACTTTGCAGCTCAGCCTCTAATTTTTCTTTGCTTGTTTATGAACTCTTTTTAGTGTTTATGCGACCTCTAAACACAACGATGTTGGTTTGGTGGTGGTGAATCTTCCTTTTGGTGTTCTAATTGCTTCACACAGCCACCCAGTCACGTCTGCAGTTGCCTCTGTATTCGTTGAAAGTGCAGCAGAGCTCCTTCGAATGTAATTCTGGCATCAAGGGAGACTGAGAGGCATCTAAAAACATGTACCTAGCTACCTAGAGGCCAAGCTTACGCATTGTGGAGGGATGTGGTATCTTCTCTGCAAAGTGGATGCGTATCGCACAAAAGGACTTTGTTCTTCTAGGATCGTAAGATAAAGCATGACCCTGCTTCAAACAGATCACGGACCTTAATCTGGTCAGTAATTTGTTTAGATGGTTAGTGTGAATGTTTTGTTAAGAAATGTTTTTGTCTGTTTACGAAACATTGTCGTTTGGTGTAACGTTTCTTGTGCTAAGGACCGTGCGTGTTTGTGATAAGAATTTTCTTAATAAATCACTATGCTGCTAATCTTAAATGATAAAGACTTCTAATGGTTCTATTAACATAAGTAGATGTTATCATGCCAAATCTTTTGTGATATGCCATTGGTTGCGGCGTTTTACCTTCTAATCCGTGTTAGTTTTGGGTATGCAATGTTTCGTTGAAACGTAAAGCTGTCTTTCTATGGATTTAATTCGAATACCTTTCTTTTGTCAACTTTTTCTTCCCATATGGCCTTCCTCATTCTCGATTTAGGTAGTTTTGAAAAAAATTTGTCTGTGCCCATTCTATAAGTTTACTTTGAGAAAATTATAAATGCAAGCGTACATAGTAAATTTTTCGTGTGGAAAAATGAATGAAGAAAAGCAATATATTGAATTCAATTTATGTTAAGCTTTCTCTGAATAAAATTATTTTTGAAAACTGACTGTTATCTAATGAAAGCTGAAAATGTTGTTGATTTGTTGGATTCCTGTTACATCTCCCTTTTTTCTGGAGACTTTTTACACGGAACAATGTAAAAGAACTATAATCTACGCTTCTAAAGGCTTACAATCATGTCTGGACAGCTAATGACGAAGATTAAATCAATTAATATGCCTTACTTGTCTACTCATATTATATTGCGCCAAATTGATAACGATGTAATTTGAGGTTAGTTATGAAATTTTGAAATGCACGGATTTGAGACTGTTTCGTGTATATACTGGGAAATCTGAACATCTTATAGAAAGAATGAAATTGACAGTGATTTGTCGCGGCAAAAGTTTTCCGCTTTTAAGATCTAAGTAAGCTTCCCCTGAAGATCAGCTGAAAAATGGATGCGTCTAAGTTATTTGTCGATTTTATGATTGATTTTATTTAGCTATTTATGTTCTTCCGAATAAGGATAAATCTGAATTTAGGATATGAAATCACTGCTAGAAGTATATTTCGCTTGCATTTTCACTCAAGAACTGTTCTGCTAGGAAAAGAAAGTAAGTTTATAACCGAGAGATCATTATAAAAAAGTTTTATCTAGCCCAGCTGCTTTGCTTCGCTTTTTCCTAATTTTAGCACTAAAACTTTTGTAACAAAAAATTCGAAAGCTTTAAATTACGTTACAGGTGCAGTGATGGAGTTGAAATGTTATAAATATACTATTTTCCTTAAAAACCCCCAACTCAACATCATTGAATTTGTGGAGAACGTAGAAGCAAATAGCAGCCTATCTTCACCTGTTTCAATTTTACTCCACAATTTCCTTTGAAATTTGGAATATCTAAATTTTTCAACTTCCTTAGGCTTTAAGAAAATCCAACCCTAAACTTTCTAAACTATTCTAAATACCAGGCACAACTTTGTTATGAAATACTTTCTTACAAGAAAGAAGTTATAGTCCATATTGTCCTTGGTTTAAGACAGCCAGGCGAAGTCTTGGCATTGACAGAAGCAGATCCCCTCACAATAACGAGCGGAGTTTCCCAGGCGGTCCTCACTGATCCTCCTCAGTATCCCATTAAATAGGCTCTCTCTCAGCGATCCCTCTCAGCCCATTAATGCATTTGGACTTATGCTACTGGAGCCTAGCGGAGCCAAATCTTGTAGCTATGCACTTCCAATACCGAAATGTAACATTATTATTCTTAACAATACAATTAAATCAATCTTGTGTTGTAGACGGATCCTTCAATATTTAGATTAAATGAATCAAATTTATCTTTCATATGAAATTAATTAGTGCTCCACAGGCTGTTAAGAAAGGAAATGGTTCGTATCAAAGCTTAATCTCTCTACTTTGTTGAAAAGCATTTTCTTTGTCAGCTGGTATCCCTTCTTGCCATACTTTCAAGATCAGTCAAAAGTTGGTCAATTCTTCAAATTCTCTTGCAATCGACCTGGAAGCGCATAGCCAGCCAAGCAACCAAACACGTGTATATTATCAACTGCTTTCTGGAATCTAATGTAGCATTTATGCATTTTCGTCGTTGTAAAACTTTGATTAAAATTAGAGTTATTTAGTTTAACTTGTTTATTCCAAAATGAACTTTGCCAGCGACCACAGAAATAGTATTTTATGAGAGTGTTGAACTACACAACAGGTCAGCGATCAAATCGTTTTGTTTTTACAAGTTTTAGCGCGTGCTGAGTTCTATTATGCCTTGATAAAACTGAAATCAGCTGGCTTCCTCGTTTAGTCTCTGGAACAACGAGATGCAAACAGCCTGTAAAACACCCCTTGTGATATACGCCAAAGGGTCTTAAACAGTTGCCTGATGATCGTGTTGAGTTGTAAAGCATCATGCACTATGGACCATAACTGTATGCACGTCTACTAACACGACATTAAACACATTCCATATTCTTTGTTTAATGCAGCCTTTCTATTTTGTGCTAAGGAATTACTCCAGTCACTTCACTTCCACATCTTCTGGACGAGATTTCCCGTATGCTTAAACAACCATGACAGATTTACTGCTATCAATTCCGATTCTAAATCAAGCTGATACTGATTACAACGTTTCTGGTTCATCCTCTTTCATTTGAAACCTTCTATAATTCAGCCGCGTGACATTAAACTGGCACTTTTTCTAACAAAACATTTCATTAGATTCTGATGAAAAGAGATTTTTGATCATAGGGCTCGCAACATCTAACGCATATGGCAGTTCCAAGCCCATTTTCAGGGGGGGTGCATGTATATTGGGGTTGTTCCCAAGGTAAGAATCAACATAGAGATTGGCTTGTTATAGGATCGAAGCAACACCAGTAAACTAAAACTTATTCACAAAAAATGGAAATGAAAGCCAAAGGATTAACCACGTCCCCTTGTCGAGTGCAATTGTTCACAGTGCATAAATAGCTTGAAGAAACAGTTAGACGACGAAGCTGCTTGGTCATCAGTCAGCTTGCTTAGCTACTTAGCAACATTTGCTCTCTTTAGTGTTTTTTTCTCCAACTGGCTATTTATTTTGTCAGCTTTTAGTCATCTGATGCTTGAGAACTCTGAGGAGTGTCGGACAAACAGTACTTAATAATGCAAAAATTTTGCTCCCGCTGTTTCTCTTTTTTGCAACCTTGTATCACGAGCGATTGATTGAACGATGACGTATTATACGAAAACAAGCTGCAAGAGTAGATTATGCTTTTGGTAATGGTTCTGGCAGAGGTGAACGCAAAAATATTCGCTTTGGCCCTTTATTAGAAGGCGGAGTATGGCAAAAAGGGCTTAAATCAGAGAAAGGTTTCGGTTTAACCAGCAAGTAAGGTTTCCAGAAAATTAAAAAGGAACTGAAGGAAGCATTTCGCTAGAAAAAGTTGGCTGCTCATGGTGAAAGACATTTTCAGTTGGGTTTGAAGCTGAATCTGGGCTGCATTTTTGCGCGTGTATACCATCTGCATGGTCGAATCAGGGTAACTGGTAGCTTATAGAGAAGGTCTCAGAGTTGTTGCTAGCCAACAGAAATTACAACCCTCGATATAAAGATTCTAATTTGCAAGCAAATATATTGCTCCAGCCGTGGTTTACAAATCCCATCATTTCGCAAATCCGAGGAAATCCAATTTCGCTTCATAGTTGAGTTTTCCCGCCTTGAGAAGGAAAAGATTTGAGGCATATTGTCATCATGAAACAAGTTTCATAATTTTAATAATTACATTTTTAGCATGATTCAGTACCTTTTTACCAGTTGATCAAAAGCCGAAATCCTGCTCAACCTAGCTTCATTAGTTTCGCATGCCTGTCATAAAAAGATTTTGCGTTTGATCTGTAAGCAGTGCTACCCAAATATTTATTAAGTTGATTGCACTCGTGACGTCCTTACTCTGTTTTAATTGCAAAAAAGTAATTCCTGTTATGTTCTTTGTTATTTGACGAATTTTGGAACATTCAACAGACGAAAACAAATGAATCACGTTGGCTTGCCTTTTGGTAGGTAGTGAAAGAGAAAACAGTCCACCAAGGCCTCGATTTCAGTTCCCGTAAAGTGTCTGGAACATGATCCATATGCTTCGGGAAAATCATTAAAAAGACAATCATAGAGCCATTTGGTAAGTAGCCTTTTTAATTAAGGAGCTGGCTGTCAGGTGTAAGATGTTTATTTTCGCTGGTCAATCAGGATCTAAAATCTGTGGTTCAATGCAAACAAGCTGTAGAAAGATTCACCAAAGTTCGGGATAAAAGTAACAAAATGACCTCGCTGAATTGTAGTAGTCCAACTGATCTAAAATTATTTGCTGTTCGAAAGAAGTTATTTTCGTTTTAGTTAAGAAGGAAATCTTACTAGCGAGGAAACTTTCCAGAGACGAGAATTTGAGCGATTTCTAGCGTTTTTTGCTCCCAATTCGAGAGTGCAAGGTCTGTATTAGAAGAGTCTAATTAGTTGCCGTATATTTTAATTCATATACTAACGTTAGTGGTGCCAAGTCTCCTTTAAAAGCTGTTGTTGTTGTTGCACTTCCAGAAGACTTCTCAGGGACATATTACCTTGTGTCATTCCAGTATGAGGTGGTTTACTGAAAATTTAAGCAGTTTGTGCTGTTAACGTAAGTTCGTCTCTATCTCACGTAAACCTGGTGCTCCGTGTAAACATAGGACAACCGTTTGAATAAACCAGTACATCGCACACACAATTCAAAAAAATAGTCAGGGTCATATTGCAACTGAGTCAACAAAGAGGCATTGATTGGAGTTTCGATCTCGACAAAGATATCATTGAAGAACTAACATAGGACTGACTCAACCCTGACTTTCTTATTTTGCCCAATGTGAAGACTTGTTCACATATAACACTGATCGATATTGAACTTTAAGTTTAGGGTTTGAAGATCATTTATAATATCTACTTATTCTTTTACTAAACCTGAACCCAAAACAAACAATTCAGATAGCTACCTTCATTGCTGTCTTTGAATTTTTGTACTTTTTAAACGCCAAAAATGGCAGTATATCTTCAATAGACAGAAAATAATTAAAGATTCCATATCCTTCATGCTTCTCTATATAATATACAAAAAGATGAACTCTTTCAGCATATCATCAAATGTGTAACTACAGTCTCCAATGAAAAGATAATTCGCTACATCTAGTGCTTTGAGGGCCACCACCTTAATGTGCTAGTGAAACAGTAGACCTTCTGTCGATAGAGCCTATCCAAAATTCTTCCGGCAATGCCGTAAGCAGATAGTAATCATTTGCAATTTGAAGATTGTGTAAATATTGCATTGTCTGGAGCTTATTTTGCTTATCGCCCACATCATTGTACCGTGCTTATTTTTCTTTCTCTTGTGTTAAAAGCCCATTCCGTCCACAACTTTGATTTGGGTATATTAAACATTTTCCCTCTGAAACAAAATAAATTTGTTCTCAACAATAAGGATAAATAAGATTTGACGACACAGAGTTGTTGTCAAACATAAATTAAGAAATGGCCATTGGGTAGTTTTCTGCTTTCTTCCGTGACAAAGAAGCCTTTTTTATTTACGGCACAGGTCTATACCCATGGAAGCGGCCCGCCTTCAGAAATAGTCAAAATGTTTGAAGGAAAAGATTGAAAAAGGGTTCTACAATATTTTCATTTAAGCTTCTATGCTAGGAAGGAAAGTGTTACAGATAAGGCATTGCAACAAAAACAATTTTAGAATGATTTCTGCATACATATTTTTAAACATTTAATGTTTGGAAACGGATATGAAGGAAAGAAAAATTCCTTGAAATAAATTGAAATAATGTTTTTAGAATTTCATGAAATCAGCCAGTCTGCCAAACATCCGAAGCCAAAATAGTCATATTTGTTTGAAAGCTGAACCAAATAACTTGTCACTAATGGATGTCCCTTTAACACACCGTCCTCTTTACCTTCTAATTGAGACAACATAAAAAATCTTCTTTACTTTCCTGCATTTTTCTGTACCTTGGACATTGAGGTGATTAAGGACAAAGATTTGTCATTGTCAGCATGAAAAAGGACATAATTTCAAAACTATCATTTATTTACTGTATTCATTCACTGCCCTAGAACACATGATTCCTTTCTCCGCTATAAATCTAGAAGAACGTTTTCCCGCTTTTTACTGACAGTAGATCTACAATTGCATTTGAATCATGTAACTCGGTAAAAAGAACACGAATCTATGACGACCTCATGCGCAGACTCGGTGAGCGGTGTTGAATTAAATGTAGTAGTTGAAGTTGGCACAAAGGGTTATTATGCAGTACGGTCACAATTACTCCATTTCAGGCCAAGTGTTTTTAGATGCTATCCTTCAGTTATGCTATACGATGCATTTATTCTACTGCATTTTCTCAAATCAGTTCTAGAAAGTTGAATGATTATTGAATTTTATGAGCCAAATTTTTTTTTGAGCTTGATTTAAATTTATAGGTATCCCGAGTATTACGTCACACTGTAAGTTCGAAAGAAAATGATGACATGTCCACCAATTTTACATCACAATACAGGTAACAAGATTAAGTGATATACGAGTGAATGACTAGCTAATCCACTTCGCACTTGAATAAAGGGAGTGTCGCGGTGGTTGTTCGAACGAAGGCCTTCCAAGCTTTTTGTTGCTCGACAGAGTGAATGAAAATGCCTTCCTTGAGTATTCCTGGCATTTGTAATAATAAGGGCCGAGGTAATGACAAACAAGCTTATTCATCTTTGGGGATGTGGAAAGGATTTCAAGTGTTACACAATCCTGTGACGACGTACCTTCTTTGTTGTTCTCGAGGGTACACGACTAGGGTTTTAGGATATTAGAATTTAGAGAACGTTAGCGATTTCGACATAACGGGATTGCATACGCTGTCCACTGATGCATTTGAAGATTGTAAAAGGGGGTCTTCATCCTTAACTGAGATCAAAAGCAGTGACCAAAGAAAAAGAAGGGATGTATTGTTTGAGAAAGGTAAGGATTGCTTCAAAATCTAATTAAATTATCAATAAATGCGGTGGAAAGCAAGAAGTACACACTACAGATTATGTCAAATTCAACTCAACAGTTTGAAAAAAAACACATGATTTTCGATGGTACGCTGCTTTTTACGACGCTTTCCTATTCAGAGTGCCAGCTAATGAATAGAGGGGTTGGGGACTAGATATAAGCCCGTCTTGGCCAGCCAGTTCATGCCCATTCCAAAACGCTCCAGTCTTTGTATCCAAATCAACAAAGCTTAACATTATAAAAACAAGATTAGATATATTTACAAGTTGCACGAAAACATCGCAAACATAAAGAAAAACAGTTATCAAGAGAAGCGTCCTGTTGTTACAGTAGACATTCAAGCAAATGAATTGCTTTGCAGCGTTAAATTTCCACGTAATGCAATCCCTTTTGACAGGTCACGATCTCCAGTTTAAGCTGGATGAACAGAATAGCACGCAATTAATTTATTTCCCACACCAATTATTGATCGTGCACATTCACTTCATTTCGTCATTTCATTTCAACTCCATTTCTGATTTATCATCGAACTTTTCCGGAACAACACGTTTTTTATGAGAAAAATTCCTGAAATTAGGAAATAGCTTAGAAGGTCTGAATGCTTCGCCGAATAAAATGTGTAACTTATACGAACTTGGTCTATTAGCACAATTTTCAGTTTTATTGACGATATTTAAAGTGAAGATCTTTCAACAAATTTTAGCAATAAAATTTATAGCAATAAAGTTATTTTGTCTTAATTTGTCTGAAACCTGACCGTCTGAAAGAATTAACAGCATGATGATAACGGCACTGATGGTAATGGCGGTGGCGTTGCTGGCGGTGGCGTTGCTGGCGGTGGCGTTGCTGGCGGTTGCGCTGCTGGCGGTGGCGTTGCTGGCGGTTGCGTTGCTGGCGGTAGCGTTGCTGGCAGTGGCGTTGGAAATGATAGGATTGCAAGTGGAGGAGTTGAATGTTGCATTGGTAGTGGTGGCGGAGATGACGGTAGTGGTGGTGCTAATGGCTGTGACATAATATAGATATTGAGAAAACTGGGATCAGTATTATTGTCTCTGTTGACTTGCTTTACCAGGCTTGGCCATTTTAGTTTACACACCTCTTTAAGTTATACATCAGATTAGAAGAGAAATCAATGTCATCTCATCTTCAAAGGGGATTTTCAGGAGAACTGCTCTTAGATTTTCTACTTTGTCACCCATTCTCTTCTAAGTAGAAAAAGGCTACAATTAGCTCTATGACAATGCTCCTTTGTAGAATGGTAAGTGTCTTCCACCATGATTGCTTCGTTTTTTATCTTGTCTTAAACGATGCTCCCTTCTGAATAACTCAGCCACTATTAACATTAAGCCCCGAAAACTCAGCTACTGTATATTTGAAAGATTCCAAGTGCGATGATTATCCAGAGTCATTTTCTTACCCTATTTTGAGAGAATCTGCTTAATTCAGGTTTATTTTCAACAAAATTCTTTATATTGAGAACAGCGATTTTATGACACCACTGCCCTCGCCGAATGATCGCTACATTAATCATGTTATAAAATAAACATTTCATTGAGCCTTTGGCACAGACCCGATTTTAATATTACCAAATGTTGTGCAAGTCGTGACAGACAATCAAGGACTCCCCTGCTACCACCCTGCCCCTGTAATGGCTCTTACACTCTGGGGCGTAGCGAGCACTTGTGTTTTAGGGGGTGTATAAAATGACAGTGTTATCGTTTTGCATGCGACTGAAGGAACCGACATTCCGTTTTCCTGAGTGCAGTGGTAATCAGCCAAAAAGAAAAAAGATGTTGTGCGCTGTCGCATCCCCTCCCCCACATTCACAGGTCGATCAACCCCTGCTTACACCTCTAACCTGTTTTTGCGAAACCCTGCATTTCTCACGAGCCTCATTCCGTGCTCATCCTTAAATGTGAATATGCGAAATAGCCCATTACGGTTTTATCCGCTCTTATCCGCTCCATTCCTCAAAGATCACCGCCCTGTTTTGGTAACTCATACTATAAGAACATTAGCAGTAAGTCCTGACCCTCGAATTCCACACGAAAACAAGCTTTCTTCCTAAATCTGCTCATTACATTATAGTCGTCTGATTCCTGCATTAATATTACTGCTTTAGACGGTGGTCTCAAGCATTATTTGTTTAATATGAACAATGCAAATCAGTTTGGTGGGACATTTTTGCCCGACACGTGCATACCGATTAGCAGACTTTCTCGCGACCTTTCCGATGACGCAACTTCTTGTTACTCCTAGTGGCTTCCCTTCTATAAGCTCCTCCGCACGTTCACAAAGGCACATGTCCTAGACCATTGCAGTGACAAGCGTCAAGCTTGTATTGTTGTTTTCAGTAATACTTGAATAGGCCATGAGATGCCTTACACACGTATTGATTGAAACTGTAAGGATATCTGAGCGTTGGCCTTGAAACTATTTTGATAAATCATACGCAAGAAGATATCACATTGACCTTGATGGAATCTGGTAGGGATTCAATCCCTTTGTACACAAATATCAGAGTGCTATCAATTTTGTAAAGCACATATGCTTCAATTTCTTCTCTAAATTGTCTCCCCACAAAGTTTTTCAATAAATGCAACTTTTTATGGAAATCCAGTTTGAATTTTTTTTATTGGACTACATAAAGAACTACTTTTTTCAATTTATGTTAAGTCATTTTATATATACCATCCATTCCTTACAAAATATCCTCTCTTCCCTGAGAAAAAATTTGAGAAAAGTCTCTTAAAAATGAATTGCACCTGGTTGGCAATTTCACAAAAGTAGTGCCTCCAAACTGTTGTTTCCTTGCAGCTAATCTGACCTGGAGATCAACAATGCAACCAAATTTCAACTGTTTTTTATCGAAAAAAGACAATTTTTAACAGAACCTTCTTTTATGGCTTTTTGAATTAAAATGTGGCCTGTTATCTTTTCAACATGCGACATAATGGCAGTAGTTCCTTTTGGGTTCGATGCTCGAAATAAACAGAGTAGACGGGGTTTGTCGAGTGTCTAATCAATTGGAACTGCTCTCACAAAGTAATACATGCGAAAGAGACCTAGATAAAGTAAGTCTTAGTAAAATCGTAGTTTAAACGAATGGTAGTTTCACTGATGGTTACACGCATTTTTTAACGGGCCAGCATGAAGCTCTGAAACGCGCAAATGCGTCACGCACTGATCAAGCTGCTTGATCGAAAAGAAGGCGCGTAACTTTGGTAAGTGGCTCGGCGCAAAACTGTTTAAACAATCCTGTTTTATTTCGCGTAAAGTTAATTTCAAGTAAAGCACGTGGCAAATATTTCTTCGCAAATTAAACCAAGGTACCAGAAATTATAATTTTTTTGGAAGAAAGCTTTAACATGGCAACTTTTGTTTGCAGTGCTCCTAGAGCTTCAAGTGAAATTCTGCGCACTTTTTAATTAACAGAAATAAATAGACGGACAGATTTATTGCAGGAGATTAATCTTTCGTGCGTCCTTTGGTGCTCAGCTCACGCAGATGTCCTCGTCAAAGAGGTGTTTGCATTCTGTCTGGGGAAGTGCCGCTACGGCTCCGCTGTTGCTCAGTCAAGGCGTACGGCGATCGACTCCTGAGATCGTCGCCACCGAAAGGATGTTGTGGTTGCGAATTACTTAAAGAGCAAGCTAGTTATCTCATAGACTATATAATCGTTTTTCACACAATACTGCGGTCAGTGGGTACAAACGCACCATGAGCCGCGTGTGAGAATTTGCCTTCGTATATTGCGAAAACAATTTGAATATTTTGCAATATCGTATGTTCTGGAAGGTAGCTCCAGCAAGTGGACCTTGAGAATCTAGCCAAACGATAGCTGGATATTTTCAAAGATTAATCGTATTTGGAGCAGTCAGGTATGTAGAAACGTAATTGATCTTATCAATGAGAATTAGAGCTATTTTCCAATATATTGGGGCTAGACTTAACAAAAATAAGAGTCAACAAGAACGAAGGATGCTCAGCTTGCTTAGATCACGGCCAAGATCGTTACTCTTCTCCGGGTTCTAATGGAAAGCATTTAACGACTTTTCGTAACGAGGGTTAACAGATGGGAAACTTATTACGCCGTATTTCCCAATTATGAGAGGGGGTAATTCCCAAGGGAGATGCCATAGCAAAGGGAAGGCCTGTCGCTCCAGCCATTGAGCTTAACCCTTTGATGATGCTTCACTCTCTCGCTGATGGTAAACTGGGGCCTGGGGGCCTTGAAGACGAAGTAAGACAACGGTGTGGATAACTTGTAACGCAAATTTTTCTGTGAGTTCGGGCATATACCAAACTTGTCTAGCAGATGTCATACTTTCAGTCTTTGCCTTGGATATGACTTTCAGTTGGTAGCGGCCACAGCAAATTGAAAGCGATAGCGATAACTGTGCGTGTGGTTATTTTGTAAAAGCAGATGCATTCTTCTGCGATGGGAAATCATTGCCCTGTAACTGCTATTTTGGTTTGAGATGAGATAAGTTTTATATGATTAGCAAATAAAAAACCCATGGGAATATTGAGAGTGTCAATCACTCCTTCTTTTGTCACTGTTTGTGCCAATGCAACGATCGCCAAAAATTTTACCACGACATCTAAACTGATCCAAATATCGCCTTTACGACTGAGTTAACCGGAGGCCTATTCACGGGACCTGGGAATCTTGTGCCACTCATTCTACTTCGTTTGGAAGGGACAATTTGGACCCATTGCCCCTAGAAGGTCAGTCTTGGCTGTGCCAGACGGCAAGTAGTATGTTAGTTGATCTTTTAGGGTATAGGGTGTCTCTGTTGATATAACAGGCATTAGGGCACGGTCCTTACACCACTGGTTGTGGTGAACAGCTCTTTAAGCATGGCAACAACAACCATCATAGTTTGTATGACATCATCAATGCCCATTTGTCCAGACAACAGAAATGACCACAGCGGTCTGTTGCCAACGTTAGTCTTATCGCGAATCCGAAACCCTTTTATACCACATTACACGACGCGAAGGACCTCTAACAGAGTTGGTTCCTTCGACCGGCTTTGGTTCTGTAGATTATTTTCGAAGTTATTCAGCGCGTTTTATCATATGATATCAAGAATGTTTCCCACCAAAAGTCGTTCGACCCTTGTTAACGGCAATTGAGTCTAAAAACGATAATATGCAGAAACAAAAAGATGTTTAGACTTTCGACTTCAAGTCATTTAGACGATTAACAGTCTTATTGCGCAATCTTATGTGGGCAAACCAATATTTATAAGCATGAGACAAAAGGAACCTACCCTGAAAATAAAGAACTCAAATTTATTGATATCCTAATTTGAAAACAAATATTAAAATTCGAATGATTCAGATGAAGAAATTCAGTTTCACGGTTTTAAGGCAAATAAAGTGTATTTTTCATATCCAGATTAGAGTGGGACGGAATGACGTCATTTTTTGACAAAAATGGCGGAATGTGAATCATTATTCAGTTCTAAATTCCCTAGAAGTTTCTAAAGAATTGCTCATGAATCGACCAGTTCTGTCATCTGTCAGTTCTGAATTTTACAAAAGATCATCAACTGCACCTTGTGAAATTCTAAAGTAAGTAGGTCCAGTGGTTTCATGTATTCTAGATCTCTTGACTGGCGCTGTGTCAAAACCGCCTTTACACAACAATTAACACTTAGTCAATGGCGAGGAAGCAGTGAAGAGAAGCAAGGTGTATATTTCTTCTTTCGACCATATTTTCTGGATATCACAAATAAAGGCATTTTTTTGAAACTGACCCCGAACTAAGTACTCGCAATTTCCCAAACATTTCTTAGATAATGTGTCTGGAACAGTCATTTTGTTTATGGAAAATGTCATTCGGGAAGCATTTCGCAAGAGGTAAATGGGGTGCTTTGATACGAAGCATCTGGTCTTTCAATCTTGATGTGCATTGCATATTATGCTCGCTAAGCTACCAAAAGTGTGATCAGCATTCTGTTTTGTTGATTATTTGACCACGCAGCATCGAAAAAAAGTACATCTAGTGTAGCTTTTGATAGATTTCAGTGGAGCAAGCGGCAATGTCCAGCGGAAAAGACTGAAACCCGTTTAGGCGATTCATACCAGTGATTTTACATTAGGCCCATTGAGAGCCAGTTCAGGCCGGCCTTTGTACACAACAGGGCGCCGAACAACTGTCCCCATTCTTCTAGCATTGATACTACTATTCAGGTCAATTTTTTGCTATTGGGAACTAACCATTCTTCGACGTTCCACAGACCTGATTGCAATAGTTTTCAGTATTTGAAAAGACCCTGTTGTCCATTAGTCTGTTCATATTGTGGGCACAATGTACACACACAAATTGACTTTGCAGCGACGCCTGAATGTTGACACGGCCTGAGAAACATGAGTTCAATGCGAAGGCGCAACTTAAACATTGGCCGTTAAGTTCAATGAAACTGCGAGATTGATCGATCTTGCAGACGGCCTCCACTCATTTGTTGAGCAATTTGCATTCTCGCACAAGAATCAAATGAACATTTGCCCACATAAACACTTCCGTGTGATTTGGACTGTGATGAAATTTCCCACGACTGGACTGATCACTTTAAGAATGCGTAATAATGAGAAACAGCTCTTACATGCACCTTTATGTGTCCTTTGCGTCTACTTTCGCCGTCTATTTCCAAGGAACATAGTGCAGTTTGAAGGGGACTGAATATTCTGTTGCTGGTGTATCACCGATTCTCTTTGCGAGGCACCGGAATGCAGTGATGGTAGGTGGAACATATCTTTGCAGCCAAGCCCTTCTTTTAATAAAAGACCATAGCTCATTGTCACCATAGAAACAGTCCATAGCACGGAGCCAGTCAATGTGTTGCAGTCAAACTTGGCTAATGGAAAACAGTGATCCTTATTAAGTTGCTTCTTTAATTTCTTATAGTTAATGTGTAGAATAGCTTTGGACCAACGTTTCGACAAACTAAGGTTCAGTTGGCCCGCGTCAAAGTACCCGCCATCCCAGTGGGAAGATACCCTTCGTTACTGCCGTCACACCGAACCAAACCGAACCGAACCGAGCCGATTACAGAGACACACCCCTAGAGTTGTTTTCATTTCCTATGATTTTCTTGAGCAACTGAAATAGTTCCTGCGATGTTTTCCGGTCCTCAGGACTCTATAACAGAAAACAAAGGGTACTGTACACGATGGTGTTAACTATTTTTGGCATAACGTTTGGCATTATTCTTTATCATCTTTACGATCACCTCTAACATCAAGTCTGTTTTTTTTAATGACTTCATGAGACATGAGTTTCCTGGACAAAATCAAGGGAAAAAAGTACTGATCTAAGATAAGCGGGCTATTTTCTATTGAACAGCGAGATTTTAATCCTTTTTTCTGTATCTAATTGTATCAATCTTCGCTCAAAAAGTACTATTATAAATATTGCTTGAACCTGCATTTATATTTTTGTCACAATTTTTATTATCGCTATTAGGACTTGAAATGTAAAAATGTAGCCCGCTCCTTTGCCTGTCAACCCTATGCAATAAATACTGCTATAAGTGAGACAATTGTTGGCTGTATTTGTCTGAACAACCGCTTATAGCAGTCCGCAGGTACCATGACTCTAGGCCTACCAGTGTGATTGCTACAGAGTTTAGCATTTATGCAATTTAACATGTCTGACGGCAACACGTAGGTGCTAACGAAAAAATAATTCCAAGCTAAAAAGCGTTTGTTTGGATAGCATCACCGCTTTAACAGGTGGCTAACAGCTACGAAATTCATTATAAGATTCCACATCTCAAAAAAGCGTTTCCCCTCAACGGTGCTTTTTGTGGATCCTCCTTGTTTCACTTATACTGGTCTAATTGGGCGACTAGCGCTGTAGGCCTTCAATTATCAGGGTTATAAATTACTGTTTGTGATGGAAATTGCATCGACGTGCTCGTTAATGACAAGTAAGCGTCTCCAGTCTCTACGAACATTTTTAATTCGATATTATCACCCAGTGCATGCACGTTTATCTCTATTGATGATGATGATGATGATGATGATGCCTCGAATGACTAGGCTCCCGTGCTCGGATCTAAAATCACCTCGAACATCTGGAAAGGCAGTTTGAAAATGTTGAAGAGAGAACACAGCTCGATTGGAGTTAGGAGCAAATCAATGGGGATTTTTGTTACTTCTGAATATGGTGCCTGTCAAAGTAAACCTAGCAAAAACCGGATGTTAGTATTCACTAGCTGAAAAATTCTGCCAATAGTTTGTTCTTCGACTCTTTTCTGGATTTTCTCTCCAAAGGTCTGATCCAATTTACCCCTTCGTACAGTACTCAAACATTCAGCAAGCAATTAGTCTGTTCTATTATCAGACTGCTCACAAACTTGGTGCTTTCAAAGAAGCTGTGCAGCTGTTGAAGGCCCAAAAAAATCTTCGACTTCGTGTGAAATAGTTCTAAATCATGGTTTATCGGCGATTCTCAGTTTATTAATGAGCCCTCTACCTCATTAGAACCGTGACAACCACAGTGAAGCTGTTAGAGCCAATTACAACGATGTTCCTCTTTCTGTTTCAATAGTAAATGACCTTGACAGGAATAATCCAAAAAAGTTAGAATTGACTTTTTCTTCAACAAGTAAAAGGAACTTATACAATTAAAGAACGCACGCTTGCGCAAAAAGAAATATTGGCGCCAGTAATAATATGTATTTGTCATTACCAAACAAGACGTGTCACATTTAATAACAGAAATTCGCCGATTCTTTGTTCCCCCACTTGCATCTCAAACACAACCCCCACCCCCCTTTGGAGATATTATATTATACGGCATCCTGTTAGCTGGCTATTTATAGCGGTAAGATAAGACGTTTATCCTGGCCACGTTTTTAGCTTATCATTTCTTCCAAAAACGTGCACAGTGCAAATTGTTGACTAGCATTCACAGTGTTACGTCACTCCATCTATAAATGAGACCTGCCGCCTCAAGGCAAAGCCCTCACGGAAGCATCCACGACACATCAACTTTTTCATCGAATCGGAGAGTTTCAGCTTAATCAATCTCAAACGTTTTTGCCTTTGCTCTTTAATAACCAAGCTCATTCATTTATGTGAGTTTTCAAAATTGAAGATTGCTTCTTCTTCATAAAACCTTCAAAACAGAGTCTAGACTGTATCCGTTAAGAACGCTGCTATTCAAAGCTTTCGCTCCTCCGCGGTGAATAGATGGTAGATTAAAGAGCTACGGTTTGATCGCGCATGCCCCGGATGTGGTCGTCTGCTCTCTCGTAATAGCTACGGAGCCTCATTGACTAGCAAACATCTGGCTGAAAAGGACAAAGCTATAAGCGATTTTAATGATGTCGTCTTTGTTCCCATCCTTAGGTAATTATCATATGTGGTCGTGTTCTGCACACCAACCCCAATTTGACGGTTTAATTCACCTTTAGCTTTAGAACCCAACCTGACAGATGTTTTCGGCCTGTCCTTTCTGTCAGCTTGCATTTGAATGCCTGTTTGAAGTTTGTTGTCTTTACTACCTTGCCTGTATAAAAGGTCTTGTTGTTTTCTAGGAATGTTTGATCGAAACCAATTTTGAAGGACTCTGAAAGCCAACAAACAATCTCTGGTAAGTGATCTTCTTGACGATAGTTAAGCACTAAATCCTGTTTTATTGACGTTAGACGGATTGGAGGGCGTTCCCTAAGGCACCTACAACAGGCCTCTTGTCAACTGCACTTAGTCTGAAATTCATTAGAGTCTTGGCTGATGGCTAAATGCAGGAGGCAGACAGTGAAGAGAAATAAGGCCTTGAAAGACGTTAAGTGGGAATTTTTTACTCACGAGCAGCTGTACTGCCTCGTGTTTGTAGCGACTGTCGAATTTCAACAGTAGTAATTGACACATTCGCTGGCGCCCATGATAAACAGCTTGAAGAGAATGAAGCCACGTACGGCAGATTTCACTCCATTAACCCTGCGGCAAATGTAATATTCTTTATTCAGACGAGTGCTGTAACTGTTGTCAGGAGCACGTGTGCTTGCTTGTCAACGACTCGTCACAGACTAGATTTGATGTCTGTCTCGCAGCCAGATGAATTGTTATTGATTCGTAGTGCATTGGTCATCATACTTGTTTGACAATGCATTATAAGATAGACAGTGGCTATTTGAACACCGCAACAAAATTCCATCGTCTGCTCAAAACAGCTTTGTCTAAGACCCCACTTTTTTGTTGATGATGTCTTTAAATGAAATGTCTACTAGTGCTAAAAGGCTGGGCAACGAGAGCACAATACGAGTTCTTAGCATTTCAGATAATTAACAACTATGAAAATACACACGATGCAATACTATTCAAGTCACCTTCTTGTTCCTTCAATCATCACCAGAGCTTTTACTATAGAAGATGCTACATAATTACAATGGAAGTGACTTCATGTCACCATTTTCAAGTATCATTGGGAGATTCTTTTTCTCACAGTGAAATGCTTTAACGTTTGCTTCAGTGACAAATTTTTCTATGAACTGCAAACTTGCTTAAAGTTTCCTTTCGGTCGTACACTGTTATGTTAAAACACTTGAGATTGCTTGCCATTGTTCAAGCGTTTGAATGGCTGAATTCTAATGTTGATAGACAACGTTCGACAATCGTTTCAACATTTAGAGGCCTAGGTGCCTCATGGAAGTTACATTTTGCTAGCGAGCAAGCTGAGGGAGCCTGCCTTGAAGAAACTCGCCGTGTCCTACACTCCTGTGCAGTGATAAATCCACAGGATCTATTCTTTCTCGTCTCTTCTTCCATCTACTGGGTTCTCTTTGTTTTCTAACCAGGTCGCGCAGAACTAGGCATTCATTAGACAAGCAAAACTCCTCTCCTGCTTTCGAGGTTGATCTCTTATCACTTGGATGGACATGTGGCCTTGCTAATTTGGAGACAATTATCATAATTTTCAGGAAAAAACGTGCTACCGTCACCAATGTAACACTATCGACGATTCCAGTAGATAACAATCTAGAGTGTCTCCCATCGATGCGACGTTTATAACTGGAATCACGTTTTCGGCTTCGTGGCTCTAGTTTTGATTGAAATGGATTTTCCCTTTCTCTTAGACAATCAGTTTCAATATTTCATGCATAATGCTCCATTTCTGTTGCATTACGAAGAAACCTAACAATCATCTTCGTGAAAGGGACTAACGATTTCAGAGTAGAGTAGAAAATGACGAAAAATGCCTCTGACGATCTGCTATGAATTTGAAGAATCTGTGGGCGGTATGTGGAGCTATAGATTCAGGGCATCCTATCAATATGAGGTGCTTTTCCCATAAAGTGTTTAAGCACTTTAATGTTATATGACGATTAAGCAATGCTCAGTTATTATGCCTTTGACAAATAATCCGTTCTTCACTGCAACTTCAGTTGACATAATATTCACAACAAACTCCTGATTTCTTGGTGCCTTGACTTAATGAGACTGGTTGCGATGAGGCTTCCTTTGCATCTACTTTTTGTAATACAACTTGAAAGGTTTCCTCGACCTACTCTCTAATCTTTTTAATTTAGAACGTAGCTTTTACAGAATACCCTGAGTACTAGACTCACGGAGACCCAGGGTATAAAATTGATTCCCGGTTTGAAAGAATGGAGGGGAAACTAGATTTTCGAATTCACAGCAAGATCAGAAAGATTCAGTAGTTCTAAACTTAGGACTAAATAGTTCACACTGCTGTCAAAAACGATTCCAAAAAACATTCCAGACTTGCTTTGTCTAACAAATCTGACTCTCTCTTTATTTCACAATACTTTCCGGAGCTCGCTTTAAAACTGATGATAAACCAACAATCGAAATGGCACTTTGCGTAATCCTATTGGGTCTACTTCAATAAATTGCGTGCTACTTACTTGGCGAATTTACTGGGCTAGACCTGCAGGCCTATGAGAAACTGCACTTCAATGCATTTAAAGTGTACCTAGCACAGTAGTTTAAACAAGGCCCGATGAAGGCGTTGCTATATTTCAAAGTGTATATTAATTATAAGAAGAGATATATTGTTGTATTTGAAAGAAGACATTACTTGTAAGAATAATGCATTCAGTAGCGATTGCAGCCTGAGAAAGCTGGGGGGCCATCACAAATAATCCCGGAATCCTGGAATAGTAGTATATATAAATAGGAATAGTACGGACACAATATATATATAGAAAGTAGCCCCTCATTTAAGGTAGGAGTGGATCCAGAGAAAATGGAATAAGGGGAGGGCAGTTGATAACAGGGGCGCCGAAAAATAATGTCTTACTGAATGAGGTACGCATTACATAATAATGTCCGACTTTAAATCTTGACAAGAAGGTCCTTTATTCACGTTCACATCAAAATTATTTAAAGTAAATTGCATAAAAGCAGAACAATAAAGTCTGAAAATAACTTAAGGTATCTATTTTCAGAGACGGCGCCACAAAATTGAATCTAGGAGCGCTAAGAATCAAGTTTAGTGACATGGGAGGACCCACAATGGTTGGGTCTAAAACTAAGGAAAAGTTTTGAAATCGAGTCTTCTAAAGTGGCTAAGAAAACATCTCCAGGACTAAAATTTACCATAGTAAAAACCATACCACTCAAAATTGACAGCTTCATGCAAAAAAATTTGGAGGGGAGATTCATGGCAAAATTCGGGGCTAGATGGTTGGGAAAGGAAGAAAGGGTGACCATTGGTTCAGATGATGATGATGCACATCTCAATTCTGTTGAATTGACTGAGAGAATTTTACGTACTTAAAACACATGTGCATCTTCTAGCGATTCTTACTGGGCGTGCAACAAAGGTATTAACTGCTAATGGGGCGGCGCCTGGAGGCTTCTTTTCTCTTCAAGAGAAATATTAATAATAAGTTTTTCAAAAGTGGTACAAAGTTTCAAGAAAGGATGCCAGACCAACTTCATCTCAGGGAAGGGGGTGCCCCTACCTAGATCCGCCCTGCTTTAAAGTGATGTAAATCTTCCTGTTTCCAAAACTTTGATGTTTAGAATTTATGCATGCGGCAGTTTAGAGAAAATGCCCTAGCAAGTCCTATCAAAATCTTCATATAAGGCTTGTAGCAGGAACATTAACAGATTAAAAATTATATTAAGGGGGGCCGGCAAAGGTTCTGGGCAAATTAAGGAGCCGGCAAAAGTTCTGGGGACAAGAACTCCTGGCCTCCCCCTTAAGAGTGCCACTGAATATTGCTATATTTGAAAGAAGAGATCACTTAAAGGAAAAAATCAAATAGAAACAATTTAAAGGACTGTGGATTGTTGTGTTAACGCTTTCATAGTTCACTTGATACATATTGAAAATGCATTAACCACAAATTGGTCCTTTTACTTAATATCCTGACCGTTCCGTTAAACGATATGAACTGTCAAAAGGCCCTTGGAAAGTGTTCATTAATCAATTTTGGACAACCACGTCTATGGGCAAGTCTTGTTTGAATTTTCTCATGGAAAAATATGTACAGTGAGACGGGCGACCAAAAATAATTTATGTTTTTGATGGTTATCTGATTTGGCTTGGTCAAGGATGTTGGTCAGTAATGACCCATTGGTCTTTTGGGAATAATTACCAGAAGGGCCATTCGTTATCGATTTTCTCATGACCTTTAGACTACAGAGTGATAAGGAAATTCTTGTCACTAATTTTAGGGGAAGGACAATGGCTTGTTTGGCCCCCACACAAGAACTACAGCAAACTACTGTTGTCCAGACGGTCTTCTGGGAAAAATCTCCTGTTAAGAGGATTTTATTTTGATCACCGAAAATGGTTTTCATTTGATCACCGAAAGTGTCCCTGTCTCAAAGATTTGTGCTTTGACTTTGAAAGCCAGTCACTTTTCTTCTTATAGACCATTTGATTCTATTGCATGCCATGGGGACTCTTTGGCGCGTATGGCTGCATTGAAGGTGATAGACTGTCACTTCCCTGTCGCGGAAGAGCCCAGCGCTACATGGTTACACAAAGTTTTACTGCAAATCCGACATGCAGACGTCAAATGACTTCTAGCATCTTGACACCTTTTTTATCTCACGGTTCTTAGTCTTGGTTACCATGGTACCGGGTTCTCCTCCATGTTGCGTGTACCAGTGTCTACAATTCTGATTTCGATTCAACCAGACCATGAGCAAGCAAATAGGAACGGGAGCAAGAAAGTTCAGCACAAGTGAGAGACACTTTTACGGACTTGAAGGGGGGAGGCTTGAAGCTGAGAATCGGTTACTGCATTTCAATATTTGGGTATTCAAGATAGGTGTGGGCCTGCACTCTAATGTACCTGGACCCCCTATCTCGATGCTGCAAAGTTGAGAGGGCTTTACAGGGTCAAAATAGTGGAGATGTCTGCTAATCAAAATGATCAGTTTGTACTTTTGAATAAATGTATACAGTATGATGTACGAGAAGTAAAAGGGTTTTAGAATGAGACTAAGCCACCTTGTTTATTTGATGGTAGTCCTGGGAACCCTTTCTTTAACAGAAAGTTTCTTTAGATGTTTTGGTTGAGGTATGTCACAGGTGCAATACTATTCGGTGAAGCAGTCCCTTGAATCATCAAATGACTCCAAATTTTGCTTCCGACCTAGCAAGTACTGGGTGAAAATCCTGACCAGAATAGCCCTAAAGCTGCAACGACAGCAATAAAAGTACGGACCATTCGTGGCAATGTGGGCTTTTGTGATCGTTTCGTCATCGTGGATGAGCTGACACTCTATTGGCCATCTAGATGCCATCCTATCAGGCAAAGAAATTAGCGAAGGGAATTTGAGAACTTCTACAGTGAATTCAGGAAACAAGAGATCGTGCAAAGACCTATAGCAAAGGGCTTCAGAAAGAGATTGATCACTCACGGTGAATTGTACGGCTGCAAAGAAGCTGCTCTTTAGATTATGAGAAAGGATAATGACATATGTTGTGAAAGGCTTTGTTTACTAATGGCGAACTCGCCCTTCTACATCAACCTTCGCATGCAACGTCATACAGTATGTTGAATTGTTGAATCTTCCAATCAATCGGAAGAAGGAAACAAAATGGTGCTCAGGAACACACCCCCTTGTCCACTCAGAAGCCTAACCAGTTACAGGCGAATTCCTGGAGCTTGAATTACCGTAGAGAAAGCCAGTATTGCTGAAACTCGTGAGCAACTGTTGCCCAAAAATGTAACAATGTAGGGTGGTCTATGGCCGCCGTTCATAATATGCTTTTGTCCCGCCATTTCAATGTGTACCGATAGACGCACCGAAAATACACCACAAAGAATCTTTCAAAGTCTATTTTCAAAAGAAACTCTGGGAAAATTGTTAGGGTTTTGTTATCGCTTGAAAGGAGTCAGTTTTAAGACGCATTCACTTGCTCAGAATGAAGAGATCCTATTTCGGATATCCTTGGGAAATCTGACATGTTTTTAGGTTTTTTTTAATTTCTGACAACATATTTTTCACTTACTTCATCGGACTGTGCCTAATACACCTGTGAGTAGACCGTTACTTTTTTATCTTATAATTAATTGCGAACTGATTGCTTAGTTTGTTGTAACTTGATTGATATTCAATGAAATTTTAGCTCGTCACAATCAAAGGTTCCAGTTCAGCTCTCTCTAGAACGAAGTAGACGGTTTCTCTGGCTTGCACTTTCAATTCTTTTCGGTTAACTTGATGATTTTAACAGGCCTATATCAGTATTTGATACCTAAAGTCATTCTAAAGGTGGATAAATGTTATTTTGTTAGCAATACTTTCGAAGGGAAACTCATCAAAATGTTCCAAATCTTTTCCAAGCTTTACATTTTCGACATTTACTAATGATACATTAAGGAATGTACATGCAATTACCCTTCTTCGCATTTGACATCAAAATGTCCAACAAAATGTTCTAGCCCGCGTTTCTATAGAATTCGATTTGGTTTCCAACCCAATGCCGTAATCTTCAATGAGCTTGAGAACCATAAATAGTTGAATCTAAATGAATTTATATCGAGATGGCTTTTACCTTTGCTTCGTGCTATTCTTCAATTTACTTTATCGGGTGCAACACTTCCAGACCAGCATATCTTTAGATCTTAAACTTGAAAGCTTGTGTGAGTGAATACATGCAATGAATCGGCGTTATCATTTGAATGATACCTTAGCTGAACAGGAAACTCTCCTTTTGAAATGATGCAGAAACTATTTTATGTAAATATCTAAAGCTGACATCTGAGAGATTAAAGTCATTCGAAAAAAGAAAAGCTACAGACTCTAATCCTTTCAAAAGCAAAATTATGTTAACTAGTTCTCATAATATCGATGATAAATTGATTAATCGAAAACGATTAATGATAATCAATAATTGTCCGCACGACGAAATTCAAATTGTTTCCATCTGTGTACCCTTGATGTTGTACATAGATAGATAATGAACAAACTTCATGTGATTAATACATCTAATTAATTAATCAACCAAAAATATGTGCTACACATATTGTGCATTAAGCCAATTACAATTTTCATCAATCGTGTACAAAAATTATTAGAATTGGTCCTCTCAAAACTGGTTACACCTGGATATGGTTCAACAATGGATCTTCCCTACACGTGACTGCTATACTTAGCCCATTAAAATTAAGCCATTCATTTACATGACCGTATGTTGATGACCGTTTGTTGATGACCGTTTCTTGGTGACCGTTTGTTGATGACCGTTTCTTGGTTACCGTTTCTTGGTGGCCGTTTTTGGTTGCTTTTGAGATTATCTGCCGTTGTCTATTCATGAGCAAACAGGATGATGACCCTGGTCTCGTCACATTCATAATGGCGATCTAAGTCGACAGTGTATTAATAGGCGTTACACTCAACAGATGTTGTGCACATGGGCTGCGTGGTTGTAAAATCCCTGAATTAGGGTTGCGAGGTTGTCGGCAAATATCGACAGTTTCAGCTTGAGGATACAACTGACGTTGATTAGTAGTCTCTGTCGAACCAGTTACAACAACAGCAACAAAAACAGCAGCAACAACAAATAGCTACCATTTTACTGCTATATAAACTACTTTGTTGGTTATGAAACTTATTATGATTATGATTATGCGCTTAGTTCGCAAGGGAACGAGGAAGGGTCTTGGCTTGAACAAAAGGTATTGCCATGAAAGGGTCATATGGCCTTTGGAATTAGGGAGATTTAACTGAAAAGACATTTGCCATTCCCTTTAGCAGTGATATTAGAAACTTTTTTATTCTTTTAAAGTAAGGATATTGTTTTCAGACCAGTTAAGAACTATAATTACAAAAGTAGCAATGCCTAGAAAAATTGCTTGTACTAAACAATAATGTCGGTGAAGAGTAATAAAAACACAAGATTTACTTACAGCTTTTAAGTCAATGCAATGAAACTCTCTTTGAAATGATAGCAATGAAAATTGAAACTTCCTATTTTAAATTCCTGCGGCATATGATCATTTTATCAATAGTTACCTTGTAACAGACAATAATTGTTACATTAATTATTGCAATTACAAGCATAAATGTTGGAGAACTTTCAGAACGCTCACAGTTCAGTAAACACAGATAAACACAAAGACTTGTTTATGTTTTAAACTTGCTTTTTGCTCTTAATAAAATATAAAGCAGTTTTATTCGAAAGTTAAATACATTTTGTAGCTCTTAAGAAACTGACTTCGTTGTCTGGCGATCACAATATCTTCCAGTCGTATTGTCTGCCAATGAAATTGTCCAAACAAAGTCTTTGCGTTCTATTGCAAGAAGTTCATTCATCCATTTTAGCCGACACTTCAAATTGACCACCAGCCCAATGGTTCAGAACTTTGTTGCATCTTTATGATTATTCAGACATCTTTTTAAAGTTTCTGAAACTTCGGAAATTATAGTACTTGTGTGATACCATAGATCATACTTAATCTACATGCCATGGCGCCCCCCCCTTCCCCATAAAGCCTCCTTGGGCCTTCCCTATTCCCTGCCCTACGTTTCCCTGAAGCTACCTTTACAGAATAGTTGATAAGCAAACATAGCTGTATTTACTGGCAAACAAGACTTCAATAAGACTTAAAGCAAGCGTTGTACAATATCTTCTCAGAAAAAGAAGTTTTTAATAAGTCTTCCTATTTCCATAATCATATTTTCGCAGAGCGCAAAAGTGGCGCGAGATCAGTAATACTGTTGTAAAGCATGATTACTGTTTAATACAATTGGAGTTCAATAGAAGTCCAGGAAAAATTCAAGAAGAGGCCATTTGTTTGTCAGTGAACGGCGTTTCGATATTGTCTCATATCCCCGGTGGCGTTTCGTACCATGAAAAAAGTTTATATGGAATTCCTATTTCCTTGGCGCTTTTAATCTCAGCTTTCCCCTTTGCGTTCCATGACAAGCGAAACCTAGATAATTGGACATCTAGATTGATCCTATCAAGCTTCCTTCATGTAGTCTTTCCAATTGGCTGGATTGCGTGGTACAACTAATCTCGCAGTTTATCGGGGTCGAACAGTTCTATAAGACAGAAACCAAGTATCCAAGTGCCAAGATAAAGGGCGTGGCATTAAGTTTTCGGCACACACATAATTCGCTAGAAATGGTAGATAAGTTTTCTGAATTTTAAAGAGACCGTTTCTCTTTTGCTTTTGACTATTAAAAATCGAGGCTACATAATGCTTTTCAATTATGTGTACATCCTAAAATGCATGATTTATGCAGAATTCTGCGCTCTTCAACCTCGATGGTTACCATGAGGTCATTTTTTGTAAACTTCCTTTGGCCCGTGATCGTGGTAGTATTCATATTCAAATAAAAAGTGGTAGTATACCTTTTTGACGCATTTCGCGCCTCAGTAGAAAATACTAACTTCGATTTTGACTCGAACAACATTTCGCAAAATTAGGGAAATAAGGTACGAAGGGGAACGTCTGTATGCTCATAGGCTGCGTGCTCACAGTTTCTGAAGACTGATGAAAACGCTTAAAAAAGAACTATGATCAATCTGTGATCCACCAGCGGGGATTATGACCAGGCGGCCATTGAGTTCGCCGTGTGAAAATGGTGCATCTGGCTCGAATTGCCAGCTGTGCTTTCTTCGGGAGCCGTAATAAAAACAGCAATGGCAGCCACGAGATGCTTATGGCTTAATCTAATGTGGGTAGGCCGGGTGGAGCTCCGATCACCAGGCATGATTGCCGTGCCGATCAGCTGACACACTGTGCCCAGGTGTCTTTGTACCAAAGAGACATGTCCCACCCAAGCTCGCTCCTCTCAGACGATTCTGCACAGGTAGTCTCCCTTCCTCCAACATATCTTGTTTTTGTTTTTAATTTGATACAATATGATTACAGTGAGTTAATGAATATTCATGGTTTACCTTATGTTTCCATAACAACTTTGCCGTATAATTGAAAGTAGGTTGAACATACGAATATCTTTACTGCCCTCTTCACTGTAAATCGAATTATTCACTTCGCTGTACGATTGTTCCCTTTGTTCCTGATTGTTGTGACGGAACAATTCCAAGCTGTCCGCGAAAAGTCTTTGGTCGTTTAAATCGATTAATCTGCTAAGTTCTTGACGACGTTAAGAGTCCATTGTACACTAGGCCACGCCACGCCATTACACTTGCAGGTGGCCTGGGAGAGGGGCAATCTGACGCGCGCGACTTCTGATATGCGGGCGACTTTTGCAAGCGGGAGCTTTACTGCAAGCCGTGCATTTATTTTGGGAGTCCGTTCATTTTGGGAGTCGTTTCTTGGCAAGTATACGAATTGGTAAGCACTTAATTATTTGCATCTGGACTTTTGCTGCTATCTGGCGTTTTAGAGGGGGAGGGGTGCGTAACTAAGATTTCCAACATGTTACTTAAGTTCTTCTCGACTTCTGACTTGTTTCTGGCAAGCATTGTATTCATGTTGTATCCTTTTAAGTTAGCCTAGTGCCTAAACGAATTTTGTAAGTCCATATTTTACGACGGCAAATACTTTCTCGGGTCATTTTTGCATTTATCAACCTTGTTTTTTGGAGAAGCTTGCTTCTTGTATGACGCAAGTGTGGGACTGCAAGGAGGACAGGGCTCCGTGGCAGCATCTTTAGAGGCTTTGAATTATTTCTAAAGAAAATTAAGACTTCCCCACGCAACGCCCCTAGACGTTTTTGACATGGATACTAGTTATCCTGGCTATCTGGTAGCGTATTGAACGCAGAAGCAGTTTCAAATTTCAAACACACATTTCGCGAAAATGGCAATCAGCTTGAAGAATGTAGTAGAATACTATATAAGAAGTAAACTTTGTAGAAGCCTTCGTTGCCCCTAAATATCACCTTCACTGTCGCCAGTCACTGTTGAAAGGCAAAAAATCTCTTGGCTTTCATTTTCATGTCTCTAAAAGTTTGTACCCTTCACCCAGAATGTAGTGCCGACTCATTTTGCAATAACTTGGGACAATTCTGTGCTCGAAACATAAAAAAACAGGATTCATTCTATTTCTCATTGGGCAAACACCACTAAAGTCACATAGAAACAGTTCTTTGATTGTGCTATGTTATTAACGAGTTTTGATAATACCTTCCTGTCTGGCTGTGTCAGGCAAAATCAGCCTTTAAAAACTGGTTTCCCCCTACCAGCAGCTTTGTAAATTCTTCTCTATTATCACAGTTAATCCTTTGTCATAACTAAGTATCTAAACAATTTTATCCCGATCCGCCGTTGAATTATTGCACATATTTGAAACTTTCTTCCGTAACATAAACTTCATTAAGCCTCGAGATAAGGTGTTTTCCATTACAATGACAATCGCTTTAATCTTGCCATTTTCGTGGGAACGGGAAGCCACCTTTTTCGGCCCTCTTTTCAAAGTAAGCTTTATCTGACAGTTTATCAACAAAGAAATACCAGCAAAACCAAGCTCGCAAACGTCTCTTCGAAATGAGGTTGTTTGCCTGCTTCTTCTAAAACACAAACCTGGTTTGACGTCATTAGGTGGAATCAACAGTGCAATGGTGAATCATAGTCTGACACTCCACAAGCAAGTGTAACAACTGCCCTTAGGTTTACTCTATTGCACCCTTGTAATTCTACCGCTTTACGGCTGGGGACAGCTGAAGAATTATATCCAAAACATATGCCAAATATTGATGTCCCAAAATATTCACGCCCCAAAACATCGACGCCCCCAATTGCTGATGCCCCTAATTGCTGACGCCCCAATTACTGACGTCCCCTTTTACTTACGCCCCAATTATTGAGACATCATTTAAATTATTTTGTGGTGATCGGTGAGATCGAGAAGTAGTCTAATTATTGCTCCAAATGGTCTTATTGCTCGATTTGCTGCCATTTAAGGATTTTCAGACGATTTACGGATTAAAGGATTGAACGTGATTCTAGACGAGTCTGGCAGCATCAACTCATTCGATCCGTTTAAAATTTTGTTCGAAAAATCTAAGCTTTAAGAACTTTTTCTTCATTCTTCGTCAGCTTGAAAGTAAAGCATCAGCTTGACAAATAATGAAGCTAAAATTGCAATGCTTAAAATCAGAAAATGGACTGGACTTAGCTTAACTTAGCGTGTAGATGTGGTCATGTGGTCAGGGAGATCTCAATTGCCTTCTATCTAAAATTAGCCATTCTCTGCAAAGATCATGGGCGTACAGTCAAATCGTTGTTCCTTGCTGTGGGAAACACTTATTGGCGCGTTGGTTCGAGTCTGGTGGCGTGACTCAATGAACGAGCATGCGCTGTTTGTGCAATGGGTCTTCGAGTAATGTAACCCAATGACTGGTTAGTGCTTTCGCTAACTTTGCTTTGTTTTCGGAAGCCGTGGGACTCGAGAGGATGTCATTGTTTGAAGTAGACCCTCTTACTCCGCCAAGTCAGAAAGCTGGCACATGTTGTGGCTTGAAATCCTCATGCCGTTTTGACCAACACGTGTTGTAGTGAATCCAGCAACAAAAGACCTCCTTCCAAGAATCAACAACGTCCTTTGATGTCCAGATCTCAACTAACTCAAGAGATTGTGGAACTTGAAATTTTCATGCACTGCTTTGCTGTTTGACAATGACTGTAATATTCCAAGGCGATTCTACATCGCCAAGTTAGCAGCTTTCTCAAGAAATGAAATTATCTTGCAAATGCCCATTAAATTACGCTCCAGATAGGCCAAGCAGTCTGCAAGTCTATCCAAACCGCATCAATAGGCAAATTGCATTAAAAAGCCAACCTCTTATTGAAAAGCAGTGATGATGAAAATCAGAGTTTTCCTCAATGTGGATAGACTTAGTTGGTCTCGATTACTAATATGAAACCCTTTTAAGCTAAATTTTTGCTATGTATTAGATTCAGGATTGATCTTTGTCTGTTTGTTTGATTTGATCATTTATGAGCTCTCGATAGCACTACTGGGAGAGGTAACATTGTGAAACTTTGTCTTTTTTATGAGAAATAGCTTGGACTGGCAATACTTGTTAAACAAGCTCAAGAGTATACAACGTTACCTTGAAATTACACTGTGAAACCCGGTAAGATTGTTGCCGCCACAGTAAGTTGCAGTACCATAAAAATTAACAAAATTTCGTAAGTCTCAAGAAAAATTTGATATTTACTTTCACTATATTCATATGCTTGATGCGTTTCTGGTCAAGCTTTCTTGTTTTTACATGGGAAGAAATAAAATGAATTAAGCTAAATATGGGGGCTATAAGATCTTGGGGATACTTGCGACTATACCATGTTCATAATACACACATTGAATCTTGGGTAGTCACGTGACCCTCTTGTTATGATGGCGACATGTCTCTCAGTCTTGAGACCGGATGAGGCATTTCATTGTGAAATGGACAGCAAAGGTTAGAGTGCGTTTGCAACGTGCGGGCATTATGGGGTGCTCTGTGATTTTTCCTGGAAATCAACACATAGAGATTTGCTGACACGCCTAGGCTTGAAGGAGAGCTTTATCGCTTCATCGGTCTGAGAATATGACAAGGCGCCAAGATGTTTGAGAGAAATTCCAATCAGCCGTGAGAATTTTTACTCGCTCACGAACATTTTTACTTCACCTGACCTTTGAGGAATGGAAAGGTAATCGAACTTTGACATAGTGCTTTCTGACCCAGAAAATGAAAACACGAAGGCTTTCCATTGATGCGGCAAACCCCCTGGATTTACCACCCTCATACTTTACCCGTTATTTAGGAATTGCCACAAACTAGTAGGAGCCAAAGTATGACAGACATTTGAATTGCATCACGTTACGAGAATTTTCCGGAACGCTAAGATTGAATACGAAGGACATTAGAGAGAAAAGCTATTGTGCATCAAATGGGGAACTATGGTTGAATTGTGAGTACGCATACATCTTCAAATACTGCCAGCAATGCTAAGAATACGAATTTGCATTCAAAACTGCTGCTTTATGATTCAAGATAGGGATATTTTTCCTGCTTCATTTTATACGTTGGGTTTAGCGACAGATATTAATACACATTTCTTTGCATTCAATTAGAATAATTTCAATGAAACGAGAAATGAGATCGTAGTTTAAGAGTAACGGTCGTAGTTTACACAAATCGTTCTGATATTGATCTCTGATGTTTTCCGTATTTCCATTTGTCAGTTAACCGAACGTAAATACTAGATTTGACAAGAGACGCAAGAATTGCGGGGAAATGTTCGCTGTAGTCTCTGACACCCTTACAATCAGGATTTGCTGGAAGCTGCTTTCTGAATCGTTCTGTTCTGCATGTTTATTCAAATGAAAATAAATGTTCAAATTGTTGCCAGCAGCACACAGCAAATCGCACCTGTTCGAAACGATTGCAGCAGCTGATTTGAGAAAGAGAGGGCTAAACAGTGATTTCCCTCCATGCATGTTCGGCTAGTTCAATTGCAATTATGAGCGAAGGAACATTTAACGCCACATCATGGCGAAATTAAGTTCTATGGCTTGTCTTACCTCTGCTTCCCTACTAGTTGAAATATTTTAAATAGATCGTGCTGTTGGTATCTGCTGTGCCCGTACAGGGATGAAAAGTTCGAGCGATAAAAATTTACTCCAAATGGCAGGCAGGTGGGAAGTGCCAATTATCTCTAAAAATAAATCCTTGATGATTTAGCACCAAAACCATGATTTACATATATCGCTCAGAAGCCTTCAGAGGCACGTGAAATCCACCAAAGAATAGTCAAGCCTTTTTCTGTAGATTCAAGAGCAGCTGGCTTTCTGCGACTTTCTGGCCACAGCTATTCAAAAACGTTTTGATATCGCAGTTTTGATACCAAACAGATTATACCAAACCGTGAGAAAACCACGTTTCATTCACGTAGCTTCATTCTTTTATGAAGCTGGTTTAAGCCCTGCATGAATTGCAATCCATTAAAGCTACCTACCCCAACCAAAATGGCGCCGTATTCACAATGAAGGTGTTTTGGACAACTCTTTCGTTTGCTTTTTGCAACTTTCCATACAGAAGGTGTTAATGTGTCTGGTGCTCTATTGTCTGAAGAAGTGTTGACAATGTCGTTTTGCCACCTTAATGGCATTTCTAAAGTACAAAACTAGCAAATTTTTGTTTCTATTTTAACACTGAAACCACGACTTTTTAACCTAGTACATTTACTCTACGAGAAAGGGGAAGATGTAGAACTGTAAGTTTAAAGCAGCAATGGCTCGTATTTTTCTGATATCTCCAAGAAATTCCTTCAAGATTTTGACCAAACAGACCAAGGGTTGTGCTATTAAATTGGAGAAGATGGTCATAAGCATCTTTATTCATCAAATTCTTGTCCATTGTAACTGTGGCTTTGGTCAGTTGAACTTATCGCAAGTACATCAAAGCTTTAATATTAAAGAAAAAGAAAAATAAATTACAAAATTCTTCTGAAGATGAAGCTGATTAAGTATCTGAAAGTGGCAGCTAAAAGTGAAAAAGTATGAAAGAATGCTTTTCATAATATACACACAAATTTACGAATTTGTTGATATTTTAGGAATACTATGTCTACTAAACATTTGAAAGTGCTGGAAAGTTTGATAATACTAATTTCTTCAAGTAGACTGGTTATTCTTGAAGTGTCACCAAGAAGGCTTTGCAAATTTGATCATTATCATTATTACTACCATGCCCATTGCTAGGAGTTGTCAAAAGTAATCGTTTGCAAAGCCTCGTCAGACCATCAATAAACGGTGGCCTTTAATTGGCTTAAAGTAGGTTTCAAGGAAATTTGCCGTAAGCTGCTATTAAAGTCCCATTACCTTGAAGTCAGCAAATGATTACGTTGGCAATAAGATGTAGTGGATCAGTTTTAAATATTTATGAGCATGTGCTGCAAAGCATTTGAAGAGAAGATCAGCAAAATCTTTCCGAGGTATCTATATAGGATCAATTGTTTTTGGCGAATTATTTAGCGTTTGCAAAGAAATCATGTATTCCGGCTGGTGTGTCCATGACAAGTTGCATGGTTTCAAAATCTGTAGTGAATACTATTCCGCCGGTATTTACATCAACATGCGTGTAATTGGGAAGGAATGATGCCTTTCTACGTATTATGAGCTGTCCTGCACAAATATTGCTTGAAGCATAGGTAGGAAGATAATGTTCGGTTAAGACTCTCTATCATAGTACTATAAGAGTTTTGCCTCTAGAGGTTTAGGGTTACGAGAAGAACGCATTTTGAGAACACACAATAAAATTTACACTCGATGTGCATTCTTTTTCCTGTCTATCACTTGCATATTTGTTTATTATTCGTCCTGTCTTTTATTCTTAATGATTAGATTCGCTACCATGATCAATCTATACCTTGTCCGAGATCAAATATACAACTGATCATAGATGATCTTGAAATTCCAATTTTTCTACCGACGATTCTCTAGTTACCTCCAGGACCTTCTCCTAGCTGTGTGTTTTCTTTATTGGTCACGCCATTAACAAGAATGACTTTCATCAAACTTTTTTATGTACACAACATGAAAAAATAGTGACATTAGTCTTTATCTATTGCTTTTGATGTTTCTAGGTAACCTACTGTATATAAACAGTTGATGATCATACTGAGGACAAGAGGGGACATGAAAAAATGCAAACTTGTTTCTGATTTCGCTTAAAACTATTGTCATCACCCTTCGAATTGCTTTCTGCTGTGAAAGTTGGTTTAGAAAATATCTGGCTTGGTGACTGTGTTAGCTGGTAAGTTATATTCCCCTATTATTTAACAGAATTTTGTAGCAATGCCAAACTAACATTCTTTTTCCGTTCTTTCCTCTTTCCTATAAATCTTTCCAAGACTTTATTGGTCTGACTTATAGGGTGCTGTTTTATATTGATACACACATATCTTGACATATAAATGGCAATGGCTGATGGTAGTAGGGGTGTGCCAAAGTAGGGGGTTTGGGGGTGCCCCCCCCACTTTTTGTAGAAGCCGTCCGTAATTTTTTGCCTGTCGGTAAAAGTTGAAACAATAGCGTGTCGGCATTTCGGGGAAGAATTAAATTTGTACTCTTGTTATATCCAGCTTAGACACAATGAAACCACTACGGTACTAGAGTGTAAAACTTGTGCGCTATGATTAAATATCTTTAAACCCTGTCGATAAATTTCTCACGTTACACCCCCCCCCCCCCCCCAACTCAAAAGCCCTTCGGCACGCCACTGGATGGCAGATGTCCATGTACCATTGTAAGCTGCAAAGGAAATAGATAATCGTGACATAGTGCCAGAAATAGGTTCTAGGGTCAAATCCATTCTTTAGATGCTAGAAAAATGCATTTCCTGGCCAACAAAGATATCTGCTTGTTTGACCTTTCTTTTGAGGGATAGAACTCTTTATCTGCTCTTTTCATTTATAGCACAGTAGCCTCCACAACAGACGTATAGACAGACACTCGTTAACCATCCAGTTTTCTGATTGAGCCTGCGCGTGCCGTCCACGTGCGTCACGTTGGCTTCTTTCCGGCGCCAGAACTTAAATGGCTTCTTTCCTCCTCCTGCAAAGAGTAGAATTCGCTCTATTTCATTTCTGGCAATATGAATGTAGTTATGCTGAAAGTAAGGCTCAATTAACAAAAGACCACCAAGCCACAAGCAATTAATTCAAAGACGGCCTTTATATAAGATTATGTAGAAGGTAATCAATAATCGAGGGTGCACAGTGGGTCATTTTTCTCTTCAACTTTATTAAATGCTTATTCTTAGAGCAGCTTGGTCAATTAACTCTTAATCAAAGATCCTTTTAATTTAATCTTCTGGTTTTAATTGACACCCTGCCCTGACTACCCTTGCTCTTTTGTTCAGACACCTGTGGCAAAACCCAGCCATAGCATTGCATCTGCACAATAACAAGCAACGAATTTCCCTATTATATTACACGAAGACATGAAAACCTCACTTTTGTCTGGCAATGCTTTACAGGTTTTAAGCATTGTTCTGATGCATCAAATATCTCGAAAAACAGTTTAGTGTGAGCTTGATCACTTCAAAGCATAGTCTAAATGCTACTTGCGAGCAGTGAAAGGTTAGAGGTCTTGGTGTTTAGTCTCGTGCAATCCTGGATTATTGTGCCGAAAAATGATGCTTGTAAGTTTTGAAATAAATTATGAACCGTAACTTATGATTTATTGATAATATTGTGAAGGTACCTAGGATTAGGGCTCTGCATTAGAGGCCCCGTGCGAGGCTATCTGTTGTCTTACATGTTCCTTTGAAGGCATTGAAAACTTTGGAATGGACCTTCAATACCATGAAAAGGGGACAGTTTTTCAATACCAGCCGTTGTAGGGTGCCCTAATCCATTTTCGAAGAAATGCTCATTAGTGAATACAATCTGCAAAAGAGCAATTGCAATAGACATGGACATAATTGCATTTTCTAACAGAGCGACTCAAAGCTTACCTTGATCAATTTTGGCTCCTGTAAACTCTTACACATATTTCAATTCTCCAGAAATATATCAGCAAGATGCTTTGATAATTTATAATTGAAATCCACGATATTGCATGCCTTTTTCAATCAGTGCTTTTCATGAACACTAGAATCTCAGTAAGGTCTTAGGAAGCTATTTCAGAAGCAATTGCATACTTATACCAGTGACATGAAATCATCCCATGCCTTGTTTTCGTGTTAAAGGCAACTGCAAGTGAGGCACGCTAATCAGATTGAGTAACATCAGTGAAGAATAGATGAAGTGCAGAAATTTATCTACAGTAATTATGCAGTAGTAGTCTAAGAAAGTATAAGAAAGACCCAAACGATAGAGTACCATGAAGACTCAGGCACCTAGCTAAATTTCTTCCAAGAGCTTGAGCAAATATTGTCTACACGGGCTCCGACGCAGGTTGGAAAGTGGAGGGGCCAAGGGAGATTTTAACAATTATAACAAAAGATGTTTAAAAAAGCTCTATTCTTTTATAAAAAAGTGAGGGGGCTATGGGCCCCGGCCCCTTCTTCGTCGGAGGCCCTGGTCAACACAGAGCCATGTTCTTCGGCCTGTATAGTAATAGAACCAATCAATCAAACCATAGCTTGCCTCTTGTTTTGCGAAACTTTTCCGTAAATAGGTTTGAAGGTATGACCTGATATTCATTTGCCCATTGTATTACCAAGAGCATAGTCAACTGAAGTGTTTGAGATGCATGACGTCACAGATATGGAGACCCAGAAACAAACCCGTTTGACTTCGTGCCTTAATGCCTCAGTCGCCGTTCTTAAATTCAACATTTTCTTAAATTGAAAATTCTGAATTTCTGATCAATGTTGATCATTTATAAAGAGCAATGTTGTGATTCATGCAAATATTGAGCAATCGTTCAGGGTACACGTCATGCTTAATGAATGATTCTTCGTTTTTTTAACAGTAACAACAATGGTACACTCGACGTTGTTTATTCTACTATTAACATGCATATCAGTAGCTTCTTCTTCAAATGGAGTTGGTAAGTCTCTTAGAAATTTTCAACACCTACCTTGTTTACGAATGTGGTATAAGTTCAGCAAATATACCATGCAATTATTTGCCACGTTTTTGTTGAGTGGCAACGAGCCCATGTAAAATTGGTGAAACCAATTTTTTGTCCACAAGATACATGTATGATTTCTTCAATAAGTTAGTCTAAATACGTCAAACTTACAAATTTTGAGAGGCAACTAAGCTTTTGATTTCCAAAACATTAGCACTACTGATCAATGTTGAAATTCGATTCAGTGGAAATAAACCATAAATTTGGAATATTTACTTAAAAACTGATATGTTTTCAAAACTAAAGATATTTTGAGAATACAGACAGACAGATGCAGTCTTTTGGTGTAAATACAAATAATCTATTATAACAGTAGGAAAAGTTCAATGTCCGTGTATAGAATGTCCTTCCATTTCATTTTCTTCACGATTGCGTAATCTTGCATCACCAGTGTGAGTTATTACGTAAACGAGGCCAATAGTGGAATAATTTTTTGCCTGCTCAGGCCTGTTCCAGAAAAAAGGATTATGTCGTTGCCAGCGTTAGAGTTTCATAGAGTAAAATATTGTACCGTTGTTGTGACAATATATTCACCATTTGGTAGAAGGGAACGCGGTTACTCCAATCGGTTTTGAAAGTTGATGGTTTTTTAGATGATTTGTAAATACCAGGATCCAGATATTGCCATTGGTGCTACGATGTGTATCAAACATTCCCAAACAAATAATCCCACCAACAAATTCGAGTCAGAGTTAACCGAACTAAAAGTGAAAAGAAGCTGTAATTCGGTGACTGGTCATTTAGCAAAGAATAAACATATTAAAGCTGTTGGAAGACGCGGTTCCAGCCTTCAGTTGGCCAATCTGCAGTGGAGATCATGAAAAGGCCCGAGAGAATTCAGTAGTTGTACAGTGCAGTCTCAGTTCATCTCAGTTCAGCGGTATGACACAGGGCATCTCTGAAGTCTCTCACATGCCTAAGGCATTTTGGTTGGATCATGACTTCAAATGATCATTTATTATACTCTGAGGCTATTTTATTAAGTAAATTAATGTCGCTCTTAGTAGCCTGAGATATACTAAATACCCCTGTAATTTGAGCTAATTGACACACGATACTAGGAGTGGGGAAATTACCCAAAACTGTTTCAAGTTAACCTATCAATTTTGGAGCCTCATTTGCAAAAAATTGCTGACATTTGCAAAAAATTGCTGCATTTTGAATTAATCACGGACACTTCTCATGAAATTAAACTTGAGCTTCAACTACTCAATATCTTGCTTTATTCATTTGCCAAGAAAATATTCAACAATTTTTCCATGCTCCTAAGAATATGTTGGTATCTTCAAAGACAATTAATAGTAAGGGTTAGGAACATATTTTTGCAGTCAGTAACTACAGTCTTTATTTGTTCTTTAACATTTGTCTTGACATAATTGAATGCAAGTTTTAAGAAGCATCATTTTGCTGCAGAAATCATCATATTGCCCACCACATGAGAGCATTTATAGAAGGCATGGGAAATTTTGAGTGATCTAAAAGTTATATTGAAATCTTTTATCCTACCAATAATGGCTTTGACACTGATTGACCCAAAACCCAGAATTTTCTAATCAGATTTACCCTTGTAAATTCTTTCTCCTATCTAGACTTGACAACCCTAGAGGCTTAGTCTAAGAGGCTGTTTTTTCAGTATCATACCACATTTCTTCTGGCTGTTATATTATCTGCCAAACAATAGAACTGAATGCCATTGACAGCTGGTAAAAATGGCTGATAATGCTTTGGAGTTGTCTATCATGTCCTATTTAGCAATTTAGGCAAAGAAAATTAATCTTGAGTGTATTTTCTCATTTGAGAGTGTACTTAGAATAACTGAGACATTGTTGTCATTAACCATTGAGTTCATCCTTTGCTTGTTACTATATTTGTGATTATTCAATTGCTGGTGAATATGCTATTCAAGTTACAAATTTTCACAACATATTATCAAGATAAGATAGATCTTTTGAAGTGCAGTGAATTTATAAAGGATATCTGATTAACTTTCATAAACAACTACTGAGAGGATCAGAAACATTTTCATTTGATGTCCAATGCTCTTATTTATTCAAATTCTTACAAATTCTTTAATTCAAGCTGATTTCATTAACTTTAGTTCAATGTTTTTAACTGTCTTTATATTTTCAGGTTATGGGTCTTTGAACTGGAGTAAAATTAATGAAAAGCTAAAAAGAATATCCAACACATATGAGCAACGGAGGAAATTAAAAAATGTGAGTTTTATCTACTCTCAATATTGTTCATATTGATTAGTCTTGCCCATAAACATTCATTTTTTAGTGATGGCAAAGGTCTTCCTTGAGAGTTTACCAGTTAACTCTTATTCAGAGAAAACATAACTTGCTCAATAAAACACAGCCTTTACCTTTGTTATGACAGGCTCTGATAAAATAATCTGAAATTTCTGCCACATGTGTGTTACGCTCGGATGACAAGTTTCTTCAATTTTATTGTTCTGTTTATGGTGTAATATTGAGAATGAAAACGCTGCTGAAAGACTTAATAAAGTTTAAAGTGTGATGTCATCAGAAACCTATTTTTAGAATTTTTGAATTTTCATCAAAAAACATAAAAAATTACGATAAAGTGCTTCCGAATATGCGAAAATGGCCAAGTATGTCTAAAATCTGTTGAGATATGGCCAGTAATAGGTTTGAAGTTTGCTAATGAACCACTATTATTTTGGCTCTGTTCGTATAGTTACAAACAGAGACCAAAATACAGAGGTTTGGTGGGGAAAGAGCCATTACACGTGGCCATATCTCTGCCAATTTGCAGCGCAACTGACTAGTTTTTCCTATTTAGAGGTATTTTATGATACTATTTCAAGTTATGGGGTCAAAATTCAAAAGATCTAAGATAGATTTTTGTTGTGTCAAACTCTATTATCCTGTTTAAGAATGATCAATCTTTTGACATTGAGCACCTCTTAAAAGGTTTTTAAAGCCTTATAAAATGTAATTGACTTGGTCTTCAAACCATATCTACCCAATTCAAGATATTTAGTTGCTGTTAGAATAAGAAGTCAAAGCCATTGATAAAAAACCAATGAAAGCTTGATAAGACATTTTTTTGCCATGCTACTGTGCAAAATTTTTGATGGTTAATATGAACAATTGTTTGGAATATTTATCTTTAGTCCTTGCTGGTATTCAATGTGTGCCATACTCACAAATCTACCATTTCTGAAAAGCCATCCATGTTTGGAAATCATATTTTATCCAGGTCATAAGTTGCTGGATAGGTCTGTCTAATGCACCAGTTGTCTGAACGTCGCCCTGTTAAAACCACTGATTGTATTAAGTCCTAGCTGAATTCGCATTGATATAAGGATTATCTTGGCAGAAAATTGGCCAAATGGTCATGTGGTTTTGTTTTGTATATGAAGAAGATTTACCACCAGTCTGTGTCAATGCCTCATATTTAGCCAAAGATAATTTTAAACCACCACGTAAATGAGCAAATGAATTCTTTATTGTTTTTATTTTTGTTAAAATATCCATCGTTTGTCATTGGTTGATTTTTGAAAAATTTGAGATTAGTTGAATCGAAGCTGATTAAAGTCAACCTCCTTTGTTTGAAATTGCGACGCATATCAACAGTTGTTAATACTGCGCATTGCGTATGCCCTTTCTAACTTCTTTTGACAAGGGCCTAGTTAACTTCAGTTAAAGGCTAGTCGTTTGGATCCCAACAGAAATGATCTTAAAAAGACACTTAAAGAAGTACATTGATAAGTTTCATAGTAGACCGCAAATTATATGCACACGGTATACCATTCACCGTATGCAGTGTCGATCTGTTTTGGATTTGTTATATTTTGTGTCACCAAGTTATATGATTTTATGTAGCTTTCCTCATTTAAAAAGCACTTTTATTTTTAACATGGGTGTATTAGTACTTTGTAGTTTTGCAGACTGCTTTTGAACCCTGACTAGTGCATTTTACATGGCTAGTGCATTTTTTAAATGATATGAAAATTTCGAAATGAAACTAGACACTTTTCTTATAAGAAACCATCTGCGTGGAGCCCATACGGCAAAATTTGAGAAGTCGTAGCATTTGTCATGTTTATTCATAAGGAATTGTTCGAAACAAAGACATTTTATGTTTTTCCCAGAAATGGTATTTCAAAATCCTTGGCAAAACCATTATTTTTACTTGCGTTATTCACTGTCTTCAATGGACGATCAACTTCCTATCAAAGTTTGCTTTGAATTGTCTTTATTAGGTTCTAAGAGCTTTTGTTTTTTGGAAATTGTTAGAGTGGCTTAAATGTAGCTGAGAGAATTAGCAGGATATTTCAAATCATTTTGTTGACGTTTTTTCTTCGATTATTTTAAAAGGAAGAAGGAAAGAAAGTGAATTTCTGCAGCCAGCCATAGATAGTGTAAACCTTTGTCTAAAAATCATTTTATGTATACCAAACAAGCAAAAGACGTATCGCATATTGTTTGGTCCATTAGAGCTTAAGCCTGTCCCTAGCTCCACACAACTCGTTAGCGAAAATTCCGAATCATTTGTCATCGTTTCAGTTTCCTACACGGTGACCACAATTCCCTGTTTCTGTAATCGAAATGGGCGGTTAGAAGTTTGAGTCATCTGATGCACAGGTCTCGAGATTTGGTGACTTTTTACCTGCGAATGCTGGTGTTTGATGTGAAACTCTATAGACAACGGTTTCGCAATCCAGTATCGTTTACGATGTTAATAGTTTGTGTAAAAGATAGAGGATCATATCAGAAAGTGATCCAGACGACATGTCTGCCATCATTCTACGAGTATTTCTGTTGCAGATAACAAAGATATGAAATTGTCTTTGCAAACTGAAGCCTGCTAGGCCGATTAATAATGAAATATTTCAAACTGGTATCTAGCTTGTTTATCGCGTTTTGTTTACCAAGGGGTAGTATTTTTACATCACATCTTTATGTTTTACCAACCCTTGATTCAGTAGCAATTGTAGCCCATTTTACGTGCAAGAAATGACGAAATGGAGGCTCTGCTCCAATGGTCTATGCTATCATTTAAAACATTTCACAGCATTAGCTTTTAGGGCGATAAATGTATATTTATATGTTTAATTGAAATTGAAAACAAGGTTTTTCCTCCATAATCAATAAGACATTTTAATGCTGAGTGGTTCACGATAAATATTGTAAGAAGTTTGTGTAGTTGCTAGGATGTTCAGACATGAGTGAGAGTTGTTTAAGCAAGAGTTACGGGTTTAAGCATTATGGGGATCGCAGGTCTCTAAGTCTTTTTTTCATTGCCTTTTTTATTTTTTCCCAACAAAGATGTCTGAGGTACTTGTTTTTATGTGAGGTCCTTGGTATCTTTCCTCAATCACCTCTGGGTGTGGGATTCAGGTTTTGCATGCTTGCCTTATTAAAGGTTATAATAAATCTTTATTATATTGCATTTTGCGTTAACTATAATCTGAAATTTATTTTTCCCCGACATTATTTTAGCTATTTTTTGTTGAATATTACCACAGTTGAAACGGGATATTTGAAGCAACTTAATTGTTTTGAAGGGTCTTCTCAGCAGCATGTTGTTTATAAGGTGTACAAGATATTTAGTATTTTTAAGAGTTTCGAGATGTCCAGGAAATCCAACATTGAGATATTCAAAACTTTCGTATGACAAAGGTCAGTCGGGGGTAACCTTCCTTTCGATTTACATCACGTTCATTGTCCCAATCAGGATGCTAATTCAACTCAATTTACGAAACGTTTGCCATTGCGCTGATGATTATACGGACAGCAATAGCGTCCGCCTGCCTGTTTAGAGATAATTTCTTTCGTGATTTTCTGCATGATTCTGGAAATTCGAATAAAATGATATCCGAGATCCCCAAGCGTCTGTTGCGAGGGAGCTTTTCCAAACGATCCATATGACACGCTCGGAACAGAGGATGATTCCAAATAGCGTCCAGGGGCGCAGTAACAATTACCTGACCTGGAAATCAAATACATGCCACCTGTTAATGTGAAGGCACGCCTTGTAGCACCTAATCAAATTTGAGCCTGGAAGACGTCGTTGTTTGGTGACCTCGTTCCAGCCCTGCTTCTATTGTAGCAAAGCAATCACTTGGCGAGGGTGATAGCTGACATTTTCAATTATAGTTGATCGAACTTTAGTTAACCATTCGACAGTTTGGTAAACAAGCCTCCTTTGATGTCTATTTCAACCTTTCCCTTGCAACTTTTGTAAATGACGATGATGGCGACCGCGTGTTGAAAAGCATAGTTGTTCTGACAAAGACGCTTTCCAGCATTACAAGTCGAAGAACAGCACCCTCTTGTGACATATTGACGCTGCTTGATTTTCTGTACAGAAAACGGGCCGCGCGGAGTGTCGTGCCGTCAACGAGCGTGTCGTGCCGTCAACGGGCGTGCTTGTGTCACATCACTCCGCCCTGTTCCGCCATTCTTTGTCCTTCTTCTGTTTGCCGTTTGTAGCACATTTACAGGGTTGACTAGCGTAAACTGCCCTTCTTTGGATCATGTAGACCTTTTGTTGTGGCAGTACTCCGTTTGGATTTGATAAGACGCGTGCTAGCTAGTGTGCAATTTCAGCGGAAAGGCATCGACCGCAGCACGCGATCCATCTTCACAGTTCTTCTAGCTCCAATATTTCGCTTGATATTGCTTCGAGAAACCAGAATTACATTTTGCCGGTTTAATCGATCAGAAAGCGGCCTGTTCTTCGCCATGTATCGCTAGTTTTTTAGCATGAGGTTTAAGAATATCGCTTTTGCCCGCTTTTTATTTCGAGTCATGCTGTGAGTTGCGGGTTGAAATCAGCTTACAGCTCTTGAAGTAGGCGTAACGCACCGGGCCTTGCCGCGTGATCCTTCAGAACGTTTAATCAACTGCAGCACGGAAGGCCCATGTGTCGTCAGTTGGATAACAGGAGGCTCTCTGTTTTGTGCCATGGCCTTTCATTGATCAGTAGCTCTTTGACTTTTAGACCGTGAGGGGTCAGCCGGTTTCTCCACGTCCTTGTCGGGTGTTTTGGATCTCCGGCCCCTTGTACAAATGTATCCGGACAGAACCTTGGTTCTTGGTTGGCAATATTGACCTAAGTGGACCTCCTACATTGCTTTGATGTCCGAATGATATTGGGCCTAACAGACAGGGCATGACTTGAAACAAGTCTTGTAACCAAAGTTACTTACATATTTTGTTGAATAAAAATATGCCCCCAAGAAGCAAATTTCCCCAAGCGTGGCAGTTTACACAATGTATTGTTATCTGCCTTGACAAACAAATTTCTAGTCGCGAGGTGGGTTTGCGAAAAGTTGTTTTTCGCAACTTGGGGACCGCCCTGTTGCTTTTTCAACTCGTGTGGTCACGCAAGATCAGGCCCCTTCCTAGGTAAAACATTTCTAGACAGCTCATTTGAATCTAGTGTAACCGTCTTAGTTAATGTGCACCTGCAAATTAATTATGAAGAAACAGGTTAGGGCCGAGTTGTTCACGGCCAAGTATCTGATACCTGTAAGAAAAACAACTGCACGTGAACAAACAGCTGGTAAGACAGGTTTGATTTTCCATTTTGCTGAAGAAACACCATCGCCAACGAGATTCCATCCAAAAATACCAAATCTGATCATCTTGTCTTCGCACATCCAACCATTCCTTCCCCGGCAACGCAGAAAATGCGCAATCTAAGCTATATCTAGCAGTCCACGAAATGGCCACTTTTAAGATGGTAAATTGTTTTGCTGGTGAAAATCGACATTAATTAGGCACGAAATGGCCTTAATCTGCAACTTGTTTAATCATGTACACCAGTAGCCGAGCGTGATTTGATATGGAGCATACGATTTTGGGGTGTTGTTTTGAGTTGGTTTCATTAAATGTGCTTGCCACGCACTTAAAAAAGGTACTAAGATGCAGAGTCATGCGTTTGTTATTAACAAGGAAGCCGGGATTGTTCGTTTCAGACCTCTGCCATATGATTTTTATCATTATCCGGCGTTGTGGTAGCAACACGTCAGCCTAAGCTTTTCAGGAAAATGAGGTTTTAATTGTGACTGTATAAATGTTTCAACATGGTCGCACATAGCACTAGTCTACATCACATCCGCCACACGTTTTTAAAGTTCTGCTTCCATGTACATTTGCTGGAAAGAGTTCTCCTTGCTAAAACTCTAGTGCCATGAAAAGGATAGAAGTTGAATGTGAGTCATGGAGCCTGGGTCGAGATATTGCCCGTTTGTGATGCAAAGTTGGCCAGGGACCAAACCACCCAGATCAGCTTGTCCCAATTCCCACTGGTGCCTCTCTCAGACACGTGCTGTGTTTCATCGACCATGCTTAGCAAGCCTCGAAGTATCAAGCCAACACTTCCATTGAATTTGTTTGTTTAATCTCATGCTCCATCAAATCGATTCTTGTATGCTGATATGCATTCGGAATGCAAGCTACTAACATTCACACGCCGTCTGATGTAGAATGTAAATTTAGGGTGTATATTTTTGGAGCAGGCCTTTCTGGGTAGCCTAGGAATCTACATTGGGAATTCGCCACACCTGTTGTGTCTCTGGTAATGAAGGTGCCCTTGGAATTCGCGTGTCGTTGAAAATAGAAACAGACTGTCTATCTATGATATCTATTGCCCTAAGGCACACCTCTTCTTGCCATTGCGAGTAACCTACAGTGTTTACCGCTGTGCTGGCGCATTTTAGGCCACGAGCCATTCGAATTCCGTTCGCACGCGCTCGAATGCTGGCTTTCCGTTTGGTTTGATGGGGGAGTGGTTGCCCTCGCTATCCTTTGTCTGTTTGAGCTTTTTACTTTTTTAGGATACTGTTAGTTGAATTATTTATACTAGGTATTAGTCATGAAATTCCCAACAATAGATTCCGGCTTTTGAGGGTTTTTTCATTTATCCCCGCAAGCCCCATTCAGCAATAGTGTCTTTCAATGTGAAGATTTCTCTACAGTTTAAACAGTGGTTTTAAGAACTCTGCAGATCCTACACTGCATTCTAAACTGCTTGCAAAATTTGTGGCTTTAAAGTTTTGTATCTAAGCCTCCTTGATTTCGTCAGAAACATTGGCTTTGAGGAAGAAGGCGAAAATTCCAAAATCCACATTAAACAACACTAAAAGGTGCTTCAGTTGCAGAGAAACAGGATTTAAACAGATTTGAGCTGGGAAACGTACGAGTAAAGGATTACGCGCAGATTTAGTTCTTTTGAAGGCTGTTGTTCCGTTTTGAGTCTCGTTCTAGTTACGTCGCTTATTTCTTCCCCTTATGAAGATTGCTTTGTCGGCCTACTTTAGTTTAGTAAACGCTGGGCGAATTTTCGCCTACGAACAGTCTGCAGTATCCAGCACTTATCGTTTCTGTAGAGTTCGAAGGAAAATTGATCGCAAGTTTATTGTCTTTGAGTACAGACAAGCCGAAGGGACCCCGTTTACACTGCCTTCAGGCCCTACGCACGTGGACAATGTTGCATGGATTAATGTCCCTATTCTAACACATATTCTGTACGACATCTGTGGTTGGAGAGGTCTTCGTGTTTCAACGCTGTTTGACTTAGTACAATACGGGCACTCGAGTCAAGCTCTCAATGGCTTACTTGCGGCATTGCCGTGAAAAGATGGGATTCCATTTCAGACCATAATACAGCTGGCATCGCATTTGCCCAATCAAAATAAATGAATTAACTCGCTACAATTTTTCTTCTATGGGATTGTTGATCGTATTGACCTTATTGTCTAATGATTAATGTCGTATGACTCTGGATTGTAAGTACACCTGCCTGCCACACGATAACATCGTTAATACAGCTTTATCATCCGTAGCTGTACCATTGAGGACCGCTTAGCGGCCCGCGTTCGCTTGCAAGGGGGGACCCTTCACCTTCTCTTCTCTAGAGCGCGAAATCATTATCGACTTGAGATTCGTCCACGTGATTTATTAACACTAGTTGCATGAAGCCCCTCATTGGGGATGGCATGGCCAAACGATTGCCAATGAAACGCATGATGATCATAACAAAACAATCTTTTTGCCAGGCTCATTAACTCGATTTTCCATGAAACTTTCTACCAACCAAAGATCAAGTTTTCCTTTTGAGATTCAGTAGTTTAAAAAACAAAGTTAGAGTTAGATGCATTTCTCTATATTTTTATTGTTTTTGGGGCTAAAATGTCCCTTTAGCTGAAGCAAATTTAATGTCTTTGCTTTGTTTAGGCCCTTTACAGGATAGTACTGTATCATGCTTCATAACAACATTTAAGGTTTTCGTAACTTTGAGTTCAAGCTATACTGACAACTATGTCTTTTTTCAAATAACAGCATCGTCTTTAGCTGTGCCTAGCGGGAATAGGGGGGTCTTTCCAATCAGAACTCCTCCGCCAAATATTTTCATCCGACTTCAACTTTGATATGATTGATTGTTCGCGAAGAGGTTTTGTTTGGCCTGTTCAACCGCGCTTAAACTCAAGGCACAAGAAGGTCAAAGTTTTGGTGACGGGGCGTGGCGGGGTGTAAAACGACACTTGGATGGAGCAGCTGCCCTGGCGTGGCTTCACTGACATTCTTGTAAAAATTTGAATCGCCCTTTATTTATAATTGGCACCTAAAAGCATTCTAATGTTCTTCTTAAGCACTTGGAAGCTATTACATTTCCAAAGCCTCCACCTAGAGAATATATAAGGTATCACAGCAAAATCGGTTTTATTCAATGAATATTTTCATCGTACTCAAGCTGTTTACAGTGACGTCATAAAAGTTACGTTCGGCCTATAATTTATTGTTACAATTATCCTTTCAATCCTTCTTCCGTGTATTATCAAAGCACCTGACTTCTGAGTAAACACATACTCTCGTCAATGTGTCCCACTAGACTCCACGAGGCAGTGAATAATACCTTGAAAAGATGATTGTCCAGAGTAAGTTGAAAACAGTTGTATTATCGACCCATTGTCCTGGAAGAAAGGCCCCTTCAAGTCTGAACAAAAGGTTAATTACACGTAAACTAAGCGAGGCTTTGATATCAAAACGGATTTGAATTCATGCACCTTGCTTTCAAATCAGCTCTGCTAAGCTCAGGTGGATTAATGTGATGTACTTCGTTGTTTTCTTTGCATGTCTACGAAGTCAATAAAAAAGGTTTTTGTGTGTACTTTGAGTTTCGTGGTAGCATTTGTTGTCGTAAACTGTGAATTGATCAGAATTGTTGCTTTAATTCATCGAGTTAATCCATGACAATTTTCTTGTGTTTTGCTTGGTACAAGTAAATAAGATGAAAACAGTAGTGGTCTAATTTATCAAGTAGATGTAAACATTTGTTTAAGTTAAGTGGCAGGGTAATTTTTTCTGTTCTAGAAAGACAAGTCCCTAGTTTAGGCTGTTGAAATTCTTTCAATTGCAAAGAAACCTTTACAATGATTCTTGGAATCTCTCTATTGAACATACTTGAACCATTGAGCTTTATTTAAACTTTTTTAAAAATTTCAGCGGAAAGCGCCCTTGAAAGTATATTCAGAAATAAAAATTGACCTTTTTTGCTTCCAGAGAGGGGTGACGACTTTAACGCCTTTGGTATGGGAGGCGAGAGGAAGCGCTGTCAAGGGGGTTTGGAGGTGTTAGCCCAATTATCAAAGAAATTAGGCGGGATGGCTTTTTCTTTGTCACTTCCTTCTTCTTCATAATCTGGTGGGATAGTTTCATGTTTCTAATTAATCGCACCTTGTCCCCGGCAGGAAAACCGTGTTTGCCGGCGATAACCTCAAGTCCACCAAACTGCTACACACAACTCTAGATCGCCGCTTCCAAATATTCGTTCTCACAGTGGGCCGACTGGATAAGACAACAGCCTCTACCAGTTCCAACCATCTTATCAGATAGCTTTTCAGTTTTTCCCACACTTTGCCGGCAGTGTTTATCCTATCTACTGTGCCATTGCTAAGCCATTCATTGCTACTCTAACCAAGATGTGCTAATAGGAGTTCCTTTTTCGATTTGGTGTTTCCACTTTCTAAAAGAGCGAGTTAAAAGCCTAATTCAGTAATCATGGCTTCTTGGGCAATTAGATAAAATCGTTCATGAACGTCAGTGATCGATGTCCAAGTTGAAAAATCGCTTTCCTGACTACCAGCTACAATCCCCGCTTTAAACAATCGGAGACTACCAACATTAGCCGTACGCGTGCTGAAGGCTTCTGGTCGCGTGCTGGGATTCCTATTGCAGGTCCCCCCTGAGAACGAATTTGAATAACCCAATCTTAGTTATCTTTATTCAGTTGACCATTCTTTTCCACATTAATAGTTTTTTCCTCAATCGAATTACGCTGGGATTGTGGTTGCTGTCTGTGAACCATTCTTTTACGGTTTCTCGCCAAAAGGGGGCAGTGCAGATTTCATTGCCCTTTTCGTTGCGCAATGTTCACAATCTTTCGCCCTAGAAGCAATTAATTTCGGAATTGTGCTGTAATTATGCTAATAAATAGTAAGTTTTATTGTTTCGTGTGCCGAACCCCCTTGCTAGAAGCCCGGTCTGGCGGCTGAACCCTAGGAGACAATTTACAAACGAAATAAGATTGCGGCCCGGCCATCTGCCCGTAAATTCCTTTGTTCGTCACAGCATGTACTATCTTGACTTGAAGATAAATAAGATCTGTTATAAATAAAAATACGCTGTAATTTCTTGTTGTTTTAGTCGATAATTTGTATTGAAGTAAGTGTAAATGGTTTCTCGAGCAGCAAGTTGATGAATATGCGCATGCGTCCGACTGTGCTACACCGCCCCAAGGGATTTGGATCTCGGTAGCCCGGCAGATCGCGGCGTATTTGAATCGAACAAGACGCGCATCCAAGCTTATTTATCACATGAGGTTTAGAAACATCATCGCATCGTCCGTTGTATCTTATTCAGATTTCATGTCTCGTGGACAGGTAGACCTAATCGGGGTGCTGCTTCAGGCCGTTCTCGTAAGGAGATAATCAAACTATGTGCAGTTCTAGGGTTGCGATATTCGTGTTTGTAGCTGCAGTCTTGGCTCTTCACTTAAAGGTTCGTCTCCTACTACAAAGATCATCACATTTACAAGGGATTTGACGCAAAGCCTGTTCGAATATTTCTTCAAGACTTGACGTTGGTTTGATATTTTTGCCAATTGTTGTCATTTTTGGGGTAGAATGTTGATTGTTCTCGTGTCTTTTGGGGGCATTAATTTCCAATTGTTATCCTTCAGGATGTTATTGGTACGGGAGCCTTCGAGTTGCAACTTGTTGAAATAAAGAATGTTGCTGGCGAAATAAGGAATGGCTCTTGTTGTGATGGGAGTCATACGCTCCGGTTTGGCAGTCAAAGATGCCTTGACCCATGCGATACGTACTTCAAGCTCTGCGTCAAACAGTACGGTGCTACTCAGAGTACAACAGGACCGTGTAGATTTGGCAGCATGTCTACTCCTGTTCTTGGGGAGAATTCGTTTACAATTCCCTTGGCAAAAAACAAAACTATGAAAGACGGCAGGAAATTCAATAATCCAGTTGTGTTACCATTTACATTTTCTTGGACGGTAAGTCAAAATATCATTTTCCCTTCGCATTTATCATTTACCCGATATATGCAGGTTATTTTTATGAAGACTTTTTGCACTGGCGTGCGTACTATATTCTTTCTTGAAAAAGACACCTTGCAAGCTTTGATGAATTATGTATAGAGGACCAGGGTTTGTTATGATTCGGTGTGGTCAGTGCAATCCCGTACTCATGACTGTATAAGCGAGCCTTCTGTATCTAACGAGCTTTTTGCGAAATCAGAAAATATTCTTCGCCCCTCGTTTCTTAAACGTCTGTTGGTGTTTTTCATGCAATGGCTTCATTTTCCGCGGAAACCACCTCTTAGAAACCAATTTGTTTATGATATTAAAGATTATTTTTGTCAGGTGGCAAACTCCGTTTACTGTTAAAAGTTAGAATTATTGTTTTGTCTTGCCCCCGAAAATACGGCTTTAAGTGGTTTTCTCCGATTCTTGAATTAGTTGGAAGTTTCGTAAATTTGCTACATTCCGAAGTCTTCGAAAAAAGCCTTGGAGAAAATCAGCTATGATCTACCACTGCCAAATTGCGCGCGATTAAATTGATTTCGAAATCCTCTAGACAACAATCAAACCATAAATTTTCCCAAAGAAAAATGGTTGCTTTTACATGGGCTGAGTTGCAATTTTTAGGTTCTCCTAAAATCAAAATACAGCTGCTTAGCAGCAGCCAATGAGGGCATGGTTTGCGCGATACTTTGGAGGCCTCTCGTTAAAATAAATATTGCCGAGAATTTGAGTGAGAGGACCTGCAACTCACAGTTTTCTTGTGTACCCAGGAATCAAATGAATATTGCTGAGCCACGTGTGTGCTTTTGAAATGTGTCATGACGCTCGCGCCGAACTGAATTAACGAGACTAGGGATTTAAATAACAATATCGCCAAGCACAGATCATCCTGTACACTCCATGGGAACCTATTCAACTCGCACCTGCCTCCATGTCAAAGTTTGCTAGAGTGTGCTCTCTCACGCCCCCTTTTCATTCTCAAACACTAAAGACAATCATCGGGATTGCTCAATAAACTTTCTAGGCAGTGTAGCTCAAAAGAATAATTATTCCCGGATAATCGTTTGTTGTTCGTCTCTTCTTCCGAGGTGTTGTGTAGTCAATCCAGTGCACGTGGCCATGAAATTTCAGGTTGAATGATTTGGCGCCAAAATTCGGCGATTTGTAGTAAAAATCACTAACTCCCACGAGCAGTTGATGTTCCTACACAAAAGCGATTCCCCTTAGCGTGCAAGAGAGTCATTTGAATATCTTTAGAAACTAAGACCGTATTTTATCGATAAGGTCGAAACCGTCTTATTATCTTCAGAGTAGGGTGCCCGTCCAAGTTAGGAAATACAAGAGTAACGTCGACGAGAACTTCGTTGAGTATTTACGAAGGGCATGCCCTCGCCTTATTTCGGGGAAAATTCGAGTTGCATGGCTTGGGTTACACGAGGCCTCAAGCCTCTTGTTTCGCTCAGTTTTTGAAAGTAACTCTACTGAGATTTGCTAACGACTCGTCGATTACAATGTAGGTATTAATCTTTATTTCTTGAATGGGCACAGGGGTGATTGAATTCACGCTTCGAGGACTAGATACTGAAATTTAGTTTGTTATCACAACGGAATTTAGTTCTTTTACACCTGGCGTACGGAACTTGTCTATAGAAAAGACCGCAAGTCACTTGTTAGCTTGATTTTTGGGGAGATTTGTGGATAAATTGTCCCTTAGATTATCTTGCGTGGCTTCTTTTGACAATCACAATGTGCATCCACTGAAGCAAAGCACTTTTTAAGATTTCAGGACTCTCTCCCTTCATTGTAGCTCTTCACTGTAGAACTTTCTATCTTGTATAACTGTTAGGAATTTTGTACCATGAATGTGTTCATTTAATCTCAATACTAGTTTAAGACAGGACCTGAGGGTGAAAATTCTCATATTTATTTCAGATGACATACGCTTTAATTATTGATATTCTTGATAAAGATGAAGGTGGGAAATTTGGTAAGTGAAATGTAAATTTTGTCTGATTTTAGTAAACAGATTTGCATATGAGCTCTGTCATTTTGTATTGTTATGCCAACTTGATCAGGCTATTTTTTGAAAACCTCTACATTCTAAGACATAGATATACAAATATTACAATATATTACATATACTTAAAGTTGAAAAAGCAGTGACGTGAGGTCTTCAGATTACATTGTCTTTCAACACAAAACATTTTAAAGTATTTGTTTAATCTTGTTCTGAAGGGGTAGAAATTTCCAATTTTGCAAAGTCACTTCACTGTATATGCAGATAAACAGAATATTAGCTAAGAGTAACTACAACCTAAACCTTTCTAGCACATCAACCAGAGAAAATTTCTTCTTTTGCATGATCTCAAAATTGTGTGGTGGCCTTTTGTACTCATTTGCCTTTTTGTTGTGTAAGTCCCATGTCTCTGTATGTAGATAGCTAGTGTTCTTTTGACTTTTAGTATGGCTAGGTTTAATGAAATACCAATTAAAGTGCACCTTAAGTTCAGTTTTCCCACAATTTTCACATATCAAAGTATTATTTTCATCATCTACTTCAGTATGCTTTGCTTTTCAAGTCATGCTAGTATCACTCATAGCAGTTATTAGCTGCCCCAACACCACCCCTAGCTTTCATGTCTTTATGTGTTGTTTTTACTTCAATTCCACCCCACTCCTCTTTTGTCTTCAGTATATCTTTTCACACTCCTCAACTTGGACAGGTTTTCTCTCTTATGTTTGGCCTACCTTAGTACCTTTCATTTGCCCATGCAAAAGCTGCCTTCCTTTCACCAACTTTGCTCTATATATAAATGTCAAAATAAGGTTTTCTTGCTATGTCAATGTACCTTTCATGCTGTTTAGTCATTTAGTAGCTGTTCCATGTTTTCAAGTAAACAATTCTGAGGTTTAACTTATTATTTATTAAACTCCTTTTTTGCTGATGTATGATGTCTGGGATGATGTCATCTTTACCTCTGCATTGACCTAATGTCAACACTGACATTTTGCCCTAACAACATTTTTTTCTCATGGTGAATTAAGGATTTTAATAAGACATAGTTATGGCAACTGATTCACTTTGCACCTCCACACAGCTTAATTCCACCAAACTACCTGCTGCATGTAGCAGGTTTTTTGTGAGATGTAAATTAGAATAGTTTTTAAACAATTTTTACTGTTATCAGTCAGCAGCCTCCACTGCACAATTTATTCGCAATTTGTCCTGAATATTATATCTGGAAACCTGAATCACACTATCCTTAATTTTCCATATAATATTAAGATATCATGTGATAACCTGTTGGCATCCTGGACTCTCTAAAGCCTGAAACAGCTAGATGCTTCATTTATGGCACTTTTTTACACTTGTTTCATTTTATTATTTGCTTTCATTCAGATTTAATCGACAGAGTAAGCAAACTTGGGATTCTTACCCCAAACAAAACTTGGCAGCAGCACACATACAATGGTCCTGCAGCTACACTAGTTTACAAGTTAAGACTCAAGTGTGATGATCATTATTATGGCATGTCCTGCACTGTTTATTGCAAGCCGAGGAGTGACAAGTATGGACATAATACATGTGACAAAAATGGAAATAGAATTTGTTTACCAGGCTGGAGTGGGCCATATTGTAATATTCGTAAGTATCTGAATTATTTGCATGGCGTTCCCTATTATTGGTACTTTGATGCAGTTTCCTTTTTTCCCAAATGATTTCTAATGAAAGCCATGAGGGACTATTTAATTCCTTCTGAGAAAATTGGACTTCTTTGAGACTTAATTCTCTCTAACATCACAAAGATTGTCGAACAGTTCAACGTTGTTGATGTGCCACGATGGTTGCATACCCGCTTACTGCGCAGGGCCGGCAAAATGTCCGACGGATGACCTAGAAATTAAAGTCATAACCCGCATATCTAATTGCAGAGCTGAAGCAATCTTCACAGCAAGACTACAAAAGATGACTCAGGACATTATTTTCCAAAGAAAATCTAATTTCATGTGTTTATTCATGCCGGATAAATATGATCAATCTGAACGGACAATGTCTAAAATTAGCCACAATTCATTGTTGCTATATTATTAATTTGTGGTTATAGCCGTTTAGTACCCCCATCGCTTGTTTTTCTCGTAGCTGTCTGCAAGACGGGCTGTGATCCAGACCATGGAATTTGCAGCAAACCTTGGGAGTGCAGGTGGCTGTTTTTTGTTTGCTTCTTCACGCTGGTTCTCCTTTTTTCATTTATAGCATTTATCCGTCAATTTGCTTTCATTAGTTTTAACAAGAGGCTATATAGCCACGCTATTTTTGCTCTTCAAGTGCAGCCGTATTTCTTAGAACGATCGCTAAGATATCCTGGGTGAGGCTCCTGTTCTCGATTCTTCCTGATCTTTCTGCTCTTGGAGTTTTTTCGCAATCAAACCGATTTTCGTTGAAGTGCAAAAGCAATTTATTTATCAAAAGGACAATAAAACCGATATTTAAAAGTGCGAAATGCTCAAAATGGGTGATTAGCTCAAAGAAACATTTTGAGAAAAAGGAACTATCAGACATCTGCCTTAAACGATATGTCAATTTGCTGGCAGCCATCGACTAACTATTATGGCTGCAGAGTCTGAATTAGTTCTCTTGGCTAATCATCAACGTAGTTTCAAGATTGTTTGAAATTTCTATTTGGAGTTTGTAGTAAGAGAATAACAGGAAAACCTGGTCATATTTTCTGTTTCTTTCGGAATAACATTCGTTTGACAGAAGTAATGATTTCTATATTGGTACTTGTTAAGAGCATTTAGTTTAGGCTAATGAAAGTTTTGCGATTATCACACGAATTTAAGTTTCCTTTGGTGGTAAATTCTTCACATGGGGTACGAAAACTGACTTGCAGAAGCCATCTTTCTCGAGTTTAACCAGCTGTCGAGTTGCCTAAATCTATTGTTTACTTGGCATGTGGATCCAACAAAAAAATTTAATTTAAAATTCTGGTCTATAATCCTCATTCACGAGTCTTCGCTACACTGCTTGCTTTGAGAATTCTTCATGTACATATGCCATAAAAAACAATGGTTGGCAAGATCCAACTCGTTTTGGTTCGCGATATTTTCGTTTGCACACCTTGTAAATACATTCTGTCTGTTTGCCTTTCAATTGCAAATTAATATGGAACTTTTGTGTTGTCTTCCTCCTTTTCAGTCAATTTTAGTGGAAGCGTAGTTTTCTTTTATAGCTGTAGGGTTTCTCGGGTTTTGCCTAATTGAAGTTCAGTGAGAAGCCCCTCCAATCTAGATTTTATATGCAAAGGTCTTCATGGGGGAAAATTCACCCAACTGTTGTTTCACTTTGTTTCAATCTGAACCTCTTCTGCTATATCTGCTATATCGAATACACATCAAATTGGCCTTTATTTCTGACGAATTATTTTGTTGTTTAGGTGCCATAGAGGATGGAAGGGACCGTTGTGTGACGAATGTATAACATTTCCAAAATGTGTACATGGTACATGTTCCACCCCGTGGAAATGTGACTGCATGCCTGGATGGGGTGGCGTGTATTGCCATCAAGGTAAGGCTATAGCCATTGTCATTCAATGTCATTCATTCAAATGTCATTCAAGATACATTTTTTGCAAAGTCAGCCAATTAAAATCAGATTCCGTGTGGCAAGGATTAATTGTCGGCATTTCTTCTAGATTTAAACATGTGTCGGCACCAGCCTTGCAGGAACGGAGGAACCTGCCTCAACACCTCCCCAGGCAACTACAGGTGCTACTGCCTACCAGGATTTCATGGCAAGAATTGCGAAAGAGGTAATCTACTTTTATTGTCTTTAGCTATTAATCTTTTTTAGTGTCAGGGGGCACATTTGCTCCGTTTTCATGGTTTATGAAAGTTTTTAATTAAAATCGAATGCTTAGTGGTACTTTGTAATTCTTTTTTCGCATAGAAGTTTGTTTCTATTATCTTTGCTTGTTTTAGCCAACCAAAGCTCGCGTCCTATCTTGTTTGGACAAATACAAGACGGCCTTAAAGCATTGGCCTAAAACACTATTTTCTAAATATATACATACATGTTTATTTGTATGCCTACACTAAACATTTCGTCATCAATTCCGCCGTGCTTTGTGCTGGCATTCAGCCCCGAAGTCGTGCAAGCTATAAATGCTATTCCATTTGTTTATATGTACCCTGCTTGTCTGTTTGTTGATCGGCCTTAAACAGTCCGAAATTCACTAAAGATTTTTCGTTACGTCATGAGAAAATCCCAGTGTTAGTTTGGACAGGAAGTTTTCGTAAGGAACATCACGCAGCTTGTTATGGCATTAGTTAATTATGTTCGCTTTGACTGAAGCCATGAGGTTTTAATATTTCACCAGTCAACTTAATTATGTAGCAGTTAATGAGAGGATTTGAAGACATCTTTTGGTTCAGTTTGAATAAATCTCTTGTTATGAAAAAAATTCCTGTTGTGAGATTCTTAAGAGGTGCTGTCTCTTATTTATTCACTTGGTGAAAACCAACATTCATGCTAATTTCCCTCTAACTTTTCTTTGTGGTATTTATTGGCATTAAGCCTGCAAGATTCTCTTTTATCCGCAGTTTTGATTAACCCTCACTGTCATCATTGTAATTTTCACGAGAAAATTTAATTATAATATTCTACCGCCTCTACACTTATTCACTATATAGCAGCGCCAGTTATCTGTTCTTTAACGAAGTCCACAAACCTTCGGTTGGGTAGACACGTCGAAAACATTTCTTTGTAATTTTGCGCTACGTTTTTAATTATTAATATTTTTTTCACAGCCGCCTGTTTAGCCCTAGCTTACATCTCCTCCATGTTTTTGAAACTTTCTTATTATTTGTCCATTCCGAACCTGAACAAAATTAAGCATTGCCTCTCGCATTTTTCCACAGAAAGAGACGAGTGTGCATCAAGGCCGTGTTTGCACAACTCGACGTGCATCAGTCGGCAAAATGGCTATCAGTGCATCTGTGCCGCTGGCTTTGATGGAGAGAGATGCGAAAAAAGTAGGTGGCAAGCAAATCATACCTGCTAACTTCATATCTGAAAAAGCTGCTAACTGAAAAATGTGCTTTTGTTTGTGCTTTGCTTGTTGAGAAACTAGTTTATAGAAAGCCCCATCCCTCATAACATTTCCATGGAACGTCAGATGAAAGTTCAATTCCTCGTAACATTTTAATGCCACTTGAAAAGGAAACCTTATTATCTTGAGGCGTTTCTGCCAGTCATAAGATTCTTCTCCCTTTTGCTTTTTCAAAGCAGCAATGGTATACAGAATATAGATATTGATTTGCAAAGTTTTTCTTTCAGATATCGACGATTGCGTCGGGAAGCCATGCCAGCACGGGGGTACTTGCATTGATCTGGTCAATGGCTTCTCCTGCAAGTGTTCCAAGGGATGGGAAGGCGTCAGGTGTCAGCGAAGTAAGAATTGCCTAAGTTCCTTCAACAGACTTTTAGCAAGGAAGATAAGTTTGTGAATGCCTATAAGTTACGTTGTACCTGGAAAAGAACTATTAACGAAATTGAATCCCCCATGGAGAGAGAGCATACCAATGTCACACTTGAATAGGTGTGCCATTCCCATTTCAATATTCAAATGCCAATTATACCTGATGATTTTAATGCTCTATTTGAGTTGAAGTTTTTCATGTGAAATTTATTCTAATGCTGACCATTCCTTACGCCCATTAGATATCGACGAATGCTTGTCAAGTCCCTGTGTGAACTCTTTGAGCTGCTCGGATCTGGTGAACGACTATTCATGCTTGTGTAAGCCTGGCTGGAGGGGAAAAAACTGTGATCGAGGTAAGGAAATGTTCATCGAACCTTCAACAATAGTATTGTCTAATATGTAAATTATTTGCAAACATTGTTGGTCATCGCTGCTGCTAACTTTGTTTTAAATGCAAGCCTTGCAACCACTTTTGAGCAATCAGATTTCAAGTGCGGTGCATTCTAGCCTGGTCTAAGAGCAATGCACTCCCAGTCATTGTACTGCCTTGCGGCTAGAAGTGTAAAGTCATTCAGATGACACTATAGGAAATCACGAAAGCACGATCAGGATTCACATTCTGTTCAATTCGAATTCGCTCTTGAAATAATATCATTTTTGACGCAGGCCTTGAAACAATTAATACGCCGTTGATAACAGAAAGTCAAAATATATTTTGAAAACAGCCATTAATTATTAATGCAACTCCACAGATCAAAAGTTACCTTACTGGTAAAATCTCGACTGTGCGGATAAGGCGACTGACTAAGGTTGTGTTGTTTGAATGTGCCTTCCAGGATGTTTCTTTGCTGTAGGCGGACTCTCTGGTAATTCACTCGCGATCTTACAACATCGAGGCTGTTGTCTGTTTTGGAGATATTCTGCTACTCTTTAGAGTCCCGCTAACAGCAAGCGTGTTTATGTGTTCCGATAAACGAATTTCTTTTTGCCCAGACCAATGAATAATGCAAGCATTTTGCACGTGCTCGACCATTATTCAGTTAGTTTCATTGAAACGTTCTTGTAATTTTCATTGAACTTTTCTTATCAAGGCAAAGTTTCTGAGTTTGTAGAAAAGCATGCGTTCCATTGAACTGTTTTGATGGAGAAAACATGTGGCTCGATAATTCACTGTTAAACATTTACTCGTGTGCATGTTTTTCCTGATTTCTCGTCTCCTGGTCGTTTGCAGAACCTATTACAATGTTCTAAAACTAAGCGGATAATTTTTAGAAGGCACGAGGTTTAATTAATGCTTTGGCTGCAACAGTCAATGCATGTAATTATCTTCTGTACAAAAATTGATATACAATGCTCTCTTATCGAAGTGCGACGCTTATACTTTTCTCAATCTGCTAGCATCTTCTCTCGATTTGTTACCACTTTGTTAAATGATTCAATGTTAATTGTGTGTTTATGCTTTAAGATATCATCGACTGTCAAGGGCAGTGTCAACACGGAGCCAAGTGCCAGGACCTTGAAAACGACTACCGATGCCTGTGTCCTGCCGGCTTCACTGGCAAGAACTGCCAAGTCAACGTGAACGACTGCCAGAGCAATCCTTGCATGAACAACGGCGTGTGCATGGACACGGTCTCCGCCTATCAGTGCGTTTGTCAAACGGGCTTTTACGGAAAGAGATGCCAGCACCACACGAACGAGTGCCAGCCGAGCCCCTGTGTCCATGGTATTTGTACCGACCTGGATAATGACTATCGTTGCGATTGCGAGGTCAACTGGAGTGGGAAGAACTGCTCTGTGCGCAAGGCAGCCGCTGACCTGGGCAACTGCAACCACAACCGCTGCCAGCACGGGTCGACCTGCATCAGCATGCCCAAGTCGGAGTTCAGGTGCAGCTGCCTCGCGGGCTACACCGGCGGCTACTGCGAGGTCAACATCGACGAGTGCACGATTGATCCGTGTAAGAACGGCGGCGTGTGCGTGGACCGCGTCAACGGATACCAGTGCGTGTGCCCTGCTGGGTTCGAAGGGAAGTCGTGCGAAAGGAATCGAGATGACTGCCTGAGTAGGCCATGCAAAAACAACGGCGAGTGCATCGACGGCATTGGCAAGTACACCTGCAAATGTAGGCCGGGATACACCGGTGTCAACTGTACATATGACATAGATGAATGCGTGAACGTGAAGTGCCAACACGGAGGGACATGCCTCAATTTGTTGAGCAGTTTCAAATGCAAGTGCAAGTGAGTGTCCTAGTTAGTTTATCAATTTGGCTGACTGACTGACTGACTGACTGACTAATTGAGTAAGGCTAACTGGCCTAAAGGCAATGCAGATCCCAATTCTAACATAAAAAGCTTGATTTCATCTACTATTAATCAATCTAAACCCGACTTTATTAGAGCATCCGTTCTCATTAGCTTTTTCTCAATATCTTACAACTTTCTAAACTTAAATTCCCTTTCAGGCATGGGTACTCTGGTCGGTACTGTGAAGTGCAAGAGCAATTCTGCCTAAGTCAGCCATGTCTGAACAACAGCACCTGCATAGAACAGGCTGAAACCTACAAATGTCACTGTCCCAACGGATACACAGGGAAACGATGCACAATTGATATAAACGAGTGCTCCTCCTCGCCATGTTTGAATGGAGGAACATGCACGGATCTGATTGGAAGCTACCAATGCACTTGCCAAGGAGCTTTTACAGGTAAATATTATGTTCTCTATGTTTCTTTATTTTCGATGGCCAATCTTAATCTTAATTTTCTTTTCCTATGCTTATTTGCGTGTCAGCATCGTCTGTGTATTCATTTCATTTGATTGTGTCATTTTGTATAAACAGGCAGAAGATGTGAACAGATAATTGACTACTGCGCCTCTCACGTTTGCCACAACGGTGGAACATGTATCAATGTTCACAGTGGTCCGAATTGTGTTTGCAAACTTGGGTACCGGGGAAAGCAATGCGAGGTTGATATAAATGAATGTGCCTCGAATCCATGTCGCAATGGAGCCACTTGCCTGGATCTAGAGAATCGCTATGTCTGTCAGTGCCCAAAAGGAAAAAGGGGAAAGTTTTGCGAGCAAGGTAAGTCGAGAGTTAATTAGAAGCTTTGTTTTTTAATGCATTTTGAAAGTAAATCGTATTTCAAAACAAATGCATTTTTATTTGCAACAAATATGCAATTTTGTTTAGTTTGTGAGTATTTCTTTGATATAAGAGAAGACTTATCTGAGAGCCTTTTTAAAAATGCGTTTCTTTTCAACGTATTCATCGTACTTTTCATGAAAGAACTAGTGTTTATCCCTTACTTCTTCTGATTGACGTTAGTAAATTGGAACTGTGGCGTTGTTATAGTCACCCAAAACTTGCTTTTCAGTCACTGACAGCTGTACAAGAGTTGTTTACGGAAATCTAACGCATGTCGTCCGTACTGGTGTTTGTGGCAAACATGGTACCTGCAGTGTTTTGAAAGATGGGGGCTTCAAATGCACGTGCAATCCTGGCTGGACTGGCCTAAGATGCGAAACAGGTAAACAATCCATACTATTTACCTGTTGCAATGAAAAACAACCAAGATGACTGATGCTTTGTGTATTCAGCAGCCTTCTGGGCAAGAGGTTGTTATTTCTGAAATTATTTAAGACATCACTTTTATGTCCACTTAGCAACTTAGTGGCACTGCTTGCTCTGGTCTGAAGGGTTTTGTCTGTTCGCATTTAAATGCAATGTTAGCACTTGTCTTCTAAACTGACGTTTCGCACACACGCTGTTAATTAGCAAGCCCTTCGTACGCTGACAAAACATGTTTACTGTATAGGCAGCTGCCTGTTTTTCTTCACCGATGTCTCTTCATTTCATAATATTGACTCTTTCTTTGGCTGCTGTTTTCATGGACCTGTAAGATCTTGGCGAGCTTATCACAGTATTTTTAAGAAAAAGCATAGCTCATCTGCACGGTCTTATCGAAGGTGGAAATACCATGTTATTACTTTAAAAGTCTACGGCTGAGTTACCGCCTTTTCTTTTGTTCATTGATAATTAAGCACTTCTGCCAAACGATGGATACAATGTAAGGCTGTCTACAATGACAATGTATAGTCTCGATTAGTCTTTTGATAATGCAGTGTTTATTCAAAGGGCTGTTTGACGGGTCCCACCCCTGCCCGCCCCTTCCTGTCTCGTGTTTGTTCCGATTGATCAAGTTTTACGATCTTGGTGTGTAAGTTTTGAATGATAAATTAATTGAACTCATACGGGGCGCGTGTTTGAGGCAGCCGACTCTTGTGAATGAGCGACACCCATTGATGGTCGCGTGTCCTCCATTCATCATTTGTGTATTCATTGTTTTGTGACGGAGCAAATGTTTACGTGTGACACACTGACCCTAAACTGTTGGCGTCTTCATTGTGTTACCAAGCTTGCGTAGGGAATGGTCGTTGACTGTGGTAATTGATGTGCGTGCTTTGTTGCCCCATTAAACCATAGCTGCTTATTAGCATGCTGCATTTAGCTGCTGCAATCAACATATCAGCCATAGTAGAGCAGGTTGTAGTGTTTAGATTAATTGGGATGAAACCTGATGGATACCAAAAACTGCTCATCAGCCTTGAGTCCATGTCTCAATGGTTTCCTCCTTTTTCATAATAGATGCCAAGCTTGTTTCTGCCTTTATAAGGACATAGTAGGGGAACGGGCGGTAACCGCAACGCTTAATAACTCTGGCTATTTCGTAATTGGACCTGAACTATTTCATCTCTAACTCCATCCCTTTCTAAATGATATTGTCCCTAACTCTACTCGTGACTTTGCCTAAATGTAAAGAAAACGTCATATTGAAGTGTCTTTTGCTTGATGTGTAAGCAATTCGAACGTTTCCACCAACAGACATCGACAACTGCGTTGGAAACAAGTGCCAGAACGGGGCAACGTGCATGGATGGAACGGCCTCTTACAGTTGCTTCTGTCGTCCAGGCTTCAATGGACAGTTCTGTGATACCAATATTGACAACTGTGCTAGCATGCCGTGCTTGAATGGGGGCAACTGTACCGATCTTGTCAACGATTTCGAATGCAAGTGTCAAGACGGCTGGAAAGGGAAATTTTGTTCCTCTCGTAAGTATCATCTGAAGTTCATTTGGCTGCTTTGTTTGACTAGTCTATAGTTTAGGTTAGCCTGATCCTTGTGTTATTATAGTCTCTTCCTTTTGTACACTCGTGAAAAGTAGTTCGATTATTGCTCGTAACGGTAGCATATCCAAAGAAACAATTAAGTCTCCTTTGTTATCCTTTGCACGGTGATTGTGTTTATGCGGTTTGGTTTCAACGTTTCTAATTGTCCTTCACCTGGTCTGTTTCTCATGCATCCGTTTCCTGTTAGGTGTGTCCCATTGCGCCGGGAACCCCTGTAGCAACGGTGGGCAATGCGATGACGATGGCACAACTTTCCATTGTCGCTGTGGTGCTCGGTGGAAGGGTCGGACGTGCAGTGAACCTGCGGATGTGTGCCAACCCAGCCCGTGTCTCAACGGTGGCGTCTGCCTGAACACCGGAGGAATCGCTTCGTGTAAATGCAGCGAAGGCTTCGAAGGTCGCTATTGTGAGATTGGTAAGCATCAGTCGATCGCAATTTGTATGCTTAAAGCGTTTTAGAGCGTCTGCAAGGTAGAATCCATGGTGCATATAAAATGCAAATCATGGAAAGAAATAATTCAAATTAACTGGTGTTTTTGCATGCATGACAATAACAACAATAACAATAACATTTTGTATTTGGCGAGCCTGTGTGAATAGCTAGATAGAGTTTCACATGTAATATTTCATTACTAAATGAAGGCTGTTTGAACGATATGCTCTCCCACACTTGTCATCATGAGTGAACACAGGGGTCCAGTGGTAACTAGTTTGCTTCGTCTTGCAGACAAAGATGACTGCGCACAGAACCCCTGCTTCAACGAGGGTGTTTGTGTGGATGGCCCCAACTGGTACCTGTGCAAATGCAAGCCAGGCTTTGCCGGGATCGACTGTCGCATCAACATTGACGAATGCAGTAGCTCGCCTTGCAATTCCGTTGTTGGTGCCAAGTGCGTGGATGGTATTGGCAAGTATACCTGCATTTGCCCCGAAGGCAGGACTGGCAAGCGATGTGAAGGTAATACGGCGCTCAGGGTCACTTTTGCTGTTAATCATGGATCTCTCCGTCTTGTCGTGTTTTAGAAGATTCGGTGCAGAACATTATCCCACCAGATGGCGTGGGTTTTCAAATTTTCGTTGACTTGTCAATAAGATTATTGTGGAAGATAAGCTTTGAATGATTTTACGTAGGCAATGGGTGATACGCTGATCCGGAATTTAGATATCCAGACTGCCTTATCACTCACTAAAGTATAACAAATGCCTATCATTCGTGTTGTTGAAATGTGACGATTTTGTGGGTCCTCCTTTCAGTCGTGATACAGAATGCCAAATGCCTAGTGGGTGATGTCTTCATGGACCACAATAAAACCTGGAACGAAGAATGCAATACATGCACATGCGAGAACCGGAAAGTGACCTGCACTAAAGTGTGGTGTGGTCCGTCTAATTGCATGAAGGAGGACACGTGCACCGAGGACCACCCTTGCAAAGAGAAGAAGGACAGCTTGTGCCTCACCCCGCCCTGCACCCAATGGGGCCAATGCGAGGGGAAGTACACAGAGGTCAGTCAAGGCCTTTGTAGTCCTGCGACAGAGATGTCCAAGCTAACTGACGATTGTGCCAAGGTGAATATTGTGTACGATGCCAGAAGGATGCCCAAAGGAACCATCCTGGAAGAGTTTTGTCATCAGCTGCGCTACCTGAAGCTGTTCCGTTCATACGCCCTGGAAGGTCCCATCAAAGTCCACTGCAACCTGGCAGGAGCTGGAAGCCTAGAGAATGCCACAAGCATTGTTGTGTCAATCAGCAGCGAAGGGACGGGTGTGGCCCCCAAGGCAGCATTGGACCTCGCCAGTCTCATCAAGTCGCAGTCTTCTAATACCACGATGTACAATATTTTCATTGCAATTGTCCAGGTTACTATTGAAAGGCCAATGGTGATGTCCTATCATGCTACTGAAGGTATGCTTAAGTCTGCATCGTTTCTTGCCACCCCCTCCCTTGAATCAATTCCCCCCTCTCTTGAATATCTACCTTGAATATTTATTGATGACCATGTGTGTATTTGATGTACAATGGCAACTTTTTCATGCAACGCCTGTGTTTTTGAGGGAAATAATGTTACTTCTGGTGGTGTGTGGAAATCAAACTTGGTGATATCAGTCGGAAATTTATTTACTGACGGTAGCTTTATCAGCTGTCTAGTACTTTTGCTTCTGCCATCAATGATGATCAGTAATTCTGTACGAATGATGATCAGTAATAATGTACGAATTTTGACGAGCTCTTTTTCCATTAAGGTCCCGTGTTCCTTATCCCGCTGGTTGCTTGTATGGTCGGACTGGCAGCGATACTCCTTCTGGTCCTTTGCATCACCACAAGACGGTACCGCACCAAAGAACCTGACGGTGCGGAGGAGCAGCATCTAGCTGGCTATTTTACAAAGACCCGGAACAACTGGCATCGGAAACGCAGGGACAAGAACCTTTGCAGGAAAGAAAGAAATACTCTGAAAGAGACTTCTAAGAACAGCTCGCCAACCGAGCTTACGGACTTGGAACCTAGCTGTTCTTCTACGGGCTCTCTCGATGATCAAGACATTGACGCGAGCGACAACAGGTTGTTGGCGGGCGTGCGTGCCGCGCGGTTAATGCAGCGCGAGATGGAAGAATCGATTGGAAAGCCGGACACGATAAATATCGACCTGGATCTGGAAAACGATCAGAGAGAGTTTATTATTTAGCTCAGCTTGGGCCAGACTGGCTGGCGTTAAATCAACTGGATGGATATTCCATTATTGTATCAGCTGATGACGGGCTCCCCTTTGGAAAGTATGGTCGTGCCTCCGCGTTTGGAAGCTAACTCTTTGTGGATTCCACTTGATCGCCAGGCTTCGAAGGCTACACGTAGAAGATACCTTAGCATAGAATGGTGTTGAGGAGTTTATTTTGTTCTTTGGTAGAAACTTGGCTAGTCATGTTCACTTGCAGTGACCATCACATCATTGACTGAATCACGTTTGATTCCTTGATGACCTTGACGTAACGTTTACGAAGAGAAATAACTGGCTTTGGTGTGAATTACTACGGTGATAGGCAAGGAATGCAAAAGGGACGCGACCTCCTGGCCTTTCGGTTGAAAAAATGGGCGGGGAATGAAATTGTCGACTGCAGACACCCTCGCGGGAACTACAAAGCATAGAATCGACCTTGCTTCGTTTTAAAACAAGTGCCGCTGCGAATTCTGTAGGAAAATGCTTTGGCAATCAGAGAATTTTTGTAGATATAGAATTATGTAAGTACCAGTACAACCCGTATTGTATCTCTAAAAAATTAGAGGGGCAATTTAATTATGTAAATATGTAAATGAACATTTTAAGTTATGTTGCGTTCTTTTCGTTTTTAGTCAAAATTGTTGCTATGACGTTACTCTGTGTAAAGAGGAGTACTTTAGAATATTGATTCAGGGGGGAAAATAGATCATTTTAGTTGCGTTTGCGTACATATAATTGTATAGTTTTCTAATACTTTGTAAAACAAGCGCACCCGTCCTTATTCCGAAACGACGATCAAGGTCATTGGACATCGGGATGTATTTTCCATAAAGCAAATTATCACCAAATCAAAGCAATCTGCTGTTATTCCAAATTTGATAACGAAGTGATTATCGTATTTCAAGAAATACACAGAATTGATATTTGAAAGGCATGCTCGCTTTCTAAACGCTATTTTTGATGGAAATTTTACTGTCCTTTCCACTGGCCAAATTGAACTGGATTCTGAGTTGTGAATTTGAAATCTCCGAACTCACTTAGTTCAGCCGCAATAAACATGTATTACATGACCTTCTTGACATCACAAGGCCTCGTTTCAGCAGCTGCCTCTTCTGCATATTAATTAGCGGCCTATTTTAGAAGCTTGTTCGCAGCTTTGGCCTAACATATATAAACTAGCCAAATACTCTAGGCTTTTCCCTTGTTTTATTAAAGTCACTGTAAGGAGAACGTTCTCTTACGTTAACTTAATTGTGTTTGCGTTCTGTACAAAGTACAATTAATGTTAAATTGATTTAATGCACTTAAAGTTGTTCTTATTTGTTAGATTTAGATATCTTTCAGCAATACTGATCAGCGACAAGCCCCGTTGCAGCTAGCCCTATTGCGAGAATTTTGGCACGTACACATTTTCCTTTGCTTAAGATCACGCGGTGTCGCTAGTGCATCATCTGGCAGCAATGTCATGGAAAGCGACGGAAGACTTAGGAACGCCCCTTTGCTAAGACATCCCTACTCGATCTTTCGCTGGGTCGTGTTCCCTTCCTGGGCAGAACTGTAATGTCTCTTGCCTTTGCGTCATTGACTCTGTGGACCCTATGACTATAGTCACCTGTGGAATGATTCGGAAAGGCCTCACAGGCTTTGACGCTAGATACGATTGCCGATGCTTTAGTCATTGCCTATGCAGAGAACATCCATCGGATAATACCATAAGCTTCCAAAGGAGTCATTTTCAGCAATGTTCCGGCTTGTTTCCCTCTTTCGACGTATGATACAGTATCGCGACCGTATAGCTTTCCAAATTATTATATACCCATTGTTAACTTCCTATTTGGGTTTTTAACCAACTGTATTCGCGGAAAAACCTACGTATCAATTTTTGATAAAGCTATATAATAAGAGGAGCAAATGTGTTCACGTTTGTCTAACTTAACTTGCCATTTCATAGAAATAAATCTGGGCATAACTTAATATATGGTTTTAACGCTCGTTTCTAAGAGCTCGCTTCGTTGAAAGATCGATAGATTGCTGATATTGTATGAAACGAAATATTTATTTTGAATCGAAAATTGTTATACACTATCAGAAAGCAAATCACCGATATTAGATTCGTAGAAAATGGGCTTCGTTTCTGCCTCCCTACCTTAACTTATTTTCACAAAAGACGTCTTGTTTGAAAGTTGAAAACCTGTTTTCAACCATTGCCAGCGAGCATCACAAAGAGCTACAGTTAAAATTGATCGATTAATGTTAAAATATGTCTTTATTTATGTTTGTCAAAATATGGATCTGGTGCTTGGTATCTTAAGCACGTTTAAGATATGATATGTAAGACGGATGACATTTTGCAAAAAGCCTAAATGCCTCTAGTTAGTTGCAGTTGATCGCTTTTTGGCGATTTTCCTGTGCAGCCACAACATTCAAGGCTCAAAGTAGCTAACATTTTTAACATGCGCACAATTACGCTAGCACAAGAGCTGGCCAATTGCCTTTTGTTGCACCTCCCTTCTCAATGACAACTTTGCAGCCAGCCGAAACATACGCCAAAGCTACTAAATGATGATAGGCAATGGATTCAAGACGCCCGAGCAATCGTTTTACGTATTATTCCGGGCAATCGGTTCCCCCTAATAACATGCCAATTGCAATTCAAAACTGTGCGGCATTCTTACAGGAATCAGCACAACGAGATATGAACAGGAGGAGTACGCTTCTCCTGCAGTTCTTTTCGTTCACGTGGGTGCCTTCTCACATATACTGAGGTCTCCGTAGCTGCTTGTCTTCCCAGCTGCATTGGGAAAAGAAGCAAAGAGCACTGCGATGAATTGTGTATTTGGTACGGCGATGAAGAGTCTTTGCCTTGTTTTGGTAAATTTTTGCCGCATGCTCAGCTGTGCCACTGATCAAAGGCGCAGGCAACGTCGTTTCCCTTGCAAACATAATTTGCAGTTGAGTTAGGTACATGGCAAAACATGGCCCTGAAATTGGCCTATTGTTTGCAGCTTTACGCCCATATAAAGCGACAAAGGGTGGAGTCAAAAAGAGACCCAATTTATATCATTCATATCTTACCAATATAATTTCGATATCCAAAACTAAAGAATTACATCAGTATTATTGCTCTAAAAACAACGAAGTACGGGAAATAAAAAAATTCCACACACATTTAACCCGTGATAAAATTCACTTTTATATATTATTTAAAATATCTCGCATGATGTCATCTTTACAACCAGTTCTATCAGGACTGCAAATAAAGAGATGAATTAGAAATAAGCGGTGGTGAGATGATAAGAAGAGAAGTTCAGAGATTACATTTTCGAGTTTAGAAATGATAATTCTAGATTTGTACAAAATTCTAGATTAACTAAGTTAGAAAAAGGTTTAGAATACCTCTTTGTGCACTTCCTGCAATACAACAAGTTTTACGTCTTTATTAACTATCAAAAATTGTGTATCTTTCAGTGTATGTGCGTCTAATTTTTCAGTTAGCTTTGCTTACAAAAACCAGAAAATCTGCGCGACGAAAATGTTTCTAGCTATAACTGGAACTGACTTTGAACTCTGTCGGCAACCATCTTCGCAATGGCCAGAGACGAGGTCGCTGCGGGCGAAGGAGCGTTTCGAACATGAAGAACTCGCTGTCCAATAGCACTCTGTCCTGAGTCGAATACAAAGTCGTCAACGAGGTTCCCCTCCTTGTCTAGAGCCTGGGCACGAACTCCACTCGGACCCCTATGAAGGAGATATATCACTTAGCCAGCAAACAATTAAGTTGAACTTCTTCGAAAAACTTCTTCATAAGTTGTTTTACGGGAACTGTGCAGAGGCATGTAGCACCCTTTTCACGCTTGTTCCACGACTATTAGACTGTAAAATCGACAAAACAGATATTTTGACGAGAAAGAATGGAGCAATAGTGGAATCTTGAGGTTTCAGATTTACAAACTTGTTTTTCCACTCAAAACGGTAATTCAGTAACCATTAAACGGGCGACGCCCTCGCAAATTCACAATTAAGCACAGGTCACGTTTCATTCAGCCGAACATTAAGTAGAGAAAGATAGGTAAAAAGACCAAAAGAAAGTTCCACAGAAAGGTCAAATTATATAAAGTAACAAGGCATGGGTAGCTAATTTGCAATCATATTACGATGCATGGTCTGCAAAATGATGCAGAACCAATTTAGAGCACCACCACAGGACGTCAATGATATAAATTATTTCATTGAGAATTTGACGTCTCTGTGAATATTTGATTTTTCTAAGAATATTTGATTTTGAGATGCAAACCGGATAATAATGATGAATAATTCAGTTCACGTTTTCATACATTTTCTATGACCACATTGATCAGTTTGAATCAATCCTACGGTTTTTGTAAATAAACGTTTGCTATTATATGCCAAATAAAAATGACTGCAGGGTACATGACCATAACAAATCCATTTTGAAGCTGCGAGAAAAATAATAATAGAAAATGACAGGTGCTTCTGACTATGTCTGAAATCCAAACGAATGTTTGCTTGGGGCAAGAAGTTGACTGCTAAACTGGTGGATTGTTTTGAGCGATCAAATTAGAGACGTCAAAAAAGCGAGTAAGTGCAAGGATTTGCTGATTTGAAGTACAAATTTTGAAATAGGATTTGGTAAATACAGAACATTTACAACAATGTTTTTATTACGAGTCAGACATCGAGGTTTAGAAATGAAGCAAAACACAAAGATAGACGATAATACAGTTTAACAATAGAATCGAGCCATATGGTTTGACAATAGAGTCGAACGATATGGTTTCATGTTAGAGTGGAATGATTTAAAGGGTTTAGTAATAACGACAAACAATAGCCTTAAACAATAGACGAAGACTATTGGTAAGGTAGAACGCGAAAGACTAAAAAGAAAGTCGAGAAAAAGGGTGAACGTACAATTCAAATAGCGTGGAGTCAAGCAAAAGAGACACACTATATTCAATGACAGTCGTCAAGTTCTATCAATGACTACACGCTTAAGAATGGTGAGTATACATTAATAACAAGCAACGAAGTTGAAATTTCTAAAGCCAAAGGACTACTTTGAGGAGGAGAAAGTATTTTCAGTTATTAAATAAATCTAAGAAAGAGAATAAAATCTGACCTTTCGACGTCTTCAAGACGTAGCTCGGGAACATACTTTTGCAACTGCTTAATCTGTGCTTCCAATACAAAGCTACGATAAAACTCCTCTAACCCAAATTTGAAATTCTTTGCAATCAGCCTTTGCAGACCACTGAAAAGAAGATGAACGAGAAAACATTTACTCTAGGCGCGTAAATACCACGACAGAAAGGGTCATTACATTGAATATATAAGGACACCAGCTGCCGTTTGAGATTACTGAAGCAAGCATGATGTCACAGTGCACACCGAGAAGTTCGAAAAAAGAAATTTATGAAAAGCAGCTTGCAGGGTGGTAAAAGGTATCAAGAAAAGGCTGGCACTCAGCTAGTAGCAAAGTAGATAGAGAGGTTACTGGACACGAGTTATGTCCAATTGGCACGATTTTGGTACTTGTGACACTAGGCGCGTAAATACCATGACAGGAAGGGTCATTATATTGAAATATAAAAACTAGAAACAATACAAATATGGACAAACTTTAAAATCTACCTGAAGCCAAGAGAGTCTGCTAGGTCGGCAAAATTAAAATCTGTAAAATTGTATCCTTCTCTTTTGAATGCAAGAAGTGCATTTGGCCCAAGCCAGACACTGCCGTCCATGCGAGGTGTGAAATGTACACCAAGGAATGGAAGCTTTGGATCTGGCACCTGTCAAACACAACGTTATTGGCACCATTATTCTCTAGTTCACATCTAGTGCTGCTGAAAAGATGACACCATAACGAAACACACGTGTTTTCACTTAGGCACTCTTCCTCGCCCACACATATCCAATACGAGACTACTAGCATGAAATGTAATACGTTAACAGCTGCTTATAAGGTCATCTAAGGTGAACAGAAGATAAATTCTAAATAATTAGAGTCAGTGTTGCCACGTACCGGGTAAATATTTCCGTTTACCAAGTATTGCTTATGGGGTTTCAGCACAAGATATTCTCCACGAAAGGGCACTATCTTTGGCTCACTGCTGCACCCAGTCTTTTCTGCTAATTTGTCTGATTGAAGCCCGCCACAAGTAAGAACATAGCGACAATTAATTGGCCCCTAAGGATAATCAAAATATGATAACGAAAAAGATGATTTCGATATTTTGCATCGGAAAAATAAAACTAGGTACAAAAACTGGTAACAGGAAACTAAAAAAAGAAGAAAATGAAGTGTATTATTGTCTTAAGATAGGTCTTAATTCTATCAAAATAAGCAGCTAAATAGCATCGAAAAAATCTCAACCAACGTAAAAGGCATGCAGGCATCTATTCATTGCACTGATATAAACGAATTCCCAAAGAACTAGCCAAAAGATATTATGCTCATCGATTTAAGAACTTACTCCTTGGTAGGGCTGCAATTAGCCTGAAAATTTAACTTTGCCACGCTATTGGGTGGTCACTCTCTTTCTAGGAGAATGTCTAGATTTGAACCTAACGCCATTTTCAACCCTAAAGCCTAGCGCACACTAGCAATTTTTGTCGCCAACGAGGGGGATTTTGTCGCTGGCATTTGAATAATTTTCCCTGCACACTTGTGATCTTTTCTGCATTGGCCAATGATTTTATGCCTCGATCTCATAATGAGTTTCGATTAAAAAAGGCGGGGATTTAACAAGCACGTCTTCATAATGCGTGTACCTGGACATCCTAAAAATTACGGGATGGGAAAATTTGGACAGAAAAGAATGAAAATATTGGCAGCTTTGATTATCCTTCGAAGAAAAAGACGTAATAGAAGAAGTAGGCAACAAAAATATCGTGTTGGTATCCATCGCAAAGTAGAGATTTTAGTCGCTGGCGACAAAGATTTAAGAAAATAGCAAACGATTTCATTGTTAAATAACGCACTTAACTATGCTATAATTGGGAAATCAAAACTATCCTAGCTATTGATCATTTGTTCGCATCTTATGAAACATCGTGCTCTATCATATGAACAGCTTGCAATAAATTCATTCATAGTATTCAGAACACATGAACTCATGATAAGGAAAATGTCTTGCATACCTTGTTTTTGCCGAAAATCTGAATTGGGTAGTCCTCACCTGATGAAAAAACAACCGTATTACGCCAATTAAATCTCTTTTCATGCAGAAAGTTACTATAGAAGCGCAACACTGTGATGGGGCCTCCGTAAAATACTACCATCGAAAATTACAAGGCGTTTGTGACAAATTCTGGCCCATTTGTAGATCATTGAGAGCTGCCAAGATTTTCACTACTGAAAGCAGTGGTTGCGTTCTGTGTGGAGCTTATTCAAGATAAAAAAAATCAGTTCCCTGTTTAATCCGCTTTGCACAATGATAAGGTAATACCATAATTAGTACATTGAGCAAGTACATTGAAAAATAAACTTTCGGGTACTACTGACTGCTATTGCAGAACCCTGAAAATCCACTGGACGGAAACAAGAATAAATGAATTACATGAAAAGCAGTCTTTTCCTCAGATGAAAAGCTCTGTGGTTAAGTCACAAAAGGGACAGCGAGTGATCCAATGAAATGAATTCTCGCTGTGGATAATGCAAGAAAGGTTGAAGAGAAGAGGAAAAAAACCCTGGGAGGATGATATGTAACAGATGTAACAGAAACAAAGGAACTGAGAATAAAGAATTGGCGAATGGGGAGGAGCAACTTAGAACCTTTTATCAAGAGTTGATCATAGTGAAGATAAAACTTCCATCCTGCGACAACAAGTGGTTGGGTACAGACTGGTGCAAAAGGGGTAAAAAAAAAAGGGGTCCACAGTAACTACAAAATTTGTGACATGGTAACTACAACATCTAGAAAAGAAGCATATTGCAGGAAGATGTTTTACCATTATCACTTGGGCTGCTGTTTGGCCGTCCCAATGTACTTCTGAAGTCAGTTACCTGCAAAACAGTTATCAGAAATTATAATGTGGAGGATTACCTTTGCCATGCCAGATAATAATATCATCCCAATTTGTAGCAAGAGGTACAGTTTCACAGAGGAGATCAGACAAGGTTTATTGATAGAAATTCAAGTTTTACTTGAGATGCATAGATTGATTTTATGTACAAAAACAAAAAATCATTTTATTGCTGTTTAATGTTTAATTTAGCACAATTAACATATACTGGATGAAGTTGAATGAAGACAGATACAGAAATGGTAAGTTGTAATGCTATAAATCATTGTATAAATAATTCCTGAATGCCAAAAAGAAAAATATAAACAAATTTAGCTTTTTGGCATTTCTCCAGAATTTGAAAAAATGTTACCTCAAATCCTGTCACAATTTTCCCTCCACTTTTCTCAAAAACTTCACCAAATTTTCTTGCCACAAGTCCCCAGTCAACAATACCAGTGTTTGGTGAATACAGTCCTATTTTGCCCTAAAATTCAAAGTGAAGCCATTTGGATATTGCCAAAATTGCAAGCAAGTGCTGTGAAAATTGCAGCAAAGGCCCAGGGTAATAAATTTGGTTGCAGTCCCTCATAATGTACCAAATCAATTTATGTCATGCTATTTGTGTTATGAACAGAACTTTATATTGCTTCTCAACACCTTGCATTGGGCCCAATGGAGTCAACTATCTTAGGGGGCCCCTGGGCTCTGGTGAAGTTGACCCATGGGTCAATGCGTCACTGATTGGGGCTGGAACAAAGATTGGAGGCAGCAGGCTTAATATATGATCGGAAACAAAAGTGGATGCAAGAAATGGCTCAGTAAGAGAATCAGTAGATACATGCTCAGTTTCATTACTAGGGGTCACAGTTTGTGACAAGGCTGGTTAAAAAAGATTGATCTTGGATAGCAAACACGCTTGAACTGCAACTAAATATCATTACATTCATCAAACTATCAAAGTCTAGCAAATATACAAAATTAATGATCAATTAAACCAGTCCACTTTGGAAAATCTACTAAAATTTTGTAGGAAGCAATTCTAACCATTTTCAAATTAACAATGCCAATAATAAAAAAGGTGACCTCACAATGTGGTTCCATCTCCTTAATTTCTGAACGTGACAAAAAGGTGAGTCCTTTTGCACCATTTGTGACACCTCGTTTATACAAATCTTCCAGTCTTGGTACTTCTTCATTAGTTACTGCAACAATTATCTGTAAATATTTAACAATTATCTTTAAGAATCATTGCATAGATGCAAAATCTTGGTTCACTCTTATGAACCTTTGAATGTTTGATAGCAATAAACCAGCATTCACATACTAAATAATGCAACTAGAAATGAGAACATTTCATTTTGTATGTATATTTTAGAAATTCATTTAATTTTCTCATCAAACTGTTTGATTTCTTAAAAAATATATTGATTTTTTCAAAAAAATGTGCACGCTAAAAACAAAAAAATAATATGCATTCTTTGGAAACCAAAAGACACAATGGACACATTGGACCAACCCATAAGACACATATAAAGGAAAGAAGATTAATCTGGCTCTTACTTTGCCACATTTCTTGTATGGAATATTGTGCTCATCACAATACTTATATGTCAATTCTAATCCTTCAACACACAACTTTGCTTTTAAAGTCCCAGGTTTATAATATATTCCAGCATGTATAACGCCACTATTGTGTCCAGTCTGATGTGAAGCTGAAAAATGAACATTTCAGTTGAGTCCAATCCCAAGACATGCTCCTACATGCTCCTGCTAGCTGGCACCAACAAAGCATAGAACAGTTCAACAAATTACATTTCTGTGCAGAGAAGGAAATGTCAATCTTCTAGGTATATATACATTTGATTCCATTATTGACATCTTCTAATCAGAGTATAAAAAAAATAAGGAAAGGTGTGATCCTGCAAAGTACATTTTTGGCAATATCAATTTGCTTCTGATGCTTAAAAGAACCAATCACAAAGTTATAACTCAAAGAAGTCAAATTTGTAAAGGAATACTGTTTGCCTAAAAGAGGAACTCGATTAAGCAATATGATTATAGCAGAAGTGGAAAAAAGAATATGAAAGGAGGAAGAATGAAAGAAGGAGCTTTCATACTAGAAAATACAATTGGATTTGCCAAGAGCCTTCAAGCCAAATTTCAATTTTGATTGATGTTTTCATTTGTTAATGTTATATGCTATTCCAATACAATGAATCAAAACTTTATTCAAAATAAATAAAAATTGGGAAAAAAAATCACCAAGCTCATTTTCTTTTTCAAGGACAATATACTTTAAATTTGGCTGCCTGTTGATAAGCTCCTGAGCTGTGGCCAAGCCAATAATGCCACCACCAACAATTGCCACATCATAGTTGCTTTTGGTTCCAATTTTTCTAAAGCAAATTGAAACACAAAAACATGAACTTGAAATCAGTGCAGTGGCCTTACTAGTGCCAGGTTTTTACATCATATACTGCACAAGAGGAAGCACCAGGGGCAAGTGCTGCATTTCCAGAAATAAACATCAAAACATTTCTAGAAATCTAAACACACCTGACCATGGAGAGCTGCCCCTTCAAAATAGCCTAGATCAGCCAGAACCAATAATTTGGAGTGAGAAACATTTACAAACATTCATATCATGAATAGTAGAATGAATGGTGGCCAATTGCTGTTTCACGTTCCGCTCACCCTAAATATCTGAGTCTATCTGGACACTTAACTAACAGCTAAGCAAATAGCATTCGAGGTGCATACTTGAATGAAGCACACGCATCGTCGGGGTCGGCAGTTTATTTTTGTCTTGCTTACAAAGTATCGTACAATACAGTTATGCTGCAATAACACAAATTGCCACTTTTTCCAAGGAACAAAATAAACATGTTTCAATCTAAATTTTGTGTCTGGGTAGTGAAGAAACTGAAAAATCCCTAATTTTGTTGTACCAACGTCAACGATGATCAGTCAGTTGATGATGATCAACAGAAAAATGTGTGTGTTTTTTGAACAACTTACCTTAACTTTAAACACAAGGGTTGATACCCTTTCCGAAGTACATATTTTGATGCACGTCTTGCGAACTGATGCATTGCTTCTACGGGATCATCGACCAGTATAAAAAAACTATTTGTACTTACATCACTGCACAAACTTTGTTCCGAAATGGCCTCGATTTCTGCAGCCTCGTACACAGCACGATAATAGTTTGTCAAAGGAGGCTACCTCTCTTCCAAACAGCTAATCGTCGCGATTTGGAGAATAATCGCACTTTACAAACATGTTGAAAGCAGAGCAATAACAATTGAATGAAGGAAGCTAAAATCTCCAATGTTCTGCGTTGATTGTGAAGTAGTGACGTACAAATATTAACAGGAGTATGGCGAGCTCTTAACAAGATCAAATACTTCTCACACCAGCAGTAAAAAGGTTCAGGCTAATAAGAAAATGTCCTAAAACATTCAGGACATTAAAAATCACGGTCTTTGCTCTTAGAACTTAAATATAATCATGGTGCTCATAAACTGACTGATATTTAAGGGAAATCTGGATTGATCTCGAGTACCAGAAGCTCTAATATAGTGCGCTAAAGCGACACAGGACGCAAATGAGCAGAGCCTTTTCAGATGCTTCTGAATAAAAATTTATTCCAGCTTCTATTCCAAGGTTAGGCAAATTATCCACGTAAAGATTGCGAATGGGACCATCAAAACTGGTTTTATATGACACAATCCTTGACGATCCATTGCAAATCTCTGAAACATGTAGGGGCAATTTTTCTGTAGTTTGCATACAGTAACCCGTTTAATGAGGACTTAACTATGTTCTTACGTTTCATTTTTCTCGATGGGGTATTGAGATTATCGAGTTACCCCCTTTTTAGATGTATGTCCTCCTATAGTCCTACATTTAAATTTTGCTATGGGAAGATAACAAGAATTTTGTCGTCATCAACATGGCCAAAGGTGAGAGTTCAAATGAAAAAATTGCATAGCAAACTAAAACAGTAAATGTGGGAAATCTATGATGTTCGGGTGGACAATTATGAAAATAAATGATTAACTTGAAGACTCTAACTTGAAGGTGTTGTTGAAGTTAGTCAATTCAAGCTTGGATTTCTAATTATTCTGATTCCTGAAATTCGTCTTCCGAAAATAACCGAAATTTGGACGACATGGATAGATAATTTCGAAAAATAAACTACATTTTAAAAAATGAGCAACATTGTATTTTTAATAAATTACAATTTAAATTCAATTCATATTATAACGAAAATAATTTATGATGTCTTTTGAGCGTGTTGTCGATAATTCGGGTACTCTCGCTTTGATTTCTTCGATTGTGCTGTTGATTAAAAAAAGGATTTACGAAATCTGCAAGAGGTAAAACGTAATATTCACCGGTGCATGTAAATCAATCGTCAATAATGTAAATAAGTTTATTAAGATCAATTAAATATTAAGTATCCAATTAGCGACAAACTTGGATAAACGATAATAAAAAACAGCAGAAAGCAAAGAGACCAAACCTACACAAATATCTGGACAAACACTAAACTGTACCATAGTTTTCCTTGTCCATCGCGTTAAGAGCAACTATTTTCTATACCATTACGATTCCTATCTGACAGGAAAAATCAAGGCTTTACCTGTTAATCAAAGCATTAAGACTTCTGAACTCGTTACAAATCCGTACAGCTTGTGGATAAAGAATGGATGGGACGGTCAACAAGACTTTCAATAGCTGCAAAAGGAACAAAACAAAAGCTATAAATATGTGCAAAGCCGTGTTTTTTGTTTTTGTCCTGTCAAATGATATAAAGGAAATCGAGTTGCTTCATTCTACATTTAAGCAACGTAAAGGATCTTTGCTCTATATCAACACTAGTTTAATTTTGCACCTGGTACTAAACGGACATCATAAAAATCAAAGGCTGCCTTCGATTAAGGGAAATTCAATTCAAATCGGCATTTTACGAGTTCTGCCCCAGTGAGGCATCATATTAGCAGTAGCCCTTTAGGACCTAGAAAAAGACATTTCTGTTTGCAAGGTTTGTACTTTTACGGCTCAAGATACCAAGAAAGCAAACCTGTTCTAAATCACTGCTCTTTAGGTTGTTTGTTGAAGAGGAAAGCTTGAAATCAGTTGCATTTTCCATTGTTGCGAGTCGCGAAACAAGAAGAGCTGTTTCTTCTAAAACAAGAAAAAGGATGACGCTATACAGGTTTGGAGCTTGAAAATAAAGGGAAAATGCAACAGTTTACAGAATGGATATCAAGTTAATTGTCTCAGATAAATATTAATCATCAGATAGTTTGAATGTCTTGAGAATCAAACCATTCTTTAGCCTCGTTATGACAGCCTTCAGCCTCTGATGCAACTGAGCAAAGATGATTCCGGCAGATCCACGAGAAAAGTATTCTCAAAACAAATAATTGGCTCTAGTTGCTTCATCTTACCTTGAGAATCGCTAAATAGGACTTTAACTTGGCTGGTGACCAAACTTCCCAGCAATCCGGTAAAATGTTTGCTGTAAGGCCTGTAAGAAAATATGAATGGAAATCATTTGCTCTGAAACAATAAAACCAGTTTATTCTGTGAGCCTTGGTTGGCTATAAGCGACGAAAAGCGAGGAATCGTATCGAGGATTGCTGTCTTCATACAGAAGAATCCTACCCCATTCTCCTCCCATTTCTCTTTATGTAGATAAATTGTTTCCAATACCCTTCTTAGTAACCATAATGGGAAAACATATAAAATATTTAGTCAGAAAAGATACATGAGAAATTTCGCTGTCAAACAAGCAATCCTATGAATAGATAGCATTTAGACAAATTAACTAACCATACAATTAGCTGGTCAGGTGATCCGCTGATCGGGCAATCATTAATGCAGCCAATTAGCGAGCCAATCAGCCAGTTAATGGATGAGCTTGTTGGCCACGAAAAAAGCTACACGACTTTAAAGTTAACCTTTATTACCGAGCTTCCAAAGATAGTAAGCTTACAAAGGGACACAAAGAAGGATGGCTTGCTGATTAATGTCGATAGAGTGATTTTGATCAATTGGAAATGTGGAGTACTGCTTACACATGCTTTCCACTTGCTGATCCACCTTTGACGCGATCTTTTTCGATTATCACGCATCGCTTGCTGTAGTGATCGCACATCTCTTTGATTGCATCTACATTCCTGTTATTGTGGGCAATATCTGTTGAATAGGCCAAGGTGTTAGTGCCAAATGATTACAGTCAACAATAAAAATTAATCAGGCAATGAACAAAATTTAAGAAACGCATTCAACTTGCACTTCTATTACCAGCAAAACAACTCCGCAGAAATTTTCTTGCAAAGCATACGGATAGGGGTAATACACATCTTCCGATTGGCATTGCATATCAACCCGACAGAGTGTTAGCTACACCAAAAACACATGGTATTCTGCATTGATTACTTCTTATGTTGTTCATTCTCTATATATCCGCTGCTCATTTTAATAAGTGGTCGTAAATGAGCGTCGTTTACAAACCTGAAAGTTGCCTTCTTATCACACCCATCCTTTTGCTTATGACGAAATCACAGCCAAGTTTTGTGCAAACGGTCACTTGCATATGATGTTTGAGTCGAAGAAGTGAACCAATCTAGAAAGTTGTAAAATTTCGGAAAGGTAGAAATCTAACGTAATTGACACTAGATTTGTGGTGAATTTCCTAAAAAAGCTTAATGATCTAAGGCAACTTCCATAACATAGGACGTGGAATCAAATGATGACAAGATCTGAAAAATTTATTAAATGAAAACACCTGTCTCATAAACAAAAAAAGAAATAACTGTACATTTCTAAACAACGAGAGCCCTGAAAATCTCAAAACAATTTACAGTGACAGTCCTTGCGGTGGGTTGATTGAGAATTGTTCACACAAAGGGAAAGAGTTTAAGAGGAATACTCACCTGGGTTGAAGTAACTATTTTAGTATGAACGAAAATGCATGGAGCCTCTTTGGCAGTTGATTTCATGCCATTTGTAGTCGTAACGGTTTTGCTGAGTGGGACATTGGCATTGGACGGCGAATGGAGTCTATTTTTAATTCCTGGTTGCACATCATCTGGTTTCGCTGCCTGGAAGAGACGATTAGGTCTTTTCTGTCTTACAATGCAAATTAATTTGAAAATAAACAGACAAGACATACTTTTTGACAAAAAATGCATGCTTAACCCCAGTAAAACGAGATGCAACATTTTAATGCGCTCAACGTTTGCGAATTCTGCCCAGCAATGCTTAGTTGAGGTGTTGGGGAGAGGGGGGGTTTCAAGCGACCCAAATATTGCTCAACCTTCATAGGCAAATGTACAATTGACCACTCCTCATTATGTGCTGCAAATGGCCTTAACTGATTAAGCACAAGTTGAGAAAGTTTAGAAAAGGAAAGTTTAGACGAGTTTAGAAAAGGAATCAGACGGGCTGAGAAGCGGCCTAACAACACCTCAAACAAAAGACTTGCTTGACCAATTTTTAATTCAACCAACATATTCGATTAAGGCTGAAAAGACGAACTGAAGATCAAACGAATTGAAGGTTGCCCAGAGCATGCATTTGACCTTTAAAAGAGCTTTCGTTCGACATTCACTAGGTGCCAATAACGTTCTTTATTGATGACTTGTTTAGATCAATAAGATCAATACGAATAACAGTTAAAGCAAATTTAGTTTCGTACAACAGGCCATCTTTGCACGCCTCTGAGCAAATAGAACGAGCCCTACGGTAGCGCATGCTTTCGTAAAACACAGGAGATGCGGCTGAGCACGTGCTAATAGCATAGATCGAGCGAGCTACTTGCAGAAGTATTGGCACAGCTGGTAACATAGTCGATTTCAGACTTGACACGGTTCTCAAATCAAACGAAATTGTTAAACAAGCAACGCATACCTCTTGAAGGCATCCAGTAGGTGTATCATTGCTAGCCGTTAACCCAAGTCCAAGATCAAAACAGGGGATAAAAAAGTCTTCCTGCAGCATTGGCAAGACCCCACCGTAATCTTTCAAATCTACTCTAGACGACACGCCCCCCACCTGGGCAATTGAGACGTCTTGTTGGGCGCCCTCAACACCTTTGGCAAACTCTTTTTCGTCAACTGTATCGTCAATTATCATTTGCGCAATAACATCATCATCCTCGTCATCAGAATCAATAATTCGTTTGACACGTGATTTTTTTATCGAGTTAGTGCCCTTGCTTGAGAAACTGCCTGGTTTGCACTCGCTTGCATCAGCGTCTTCAGGCATCGAGTGAAGACTGTCTCCAGTGAGTTCATCTTCTTCCTCCTCTTCTTCTTCTTCTTCTTCTTCTTCTTCTTCTTCTTTTTCATCTTCTTCTTCTTCCATTTCATCGCCTTCTTCTTCATTTTCCTCAAGGCTTACTTCACTTAAACAATTCACTTCCTCGGCCTCATCATCATTTTGATCACTAAATGAAAACACATATAATATTATACTACTGATTACTATGCGTAAAATCCCCAGTTAGATTTCGTTATCAATGAATACCTTCATCCGAGCTTTTTTATCCATTAAAATTAAATTCATTTCGATTGCTGACACTATAACGCCAAATAATGCGATAAAGTGGGAAGATATCAAACTGAAATGCACAATATGTTGTAAGACGATTGAACAAGTATTGCCAAATTGTTTCGCGATTTCAATTATGCTTAAGAGGGTAGCAATGGTCGTTTTTACAATGGCGAGTTATGAATATCTGATCACACGTTGAGAGAGAACATTAAAAAACAGCTACATGAGTAAGCTGATGATGAGAATAGTGATGACGAATAGACCTTGGGTGTTGCCAAGCATCTCTTCCTATCATTTTGTATCTGTTTCGATTGGCCTTGAAGGCTGGTGTGCCAAAGTTCAACGCCGAGCACATGGGGCTGAACAAGGACTGCCTGTAGACCATGGCCATATCTACGGAGGAGCCTTTGCCTGCAAGGAAGCATGGGAAATTACAAAAGTGTTCACGCGACACAGGAGTATCCAGACAAAACACAAGAATGGCAAACGAAACTAAAGCAAACAGATGCAAACCAAATGCAATCTTTATGGATAATTATTTGATATTTGATGCACTCGTCTAGCTTGAGTAGACATAAGAGGGTGGAACTTCCTTTCCTAATGATCGTCACCCGTCATCAAGTATGAAGTACTATGCAAATAGAGGCCGTAGCCTTTTACCTTTCCTATCACGCACGGGGGTTCTCTGTGTCATCTGCGTCGCGTCGTCGATGAAACTATCCAAAACGTATTCGTTGCAATCAGCATCGTATTCATCTCCGCTTTCATCATCGGTCACTTCTACCTCGTCGTCTATGAACGCAGACAAGGCCTTTCGCTTGCTCTTCGACGTCTTCTAAAATTCAAAATTGCCAAACAACGTCAATTTATGCCCTTACTTTAAGAAAAATCCAAAAAAGTAAAGCAGCTAATGCTGTAAAGGCAGTTTATGAATTGACGCTTTTAAGATCATGTTCAAGTGAAAAGTCAAACATGCTTATAAATCAAAAATATATTCGCGTTTTCACTCGTGCGTGCAATCATCTATGTTATATAAGGTCTCTTTCTTACAATGTAACAAGAGCAATCCGTTACGTAAGCAAACTTGTTATGAAAAGAAAATGCTTGACAGCGTTAACACAAATCAGTCGTTTATAAGATTGATGAATTATTGAAGAACGACCCCCCCCCCCCCCATTCAGCTGAAATCTGAATTTCCTCACCATTCTGGCATCTCGTCGACCACTTTTGCGCGGCTTCAGCACCGGATAATCCTTCTCTAAACACTCAAAGCCTAGGACAGAGAACCAAAACTAACAAATTCGTTTCTTTTGCGTTGCCTTCAAAAGGCAGAATTAAATGGATAGTCACGATATGATGGACAAATTCTTTGCAATGAAGGAAGAATTGTTTATTTCCTAAAAATACTTCTACCTATAGCTCTTGCTATGGTGGCTATAACTATAAACGAAAATTTTTAGGTCTAAAGAACACCGTAATCTGTATAAGAAGCTAAGGTCAAGGTTTCGTAATTTTTTAGGAATCCCAATAATTGTGGTCACTTTTCTGATTATTTTCTCTATGGCAATAATTTCGCTTTTTGTTGTCCTTTGCTACTATTGAGGATTTACTGATTGCCTGGGGTTTTATTGGTTGTATGTAATCTCCTGTTTCTGGTTACACTCTCTCAATTCTGAATTTACTGAATTTCTTCAGGGAATGGTTTTGGATAAAACAGTTACGTTCTGCCATTGAACAAGTAATGGCAGACATTCTGTACAAAGTAATTATAGCAGTTGGGCTATTGGAATTTCGTTAGCGCCAAGTCGTTTCAATCGCCTCTAACTAGCCCTTCATTCATGCTAAACCTTCTTAATAATTGTAGCTTGTACAGTAGCTACGTTGCTTATAAATAAACGAATGAGCCTAGCTTATCATAATCATACATCCTAGAACATTCAGTTCACATCTCATGCCCGTACTTGCAACTAGGCATCTACTTCTGGTGCCGTGTCCCTCGTGCAGCTACGCATCCACTTACCGGCAGTTTCGCGATCGAAATCATCATCCGAATCTTGATCAACATTCTGAGCAACCGGGGACTTGAGCACGTGTTTATTTGTTGTCTTCTTCTTTCTTCGCAACATACAAGCATCGCCATCAGAATCCTCACTTTCCTGTGCGTTCTCCTTACTGGGCGACATCGACTCGTCTAGTATTGCTCTGCGTTTCCTCCGTTTGCTTGGAACCAACTGCGATTGTACTGGGGGCGACACGCTCACGTCCATTTTACCCCATTCGTCATTTTCTGTTTCAAACGAAAGACATTTGTTCTGCGAGCTAAATGTAACATGTTTCACAGACAAGTCACCCCTCTTCACGGGAGAGTTCTCTGCATCTAAATCTGCTGAACTGGTCTTTCTAGGAGACGACTTCAAAAGAGGACTGTTCACCGTAAAAAGATTGAAGTCTACATCAAAGAATTCTATGTTAGGTACCCTAGCTGCATCGCAATGCTGCTGCTTGATATCTGATACCTTACTCGATGTATCTGCAGAAGCATGGGTAGAACTGCCAAGATTACTGTCTGCTATATTGATTCCGCGATTCCGTAGGCGAGTGGCAAGGGACGCAACTGGAAACTGGCTGTCATCATCAGAGCCACTGTCATTACCTCCAACAGAATCTAAACATCTCCTTCTGGTGCCGTGACCCTCAGCTTCAGCTAGGCTAGAGCTTTTTCTGTTTAAGTTGCTTGAAACTTGCCCAATCCCAGTTTCAGCAGATAACGTTTTAGACTCGGCATCAATAACAAAGATGCTGTCTTCCCGTTCTTCGCCCGTTTCACCTTTCTGGACTCCTAATACTCCTTTGTTTCGAAGTCGAGATGAAAGCGACAGGACCGGGAATTCATTACAGGTGTCATTGTCATCTGACTCGCTGTCAAACAAAACTGGATCTGCTTGGGAAGGCACAAAGTCACCATGCGCCTCATTAAAGTCTTGGCGTTCTCTTGCACTCGTATCTTCAGTATTATCTGCAATTTTCACGGTGTCCAGATCTACAACAGGGCTTCTAGCGTCGCCGTGTCTGCCTTGCCTATCAACAGTCCTGGTCGATAAAGAATCCCTCGTCAAAGTCAGGCATGGATCCCCCGTTTTTTCATCACAACCAACTGATTGCGGTGTTTGTTTCTGGTCAACAACCGGTGGGGAAGGACAATCTTCAAATTCATCTTCGTCAATAAACAAGCTATCGCCAAATAGGCATGATGTCGACAAGTCAAGATCTTCTAGATCAGATCCGTTTCGGTTATAGTTTACATTTTCAATTTCATCATCTTTCTTCTCTTTAATCGGCTCCCTGTTCTGCTCAGAACAAATCTCCATATCGCAACAACAAGAGTTGTTTTCACCCCTTTCTTCGATCATGAACTCCCCTTCAACATCGATTGAAAAATTTCGCTTACAATCTTCACTTCGATGTTCAGCTCCATCTTCTAACATGTCAGTAGACTTCGAATTATCAACGTATTTACCATCACCAGAAAGCAGCTTGTCACGTGACGTTTCTCCGACACCATCCTCGACTTCACAACCTGAAATTTTATTTCCATGTGCACCGTAACGAGACGTAGCAGCTTCATAGAATATTCCATCGCCGTCCGCTGCGCATTGTGCAAACACGTGATTCCCTTCAGGTTCACCTGGGGAATCGTCCAACAAAAAATCGAGGTCAGCTGAATCTGGAGGAGGGGGGACTGGTTCGCGTTTATTCTCAACCACACCTGGACCAAAACTGCGATTCTCCGTTCGAAAATGTGGTTTTAAAATGTCCTTTGAAATATAGTCAGATACATTCTGTGCCTCCTTGTCAATAGCACTTGACTCTTCTTCTATAAGAACTGGCTCATCAAACGCTGCTGGTGACGTCATTTTGTCACTGGCCTGTTCAATGTCTTTTGATGTGCATGCGTCCTCTAAGAAACTCTTGTCTATAGCAACGTCACAATTCGCTAAATCTGCGTTTACGTGTTCTTTACCTAGACTAGATTCTCCATCGTCTTGGCTGCCAATGAAATCGCCTTGAAAAGCATCTTCTTCTATTCCAGTACATGCATCAGTTCCAACAAAATCACAATTGCCTTGACTCGCATCTAGATCAACATCCTTTTTAGCATCCATCAATGTGCTTCGCCTCCAAGCCTTAACCTTTTCAGCCTTCTGATCCTGGCGAGATCTTTTCCCTTTTTCTACTTTTTCCACGGGCTTCTTTTCACCGCATCCCTTTCGTTTCCCAGGCCGCTTACTCCGCTTGCCTGACTTGCTCTTACTTTGATCCTCTCCTTCTGATTCCATCCTATCAACATCAGAATGATTGTGTCCGTCTTCAAAAGGTGCTTCTAAAAGTGTAATAACATTTTTACAGGTTTCTGAGAACAAGTTTAAATACGCAGCCAGGAGCAAGGTGTTGGGAAGAAGAGCACAAAGAACTTACGTGACGAATGAACAACGTTTTTAGTGAATTCCAAAGATTTTCAATGACAATCTAATCAACATAAAGCTACACAAGATCAAAACGTTTCCACATAAATACAATTTATGCTACCTAGCAAAAAATGGTTCTAAGTTTCAACCGTGGATTTGTCTATCGCATTTTTTCTGATTATGCACAAAAAATACTTGCTATTAATCATGTATTTTGGTATTCATATATATATATATATATAGAAATTTGTCTGTTGATATTTTGTAACACAGTGCTCAATACATTTGCACGTAGAACGTAATATAGCATTTTTCGTTACACTAACTTAATCATAGATACCTCCATGTACCTGTTTTAATCTCTATCAATGTTAATACGCAAAATTCTGCAATTTTAAAACAATGCAAAACAAATTTGAAGGTACAATTTTGACACTTTATCGACCATGGGGTTCTAAGGTTTTTCTACGCTTCCTAAGCTAACCTCATTACATATGTTGCCTAAATATTATTGAAAATTTGGTTTGACATTTGTTTAGTTTAAAAAGTATTTTTCATGTATTTGCAACATAACAACGCATTTGAAAATCGTGGAAGACTTAAAATTTATCTCCGCTTTTACGTGTTATTTTGAAATGAAAAGATTGAAGTCGCTTCTATGAAGGACATTTGTAAAGGCTTTTTCAGCCGTTGTAACCACGTAACACATGAACTAAGAATAGTTTTGACAGAAAAACAACCCACCTTGCATGCCACTATTTTCTGGCCGAAAACGCTTCGATGTCGACCCATTTTCTGAATCAGGATTACCCAGCTTTTTACGGCACGGCTTTGCTTGGACTTCAGTTGATTTTCTTTTAGTACCACGTCTGAAATAATCGATAGAAATCGCTAAATGATAAACACCTGGCATGGGTAATACCATAAGGCTCGTAAGAGAAGAGAAATCCGAAAAAGATCAATAAGGGAAATCTGAACCTCAACGCCTCCTTGGGTTCGACTGTGAACTGCATTTTCAGGCAAAATGGGTTCATCTGCCGCGGTAGCATGCGAGGGTTTTCGTCATACAAAACCAGCGAGTTCGTCGCATCAGCCAGCTTTTTGTGAATGCTCTTCTTGTTAACTAAACTTCTTTTGTAGATCTAAAAAGAGATAATTGGTCTCTTTAAACTTGAGTTGTATTTTTTTTAAATTTCATCATCGCCTAAAACTGGTACGCTTACAAAATTGAATGGAAGTTAAATGATTGAGGTTCCACAAATTTTTCTTCACACAAATAGCGTACCGATAAACCAGATTTATAAGGAAAAAACAAGTCACATGGATCCAATGTAGCAAGAAGATCTCAAGCAAAAAATGCCCCTTTTACCATCTTATAAGTAGATGGTTAATGGAAACTGCGAAACCTAATTCAGCGACTGCTTTTCTAATAGAGACAAACCTGGTCCTCTTTGCCTTCAGTGACTAATATTACAATCTTCCCGGCTCTCTTTCTCCCAGTTCTGCCCATTCTCTGTACCAACCGGATTGGTGAATTCGAGGCATCGAAGCAAATGATAAGGTCTATGTCACCAATATCCAAACCTTCCTCTCCGACTGAAGTTGATACTAATACGTTATAGCCGCCTTTTCGAAATTTTTCTACGACCTTGGAATGAAGCAGACAAGGGACATCAGAGAAGCAGGACATCCTCTAAGTAAGGGGTGATATGTAAGCAGCTATACCTTGCCTAAAGTCCGCTACCACAGAATGTACCACTCTGTTACTATGATATCTTGCTTGATCTACACATTTTGGAAACCGTTGGTGACACACGGATTTCATACGACAACGATGTTATATCTAATATGAGATAACAACGATGTTAGCTTCAAAATATCCGTCGTATATATGCGGTGAAAATAAATGTTCTAAAAAATTTTCATATATATACTAGAAAACCTGCAAGAAAGAAAAATTGTTTAGGTGCAATATTCTGGAAAATTGAATAAAATTTATGGGAAAACTAACAAGAATAAGATTTGAGGAAATGAAAGTGTTCAAAGCAACACAGTAATTCTACATAGTACAAAAATACACACAAAAACTCTGACAGGAAAAGGAAAACTCTTATGGCCTCAAGAAATCCTTCAAAATGCGGAAAAATAACTAACATCTCAATTGGAAATTCACACTGCGCTGGTTAAAAGAATGAAAATGATTATCAAAAAAACCAGAGAGTGTTACCTCAAGCTGTTCTTTTTGGGTCAACCCCCTTTTGCCCTTGGAGGCACCATTCTGCCCAACAAATGACATCACATTGACAAGCGGCTGGTGCTTGCTCAAAACTGCAGTTATTTCCTGGACACTATCTCTGTACTGGGAAAAGATCATTATCCTAGTGCTTAAGGGTGTTTGGCTGGAGTGTGCTGGCTCCTTCTCTTTACTCTTTTCAAAATGGCTTACAACAATCTCCTCCAGCTTTTGTAGCTTGGGGTGACTGGAAAACAACGAGCTAGGCTTTGGTATTGACTTAAGTAAGCGTCGCTTGGGTGTGAGTGACTCTAAAAACGACCCATTCAGCGACAAATCTGCATCATCGACGGGCTCTATACGTTGCTGAAGGCCATTCATCAGCTCAGTAAATTTCTCATGCTTCAACAGTTCGTTGCGGCATCTTGCTGTGCCCTTTGAGCCACAATAAACCTCCTTCATGAAGTTGTAGAATGACAGAATGCCGTGCTGCTGCAACAACTCGTAAGCATGGTACAAGGAGATTGCCAAAGCAAAGTCCCCCTCGATCAGTCCCACGCGCGTCTGTAACAGGAACAGGTGATTCGAATTAACAGAGCAACATCAGCAACAATCTCGATCGATGATTCGCTCAATTATTTACTCACATGGTGCATGGAAAACAGAAGATCGTTAGTCAAGCGACTCTGATTTATCATTCATCAACATTGAATGTGCCAGAAGGGAAAAATACTAAACAATATGTTAAAAGCAATGGCGATGTAGCTTTATTTACTAATAAATTACGCAGCAGCAATGAATCAAAAAGAGTTACACTGCAATAAATAATTGTAATTGGTCAAACAAAATTGCTTCGTAACCAAAACAGTTGTTCCTAACACGAATACAAACGGAAACAATTTCCAAATGAAATTATGAATGGAAATTATGAATAGTAAATTTGAAAACCAACCAGACAGAAAAAACTGGCGTACCTTATCTTCAAGGCCACGTGCGCGAAACTGGTCTCTCGCTTTTAGCAGAAAGAATTTGGAAATTTTTGCAGCATCGTACTGCCAGCATACACCTTGAGTGCAAAGCCGCTGGATAATGCATTCAAGCACCTTGAGAAAATTATGGAACGAAAATAGGGATTGATAAACATGATGAAAGGATGGGCAAATTAATGGGAAAATTGCCAGACAGGCTGTCAGAACAAATCATTAACAAACAAGTATGATGTTTGACTCAAGTGAACACAATTTCTACTTGTAACTTGACAGTTCTGTTTGAGATTACAGCAGATTGCAGATAGAATAATATGTTATTATAAAAAAATATAGTAAGAAAGATGTAAAACACATTTTCAACGTTCAATCTCATGCATAAAGAGGAATACTTCCTAAAAAAAGAAACCTATCCTATTCGCGGAGAAGTCAAGGCAATATGTGATATGGAGCAAACAGCAGAATTAAAAACATTATGAGAAGGAAATCACAAACCTTTAGAAACTGTGTTCTGGCTTCCTTCAGCTCATTGCTTAGGGGGACAACAATTTTCTCAATATTTCTGCCGAAAACATATGGTTTTATGTCTTCTGATTCTTCACTTCGAAGTTCAACATGAGAAATCATAAGGTTTGTAACAACTTGTTGTACAGCCTAGCAGAAATAAAGATAAACAGATAAAATTTAAATTAGAACCAAAAGCTTAACTTGGGGCAGCCAACAAGCAATGCTTCCTCTTGATATGAAGAGAAATGTGAGATATGAAGAAAAGATACTTCTAATTAACATTTGACACAGCTTACTCAATCAGCACACTGTAATTCCTGATTCAATGCTATTTAGATTAAGATTAGATTAATAAAAGATGCAACTTGTCAATAAGCCTGCAACATCATATCACTGAGTTGGGTTCAGATCATAGAGGAAAAAGATAACACCTAGTGCATCAAGAAACTCACACTCATATCTCCCCCTGGGGTAGCACTCAGCGCCAGAACACGGAAGTTGCTCTTTAAACCAGCCACTTCTTTTATCACCTATTGATATATATAATATTTTAGTGATGCAAAATATCATGGAATAACAGTAAAATTTGCAATAATATTCTAACTAATAGAAAAAGCATTAAAAGGAAATCAAAGTTACAGTCCATGTTAATCAAAGTCATAGCTAATCAAAAGTTACAATGCTTGGATGCTTCTTTTAGATCCAGCTTTGAAAACCCAAGATCTTAATGTTTTGTGGAAATTCCAGTATTTTAAGGTAGACATAAAAGCCATGTCCCATTCATTTGGGAAGGTAGATAATATCCTGCCACAAGGTGATGAGCTCTGACTTTGAAAATACCCAACTGTCTCATGCCACAAGAAATTCTGAAAAAATGTCATACAAAAGCTGATGCCTAGAAAAATCATACTTATATGCGCTACCAAATTCCAGAAAAAAGCCAAGACAAGTACTGATACTTCAAATGGTAAACATAACACTAAAATGGATTAGTTTTTCTTCTACCTGGCAATAAGCATAATTTCCAAGAGCCTTGTGTGCTTCATCAAACACAAGACAGACAATATTCTTGGCACAGCATGTACCTCTTCCAAGGTCATTTTGCAAAATGTGTGGTGTCAGGAAGAAAACTCTTTTAGTTTCCCACAGCAACTTCCGCCTAGCAGGTGGCATTGCCCCTAGGGGTGACAATATTTCAAGATAATAAATATATATAACCACATCAAATAAATATTGCAACAGAAACATATAAACCTG